>OY728128.1:1806589627-1807214627 GCA_963277665.1 Viscum album | reverse complement strand
TCAAATATATACTTCCAAAGTAGAGATATATATATATCATCATGAACATGAATTTTGTTTTGTGGAAGGTTCAAGAGAATTGATATCATCCTAGAATGATCAATAACTTAAAAATCACCAATATACCTAAGGAATATTTTTCTGTTATTGAAAAATATAATAACCTTATTTCATGGGGAAATTCATAGAAATTCCATGTCACAAAAATCCAATTCTATATCATATAGGTCATTATGAGTTTAATTTTTATACTGAATCTATGATTCCATGATATGATGTTTAATGTATTTAAATTTATTTATAATTTATTCAAACATATATGGTTCTTATAGCATTATTTCACCTTCATTCCTAATGGATTGATGCAATAATTTTATTCCACAGTTTGATTCATAATAATCCATCTAAATACATGATTAAATTCTATTATTGTAAGAAAAACAACTGGAAGATGGTGTTTATCCCAACCAATTTTGAAATATAAATAACAATATCTCAACATATCATATAGGCTTTAAATTATTCTATCATGTATAATTTTGGTCTTAGGATAATACACAATAGTGACACTTATCTCTATATGGAGAGCCTCGTAATGACATTAGCTGAACATTGAGGCAAAGTATTTATCTCTATAATACAAAATATAAAGTGGTACATCATAAAACCTAAAAACTTCATTAATGTGTATACCTTCTACCTAATCCAAAAAAAATTCTTCTCAGTTAGAAATAATGTGTTTTGTCTTATGATGGTGATTAACTAAAAATCATATAGAATTTTTCCTATTATAATTTTGGGGGTGCCGAATGAAAAAATCAGTGGTGATGTATTCCCATTTTCATTATGGAATGTTTAATGGGCGTAATGTACCCTTTTAATTTTTTTCATAATCCTTAACATACATACATTCCATTATTTATGATATATACTTTGAGATATCTCACTTCATTCCATCACACCAGAAAATATGTGTTGAGATGGATCTCTAACATCTGCTTCCATCTAGGAAAGTCCTTCATGTTGAAGGGATGTTGGAGCAGTCTCGGGAGCTGGGTTATCAAGCTACCATGATTTACTATTCAAAGTGTATGATTCAAGGTGATGATATTTTTGTTTTTTGAATGTATCAACAGGAGAAGTTGGGAAGAGGTCCAAATAATTTCTGAGGTAATGAAGAGTATTTGACAACATTGGTTGGGGATCCTCTTCCTATATCTTGATCCAACATAGTCTTTTAGGACTTGGGGATGGCGGTGATTCAATCACCTTCATTCTTGGAGGATTTGAACTTCTCATCATGGATGTTTGGTGATTCTAAAGGGGTGGATTCAAAGTGATCAAATATGTTGTTTTTCATCCAAGCTATGCATCTCTTCATCTCTAGTTTATTTTAGATTATGGGTTCTCTTGATCGGGCATAGTTACTTCCATTGGAATAGTATAGTACAAATCTTAACTTGCCTACTTCTCTTCCTGGAATTTTCATCACTGAAATTTTAGTGGATGGTGGAGATCCTCAGTGTAAAGTTATGGTATATGAGTCTTTACGAGTAATAAGAACCCCTTATATAAGGGTGGCTAGTATCTCTTCAGAAAGAGATTAGTGTGGTCTACAATAGGAGGGTCTAATGAATGTTTGATATTCATAGGTTCCTTATCTAATGGTTCCCAAAGTATCTTTCACAAGATCACTGAAAAAATAAAAGGTTATTCTAAAGCTGTATCAGGGTGTTCAAGACATGGGATCTTAGTCCAAATCTAGAAGGATTTGTTTCTAATGTTAATTATTCTTATATGAAATTTGTGCGGGTCAGGTTCAATTCTAAAATACATTTTCATGTTGAATGATATTCAAAATAATTATTTTTCAATTGTGTTAGTGTGGGAACTGAAATAATATGTAACAAGAGTTAAAAATTATAGATGGTGGATATGAGTACAATGTTGCATGCACGGTCACCTGATTAACTAACAAATTTGATTTATATTAAAGATTAATATATCAGTATACCTAATAAACTCTATGTATTAGTTAATTAATACTAAAATAATTATGGAGGATCATGGTTTTTTACTTCTTGTTTTTGTATGATCAATGTAATTCTCACAATAGAGAGGTGTTTTGGAGGGATCCTGACTTATTCTATATAGAGAACATTCCATGGATGGTGGCAGGTGACGTCAAAATAGTGGGGATCCCAGAGGAAAATATAGGTGGTGGAGCCTTTCTAAGGATAGAAATCCAGATCTTTGTATTTTTAATGGACATCAATGGTCTAATGGATGTAGGTTTATTGGAATATCATTTCACATTGTGTAATAATCAGAGAGGGGGCACCGAATATGGTTTTGTCTCAATCAGTGCTTAATGAATTGAATGAGTATATCCTTATTTATAGAAATATAAATATATTGTTTAGCACATTGTTTTTTATACCACTAGAAATTTCAAATAATATTCATGTCCAGGGAATGTAGAGAGGAGGGATTTCACTTTTCATAGATGTGGGTGGAGGAACTGAGGTTTCATGAAATAATTAGGGATTCCTAGAATCAATAATCTCTAGGTATCCCATAGATAACTCTTCATGATAAAATAAGTCCTCTAATAGGTAATATTCAAATGTTGATAAATATTATCCCCCCCCCCATGGATAGGATCTGGAAGTGAATAGTACTGATGGTACTCAGATAGAGACCAAAATAGAAAATGGGGGGACAAGCTACTATTTGATGGGATTAGTGTATGGAATGAAGAAACAGAATACCTGGTATTGAGGTAAGAAAGGGTATCTTGGAAAAAATAAATGAAAAATGGATATGGTAAGGTGATAAGAAGACTGGATAATTCAATCAATTCATCAATGAATGGTGTCGGTTCATGTGCACTAATATTCTCAGAGAGGGTGGGTCTTTCTCAATTTATTGGGAGGAGGTGGGGGATTTGGTGGATAAAGATTTGAAAAATTTACTAGAATTTCCTAATCTAAGATTGAAAAATGTTGTACAAGAGGCCCATCATATCTCTTTTATATCATTCCTCATAGGGAGAATGAGATGGACAATGAGTAGTTGATGAGGATTCTAAATGAAGGGGAGGTTCACAGTATTGTATGATCCCTAAATTTGGAATGTGAAATGTGCCGTGATGTAATTCTAGGATTTTTGTTAGGGGTCTTGGAATGTGGTATAAAGGGGCTTGGTGTGAGTTATGCATGATTTCTTCCAGGGTGAAAATCTTATATGGGTGGAAAGTGAAATGAAGATTGTATTGGTGGACAAGGTAAATGATCTTGATTCCATGGATCAGTATCGCCCAATAATCATGTGTAAAGACCCATATAAACTATTTTCATGAATTCTCATTATGATAATGGTTTTATAATCAATTAGCTTGATTACTGAAGAACTGTATGTATTCGTAATAGGAGGAATGGTTCAGTGTTTGATTGGAGCAGTTCAAGAGGTGATTATTGTTATAAACCAAATGATATTTGGGAGAAATGTCCCAATCAAGTTGGATACGATCAGGAATTATGAAATGGTTGACTGAAACATTAATTTAAGGGTCCTGTCTTGGATTATTTTCTCCCCCTAAGTTATTGATCTTTTATTCATATTCTCTATCTCAGTATGGTAATCTACAACTTTCATGGGTAGGAAATTTAGTTTCATTAAGGATGTATATGGACTATTATAAGGGTATCCTATTTCCCTTACATTATTTATTCTCTCCCATGATTCATTGAGTTAGTACATCAACTAGATCATGCATATGGGTATGATCCTTCCCTATCGGAATAATAATTTTTCAAGTTCTATTTCTCATTCGATGTTTGCTGATGATAGAAGTTAATTTTTTAATGGATTTTGGATATTATTTTAAGGTATTGATAGGATTCTAGATGAATATTTCATCTTAAGTTTTCATCTTATTAATTGGGAAAATAATTACTTCTGTACGGAAACAAAATTCTTGGAAAGTAGAATAAGGACATTGGAAAACATATTGGATAGGTGTAGAACGACTTTCCGGATGATGTATTTGGGTTCCCTAGTCTCCCCAAATAAAATTTCAGTACAACACATCGATAAGATCCCTATTATAATAACACAGCATATCCTAAACTAGAAAAATATATTTTTATCCTTCAATGGAAGAAATACACTGGTGACCAACATGCTATATTCCATTCCAATACATATAATTTCTAAATTGAAGGTACCCAAATGGGTAATACTAAATATGGAAAGAATGATGAAATCCTTCTTATGGTATGGTCAAGTAGATGGAATACACCACATGGAATCATATAAAAGGCTGGCTAGACCCAAAATAGAGGGAATTATTAATATTGGCAGTGTATCCAAGACTATGGAGGGGTTTCATGTTAAGCTAGAATGGGAGTCAATATAGGGAAACTCATTGAGGGGAAGGCTAATATGCGACATATATTGGATGGAGGGGATAACATAGGGAGAAAGTCCATCCATCATATAACACATGATTCATCCACACAAAGTGTTCATATAGATTCATACCATCAAAATTTTAGGAATGTAATATATATTTTTTTAGAAATAGAATTAGGTTGGTGACAAATTATGGTTCCCAGGGTGTCTAACCCTAGATATCTCTTTTAAAGAGGCACAAAACCAGAAGTTATTTTTCAATGTGGTCCTAGATGATAACCAATATGGTTTCATTTATATCATTTTATTTCAAAATGTGGTGGATAGATGAATATTTACAGGATTGGTATGAGGTGCCTTCACAACAAAAGACATTTATAGGTTGTAGGTAAATCCAAATAATAGGTATTCTTGGTGGAGATACTATGGTGAAAGTTAATTCCCCCAGTGTTCAATATTTTGGTATGAAGATTTAGGAATATGTCCATACCAACAGAATAAAATATTCATATAATTGGATTCAACCCAGCTTCTCGATGTGTGCGCTACTGGGATCCCAAAACTAAAATGATTGGGCCCCTATTTTTCAAAAGTGAATGGGAGATTATGGTATTGAAAACATTTAGGGGGTTTTCAAGCTAGTCATTATAGGGGGAAGGGACAAAAAATATTCCCTCAATGATGGTATCTGGGTACAAACACTCATAGGGCAGAACTAAGGAGAAGGACGATCATCCTAGATGCCGGTTGTTGGTGTATATGGATAGATTTAAATACGGTGCATCTCAAAGGTATAAATGGAAATAAAAATATTATCATCTTTAAAACCAAAAATATTATATTGGACTTAACTAGGATATGAATGGGTGTTGAATCATTTCCATATATATTCCCACTCATAGCTTCATGTTCTACTACATATATGTGCAATAGACCGATCCAGGGATAGTGGGTGCGATGGAGACCACCTCACGAGGGGTTCAAACATAATATGTATGGGTATTGTCAAATGGTAATAATGTGAGGTGAAGGAGTGATTATCGATTTTTGGGGATCTGTTATAGAATCCTATGAAGCATATTATGAAATATATAACTCACTTTATGCCGAATCATAGGTAATGACCATGAGTTTAAGGTTATGTTATCTATAGAATATCACTCTTGATGTATTTGAGATTGACTCCTTAATCATCTATAATTATCTTAAAGGTATCAATACCATCCCTTGGGCTTTCAAATATATTGTAAGAGAGTGCATGGACCTTATGAAAAATCACATGGATATTTTATATACATGGAATGAAGGTAATATATTTACTAACTTCCTAGAATCCAAGGCAATGAAAAGTTAAGGTATATCCTACTTTTAAACTCTCTAGTCATTTCTTGTAGAGGGGACTAAATTTGATAGAGTGTATGCGTTGAAAATCCACTATTTTCCATACCTCTGGGAATTTAATCATTATATTTAGTTCTTATTTTCACTGCTTTTGTGCACATAGCATTGCTAATAAAATAAAAAATGTTTTTATAACTCTGATCATATTCAAAAAAATCATTCTTCATATATTTTTGTATTTAACACCTATGTGGTTCTTGAAACATAACATTCCATTATGATCAATGTTATACAATATATCCTTTAAAACATTATTTTTCCTATCTACGTCTTCCTTTTCACCTCATTAATATTCCCGCAGATAGATGAATGAAAATTAAATTTTGTAAGATATTATTATTCCATTCCGTCGGGATTTATATATCCAAACTTTTAATAATAATAAATATTTTTTGTTTTTTTATTCCTAATAATGGATAAGCTTGCATGATCCTTTCATCTCAATTCATTGACCACCTTGATCACTTTCCCCTGGTGGTAATGAATTTAGCAATCATAATATTTTATCAGATCTAATCGACTTTTTTGGTACATATTCAACTCCTTATATGTGAATATATTCATTATACTATTATGATTTGTATATATATAATATTTTTCTCCAAAAATATAATATCTCCATATAAATAATTAAAATTAATAAATTCTAACTCCATGTAATGTGTTTGGTTATTTTTATCCTCAATCTACAATTGTCCTGAGGCATAATCTATAACCATGTAATTCTTCTTGTGAATGAATCCCAATACCTTCCTATATGGATCACTATAGATTAAAAATACTTCACCACTATAGGTATATGTAATTATATGTGCACGGACTGACTATCTATTAAGTTCCTTGAAATATTCCACACATTCATCTGTTTATAATTACTTGTCTCCATTCCGATAATACTTATTTAGAGGCTTTAATATCCATGATAAATTCTATAAACATCATACAAAATATCATCGTAAACCAAGGAAACTACAAATCATTATCATTGTGGTTGGTCTAATACAATATTCACTTAACTTCCTCTTTCATTGAACTATTTATATACTATCTCTTGAGATTACATTACCCAAAAAATTAAAAAAAATTATATAAAATTTCCACTTTGTTAATTTTTTTATAGTTTCTCCTTCTAAAGGTTAATTACTAAAATACCCCATTACTATTTATAATATTCATTTCCATTTTATTAGATAATAATATCTTCTCTAGATACTACCAAGAATCGGTCAACATAATCTCTATAGAAAATGTACATTAAATCCATGAACATATCAGCGGATTTAGTAAGCTCAAACAGAATCACATTATATTCATAGTTTCCATAAATGTTACATAATGTTGTCTTCTATATACCTCATTCTTGATCCAAATATGATGACATCCTGAAAGAAGGACAATAATAAAAATGTTTTTATCTCTTTGTTGTTAATCAAACAACTCAACAATACAAGAAAGAAGAAGAATATTCTTAACTATGAACTTGTTCTGAACCATATGATAATTGAAAAGTCACATTGATTCATCTTTATTTTTAACAAAAATAATACCTTCCCCCTAGTTTTAAGAGATTTTGTAAATAGATCACCTTCTAATGTTTTCCTAGATTTTCTTCTTCAATCCATGTAACTCAATATGGGCCATTCTATTAGGAGTCTTTGGAATTGGTATGAAATTTGTTATGTGTTCTAATAGGAACCTAACATCAAATTTTATAGTAAGGATATGAGAATACACAATTATGTTATCAAAAAATTCCTAAAAATGGGCATATCATTGATATTGATTTCTACCCAAACAATCTGAGATAAACACCCCTTGATAATGGGAATTGAGTCCTATACGAGGGATGTGATATCCACTACATTTTCATACATATCATCCCACTAATAGCTGATCATTGATAGGTTTATAAAATTAAATATTTCTTCACATCCTTAAAAATGATTTTTTATTATATAGAATATTCTAAATCATTAAAAATGTTTCATTATATTTAACTATATGAAGAATGAAAATAATTTCAGGTAGAAAATTCCCTCCAATATAAACTGGAAAAGAATCAGAGACATGAGATGGGATCATCATACAATTAAGGGTTTCCACTAAAACATATACATCTAATCATATCCGTGGGATATAGATACCCATATAAATTTCATTAGATATGAATGAATGGTTTGATAAAGATTCAAATAATACATTTGAAGTTATAGAGTTGATTGAAAGTGCGAATTTCACCACATTGTAATGACACCCCTCAGTGAGAGTAATGATCACCAGATATTTCTCATCTTCTCTAAACATTATATGTTTTTAATGTTTATCATCATAATTAACCTTTTGATTTGGGAATTGATTGAAATAATTCTAGTAAAACATTAATTTGAAACGTTGGACTGTAGGTGGGGCATTTTTTTTCAACATTTTATCTAATCACCTCATTATATAACTTCATACTATGACTTTAGAAATATATTTTCTAATGGCCTTCTATTCTACAAATAAAACATATGATTTTCCCCATAGAATAATTTTCTCCGTACCTCCCCCCACACATTTAGAATAATGTAAATGTCATCTTCTTATCTCTATGTTTCTTATATTTTAAATTTAATTAAACTTGTAACTTATTATCAATCTATCGTATTGATACATAACTCCAAACTCTATTTCAATCATAATATCATATCAAAAAATATCTTCATAGCTATTGATGTTTTTCATGGCTTAGGTCTTTTAGATTAATGGTTTTAATCCAATGATTGATTGATTAACCTGAATTTTTATTTGTTTTACAATACCATAAGTGTACCTCACAATACTCTTAAAATTTTCTTCATAGGTACCAATAGATTCAGCATCATTTTGATTTAGCTCAAGGAACAGTGTCTCCATTTTCTTATGGGGAACACTAAGAATGCACTTGTTGAAAAATAATTTGTTGAACTCATCCCAATTTATGGAGTTGGTTACATCACATTTACATGTATTCTATATAATAGTCTACAATGATCGGCTTCACATTCTAAACTATAGATAGAAAATATGAGTTTCTAATGTCCTAAAAACTAGAGAATAAAAAATATATTTTTATAGCCATAATCCATATTTCAGTAACTAGTGGATCAAAAGACCCCTTGAAAGAAGGTGGAAATTTCCATATGATGTAGTCAATAGAATTTTGTGCCCTGCTTTGTTCATTTGGATGTCCATCATTATTCATATGTTTCGAATGTTTTATGAGCACGGAAATGGGATTATTTATTCCATATCCCATAATATTTGTAATCTCATGAGTATAATCATTGCATTTTCCATTGCACTCAACCTTATCATGGTTTCTTTGGGTTCCAACCATATATTAAAACAAAAACACATATTGTAATAAACAATAATCATGATGGGAAACCACATAATCATGAAAATTAACATGTAAGATTTCTAAATCATGGACCTTATACTAGTATATGACACCTTTTAATTTCCCTAGGAATATCATGACCATCATCTATTTAAATACATTATGATCATTTTTAAATAGTCTTTGAATTTCCAATGTGTATCCCCCAGAGTGTAAAACTATACATTGAACCAAACATATCATATATGGATACTATATATTTTTAGATGAATATTATTTACATTTCATAGATATAATCTTAATGAATTTAATAGTTTAGTTACATCAGAAATGTGGAATAAATTCTACTAATCAGTTGAAATGTCATCATTTTTTTCCAACGAAGATATTCCCATTTAGTACCATTAATAGATCACCCTACATACAACCACTCTTTAAAACCTAAGGAAATGAATCATAAAAATGTGGGATTTGAAATTCTATATAAGGGAAATCATAAGAGAGATATCTATATTTTCATATGAAAGAATATGATATGGATATTCACATTTTATAATGATCATAACCTATGAACTTCATACCTAATCCATCAGATATCATAAAAATGTGTGATGGAATAAATATTTGTTTTTCATAAGACATGAATCATAAGGGAATAAAAGTACATCATATATAAGATATTAACATTTTCATAAAAAATGATTTATTTTATACACATTTTCATTCAATAATATAAACATGAATAAATAGAAATATTTAAACTCATTGTGTCATGGACATGAAATTTGGCCATCACATAACCTTATGGACATGAATCCTGGTCTTCTCATAACACTATGGACACGAAATTGAGGTCCAAACATAAAATTTTGAACATGAAATGAGGTTCATGAATAACATTTTGAACATATTCTAAGTTTACACACACAACATTTAACATTTAATTAGGTTCACGAATTTTTTTTATATGAGGGATTGTTCCATGAAAAACCTTATATTAGTCAAAGTTTACTACCAAAACTACCATAGAAGATAAAGTTCCATACTAAACTGGGTTCCCTCTCCCTTCCAGTTACATCATACTGAACTGAGTTCACTTCCTGCTCTAAACATATATTAATAAACTTAGTTCACCCCCATTGTAATCCTATCTATCTAATGATAAATAAATTATTTCCCAATCCATTTGTGGGATATATATTTTCCAACAATCACATAAGGAAAACTATATTTATGGGTCCCATAAGATCATAAGAATTCATCATATAGTATACTATAAAATGAAATTGGTATAATAATCATATTATCATATCATCACCAATGGAAAGGAGATCGTTTTCATTATAATTTGGACATAAAATAACCCATTAAAATAATCGGGTTTCTTAAGAATTTCATCATAGTATAACACATTTAAGAGAAAAATGATTCTTAAACATCATGCCATCAAAACATAAAAAATTAATAGAATCAATATAAATTGAATCCTTAGATAATATCCATATTAAAACATAGTTAACAAAAAATTATTTCTTCTTATGTTGAAAATAATTTTTTAAAAATCCTTTAAAACAATTCTTGAAAAAAAATATTCTTTCTACATTGAAAATCACTTTTCATTAAACGTAAAACATTTGTTGGAAATTTTTATTTTCAAATTACCAAGAAAAATTATGAAGGAATATTTTAAAAATTAGCTAATTTTTTTTAAGGAAAGTGTTATTTAATCATTCAGAAACACTATTAGAATTATTTTATAAAGTTGTTTTGGAAAACATGGTTTTTGAAGAAAAATTGTTGTTGACTGATAGGATAATTTTTTATAAAATCATTATATAGAAATGTTAATTATATAAAGAGATAAAAATAAATGTAAAACATTTATTCTCATTACATAAACATTTTAGAATAAAATTCATGTGAATTATTGAGAGATAGATCTTTTTATTTCAACATTGGAAACATAGTCCAAAATAATCTTGAAAATGGTGATATTATAGCATAAATGATTTACCACATTGTTAAAATTGATTCATACCACCAATTATGTAATAAAACAAAATGAAACCTAAAATTTCATGATATTAGAAGTCAAATTTGATGTATATAAAACTCATCAATGAATATTGTTTCACAACATAACATACATTTTAAATACAGAAAATAAAAAAACTCCCCTGCCATTATAGTAACCTTTTAAATGTAAACCCTATGAAAGAATAAAATAAATAGACAAGTAAATAACCAAAATTATTTGTAGTATAATCTAAAAATACATTAATTGGTAGTAAAAACATCACATAAAATAAATAGGTGCTGAACACGACATCTATCTTTAGGAAGTCAAAAGTGATTTGGAAATCCATTACATTATATCTTGATTTCTATCATACATGACTAAAACTACTATATAATAAATATAATTTTAAAATAAATCTATTAAATAACTATAAAAAAATTATTTTATAATATATTATTTTCTTCTGACCATATATTTCCTTTTTATTAACAATTCCTTTGTAAAATCATGTTTTGAATTATAATATCTTTATTTTTCAAGTTTGTTTTAACTTGTTATATCATGGTCCAATTGTGTATATAATTATTTCCTAATCTCAATAAATTAAAACATGATAAAAATATTATATTGATACATTATGTTTTTATTTATTTTAATACATAAATTATAGTGATAGGAAATAAAATTCACTATTCATGAAGATGATTGGTCATATGTACGCATGAACATTATTTTCATTCTAATATTAGAATAAATAAATTAAAATTAAAATATATATTATAATTAAGGAATCATTATTATTTCATATATATCACATATGATCAATAAACACATCCTATGTACATTCTTGTAATGTGTGAATGAATCACATTGCTTCGTGAGAGAGTAGTCTATCGTACACACAAACAACATTATCGTATTTCCATGAAATGGAAAGTATAAATATATGTGTGACATAAAAATAGTATAATCCTAAGAGAATGATAAATATCATAAAAAATAATTAATTCCATACTTTATTTAATCTATTACAGGTGGTAATTGAAAATATAATGATATTGGTCTGCAACGATGTAGTCAGTTGTACACATAAACAATGATTTCATAACCCATTTGATGAAAGTGGATACAGTTTTTGGTAATTACCATAATATAAAAACATATACGTATATGAAATATTACCATGATATTATATATGATTGAAAAAATAATAATTGAATGACATGTAGGGAAAAATAAAACAAAGACACCCATTGATGAATATTACCTCTTAGTCAAGTATCCCCCTTAAGGTTTCATGAAAAGCATCCCTTGGCTAGATTTTTGCCCAAAATACAGATTCTAGGTTGAATTTATGGATTTATATACACTAATTGGGTTTGTATGGGATGAAAAAATAGCTTTTAGGTGAGAAATATCGAGGAGAGGGGTGGCATTTTATAGGTGAGGAAGAGTGGCATTTGGGTATATTCCCAAAGTATTCACTATTGTGAGGTATCCCTTAACACATGTGCCTAAAAAATAAAACAATAATTGAGGAAATGGATAATCTGGTCATGAAAAACACCCAAAATGAATCAAAAACATATTTATATCATTATATTCTATATTTTTTATGTTTACTCAATTTTACCATTTTCATTTATTACAACGGTAACTTGTAATTTTTTATCTAGCTTATTTATCCATTAGTATATAATTATAAATATTATTAGATAATTTATAAAAAATAATTTTTATTATTAAATTAAATTTGTTAATGAAAATCATATATTTATTTAATATTAATTTTAATACAAAATCAAGTAATGTGCTAAACCAGATATTAACAGTAATCCACTTATGTAACATTAACCATTTTTACTAATCATTATTGTAAAAAATTAAGTTAACATTAATATATATTATAAATAATTTTGATTAAAATTATGATTTTTTTACAAATTTATATAATATATTTTGAAGAATTTATTTTAAAATTAATCCCATGGATGTTTTGAGAACATAGAACTTCAACCCAAAAAAAGTTTAAAAGTTTAAAATAGGTTTTATCCAATTTAAATATGAATTTTATTCCAATGAAAAATTTATATTAAGAATCATATAATTTAACTAATTATACATTAATACCAACTTTAAAAATAATTTAACTTAATAAATATTTTTGATGAAAAGGAATGTATCAATTAATATATTTAGTTTCATTATTCATCAAAAAATGAAATTTTTCTGAAAAAAACCCAAAACATCACCATAAATAAATTTTCATATCCTAGTTTAAAAATTGAATTTTATTTTATCAAATTTATTTTATAAAATATGAAAATGTTATTTTTAAAATAAGTTCTCCAGGAAAAGGTGATAAAACTTCTTATTAGAAAAATGTCATCTTCAAACCTATAACTAGATTTATTGTTATATCTTGTGTCAAAAAGACTTCAATGAATTGGAAACTTTTGGATGAAAATAAATACTATATAAATTTTATTAAAACTATTAAAGAGTTGTTTTTTCCTTTTATTGAGGTAAAACATATTTTTTTCATAAAACCTAGTTTTAAAAAAAAACATTTCCTTAATTTTAAAATAGTGTTTATATTCATTTATAATTTATAGGTCTAAAACATTAATTATATAAACATGTTTAAACCATATTTTATAATTTTTTAATCTTATTCATGCTCGAAATTCGAACAGATATGTGATAATTATCATATTAAATACTAATATTGTAATTGTATGACATGTTTTTTTTAAATTCGGTGTTTCATGTAACACAAGATAGACTTATTATTCAATGTAACAAAAGATAAACATGGTGTAGCATTTAATAAATGATAACATTAGTGTTACTCCTAATGCAAGAAATAATCAGAGTTTTGTGTCAAATTAAATATGGAAATTAAAAAGTATGTTTGAAAAAAAATCCCAAAATATTATGGTGTTACATTCTACCCCCTTAAAATAAAATTTTCCATCCTAATTATTCTCAATAATCAATGTTTTATCATTTTCAAATTCATTCTTAGAAACCTGTATAAGAAAAATTAAAAATTAAACCCCCCCTACAAATACATATTTTGAAACAAAACGGTTAACTGAAGTAACTCATAACTTGGTTTCCATGTAAATGAACATAGGTAGGATGTGAATATTTGGACATTTAGAAAAATACTAAATAATTATAAAGAGTTATAAATGACTTTTACGATAATAAATTGTATGATCTAAATATGCTTAATTCCCACATTACCATAAAGCTATAATTATTCATGGGACAATTTGATTCATCATAAATTATGGTACTAGGATCAAATTTCTGTTTCATGGTCCTTAACATTTTTTTTGGGGAATTCCATTTCCATATTGAATCAAAATACACAAGAATATACTTAATTGATACATTTTTATTTTATAGAAGTAATTTCATCCTTCTATTTTTACCACATCAATGTCCAATTATTTTCTTATTCCTCATAAGGATAGTGGATTTTTATACATGACGAAGTCGCATATCATAAGATCCAAAAATAGAATGATAAATAAATATGCATGTATTTTGATATAATCACTAAAAATGGTTTGTATATGTTAAGAAAAAAAATTTGTATGGTGAAAGAATACATTAATATCTTAGGTATATTCTAATGATAATAAAAAAACATTTCATAAATGGTTGTCCTTATGAAAATTCCAACTAATTGCCATCCTTACATTTTCAAAAAAAAACAACTAAATTTTCAAAATTAACTTATTAGTAATCCTCCAAAAAGCTTGAATCCATTCTTAATTTCAACATTCCAACTATGAGAATACATTTTTCTTGTATTCTCATAAAACTTGTTAAAAACCGAAATTACCATAAAAGCATATTGAAAAAATTAATGATTCATTATTCCATAAAAAAATCAAAGATTGCTGTATTTTTTTATTAAATACAAATATGTTGTAAACGCCTTTAATGATAGAATAAATAAAATTTTACAAAATCATCAATTTCATCCAAGGTAATCAATGTTATCTAATTTACTAATTCGTAAGAAACATCACTTGATCTCAACAACACTATCTCAACAGACATAAAAAATTAATAGCTCTCTTACATTAATCAAAATATCACCATGCCATTAAATAACATTTCTACACCATCAGTACCATTTAATATGTTCCTAAAAATCCTTAATGAAAAATATGTGAAATGAATCCTTATATATATTCATATAATATATTATTTAATTAGAATCCATAAAAACATTTATAATTCAACCTCATCATTAATCATTTTTCAAGGATTCCTTTTCTTATTCCCTAATACCTCTTTCCTTTCATATTCCATTCATTGAATCTTAATTTTTAATAGTGTAACCATTACTCTTAAAACCTTGCAAATTAACATCACAATCATTCCACCAAGGAAATCAATTTTCATAGTTCCCCTACATTCTATATTTAAAACATTCATCCATTTCAAATACCTTAGGAGGACTAATATTCATATCCACTAAATTAACGGAACATTTAATTTTCCCTCAGTAAATGCATACTCTATTCCCTTCTCCTCCACAGATAAAATATTATCTTCTTCATTCAAGGAAATCCCTAATGTGCTTCTTCCCAAATTCTCAACATATAAGAAACTGTGTTTTCTTTCCCCTTGGTCTCTAACACTTGTACTCTAATTAAAATATATCATTCTCTTATTTGGTTATTCTAATAGTTGGTTAAGGTGAACATTTTTTATCATCTTATATGTTAACTTACGAGGCATTACCTAAACATCTTTCAATCTAGTTATCATATAATTTTTTTTCTCATTGACACTTAATTTTCCATCATATTCTTTGTTAATAAGATTAATTCTAGTTAAATCTATTTACTACATCCAAAATCCTAGTGCGAGAAAAACTATTCATATAATAAAACAATATAGTATAAAAAATCATTTTGGATATCTAAATCAAAACAAACTATTTGAAATCTCTGTAAAATTAGGCTTATCCTAGGTCATTCATAGTCATCATCTATTTAAGTACTTCATTATAAGTCCTTGGCCTTAAAACTTACTTAATCATGAATTAAATGAATAATTGACATAGATGAGCTTTTCAGGTTTAGAGTTTTAGAGAATTAGGTCATAACTTTTACATCTAAAAATATTATATAGTAGACACTTCTACTAAGTTTTTATAAAATGAAAAATACACTTAAAATGAAACATGTCTAGTTCCATGTTTTAGATAGAATGTCTTTCCTTGATCCCATCCATGACCCTATTCATATTTAAGTCCTGTGGAAAACATTTAAAAAACATTGGATGAGCATAAAAATCCTAGTAAAGGATACACAAAGAAGGAAAACAGCTAGTTTTTCAAAACAACAAGTAAACCAAGAATACTTTATCAAAGTAATACTTTTCACCTTTATGAAGTTGTAAAAAATCGTCACTGAATAAAAGATCATTACTTACCCATTTTGTAACCAAAATATTATCATAAAAACCCATATAAAGAACACATAACATATAATTGTTACTTGGTACATAGACATACTTAAATAGAATAACCATACGGTCGACTTCCACACATATCACTTAATGGAATAGCCATATGTCTGACTTCAATAACCAATGCATTGGAGGTTATATCATAACCACCCGTCCTAGTATTCACTGCACCACCAGTCATATGGTTTATCATGTAACCACCTGTAAAATGTCCAAGTACCATAATTACACATAAAATTTTGAAAATATAAACGTTTCAATAACAACATTTCATTTTCAATCACAATAAGTAATTACAATATATTGAATTAATCAATCCATTTTCAAAAATCATTTTAAAGGGAATTTTGAATCAAAGTGTCCCATACCACTTTTAAGCTTTTAATGGATTTATAATTTTAAAACATTAACATCTATATAAATATATACTGAAAACCATTTTGAAAACATGGCCATTAAAGATAAAGATTTAGAATAATGAATCTTTAAAACATTTAAAATGATATTTTTGTTAAAGAGTTTTTATCAAAATGAGAGACTATTGAATATAAATAATTGCGAAATAACATTTAATCCAAAATTTATAATATCATGATAATAAAGGGATTATTTATATAATATGTCAAAGGACAGTATACAAACCATATAAGAGTGAACTGGTGCATAACAAAAATGAAGTCTCAATAGAAAATGTAAATTGAAATGAAATCCATTATAAAGATGGTATCCTTAAGTTAAGGATAAATCTATCACATAATTATGTGTGAGAAATATAAATACACCCAATAAAATTGGATTTTAAGTGTGAAACAATCAGTGTTCATTCACACATAATCTTGGAAAAACAAAACCAATGACATAGATATTTAACTCAATGAAATGAGATTGAGTTATGATTTCCCATACAAGATCGTAAGAATTTATCAATGAGATGATTATGTGTAGAAATACTATATCTAAAAAAAGGTTTGTGGAAATAACAACATAGATATTACACACATAATATTGGAATAATAAATCAAGAAGTTGAGGTTTAACCCAAATAATTGTAAGTGGGTTAAGAAGTTCCCTTACAGAAATCTAACAGCCTAACAGCATCACTTTAAAATTCAGAAAATGAGTTGATGAGAGAGAAAATGGTATCTAATCACTTGGATATAAAATTTACTTATGTAAGGATATATAAGAACATGTCCCAAAAAAATAATATGTGAGTTAAAAAACATAACATAAGAAGTCTTTTAAAAAGAGTAGGGTGAAAATTCCCCTTACCGAGTTGGGTAACATTCGAAACATACACCCCATGGAAGACGGGTCATACAATGACGATGTAAATAACCATAAATGAGATTATACTACACAATGTGTATAATAATGGGAATTATATACACCACTCAAAGAAAATAGTGTAAAACATAGCATTAATGTCATGGGAATAAAAGTGAGATGAAAAATCCCTTATGAAAACTCGGCAGCCTAACAGTGCCACTTAAAACTTCCAAAATTGGATTTATTAGATAAAATAAGGTCTCTCATAATATGAACATAAAAAATTAAAGTATGAGGAATATATAAGAACATCCCCAAACATAATAATTATGAGCTTAAAAGAAATTACATAAAAGAGAGTACTTAAAAAGAAAGAGAGAGGTTGGATCCCTTATGAAAATTCGGCAGCCTAATGGCGCCACTTAAAAAGCCTAAAAATGAATTTATGAGAGTAAGAGGGGGTATCTCATCATATGAAAATACGAATTACAGTATGGTTAATAGAAAATAACATCCTCTAACATAATAATATGTATCATATATAAAATGACATAAAAGAGGGTACTTGAAAAGAAAGAGAGAGGTCGGATCCCTTACCTCGTGTCCGACATGACTCGATTGTTCCTTAATCTCCTGAATAATAAAATTTGGTCAATTTATGATTGCTCAAGGACCTTCATTAAATATTATTATTCAGTTCAAATAACATATTATAATGTTATAATAATTGGTTAATAAAGTGAGTTCATATTACACGTTTTTGTCAATGTTCGGTACATGAGTAAAAATTGAACTTGTTTGAAAATAATTTTACATGTAGTTATAGGTAAATCATCACCAAAATAGTATTAAGGTTTTAAATATCATATATATACAGTATATATTAATTTTTTTACTATTCCAAATCATTTGGAGATAAAAAAATTAAAATCACCGTTCATGGAGATGGTAGGTCGTACGTACGCATGAACGCTACTTTCATTTTTTTTTCATGTTAATGGAATTAAAGTTAAAAGAGAGATATATATATTATAATTCCAGAATGATATCCATAATTTATATGTAATATTTGACATATATATCCATTATATATATGTACTTATAACAGTACATAACATTTGGAGATAAGAAATTAAATATACCGTTCATGGAGATGGTAAGCCGTACATACACACGAACGCTACATTCATTTCTTTGGCACATTAATGGAATTAAAACTATATGAGAGAGAGATATATATATTATAATTCCAGTATAATATATATGTTATCTATATCACATAAATTCATCAATTTTATTCTCTATACATTCCATGTATTGCATGAACGAGTCACATCACTTGAGGGGGCGGTATTCCACACTTCCCTGTATGAAATTATCGCATTTGCACAACATGAAAAGCATAATGGCATGTTTTAAATATAAATTTCAGAAGCATATAGAAAACATAAATACCATATATATCATATATAAAATATTGTGACATCATAATGGCCACCATGAAAAGTGTTAATAGAATATTGAACAATCATCATTTCGTGAGGCAGAAATTCTCCATCCACAGAAACAGTATGTTCTTTAACCATTAGACGAAGGTGTGTGTAAGTGTTGCTCGAATAATTCACATAAAAACATCCTAGTATATTTAAGATACCGTTTTTGTTACAAAATAAAGTAATAAAAAGAGTTTAGAGGGTTGGAGAAGCAAAATAAAACAAAAGAACACAAGAGAAGACATTACCTTTAAATCAGGTAACTATTTTTGATTTGAGCTCAAAGGATTACTTGGAAAGGATTATTCCCAAAGGTGACGCTTCAATGATGAAGAGAGAGATGTGTAGATATGAAAGGTTCAGGGGTTGGCTAGGCCAAAGGCTTGATAGGTGTGGGTGAGGTGGTGGAGGTGGGGCCCTTTTATAAGATAAGAGGAGGGGCACTCTTGGAAAGTTATAAAATTTTACTTTATTATAAAATTATATTTGTATTTTAAAGGCCCCAAAAGGATATATTTCTAGGTTAAGGTGATAAGGTTTCGAAATACACCCATAAAATAGGTTTTTTACAAGTTTAGGTCTTAGATTTTATATTATCTTTTAATTTTATTTAAATCGTTAAATAATGAGGTAATCGCTGCATTATCATGGTGTCATAAATATTTTAATTTATTTAATGTTTAGAAATTATAAAACAAATATCATGATGTTGGAAATATTATTAGCTTCCTAGTGAATATTAATAGTAAAAAATATGACTTGTATAACCCCATTTAAAAATTGTTTTAGTAAAACAACTCATGTTTGTGACATTTTTATTTTAACTTTAAATAAAAAGTTATTAATGTCATTTTCCAACCAAAGTGGCTCCATGGGGTCCCCAAGATTACCCATGGATTGTATTGGTCGGCCATGACTCATCCAATGAGGGTTGAACATGTGTCTAGGTCATTTTATATTATTAAAACATTATTTTTACCTTAAATTACACTAATTACCTTTAATCGCGATTAATAAAACTTAAAAGTTACTATTCACCAAAAATTATTTTAATCTCATTGAACCACATTTTACTTTTTAATGAAAACCATGTATGTCATATTTTTGAAAATAAAGTCACAGAAGTGGTAAAGTTTAATTTAAATAAAAAATCAGTTTCTTTAACTACCACTTAGTGGTTTCACTATTAAACAAAAATTGAGGTTTGTCATAAAAATACCAAAAAATCACCCTAAGCTATATATGATACTCCGAATTAAAAATTTATTTCTATTTTACAAAATTCAAAACATATAAGTTTCATTACTTAATTTAATAATTAATTCCTGCTGTAAAAATAAATATCGTGTTTTTAGGAAACAATATCTATTAAAATATTGACACTATTTTAAGTCCAATTTCAAAGTGAAATTAATTACAATGACCACCATTAGATTAAATGGTAAAAATATATTCTAAATTAGCTTTAATATAAATTAAAAATATAATCTATCCATATAAAAAAATCAGATTAAAAGGAGGTTTTGAATTAAAATGCAACATTTTCAATAAAAATGATCTTTATCGGAAAAATAACAAAATTATACACAAAGTAAATTTTGATGTTCAGATTCTAAAGAAGGATTTTATTTTTTCAAATAAAACATATAAAATTTTCAAAAGTATATTTAAAAAGGTTTTTCCATCAAAAGGCAGTTAATCGACCTTTTAAATAATATTAGATGATTTATGCTTAAAATTATATTCATTTACATTTTAAACCTCTAACATTTATTAGATAAAAGTAAAAATATTTGACAAAAATATATTATCATTTTGTAGTTAGTTCCGTTCATTCCCTCCATTAAAACGGCTAGGCGTTAACTACCATTTAAAATAATCTTATTTTATTATTAGAGTGCAACATAAGATTCCAAAGAAACTCGTTGTTGCGTATTGGGTACACCATCGAGCATAGAGTTACCTTTAAAGTAATATTAATATTTTATTCACAAATATGGATAAATATAAAAATTTCATATTCTTTATTTACCTGGGGTGTTACTTCCTTCCCCCTTTTTGGGAATTGCGTCCAAGCAATTTTAAAATTGGGCTTCGAAGCTTCATTGAAAAACCCACATCAGAACAAGAGTCAGTAAAACTATCATTTTAAAAGAATGGGAGAGAAGTAGAAATGTCACCCGAGTTAACCCATACTAGGATTCCAAGTATGAAAATATGGATATGGAGGAAAAAAAAGGGTCATGTTCTGATGGAGAGTGATCGTAAATATTTCTAGGAGAAAGTTAACCACAAGAAAATCACAAACTTGTGATGGGTTAAACGGTATTCGATTCCCCAGTAGGAAAAGTTAACAGAAAACATTTTTGTTTTAAGTTACTCATAATTGAGGAATTTATTTTTGAGCTTAACTAAATCATAAGGAAACATACTTACTTGTCATTTTGACTTTAAACATGTACTAGATTTCTTACACGAACTCATATTTTCTCTAAAAGATGGGTATTTAGGATGACTTGTTTACATTAAGAGAGCTATAATCAACTTCTAGAGAATCACCTAATCCTCAAAAGAGAAATATATACTTCCCATGTCTTTAGTCCTTAAACAAAACTAAAACCAAAAAGGTTAGTATGAGGTCAGATAATACCCAAAAAGGATAAACATTTATAAAAAAAATCTATTCTTATTCTCCAAAATTGGTCAAACAATACCCGAATTTCAACAATGACCATTCAATAAAAATCTATCCATAAAATTCTTCAATGTAATCAAAACTACGACTGAAACCCTAATTTCTAAAGGATTTAATCACATAGTCTTCCAAGATAAACCTTAACATTTATCTCCAAATAACATCAGTTACTCTTAAAGTCTCATACTGAAATGGAATTAACCTAATCATATATCCTCCATGATAGGTTAATAATTTCCATAGATAACCCAAAATCAACTTATTCAAGATTCATAAGATCATCTAACTAAAAATAATTAGTCAAACTAACCAGGGACTTCATGTAGTCTAGTGGGAGGCGATAAATACTAGTCGCACTTTGGTTGTGGTTTTGATTCCCTCAGCTTTTTCCGACATGACGGGTTGTCACACGGTCTGTGTGTTGTCCTTTTTCCAAAACTATATAATTATTAAAACATTCCCCAATAAGAGATAAAATCTACAGAAATAAACATAAAATAATTTATCCTCAATATTATCTCATGCCTTTCATTTTCCATCATAACATATAGTAACCCATAATTACCTCAAAAGTAAGGATCATATAAACCATAATGGTTACCTTTATAATTATTACCTGAACTTCTACATAGAGTTGGTTCTCTCGTACATGATGTATTAGAGAACTAACCAAAGTTCAAGTGGTTAATCATGACTCCTTGATAGTTGGTTTGGAATAACCACGAGATTCCTCATTGAATCCCCTATTTCCACCAGTCTCATAACCAGAGAACCACCACAGTTTCCATCTAACCCATTATCACTTTGGGGCCTGCTTGATCCATCCATTTACTAAAAATAGAAAGGTCAGTGTGCGTATATCAACAAAATCATCATGTACTAATGAAGAATATAGACACTAAGATATACTTACTCAACGACTTTATCTAAAACTAGGACTCTTTCTAAAATCCTAACCATTATGGTAATATGAATTATGCTTACAGAATACCCTAACCTCTAATGTTTTCTAAACCGACCTTTGATACCAACTATAAGGCCTCGGCCTTAAACCTTACTTAATCATGAATTAAATGAATAATTCACATAGAATATATTTTCAGGTTTAGAGTTTTAGAGAATTAGGTCCTAACTATTACATCTCAAAATATTACACAGTAGACACTTCTACTATATTTACATATAATAAAAAAACAATTAAAAATAAACATGTCTACTTACATGATTTAGATAGAATGTCTTTCCTTGATTCTATCCTTGACCATATTCATCTTTAAGTCCTATGGAAAACATTTCAAAAACATGGTATGAGCATAAATAGCCCAGTAAAGGATACACAATGAAGGAAAACTGCTAGTTTTTCAAAACAACAAGTAAACCAAGAATACTTTATCAAAGTATTATTTTTCACCTTTATGAAGTAGTAAAAACTCTTCACTAAATAAAAGATCATTACTTACCCCTTTTGTAACCAAAATATTACCATGAAAACCCATATAATGAACACATAACATTTAAAGGTAACTTGGGACATAAAAATACGTAAATGGAATAACCATATGGTTGACTTCCACACATATCGCTTAATGGAATAGCCATACGGCTGACTTCCATACCCAATGCATTGGAGGTTATAACATAACCCCCCGTCCTGGTATCCACGACACCACCCGTCATATGGTTTATCACGTAACCACCCATAAAATTTCCAAGTACCATCATTACACATAAAATATTAAAAATATAAACATTTCAATAACAAAATTTCATTTTAAATCATAGTAAGTAATTCCAAGATATTGAATTAATCAATCCATTTTCAAAAATCATTTAAACGATATTTTTGAATCAAAGTGTCCGATAACACTTCGATGATTTTCATCGAATTGTAATTTTAAATCATTAATATCCATATAAATATATACTGAAAACCATTTTGGAAACATGGACATTAAAGATAATGTTTTAGAATAATGAATCTTTAAAACACTTAAAATGATATTTTTGTTAAAGAGTTTTTAACAAAATAAGAGACTCTTGAATACAAATAATTGTGGAATAACATTTAATCCGAACTTTATAATATCATGAGAATAAAGGGATTATTTATATAATATGTAAAAGTATAGTATACACACCATATAAGTGTGAATTGGTGCATAACAACACTGAAGTCTCAATAGAAAATTTAAATTGAGATGAAATCCATTAGAAAGATGGTATCCTTAAATTAAGGATAAATCTATCACATAATTCTGTGTGAGAAATATAAATAAACCCAAAAAAATGTGGATATTAAGTGTGAAACAATCATATGTCATTAACACATAATCTTGAAAAAAAACCAATGACATAGATATTTAACTCAATGAAATGAGATTGAGTTATAATTTCCCATACAAGTTCGTAAGAATTTATCAATGAGATGATTATGTGTAGAAATAGTATATCCACACAAAGTTTTGTGTAAATTTCAACATTTATATTCCACACATAATCTTTTCATAATAAAATAAAGAATTAGAGGTTTAACCCAATTAATTGAATGTGGGTTAAGAAGTTACCTTACAGAAATCTAACAACCTTACGGCGTCACTTTAAAATTCAAAAAATGGGTTGATGAGAGAGAAAATTGTATCTCATCACTTGGACATAAAATTTACATAAATATGTATATATAATAACATATCCCAACATAATCGTATGTCATTTAAAAGACATAACAAAATAAGTCTTTTAAAAATAGGAGGGTGAAAGGTCCCCTTACCGAGTTGGGTAACTTTCGAAACGTACACCCCATGGATGAAGGGTCATAAAATGAAGTTGTAAATACCCATAAATGAAAATATACTACACAAAGTGTATAATAATTTTAATTATATACACCACTCAAATTAAATAGTGGAAAACGTATCATAAATGTCACGGGAATAAAACTGAGATGAAAAATCTGTTACGAGAACTCGGCAGCCTAACGACACCACTTAAAACATCTAAAAATGGATTTATGAGATCAAATAGGGTCTCTCATAATATGAACATAAAAATTAAAGTATGAGGAATATAAAATAACATCCTAAAACATATGAAATATTATCTTAAAATAAATGACATAAAAGATAGTACTTAAAAAGTAAGAGAGAGGTTGGATCCCTTACAAAATTTCGGCAGCCTAACGATGCCACATAAAAATTCAAAAAATGAATTGATTAATGTAATAGGGGTATCTCATCATATGAAAATAAAAATTAAAGTATGGTTAATATAAAATAACATCCTCTAGCATAATAATATGGAGAATAAATGAAATTACAAAAAATAGGGTACTGAAAAGAACGAGAGAGGTCAGATCTCTTACCTCGTGTCCGACATGACTCGATCATTCGTTAATCTCCTGAATAATAAAATGTGGTAAATTTATAATTCATCAAGGACCTCCTTTAAATATTATTATTCAGTTCATATCACATATTATAATTTTATAATAATTGGTTAATAAAGTGATTTCATATTAGACGTTTTTGTCGATGTTCGGTACATGAGAAAAAATTGAACTTGTTGGAAAAGATTTTTCCATTTAGTTTTAGGTGCATCATCTCCAGAATAAAATTAATGTATTAAATATCATATATATCCAGTATACATTGATTTTGTACTATTCCATAACTTTTTTAGATAAAAAATTTAAAAACACCGTTCATGGAGACAACAGGCCGTACGTACGCATGAATGCTACTTTCATTTTTTTTTTGTCATATTAATGGAATTAAAGTTTAAAGAGATATATATAATTTATAATTCCAGAATTATATCAATAATTTATATTGAATATATGACATATATATCGATTATATATATGTACTTATAATAGTACATAACATTTGGAGATAAGAAATGAAATGTACCGTTCATGGAGACAGTAAGCCATACATACGCATGAACGCTACTTTCATTTCTTTGGCACATTAATGGAATTAAAACTAGATGATATATATATATATATATATATTATAATTCTAGTATAATATATATGTTATATATATCACATAATTTCATCAATTTCATTATTTATACATTCCATGTATTGCATGAACGAGTCACATCACTTGAGGGGGCAGTAGTCCACACTTCCTCGTTTGAAATTATCGCATTTGCACAACATGAAAAGCATAAAGGCCTATTTTAAATATAAAATTCAGAAGCATATAGAAAACATAAATACCATATATATCATATATAAAATATATTTACATCATAATGGCACCATTAAAGTTGTTAAGAGAAGATTGAACAGTCATTGTTTCATGAGGCAGAAATTCGTCATCCACAGAAACAGTATGTTCTTTAACCATTAGATGAAGGTTTGTGTAATTTTATCTCTAATAAATCACATAAAAACATACTAGTATATTGAAGATACTATTTTTGTTACAAAATAAATGAATAAAAAGAGTTTAGAGGGTTGGAGAAGCCAAATAAAACAAAATAACACAAGGGAAGACATTACCTTTAAATCGGGTAACTCTTTTGGATTTGACCTCAAAGGCATCCTTGGAAAGGATTCTGCACAATGTTGGGGCCTCAATGATGAAGAGAGGGATGTGTACAGATTAAATGGGTAGCTGTTGGCCGAGCCAAAGGCTTGAGAGGTGTGGGTAAGGTGGTGGAGGTGGGGGGCTTTTATAAGAGAAGAGGAGGGGCACTCTTGGAATGTTATAAAATATTACGTTATTATAAACAGATTTTATGATTTTAAAGGTCCCAAAAGGATATATTTCAAGGATAAGGTGATAAGTTTTCTAAATAGACCCATCCAATAGGTTTTTGACAAGTGTAGGTCTTAGATTTTACATTATCGTTTCATTTTATTTAAATCGTTAAATAATGAGGTAATTGATGCATCATCATGGTGTCATAAATAATTTACTTTATTTAATGTATAAAAATATAAATTAAATATCATGATGTAGGAAATTTATTTATCTTTCTAATGAATTTTTATAGTCAAAAATATGACTTGTATATCCCCATTTAACAATTGTTTTAGTAAAATAACTCATGTTTGTGAAATTTTTATTTTAACATTAAATAAAAAGTTTTTAATGTCATTTTCCAACCAAAGTGGCTCCATGGGGTCCCCAAGTTGACCCTTGGATTTTCTTGGTCGGTCATGACTCATCACATAAGGGTAGGACATGTTTCTAGTTCATTTCATATTATTAAAACATTATTTTTACCTTAAATTACACTAATTGCCTTTAATAGCGATTAATAAAACATAAAAGTTACTATTCACCAAAAAATATTGTAATCTCATTGAACCACATTTTACTTATTAATTACAACCATGTATGTTGGATTTTTGAAAATAAATTCACAGAAGTGGTAAAGTTTCATTTAAACGAAAAATCAATTTCTTTAACTACCACTTAGTGGTTTCACTATTCATAAAAAATTGATGCTTTTCAGAAAAATACCAAAAATTCACCCTAAGCTATATAAGATACTCCAAATTCTAAATTGATGTATATTTTACAAAATTCAAAACATATAAGTTGCATTAATTAATTTAATAATTAATTCCCGCTATCAAAACAAATAGCGTGTTTTTAAGAAACAATATCTATTAAAAGATTGACACTAGTTTAAGTCCATTTTCAAAGTGAAATTAATTCCAATGACCACCATTAGATTAAATGTTAAAAATATATTCTAAATAAACTTTAATGTAAATTAAAAATATAATATATCCATATAAATAAATCATATTAAAAGGAGGTATAGAATTAAAATGCAACATTTTCAATAAAAATGATCTTTATCGGAAAAATAACAAAATATTACACAAAGTAAATTTTGATGTTCAGATTCTAAAGAAGGATTTTATTTTGTCAAATACAACATATAAAATTTTCAAATGTATATTTAAAAAGGTTTCTCCATCAAAAGGCTGTTAATCGACCTTTTAATGAATATTAGAAGCTTTATGCTTAAAATTGTATTCATTTGCATTTTAAGCCTCTAACATTTATTGGATATTAGTAAAAATATTTGAAAAACATATATAATTATTTTGTAGTTAGTTACATTCATTCCCGCCATTACAATGGCTAGGCGTTAACTACCATTTAAAATAATATTATTTTATTATTAGAGTGCAACATAAGATTTCAAAGAAACTCGTTGTTGCGA
Organism: Viscum album; assembly: GCA_963277665.1. Lineage (NCBI taxonomy): Eukaryota > Viridiplantae > Streptophyta > Magnoliopsida > Santalales > Viscaceae > Viscum > Viscum album. The sequence continues at coordinate 1,807,186,278 of OY728128.1, read as the reverse complement.
ATTGGGTACGCCATCGAGCATAGCGTTCCCTTTAAAGTTATATTAATATTTTATTCAAAAATATGGATAAATATAAAAATGTTATATTCTCTATTTAACTGTGGTGTTACATTAATGATGGTTCATAATATTTTTTGGAACTAAATAGTCATATCAACCATGACTGTCAAATTGCGTGTGATGTATGTACTTTTGTCCTGCACCAATATTCACTTGTGTGTATCTCATATGGTTTTTTCATGTTTTTTACTCCTAGTTCTATTTATACCCAATAAATATCCACTTTTAGTATATATAATGGGATGTAATTTTTTGGAAATCACTCACTCTATCCATTAATAAAATTTAGAAGCATTTTCATATACTTTTACTCATCATTAAACTTATGTTTTGATAAATAGTGGTTTATAGACTTATAAGTATCCATAAGGATGAAAATGATGTTTTATCAACATATTATTCAAATGATAACTAAACCATTACTTCGATAACATATATTGCGAGTTAGGATTCTCATACATGGTTTTTATATAATTTTATATAAATATTCATTACATTTCATGAACATATTCTAGAGGACCATAATTGTTTAATTCCTTATAAAACATGGTATATGATCTTCTAATTTGGTTAATAATATTAAATGTCTCCCTAAAATATATTCCAATTTATTACTCTATAAATATATATCCTATATAAAACCATTCTTCATAATCTTGGAAAAAGAAACATTAGAACGGGTGAACTTATATGATCAGTAATGATAGAGCTAAGATATATAATTATATTCTCATATGAAAGTATAAGATACTAATTACGGCATGTGATAATGAAAATAACATAATATTTTTATACCTAACCTATCATAGATGATAAACATGAGTCATGGAGTAAATGTTGGAAGTATATAATAGTTGAATCATAAGGGAATCAGAAAAAATGATCCATGCGAACATAAAATTGCCATAAAACATAGTTTTCTAGAATACACATCTATTTATAACGTTGTGAACATGTTTAAATGGAAATATGTTCACTCATGTAGCTATAAAAATAAAAAAAACCCTCACATAATAATAACAACCTTAATACTTATCCACCCATAACATTATAGACATTATATAAATTTCCATGCATAACATTGATAAAAAATAACTTGGTTCTCTCATAACATTTTGAACATGTATTAGGCTCATGCATAACATTTTCAACATTTAATATAGTCCATTCATAAAATTATTCACATGATATATTAGTCCATGTATTCAATTATTGTAGTCATGGTTCACTCCCAATACTATCATAGTAAAGAATATCCCTAACTTAAATTGGTATACTATCCATTAGATACATTTCATAGTAGATTTTTTTCACATAACATTCCATACATGCCTAACTAAACAAGTCTCACTCCCCATTCTAGAATTATATATCTCATGAGATAAAATAAATTTAATTATATAGTTACTCATGAAATTTAATGTGCATTATAAAAATTTCATTATATCATAACCTATAGAAAATTTTCCACATTCATAATCACATCAACGTATAATTACTTGTGAAAATAAGAAGGATTCAAATATATATCATCATGTTATAATTACTGCAAGAGAAACGGGTTTCATAAACATTAGGTCTTCAAATGAAAAAGCATTCATATAAAATAATAAAATTTTTATCATTGGATAATTTCTCAATAAGCTTCACGCAACACAAATAGTTGTCATATTATACGGAAATTAATTTTTTTAAATTTTATTCAATAATTTTTAGGAGGAAAATATCCTTTCTACCTTAAAAATTCCATTAAACATAATTTTTTTTGAAGAAGTCTTTCATTAGAAATTACATTGAGAAAATAAAAAAGTATCTTTTAAAAATAATTTAAAAATTTTCTAAGGAAAGTATTATTTATTCTATAGAAATTACTATTGAAAATTATTTCTTTTATAAATCATGGTTTTGGAAGAGAATTTTTTTTGACCTAAAAGAAATTTTTTCAATGAAAATGTTTTTAGAGGTATTGAATGCATAAAGAAGGGAAAATATAGGGAAAAAATGTATTCTCATAGCATAAATAGAAGATAAAAAAATACTTGAAAATTATTGAGAGTTATATAATGAGCTTTACACATTAGATATGTAACACCCCAAGATTTAATAGTACATTATTTCTTCAAAGTATTTCAATAACTTGCACTGTACGCAACACCGAGTTCAAGCGCAATATTACATACCAAACTAGCTGTTAAAAAGCGGTTATGAATAGTATTAACTGAATTTTGAAAATTATATAATCCTTATAATTTTAGAATCCATATTATGAGTTTCTTAAATATAATGTAAGAACAAATTCATTTTTCTCAAATAAAAGAACTATTTTTCAAAAAATGCACTTTTACCGCATTTTAATGATGAACCCTTTTTAATATGATATTTGAAACTTTTTTAAATTGAATTTGAAAAAATAAACTTCTTTTTAATATAAGGCGATAATTATTTAGTTACAATAATTTTTTGGTGTTTTCTGAGAACGTTCATATTTGGGTGAATAGTGAAAACTACTATATTTTAACTGAAAAAATAAAATTTAAATAAAAATAATTTATAGTGTTAAATTATACATTTTAATGGCTTGGATGAATAAATAGATTATATTTTTAAAATTTAATCCAACTCTGGTCATTTTAAGTAATTTCACTTTGAGATTGGACATAAAGTAGTGTCAATATTTTGATAGATATTGTTTCTTAAAAATACGCCTTTTGGTTTTGACAACATGAATTAATTTTAAATTAATAAATTCAACGTTTATGTCTTTAATTTGGTAAAATGGACTTCATTTTTTGATTTGGAATATGAAAATTATCTTAGGGTGAATTTTTGTTATTTTTCTGAAAACATTCAATTTTTGATGAATAGTGAAAAACAATGAGTTATAGTTTAAACCCAAAATTTTATTTAAATAATTATTTATTTTATTTAAATTTATTTTAGGTCAAAATAGATACATAATACCTATATATTTTCAATGTAATTCATTGGAGTCATTTTATAATAATTTTGTATATATAAAAATTTTATTGAACTTTTCACCGTCTTTAACCCACCTCAAAAGAGAATTTGCTAATTCATATAAAACATAATTTTTCCAGTTATGTGAGTGGAATCTCTAAAATCCAAGAGACATGGTTAATATCAAGGAGTAATATTTTGTTCAATAATATAAAAATAATTCTTATTGAATAGTAAATTTTTACTTTTATTTACAACTGCTAAAAGTAAATAGGGTAATTAAGGGTCAAAATTATATTATTATTACCGTAACACATGTCCTAATTCTATTGGATAAGTATAATTCCACCCAAAACAACCTTATGAATAAAATATGAACCTTTTTGGTCCACTTAGATTAGATTAGTACATATATTATTATTTAATTCAAAGAAGAGTAAAAAGAGATAAAATCAGAGTTTAATAAATGAACCATTTTTAATATAGGATTATACATAAGATAAATTAGATTACTACTATTAATTGGAAATATAAAAATATTTCCAACATAATGGTTTTTTATTTATAATTTTTAGAGATTAAATAATTTAATTTATTTATGACATTATGGTGATGCAGTAATTACCTAATTAATGAAATATTAAAATAATTGATATTATAAATATACAAATAAATGTAATCTGAGACTTTTTATGAATTAAACTAATTTTTTAGGTTAGTATGACATATTAGTGTTAATTATATGAATTTTTTTTAAGTAATAATGCTATTATAAATCTATCAAAAACAAAATACCAAATAGTGTTAAAATTCACCTAAAAGAGTTTTTAAAAAAAATATTATATTATTAATTGATATTCTATTCATAAAAATATAAGGATTTGTCAAAAAACTTATATAATGATAGGTGTATTATTGATGAACCACTTTTGGTTCACTTGGAAGTATATAGTTAGTGTATTAACCATGTAATATAAAAATACAAAGAGACATGGTAAATGTCAAACTATTTAACTAAGAGTTAAATCTAAGAGATAATGTTAATATAGTGACCCAAACCAGTCTAAAACCTATTGTTTGAGTTGTTTTGAACCCATACAGACCATATAATTTAAATAATATATTTTGGAGCCATTATAAACCTAAAATTATTTTATTATAAAATAATATTTCTAGCTTTTCCTATATTTCCCTTCACCCCTATTAAAAAAGGGCACTCCCCCTTCCCTCTGATTCACACCATCAAAGCCTTTTGGATCGGAAAAAATCTTCCCAAATACCCACTCAACTATCCTCACTTTATCCTAGAGGTCTTCCTTTAGTCATAAATCCATCTTAAGGATCCCTTTTGATCAAATCAAAAGGAAGAACCTGAAGAAAAGGTAAATATCTCACCACCTCTTTCAAGTTTCTTTCTTCTTCCACTTCCTCTTTCTTTGTTGTATCCATTATAAAATAATAACTCCAGTATCATCAATATACTTTGATGTTATTATGAATATTTTACAATCAAATTCTATATTCTATCCATCCATTGAATGACATGTCACCATACGTGTCTACGTACGGATTACCGTCTCCACGTCATGGTGTAATTGTTACTCAATACATTATTATTCGGACGGGTATAATAATGATGTGAAATTCATGTAAATAATAAGAATAATATGATAAGGGTTCATTATATATGATATACCACCCACTTATATGTTATTTTAGTATCAAAAGAATGATATTTTCGCTCGTGCCTACGTACGGATTATCGTCTCCACGAATGCGATGAGATTCATTCCTCATCATATCCACTCAAGAATAATTTTCATTAGATGATTAAAAAAAAGTTTAAATATTTTATATAATTCTGGATATGAATGAGATACATCTCATCCATAACAAATATGACTCACATAACAAATAATAGAAAGGAAAATGAATTCGTTAATACACGAAACAACGATAATACTAAGATATTATTAACAAAGCAATGTTAGAAGATCATATATGATATCATATTAATGTATATGACTCTTGTATAATTTAACAACAATTATTTCTCCATTATATAGGAGGTTAACCTACCCTTGACCCAGGAATAGTACAATATAAGGGTTTATTTCAAAATCTCATCATTATCTGAGGTTGTTTATACGTAATTTTCTACGGGGACCTCTTTATCATACACATCCATGTTTCTTAAAAATGTATTTCGAAACATTATTACTATTTTACAGACTATAGGTTAATGTCATTTATACCCTTTCTGACCTTTTATAAGATGTTTATAATGGAATATTTCTGTCCTTTTCCAAACAAGGTACCTTTTATCCTTTTTGACAAAATTATGGTAAGAATGTCTTTTTTAAACATATACGGAAGGTGCGGCTATTTTCCGCCGTTATAAAATCGCTGAAGCTTCCCTTACAAGATTATAAGAATATTTCCAAAGTAAATGTTTTATTTTATAATTATGTGACTTTTAAATGATTTCAAAAAGAGATATTTCTCTCAAATAGTTTTGATTTTATCTCTGTTTACTTCCTTTGATAGATTTTAAGCTTATTTGATGTTGATTTATTATGATACAAAACATCCATATAGTATTGAATGTTTTGTAATATGTTTGATTGTGGATTTGTTATTTTCATTCCATTAATTTTTTATGGATAAAGTATTGAAATTTCTTATGCTAGTTGTAATACGAATGTTAATGCTATGTTTAAACCAGTTCATATGAGGAATGCATTGGACTTATTAAGTGACAGGTGGAGCCCGCTATAGCTCCTTGATGCATCGGTAGGTCTAATGAGACAAACTAGTTTCTTGGCACAAGCCCTTGAATAAATCTTATTTATCATCTTGGCACAAGGCCTTAACAATGCGGTTATGATAGTCTGGAATTATGCATTCCATCATTACAAATGTGTTTATTGATATTGCATGTGATTATTCGACTAGTAAAATATCCATGTGAATAAGTAAATTGCATTATTTCATTTTATTTTTTCCATATTATACTGAAGTTCTCATTTAAAGGTCTTGATTTTTAGTTATACATCCACTTAAATGTTTATGCTTATTTTTGAAAGTTTTCTCTATATTGTTATCCTTACTGAACATTTGAGATCACCCCTTTCTATGATTTATTTTTCCCAATATGTGAAGAGGTATTTTATGACTTACCTGTAGGGATAGTCTAAGGGGATATGAGTGTGGACTATGGAGACTATGCTTTTGTATTTTTTTCACTTTATCATGTAATGTAAGACTTATGAATGTATCTAGTGTTTCCAAGGCTACTAAACTAATTGGTATTTCGAGACATGATCTTTTGTGATCATGCCGATGATATGTAATAATGCATCGACTCTGGGTAACTGGGGTCGGGGCGTTACAGTTGGTAATAGAAGAAGTTTAGTATAGAACTTGGAAGCTATATTTAGATAAACTGTTATTAGAGCACATAGACCTAAGATGGACTTCGATGAATAGTATAGAAGAGCATCATAGAATTTATGTATTGTAGAGATTTTGTGAGTTTTTTAGAAATACATCCCTGTCTATATATGAGTAGGTAGAGGCAGCTCTAGAATAGATCTACCTAGGGGTAAAAACCAGAAACACGGCTATTAGCTAGACTCAAACCGGAACTAGGGCACGACAATAGGCCTTGCTGCACTCTTGGTTGTGACACTCCCTAGTGATATTATTAGGATAATTCTTATTTTCATTACAAACCATTATAAAGGGATTATGAGTATATAATTCCTCAAATAAAAAATATTTTTATGATTATGGATTATATCCATGAACGTTTCAATTTATTTTAAGTGTTTTACATGTTTGGAATTATGTATTTTGATTTATAAATTAATCTAGTTTATGTAATTGTATAGAAATGGTGCTCAGTTGAAGGAATGTGAACTCCAGCAATACATTTGATCCAAAGAGTAAGAAGGATCATATCTTCCATGGTATTAAGAAAACATTTATATGGGAAATAGTATCTCATGTTTCTAAACATATGATGAAATTGTATCATGTGTTAATAAAATAATGTAAAGAATTATCTAAGTCCTATGGCTTCAAAGGAAAGAAAAAGAAGAAAAGGATGTAAGAGAGAAATGGGGATAAAGCGAAGAGGGAAAAGAAGAATTTTACCATATGTGATAACTGTAGGAAGAAACACACTCGAACATTCATGAAGGGAATTTGATTTTGTTATAAGTGTGGAGAAAAGGGACACGATGTACGTGACTTCAAGGGTAAGAAAAAGGTTTCAAACGTACAATGCTTCATCTGCAAGGAGTTGGGACACTACGAAAACCAATGTCTAAATCATCAGAGTATGCCACAAATGATACTATTGGATAATAATCATGTTATGATACTACCACATATGAGGAGGAATGATTAGAGTTCTTATGTTGTTATTAAAGAATTATGTCATTTGAGTGTTTTATCAACAATGTACTAATTATAATAATTATGGAGTATATAAGGATTGTACTATAGTACTATTTTATTATGGACATGAGATTGTGTAGAACCAAGATAAGTTACTCAATAATAGGTTAAATTTTTGGAAAAAATATGGGTGAGAGAATGATAAACCATAATATGGTTCTGATACGGAGGTAGAGATTTTTCAATAATACATGTACGATTTGGATAAATTATATTGGATATTATTAACTACCTTGAAACTGATTAATGATTTTTATATTCCATCATTGATTGAGTTTAAGAAATTTTTTGATAGAAGAAATATATCTAGTATTCTATAATGAATAATGGAGAATGAATGTAGTCAATAAGGTTTTATGGTAATTCAAGATGTTATAGTGTTTCAAAAGAATACATGAAGAAGGTTTTCACATGTATTTATGTGGAAAAAAGGATCTTTATAGTGTTTACCATACCTATATATTTTGGACTGAGAGTTTAGATAGAAGTATTTTGGATAAGCCTTGTTTAAGATTTTTTTTGATTTTTATAAAAAGGACAACCCAGAGGTCGGGAGGCAACACATCACGTCCGATAAGGCTGCGAGACTTGAACCCGAAACCAAAGGGCGACAGGGGTGTATCACCTACAACAGACCCATGTGATGTCTTAGATTGAATAATGTAGTTGTTTTTAAAGGGTCCAATAGGTGAATTATAAATTCATTTTTTACAACCCTATACGAATAAGATAAATAGAATATATATTTTTCTGTTCTATTATATTTTAGAGTAAAAGATGAGTTTGTGGTAGATATTAGTTAAAGTATGGGACTCTACTATTCAAGTATATATTTTTTTCTCTTATTCTTTGAAGAAATTAATTCTTAATCTTTAGTTAAGGGAGTTTAAAACTAAAAATTTGTTATCCTAATACCTTATGTTTTGTTGAACCGATGATATTTTTAATCATCATAGAATGATGGCATTGAGGCCCACAATTCTAAAATTTATTTTGATTGATGACCTCAATCACCCCCTTTAAATATATACATTTTCCCACAATTATGTTTCTTTAATTTCCACCAATGTTCTTCTAATTGAGATCATAATTTGGTGGTTACTTTTTCATTCCAATTTTCCTCTTATTAAGAGTTAATTTTATTAACCCAATTTCCGATGTGGGTTTTCCCACAAAGGTATCTTTTATTTTCACACCTTTTATTTTCGAAGAACAATTTCAAATTATGAGGACACAATTTATCGAAGGAGGGAAGAATGTACACCACAATATTTAATAGTAAATTATTTCTTCAAAGTAATTCAATAACTTGCACTACATGCAACACCGAGTTCAAGCGCACCATGACTTAACAAAATAGCCATTTAAAAGTGGTTATGAATAGTATTAACTAAATTTTGAACTTTATATAATCATTATAATTTTAGAATCCATATTATGAGTTTCTTATACATAATGTAAGAACAAATTCATTTTTCTCAGATAAAAGAAGTATTTTTCAAAAAATGGACTTTTACCACCTTTTAATGGTGAACCATTTTTATTCTAATATTTGAATCTTTTTTATATTAAATTTTAAAAATTAAAATTATTCTTTAGAATAGGGTCATAAGAATTTAGTTTCAATAAATTTTTGGTGTTTCTCTGATAACATGAATATTTGGTTGAATAGTGAAAAATACTATATTTTAACTAAAAACAAATTTTTTAATAAAAATAATTTATAGTGTTAAATTATAAATTTTAATGGTTTGGAAGTATAAATAGATTATATTTTTACCATTTAATCATGTTCTAGTCATTTTAAGTAATTCCACTTTCAAATTGGACATAAGCAAGTGTCAATCATTGGATAGATATTGTTTCTTAAAAATATGCATTTTGGTTTTGACAACGCGAATTAATTTTAAATTAATAATTTCTACTTATATGTTTTTTATTTTGTAAAATGAAATTAATTTTTAGATTTGGAATATCAAAATTATCTTAGGGTGATTTTTTTTATTTTTCTGAAAACGTTCTATTTTTGCTGAATAGTGAAAAACACTGATTTTTAGTTTAAAGCCAAAATTTTATTCAAATAATTATTTATTTTATTTAAATTTATTTGAGGTAAAAATAGATATATAATACCTATATAAGTTCAATTTAATTTATTGGAGTCAATTTATAATAATTTTAGATATATAAATATTTTATTGAACTTTTCACCGTCTTTTACCCATCTCCTAGGAAAATTTTCAAATTCACATTAATCTTAATTTTACCACATCTATGAGTGTAATTTAAAAAATAAAAGAGACTTGGTTAATACCAAGGATTAAAATCTGGTTCAATAAGATAAAAATAATTTTTGGTGAATAGTAACTTTTTAGTTTTATATGCCATGGTTAAAAGTAAATAGGGTAATTAAGGGTAAGAATGATATTATTATTACCCTGACACATGTCCTAATTCTATAGGCTAAGTATAATTCGACCAAAAACAAACTTAGTAATAAAATATGAACCTCTTTTTCCACTTGGATTAGATTAGGACATTTATTATTATTTAAAACAAAGAAGAGTTAAAAGAGTTAAAATCAATGTTCAATTACTAAAACATTATTAATATAGGGATATACATAAGATAATTTAGATTATAAATTTAAATTACAAATATAAAATAATTTCCTACATAATGGTATTTTTTTATAATTTTTAGATATTAAATAGTTTAACTTATTTATAATACAATGGTGTTGTAGTAATTACCAAATTAATGATATATTAAAATAATTGATATTATAAATATCCAAATAAATGTAATTTGAGACGTTTTATGAATTCCACTAATTTTCAAGGTTAATATGACATATTAGGGTTTGTTAGATGAATTGTTTTCGAAGTAATAATGCTGTTATAAATTTAGATAAAACAAAATACCAAATAGTGTAAAAATTGACATAAAAGTGTTTTTAAAACAAATATTAAATTATTAATTGATATTCTATTTCTAAAAATATAAGGTTCAGAAAAAAGTCTTATATAATGATAGGTGTATCATTAATGAACCACTTTGGATTCTATTAGATGTATATAGAATCTTTATTAACCTTATAATATAAAAATACAAAGAGACCTGGTAAATGTCAAACTATTTAACTAAGAGTTAAATCTAAATGATAAAGTTAATATAGAGTCCAAAACCTGTCTAAAACCTATTGGTTGAGTTGTTTTCAACCCATCCCCATGATATTATTTAAATAATCCATTTTGGAGCCATTATAAACCGAAAATTACTTTATTATAAAATAATATTTCAATCTTTTCCTAAGGTGCCCCTCACCCCTCTTATAAAAGGGCACTCCCCCTTCTCTCTAACTCACACCTTCAAAGCCTTATGGATTAGCTAAAATTGGACCAAACATCCTATAAACTATCCTACCTTAATCCTAGATGCATTACTTTTGACATAAATCCAACCTAATGAGCCCTTTTGATCAAATCAAAAGGAAGAACCCGAAGAAGAGGTAAATATCTCACTACCTATTTCAAGTTTCTATCTTCTTCCACTTCCTCTTTCTTTGTTGTTTCCATTATAAAATAATAACTCCAGTATCTTCTATATATTGTGATGTTATTCTGAATATGGTACAATGATATTCTTTTTTATGTCCATCCTTTGAATGACATGTCACCATACGTGCCTATGTACGGATTACCATCTCCACGTCGTGGTGTAATTATTATTCAATACATTAGTATTTGGATGGATATAATAATGATGTGTAATTCATGTAAATAATAAATATAACATGAAAATTATTCTTTATATATGATATAACATCAAATTATATGATATTTTATTATTAAAAGAATGATATTTTTTCTCGTGCATACGTACGGATTATCGTCTCCACGAACACGATGAGATTCATTCCCCATAGTATCCATTCAAGAATAATATTCCTTAGATGATTAAAAATAATGTTTCAAAACTTGATATCATATTGGATATTAATAAGATACATCCTATCCATAATAAATATCACTCGCATATCAAATAATATAAAGAAAAATGAATCTATTAACACCTGAAAAATGATAATACTATGATATTATTAACAAAGCAATGTTAAAAGATAATATACGATATCATATTAATGTATATGAAACTTTTATAATTTAATAACAATTATTTAACCATTATACAAAATTTTAAACTGCCCTCAACCAAGGAAAAGTACAAGGAAAGGATTTGTTTCACAATCTCTTCATTATCTGAGATTGTTTATACGTAATTATCTACTGGGACCACTTTATCATCCACATCCATGTTTCTCAAAATTTTATTTCAAAACATTATTACTATTTTATTGAATATTAGTTAAAGTCATTTGTACACTTGTTTGACTTTTTATAAGATATTTATAAAGGAATCTTTCCGTCGTTTTCCAAAGAAGTTCATTTTTAACCTTTTCGACAAAATTAAGGTAAGAATGTCTTTTTTAAACTTATACAGCGGGTGCGGCTATTTTCTACCATTATAAAATTTCTGAATCTTCCCTTACAATATTATAAGAATATTTTCAATGTAAATGTTTTATTTTATAATTATGTGACTTTTAAATGATTTCAAAGAAGAGATATTTCTCCCAAATAGTTTCAATTTCATCTATGTCAACTTCCTTTGATGGATTTTAAGCTTATTTGAAGTTGATTTATTATGATACAAAACATCCATATAGTATTGAAGGTTTTGTGATATGTTTGACTGTGGATTTGTTATTTTCATACCATTCGTGGTTTATGGATAAAGTATTGAAATTTCTTATGCTAGTTTTAATACGAATGATTATGATATGTTTAAACCTATTTTTATGCGGAATGCATTGGACTTAGTATTAGATGGGTGGAGCCCACTATAGCTCCTAGATGCATTGGCAGGTCTCATGAGACAAACTAGTGTCTTGTAATAAGGCCTTGACAAAATCTTATTTGTAATCTTGGAACAAGTCTTTGACTATGTGGTTATGATAGTCTGGCATTATGAATTCCATCATTTCGAAAGTGGTTATCGATATTGAAAGTGATTATTTAACTAGTTGAATATCCATATGAATAAGTAAATGGAATTATTTCATTTTATTTTTTCCATATTTTTCTGCATTTCAAGTTTAAAAGGCTATTGTTTTAGTTATACATTGCCTTTAATGTTTATGATTATTTATGAAAGTATCTGCTATATTGTTATCCTTACTGAGAATTTGAGCTCATTCCTTTCTATGTTTTATTTTTAACAGTATGTGAAGAGGAATTTTATAACTGCCCTATAGGGATAGTCTGAGGGGATATGAGTGTGAACTATGGAGACTATGTTGTTATAGTTTTTCACTTTATCATGTAATTTACGACTTATGAATGTATCTAGTGTTTCCAAGGCTACTAAATAATCGGTCTTTCGAGACTCCATCTTTTGTCATCATGAAAATTTTATGTAATAATGCACTGACTCTGGGTAACTAGGGTTGGGGAGTTACAAGATACTTAATCATAAATTCCATCGATAAATGATGAATTTTAAACATAAAATATTTACCTCTTTGGTATCATTGATTTATAAGGCCTGAAAAAGAGTGAAATAATGTGAAACATAAAATATTATTAGTGTTAATAATTTCTTGATATTATATTTCAATGGTTCTGTAAATACACATTGTCAAATAATATAGGTTCATAATATACCATATATCTCAAAAAAGGGAAATTCATTCAAAACTCCTTTACCGCTTTGGTAATATTTTAACCGTAAAACCCATGAATGATATTTCATTAAATGGATATATAAATCGCAAATAATTTTCATCACAATAATAAAAAAATTGAATCATTGTTATTATACACAACACATAGGAGAAATAGGTGGTGAACTTGGAATATGTCTCATGGAAAATAAAAGTGAGACGGAAATACCTTACCTTACGTCTTGAATTCGATCAAACAGGTCTGAAACACATGTATGAAAAATTAATTTTTAATCTATTAAAGAATAATTATAATATATATAATACCATATATCATTTTATTATGATATTATATTAATCATTTATTGAAAATTCCTTGTTAAAATCATGCTTTGGACTATAACTGATTTATTTTCATGTACAATTTTACATATTATTTCCTGGTCCTTTTACATTGATCATTATTTAATAACATAAATTTTTTAAAACACAATGTATAAATATCATAAAAATGTTATATATATTTATTATATGTTTATTTATTTTAATCCATAAAACATAGTGATAAAATGAAATACATTATTCATAGAGACAATTCGTTGTACGGACACGTTGACACTACATTCATTTTCTTATTAGATTGAATAAATGAAATTAAATTTATATATTATAATTATTTAATCCAATTTATGCCACATATATCACATTTTCATTTAATCCATCCCTAATATATTCTATGTAATGAATGAATTAATAACCTCGCTTCGCGAGGCAGGAGTCTTCCGTACAGATAAATGACGTTATCGTATTCTCAAAAAAGAGATATTATGAAGGTTTTTGTGAAACAAATTACAAGAATAATAATAAATACCATATATTAAAAATAAATACTTCATTTATTCCAATTCTGCTATGTGGTAATGTAAAAATGATCAACATTGGTTCGGGAGGCGGTAGTCCTATGCATATATGAGTGATTTTGTATTAAATCATTTTATTGAATTAGAGACGGTTTCAAGTCATTCCAATGACATAAAAACATATATGAGTATATAATTAACATATTTTCTTATATAATCCTTATATAATATTAATTTAAATGTGTGGAGGAAGAAATAAAACAAAAATGCTTGTTGATAAATGCTACCTTTTCTTCAGGTATCCTCCTTAGGTATGCAATAAAAGCCTTCCTAAGATATATTTATTAAAAAATTATTTAATTTAACAATATAGGAGGTAATTTCTATTAATATTTGGGATTTTATTATCCAAAAAATTGAATTTTGAATGTGTGAAAATCAAATAAAGGGGATGCATTTTATAGTTGAGGGAGTGTAAATGCACAAAATATTTCAACATTGGGATGTCTGTCCTAAATAATTTTTAGCCAAAATTGATCCACAATGGATTTAATATTTTATTTTGTTGATAAAAAATTTCACCCCACAAAAAACACATATTTATCATGTTATTACAAATTCATTATCTTTACCCATTTGTAACATTTATTTTTTTTTACCACAGTGACTTGTATATTTTTATTTTCCTATGTAATTTATCAGAAAAGACTATATTTAAAATGTGATTTATTAGATAATTTATACCCTTATATTATAACTATTATATCATTAAAATTAAATAAAAATAATATGTGTGTATGAAATTAATTTTAGTACAAACACGTGTAATATGGAAAACATTATCTGAACCAAAATTCCGTTAAATTTTTTTAACTATTTAAACTAATAATTATGATACAAAACATTTTAAAGAATTTTTTATTATATAAAAATTTATATTTAAAATAATGAAATTCTCTTTTCCAAATTCCATATATGTAGGTGGTGGAATTTAATTTGAAATTACCCTCGTCTAAGTAATGAGAAATCGGGTTTTCAATGTGAAAAAATTCAAACGTTTTAAAAAAACTTATATGTGATTTCAATATGAAATTTATTAAAATGAATTTAATTGGATTAATAGACTAATAATTTAAATATTTATATTTTTAGTCCAATTTAATATATATAATGTAAATTTATAAATAATTCAAATAAAACGTCAGTTTACAATTAAAATCCTGTATTTTTCACTATTTATAAAAAATGAAATATTCATGAAAAAAATCAAACAAATCCCGTTGAAATTTTGAATATTATGATTTCAAAAATTATTTAAATTTATTAAAACATTTCTAAATGTATTCAAATTTATTTTTATACTAGGCTCACCTTAAAAAGGTGACAAATCTTCTTTCGGGAAAAATTTTCTCTTTAAGTGTTAAATAAGATTTATTCTTATTTATTATATTGAAAATATATAATAAAAATGTTAAATTATTTAGTGAAAATTTATAATATGTATTTAATTAAAAGTAATCACAAATTTTTTTTAATAGAAGCAGAACATATTTATTTCTATTAAAAAATATTTTTAGAGAAACTATTCATCTATTTTCAAATTTTTTTTATTTTCATTTCTAATTAATTGGTCAAAAAATATTTTATTATATTTAATTTTTTAAAACCTATTTTCAAAATTTATTTTTTTCTATTAATAACAACCATTAATATATATAGGAGATAATATCATAATAAATAGTAATATTATAACTGTATGAAACATTTTTTTAAACTCTATGTTGCGTAAAACACAATGTAAACATGGTATTGTCAATAAAAGAATATAAATATTGTGTTCTGTGTAATGAAATATAAACAGAAACTATTTTTTAACATTATTCAAAATCATTTTTTGTGACACACTAAATATTTAATGAATAAAACAATTTAGAGAAAAAAATTCACAAAATCTAAGTGTGTTAAAAAAAACTATTTTGAATGCAGTCCCATCTTAATACACTATGTGATGATCTATTCTTGATAAATGTTCCATTTTTAGAGTTATTACCGTTATTTTCATCTATTCAGGATCAAAATCATGTTTGGTATCCAAACCGGGATGTAATTACATGGAAACGAGTCTCTCTAACCTTTACGAAAATTCTAAGAAATTTTTACATACATTGAATCGTCCTTCGACATGTCCTCATGGATAAAACAAATGTTTTATCAATAAATATTATTAAGGATATAAAAACCTATCCTATGATACAAACCATTGATTCCCTAGATTATCTTACATAGCCATTACATCTTTTTTTTATGAATATTCATTACATTATATAAACACACATCTTGAGACCAAAATATATTAGTGTCTTTGGAATCTTGGAAAAAAACTTATCCATGGGTAAACTGAATCATTCCTATATATGATCTTTATAACTATAATCCTTTTTATACATTTCATATATAACACTTTTCATCACAACTAAGGTAAAGGAAACATATTAATGGCTCACCTCAAGTGCTTGGTAAGGATAAAAAAGGAAAATACATATGCATAACATAAATATAACGGTTCATGAACAATAAAATAACATTTTAAAACCACACCTTGCAAATCATAGATCATAATATTGAGTCATGGAATAAATATTGCAAGTTTATAGGACATTTTTAATAAATGATTCAATAAAAATGATCCATGAGAGCATTACATTGGCATAAGACATAAATTCATGGAATATTCATAAGAATAGTCATTAATTTCCATATTATTCAAGGATAATTACAAATCCTATTATATCATAATGTATTAACTCCAAAAAACATCATAGTAGTCAACCATCACTTGAATATCATCATCAAGGACACGATCTCTTACTAAGACATGTTTACTCTCCCTTCATATCCTATCTATCTCATTAGGTATAAATACTTTTCCATTTTATTGGACAGAGATATAGGACTTGCACTTCTCATAATGAAAACAATATTTTTGTATGCTTCACTATCCTAAAACATTAATCACATCCTAAAATATGAAATTAATTTTGTTTCTAGGAGATTTAATCATATCATAACGTATATAAAATAAATAGGTTTCAAAATCATTTCATCATTTCATCATATCATAACATGTAAAAAATGCACAGTTAAAATGAATTCTATCATGGTATAAACTATAGAAAATAAAAAGGATTCATAAATATCATTAAATTATAAAGATAAATTCAAATAAATATTAATAAATTTATCCTTGGATCATATCCGTAACAGGGAATAGGTGACTTGAATAGATGTCCTAATTTATGGGAAAAATTATCGATAGAGTATTTAAAATATTAATTGAGGAAAATATCACTTTTACTATTGAAAAGTATTTTTTAAAACATAAAAAAATATTAGATTATTTTTATTTGAAAATAAATTGGATAATATATAATGGAATTTTTCTGTAAAATAATTTTCATAATTACGGTTTTTTTCTTCATTCCATAATGTTTTTAGAAAATATTTTATCAACACATTCGGTAAAACCCAAAAATGAAATTGTTTAGGAAATGATATAAATAGTCCTTTTAAAATAATTTTTGAAAAGTTAAAAATTCATAACTTTTTATAAAAAAAATCAGATGAGAATACAGAGAAAAATTAAAAAATATATATAAAAGGTTATTTTTCAAGAAAATATATTTATGAACGAAGAGGGAAATAAATTTGGATTAAAAAATTTTCTTTTTTACATTAAGTTCCAATGCATGAAAAAATGACTCTATTACATGAAAATATCCTTAATGAGTATATAAGAATAAAATTCTTGAGTTTTAGGAATGAGGAACAATAATACTCTGTACTTGGAATCAGACTCACTAATAATCAAGATAAATGATGACATTGTATCATAAAATCATTAAAAATTTGGTAACATTAAAACCTAATAAACATAAATTAATATCATTAGATGAATCTTAAAATAAAATGATCATAAAATAAATCATTTTGTACATGTTGAATGGAATGTATATACACCTTAGGAAATTAAATAGGTTCATAATGTAACGTGTGTCTCAAAGATGGAAAATTTAGACAAAATACCTTACATTAAGTATTGAATTACATCATAATCATTCATATCTCATGTATAATAGATATAATTTTATTATAAACATGTTAATTAAAACTATTTATACTTTTTTCACATCATATATGATTTTCTTATCACATTTTATTAACCATTTATTAATAATTCCATGTAGAAGTTATGTATTTAGTAATAAAAACATTATTTTTCATAAATGTATTGATTCAGTATTTTTAGTCTTATTATATAGTTTATGGTTTAATAATATATATAAATTTATCCATTATATAAACATAATATATTTTTATTATATATTTATTTAAAGTAATCAAATAAAATGTATAGATATAAAATGAAATACACATTTCATACAGATGGTTGGTCATAGGTACGTAGGAATGCAATTTTCATTCTCTTTTCAAATTGGGATAAATAAATTTAAATGATATATTAAAATTCTTGAATAATTTTAATATGAAATATTTATAATTTCTTCATTAAACTCTTCCTTCATATATTCTATGTAGTTAGTGAAAGAATCACATTGTTTCATGTGATGATAGATCAATGTAAATACGAGCGGCGATGTCTTTCTTCCAAAAAAAAGTAAATCATGTAATTATACCTGATATAATAAATATATAAGAATAATATTATCATAAATATAAAATATTATCAAAAAATAAATCATTATTTATATCTTTGTGATGAGGAAATGGAAAAATAAATTACATTACTTTGTGAGGTAGCAGTCCAATGTACACACGAACAATGATTTCATAACACGTTTTATTATAGAGATGATGGTTTTAAGGCCTAAAACTAATATAGAAATTATTATATTGATTATAGTGAGGTTATAAAATTAAAAAGTTATAATAATAATATAATTATGTGGAGGATGAAATAAAATAACAATTCTTATTTATTAATGTTACCTCTTCTTTGAGTATCCTCCTTTGGTTTGCAACAAATTCCTAAGGAAGATAGATTTATTTCAAAAATAAGTATTATAAAATGAGTGTATGTAATTTTTGAAGTTATTTATGTAGGTATTTTTTATACCTAAAGGGTTTAATGTTGTAAAGGAGACATGGTAGGGGGGACTTTTAAAAATGAGATGAGTGGCGAACCTGTAAATTTTGTAAAGGGTTAATTACACCAATGTTTTCTTCTTGTCAATAGGATTAAATAATGAACCAGTGAATATAAGAGAAGATATAAGGTTAAAATATTGATATAAAATTGGTTTTGGAAATTTTTGGGGGAATTTTTAACATATATCATTTATTTTTAACAGTTATTAAACAATTTATTACCTTAATAATGGTAATTAGTTTTAGCTTTTTCACAAATAATTTTGAATAAAAATTAATTTAAACTTATTATATATTATATATTATTAATAATAAAAATATAGAATATATTATTTCATATTACATCCATTGAGTTGAAAAAAATAATTTATAATTAATCTAAAAAACATGAGGATAAATTGGTGTTTTAAAAAGGTAATGTTTGAAAGTATTCAAAGTTAATATATCAAAATTAAATATTTAATTGATTTAAAATTTGATTAATGTTTGTAAAATTGATCTAAGATACATTAAACCTAATTTATAATATAACTTAATATTTTAAATAAATAAATAAAAGATTTTTAATGTTAAAATTTAGTATTTTCAATATTAATAAAAAAAATGAATGATTTCAGAAAAACCCCAAAACATAAACCTAAGATAATTCTAACATTTTAATGTTAAGATTTATATTATTTTAATGATTTATTTTTCTAAATGTGTGGAAATTTAATTTTATTAATGTTCAAAATAATAAATTGAAAATATTTTTTTAGAAAATAGTATTTTAGAAACACATAACAATGTTAATTAAAATTAAGTAACTTATTATCAATATGATTCATTTACTTAAAACCATTAAAAAAATTTAAAATTTATTTATAACTATTCACATCACTAAGGATAACAGCAAGGTTATAATATTATAATTTATATAATATATCATGGGTTTGTTAAAACTAAGTGTCATGTCTAAGGAAAGATGACCCATTATTATGTATAGTGAAAGCCTACCATGGTGTTTCATGTAACAGAAGCTTGACTTCTTATTTTTAATGTAATATTAACATCGTTCTATGTGTTTTAAAAGTTATAAAATGTATTTAATGTACTAAAAAAATAATTCTGAAAAACTCATGGTGTTACAGAATGATTTTTCAAAAACATTTCATCAACACTATAGCTATTTATCAATCAATATAAAGTTTTATATTTAATGAGATGTTGATCCAATGGTTACCAATTTCTTATATTGTTTTATTTAAAACCATTTCCTTAAATAATTATTATTTGTACCCATATTATTTTCATCTATATTCATATTCATTATTGTGTTTAAATTTCTTTATTCTAAACATTTCATTGATTTTTTTCATTTAATTTTCAACAATACATATCTTTATCTTCAATTTTTGAAAAATAAATATTTATATATTTACCTTATTAAAATATCTTCACTTTTTATAAAAATGTTTGAAAAGAATTTTTTCCATTTCTATCAATTGAATACCTTTTTCCATATCATTATTTTTATTTATTACTGTTCTCCCTTTCTAAATTTTCATGATTTCTCATTGAAATTAATATATCTATTAATTTTTTTATTATTCAATTTTAAATTTTAACAATTTGAATTGATCTTCTTTCTTGGTTTTTAAAGCTTATTTCTAATGTGTTTTTCTACTATGTTAGTATCCTTTGATATTAATTTATTGAATCAGGTATATTCATAAATTATCCTATACACCTTCATTATCTATATGAATTATGATGTTTTTAATAAAATTTTCATGAATCTTGTTTAGTTCCCTATGATAATTCTTCGATGAATGAATGATGAATTGTCTAAGTTTCATGAGAAATATGTTAGTATACTTATTTAATATGTGATTTTTTGGGTTTTTAATAGAACTACAATACATGAGGTAAATCATTATATCACATGAGATAATATGTAAGGGACCTGTGAGTGAACTTAAGAAACTACGTGACTCCATATATTAAATGATTAAAGGGAAAAAGTAGAGAAAAAAATAAACTATGGTGATATACCCACTACATGATGATGAAATTTATAGTGATACAAGACAAAGGAAATTATTTTACATTATTATTTATATACCATACTTCTATTTTATATTATAATTCATATTGTATGATATCATGGACCTTGATTTAGGGGTGTTTCAAAACACTTGTGACTTATCTATTTTGTTATGAAAAAATAATTACTCCATGACTAATAATCCCTGATCTATAACATGATTGGAATTATGTTCATATGTTATGAACATGTACAAATATTTTTTAATGATAACCATTACTTATCATACACTAGCTAATTATCTTAATTTCTTCCAATATTTGTTTTCCCTTTCTAAAAATCTCTACTCACCCTTTCTTATATTTCTATTTCCTTGGTAAAAAGTGGTGTGTTAATTATGATATGTGTATCATGGTAACTTTTTTCAATATTTTTTATGGGAAATGTTGAGTGTTGAATGTGAAATAAAGAAAAATTTTATCTGATCTTTAAATTCACTACTCCATTAGGTTATGTTGTGTGTAATATTGTGATGGGTATCAAATATTCTTTGAAAATGATGTAATACTCATGTGTCGTATTCTCAAGTCTCCTAGTCTCCAATCATAATAGTGTATAGATATTTTTGGGGGGTTTGTTTAGATAAACATAAATATATAAAGAAATTGATAACAAATCATATGTGATAATGTATGAATCTAACATGTTATAGGATGAAAGAAGGTATCATAATTTATGATATCTTAGGAATTATTTTCCATATCATATGATTTATCACTTTATTCATTAATTCTTGACGATCACATTATCCATTTTTATCTTAGATAATGTTTATAACTTTGATGATTCATTTTATAAATGAATTATACATTTCATATAGGAATTATCCTCATTAGAAACAAAATGAGATTAGACCTGTCATTCCAAATCAAGTGGTTATGCTCATAGAAGAGAATCAAGTTAGGAATAATGAAATGAATCTTCTTCAACATTCATATGAAATGATGAATGGAATATTCACCATTTATTGCATCATACACCAACATCTAAATTACTTATCTATGCCTTATAATACCCTAATTTTTATGTTGTAGATCGGTATGATGGAATTGTCATTTTCCATTCCCTAGTGATCAGAGAATTAAAGGGTTATATTATCCTTTTTCAATTATAATATAAGAAAAAAATGTCATAATACTAGTATGAATATCAGTAATGAGGATGAAGTTAACTTCATGAAGTGGTAGGAGCATAAAAAGAAAATTTTTAGTATGAATTATCCCTAAAATATATACACTAAAATGTTGAAAAAATTCCCTGAGTTAAAATTTCATAATGAAATTATAGGTACGAATATTGTAAAATTTATAAAAATTGATGGTTTGGATCTAAATTTACCATTGTAACCAAATGGAAAATTTATTTTATTAGTATTTTTTTAGAACCATGTTTCTAAAATTCATTGGATATAAAATACTTTGTTAGTTGTGAAGAAAATTTCCAATTTTTTGTTTTGGAATAAATAGAGATTGGGAACTCCATGTGTAATATTTTTCTTTGGGAAATGAATTTAAAGATAGAGTTTTATAGAAACACATCTAAGATCGCTGAGGGTAGAAATAAAATCAATATTTATTCCTGTTGAAAATTAGGAATTAAGAAAGAGATAATTCCATAATAGGATACTTGAAGGATGAAAGTGGTTAATGGAATACCATTAAGAAAATAAATTTCAAATGGATATTTAGAGTCTATCAAATGAAATTAATTTTGTTAAATATATAATAAATTCTCCAAACACACTCTAATGAATCAATTTCTTAAATTATATATATTATTCCCATAAAACATGAATGAAATGGTTAATGTGGAAATTATGTGTCAAAACCCACATAATCCATGGGATAAAGGGAAATCCTATAAAATCATAACTGTTGATGTGTTTCATTAGAAAAATGTCATGAAAGATACACTTATCATCCACTCTAGAACAATTAATGTATTTTCTTTTCAGGTTCTACCGACCCAATTATATCTATATTATTTACTAATGGAGACACATCATGACCTCAACAATTTAATATTCAATTATTAATGAATACACCTAATTTCATGATTATTTCATCATAAATCTCTAACTCTCCCTTGAATTTTATTTTTTGGATTTTGTTTCCAATAAATAATATTATTCCCTATATTATTTAATTTCATGTTTTTTTGGGAATTATTTATTCCTATCAATATAGATATAATCTCTGTTATTGAGGATGATGTGTACTATTTCAAATCCTAAATAAACCTATAATAATATGTTTTTATGGGGATTATTATGAGAAACCACTCCAAATTAAATTCAATATATAGCTCTTAATTCAATTAATGAGGGGTATATATCTCAAATAGTTGGAAGGAAAATATGTATTATATAGATTGAAATATTTTAAGATAATATCAATACACTTTCTGAATAGTTACCAATTCATCCCATAAATAGTGATGTGGAGAATTCAATGAGACAAATTCAATGTTTTCTTCATATTTTGATGAATTCATATATAATGGATATGATTAATTGAAATTATTTGAAGTTAAAACTCAAATAAAATATTTATATAAAAATAACATTACATAGTTCATCAACATATGCTAAACTATATCTTTTTTGTAAGAAGAATGATGGAAAATCGCAACTCTATATTTATTTTCATGAACATAAGAAGATCATTCACTAGAATATATATCTTCTACCTCATATTGATGACTTTTTAGATCATCTATGTGGGGATCAATACCTCTAAAAATGACTAGAAATCTATATATCATCAATTATTGGTATATATCACTACAACAAAGTAAGGTTATTTCCATGGTTTGTAACTCTGCCTATACACCTTAAAACTATAGCTATAGGATATAGACATTGTTTTATGAACCATGGATTCTATTGGCATGTATATAGGGAAAAACCTATATCCATGGTTCCAAACCTTGGCTATATCCCTATACCCTAGGTTAAAACCTTGTTTATATGGAAATTGTCATAGTTCTACCCATGGAAATAGCGATATTCCCACAGTTCCAAACCGTGGTAGTAGCTTCATCAATGCAAGAATAAGGCCATGGTATAAAACCATGGCTATAACCTTTGGATTCCGTTAAAAATATACCATAATACAACAGTTACCTCATACCCAGCAGCTTACACTGCAGCCTTATACCCAGTAGCTGCCTCATACCCAGTAGTTTTATTATACCCATCCACCTACATGGTTGTTGCCTAAACTAAATGACATCATTTTTTCAAAATAAAATAAAAAGGGGTTATTGTTCAATCATTGAACGCCATATATTAACATATTTTACTGTTATATATAATACAGGAAACATAATGCTCTATTAAAAAACCAAATGTCAACAACACTAATTCACCACCATAAGGAATCAAAATTAACATGAGGGGTTCATCATAACATAACAAAAAATGAATAAACATAAAAAAACTAAACATGAAAAAAAATTGAATGAAATAATAAAATATAGGACATACAGATATGATTCACAATTTTGAAACCCTTTTTCTATAATAGAAAAAGGGGATCATCTTCCAGTTATATTCATATCATTCATAACCAATGTTTCTCACCACCCTAACCTACTAATTCCTATCATAGAAACCAAAATGAATAGGTAGCCACACAAAAACAATAATTAAATAAAAAATTTATCATATAAAGCATGTAATCCAAAACTAAATATGTATCATATTATATAAACTTGTTACCTTTTTTATTTAAACAATTAGGTGAGACTCATATATAAATAGTTGTAATCCCAACTATTTCTCTTAAATATTGTCCAATATATGATCCTTGGTATAATATTGGGGATGATATAGTACATATTACTGTAGATACCAATAATTTATCATCCTACATACCTCAATGTCATGTACATGGGTGGGGCCCCTAAGAACTATATTGTAATCTTCTTCAGACCCTTTTCATGTAGTTATGAACTGTTCAACATTCCATACCTTATAAATTGTAAAATATATCATGCCATCACTATATTAGTACAAGAATAATAATACGAAATTCTCACCAACTAGTTTGGAATCCACTTTTAATGCTTATGTTACTTCCAAAAAAAGATAATATAAGTAAAATTTCTGAAAAAAAAAACCATTCCATATAGGGTAAATAATGAATTATGGGGAACATAGTTGAAGTGAATATGAGATGAGACCCTTCTTCATCACTTTTTTACGGGAAGCCCAATTTTTACATATATAATATTGAGGATTAAACTACCTCCACCACCCTCTTTCCTTTCCTCCCTCTATTAAGGCCTCAAAAACCATTATAACATGAGGCTAGCTTGATAATGAGTCGGTAGCTGCATTTCCATGTTCATGTTCACCTTCTCCGGCATGGAGGGAAATAAAAATAACATGTTTATCACATTAAATGATTATTAATGTTCAATTGAATCTAATATTTTGTAAAATTTATTATATATATATGCTTACTTTTATAGATGAGAAAAGTATTATGATTATTTATAATTGTAATCGGTAATTCAAAAAATGATAATGAATTTTATAATTGAATTATAAAAAATGAAGAAGTAATAAACTATTACTTGTGTTTGAGTCTTATGTCATCATGTAAAAAACAAAGCATAAAAATAAGTCTTACCAATAGTATAATCAATAATAGATGGATAAGAAAATTCTATTTGCTAAATAATTATAGAAAACCATGAATGGCTTACCACCTTGGAAACATTCATGTGATACACCTATCTTGTTGTTTGGAAATACATATTTATCCAAGTAATGGATACCATTAATTCACCTGTCAATGTCTCATCTGTTAAAATATCCTTTTCAATTTTTTTACTGTTGATAAACTATAATCCCTTCAATCTTCGAGAGAACAAAATAATGATCTGAATGTGTCACCAAGGTGAAAGGAAGACTACATGCCATGTTATCAATCTCTGTTTCTCAAACATCATGTTTCCTAATAATTCCACAGAACTTTTATACCATATATATTGGTCCAACATTTATAATATCCACTACATTTATTCTATCTGTTACCTTGGAGATGAGAGAAGTTACAATGGAACCAGGCTGAGGGACCATGTTGTGACATTTGTGACCAGTTACTTCCATAGATGGTCTCTCACTTGAGAAATTTGGAAGGGGAGGGGTGATTAGGTGTAAAACAATTATATAATAATAAAATATATTGTAATGGGATGTGATATAGGTTTCCCTGCCCAACATGAGATCAGAATCATTTCCCAACATTTATGATGTAACCATGTCTTCTGCATCCACTTTTTATTTATCTATCACCATTCATGATACTTCTCTATACTTATTGGCACCATATTACATAATAGGTAATAATATATTGTAAATATTACATATAAAACACATATAGATTTCTAATAACAAATATTTTTGTTTTTATATAGGTTTTCACATAATTCATATGTGTATAATACCGAAAATAAAATTGCATAATTCTTGTAACGTGATAACATGTTTGAAAAAACCACAATAAAAGCATGTATTATCATAGGATTTCATATAATTACAGCATAATAAGAGGAATATATAAGAAAAAAAATTCATATGAAGAAAACATAATGAAAATGGGTTTCTATATAAAGAAAAAGTTTTCATATGAAAAATCTAACATGAGGACCAATTACATCCAAATGAAAATACAAGCATGAAACCCTGTTATGAAAATGAAAAAAACATGATAATCCAAAATGATCCTCCTAAAAACCTAAAATCCTATCATAAAATTATTTCATTATAAAATATAACCTTACATACAATAGTACTAGTTTTCCATGATAGTCATGAGGAAAACAAATAATACAAATTAATTAATTACCTTTCACTAATCAAATTTTTGGTAGACAAACATTATGTTCAAAAAAACCAAACCTAATTTTTTACCAAAACAAATAAAATGATCAGAAGATAAATTATCCATAAAAAAGTAAAATTTTAGAGAAATAATATATAAATCAAATGAAAAAATATATTTAGGTCTTGCACGAGGAATACCGCACAGATGAAACTCTATAGCAGATAACATGATTCTCTAAATATTAAAAATAACATTTTTTGCATCTTGTATTAGGGATTAAATCAAACCTTTATGATTAAAATAAAGAAAATTAAATTAAAAAATAGATCTCTAAGGTATCATTTTTATGTCTCATGTGTTTTTTCACGTGTATCATGTAGTTTTAATTCATTATCATCAATTCCATTTGTAGGTTATAACAAACATATATTGCTAGTGATCATTGGATTCATCATATAAAAAATTGGATATTACTAACAAACAACCAACTCATGTTTTGAGATGGGGTTAGGATGTTCCTATACCTATCAAATAGTGGATTATTTTAGAGTTAGTTATCTTTTATGAATTGGATTATTAATTCTGGAAGTAATTCTATGGTGTTCATGAGTTTTATTATCTTACTAGTAAGCCTAGTATATTAGTTGTGGATCACATATCATTTGTTCAAGACCATTACAATTTATTAGATTACATTGAAATCTATGGTGTCATTTGTATGGTTTATATATGTGTTTAGAGGTATCATATAGTGGTAATTAATTACCATTCATTCCATTTGTATTTTAGCTCACATATATACCTCTACCGAGAAACATGTGCATGATGTGAGTATAAGATTATGTTATTCACTGAATATTATTACATTAATATATCCCATAATATTTTGGGTTAGTGAATATAACGTAAAATAAATAAAATAGAAACAATATGTATATAGGTAACAATGGTGGTCCGAACTCCATTCAAATATTTTATAGAACCACTTCAATTATACAAGAATAATTTTTTGATGGTGTCCTAGTTATTATAAATTCCATATATCTATTATAATCTTTATAATGGTATTTTGGGAATATTCCTTTTGTCAATATGAATGTTAAAAAAGCATTTATCTCAATAAATTGGGACTTTATGTTTGAATTTATTAAAAATATTAGGTCCAAAGACTATTTTTTGGCGTGTAGAAAAGTATCTTAAAATCTATCGGCCTTTATATAGTAGTATATGATACCAAAAAGGGATACTTCCAATGATCATGTAGGGTTGGCCATGGTGACCCACTTTATAATTTTCTATTTAGAATTGCTAAAGAATATCTAAGTATATTCATTTTGAAATGTTTGAGTTGGTTTTGATAAAACCTATCCAATAAATCATACTGTTTATGTTACTAAAACCAACATTTAAATATTTTTTATATTCTTATATAGAAGTTTATTTGTTTAGTAAAATTAAAATATGAACTATATGAACATTATGGTATGAAAATATTACCATATTAAATAAAAAATCAATAAAATTAACATAAAAATCATATTTTCATGAGAGAATTTAAAATAGAACCTCTAAAACATCAATAGCCAGAAACAAAATAAATATTAAAAGGATTATCATTGAATGAATTTTTAATATAGAATTAAATGATACATGAAAAAAAATTATTACATACTATGTGGACAACATAGTCCTTAAAAATCTATAATATAGAAGATTAAGCATCAAACATTTATTAGAAATCAAAACTCTGTTAAAAAAGCCACATTAAATTACCTTAAACATAATGCATTCAATTTGTACACACAAAACGAGTTATGTATAGTGATTGAGAATTTAATTCTTGGTGAGGATTATGCCAGTACAGGCACTGGAAGCTCCCTCCATCGACAATATTTTTTAGGGTTGTCACTCGGTCAAGGAGCACCCACATTTCCTCAAATTTAAATATCATCTTCGTATAATAGGTTCTTTGTCAGTGTTTCTATATTTGTGACATATCCATGATTCATAGGTATCTATATATTTTCATAACCCTACTTTTGTGGTGAAGCTGAATGTATTGGACTACCTTCACTAAACTTCAGATCTCAACTCTAACGATGCGTTGTTGGGATCTCCTACATGGAAGGATTGAAAAATATAAATGATGATATATGTCTTGGACTAACATCATTTAGATTTAGATCCTAAATCCGAGGATGCATCATAGTGATCTTTTATTGTCTTTAATGGTGAAATAATCGGCTGTATCTGATAGATTTCATCCGGTTGGAAGGATGGAGAAGCGACGAAGAAACAATGTAAAGGGATGAAAATGGATGGAACTCATTTTCTGGCTCTTCTTAAGGACTCATGACCTGGTATAATTCTTCATAAGGGTTTTTCATCACACATTTAATCTTACCATATAGTGCTTTCAGAGAGAAGGGAAATTGGGAAAAAACCTTAATTGAACGTGTTGTTCTTCCTAAATGTGAAAAATTCCAAAAGCTTCAAGACGTGATTCCCAGCACCCAGATTTTGTTGGGTTCTATTAACAATAGTGTGTATCTCTTGGTTGAGTAATTTTTTAATTGTCAATTTATTTCATATGAATTAAAGACTCACGCATAGAGCATTGGGACCATGTTTTTTAATAGAGGATGGATTCATTTACAGAAATGGTCTTTGAAATTTAATGTATCTCATACACGAAATTCCTTTTCTTTGGTCTGGTTTTGGCTTCATGGACTCAATTGGGTTCATTGGAATCCAAATATTTTCATGACATTGGATTGCCAATTGGGACTCATATTCGACTTGACAAGAAGATTGAGGATGTCTAGTTTGGTCACTATGTCCGGATGTTGGTGGAGGTTGATATTAGATGAACTTTCACTAAAAAGGAAACCCTTTCTACTCTTTATGATAGTATCCAAATTGATATTGAGTATGAAAAACATCCAATTTTCTATAATGAGTTCATAGATGATGGACTATCTTTGGAGTTATGTCCAAGGAATGTTTCATCTGAGGAATGTAGGATGAGAGGTCATCTAGAATATATTTGTTGAAGGTGGCTGAATATTAATTACTCAGCTCTGTCAACACATACAACTCATTATGGTGATTCAATTAAATAGAAAGTTCACACTATGGGAGATGTGTTGATTTCAAGGAAATATGATTCTCATGTTTTAGGCATAGGATAACTAATGGATTTCTTTTTTGAGAGATCACACAACTTCCCTCTAATAATAATTTAGATTTCATTAAATTGGTTCCCTTAGTTGAGGATAACCTTTCATGGTCCTCAGGATTGATGACCCCAGATCCCACTCAATTTGGTGTCTCTAATTGGAGTGATTCAAAAAAACATGTTGACTGTCATCAGGAAATCCGTAAGGTCTATTAGTAATCCGAATTATCTGAGAAATAAGGGAATGATTTTGAGGATTATAGGGGGATGATGCTGACCGGATTACAACCTCAGGTAGTGTTGGTAAATCCTCTTACAAGGATGCAATCATAATTGGAACGACAAAGATGATTGATAGTTAGGGTCTCACCTATGTTACCTCAATGGGGAGACCATGTAATGATTATTCAGATCATCCTTTAGAAATGTCTACTATATCTTCTTTTAAGTTCTCAAGGAACATAGATTCAGATATCCTTAAAATTCATAATATGGTTAAGTATTATTCTAAGTGGGAGACTCATGGGGATCCTAATTATAGAAATGATATTGTGTACTATAATCGTTAGACCTATTCTGGTGGATGTGGGAAATTCTACATGTTTGACCCCATTTTTCACATTTTTTTATTTTTTATTTCTTATTAATAAATTGTCAAAAGTGATACTTCTTGATAGTCTTGTTTTTTAATCCATGGTAATTATCACAAATACTATTAAATCAAGTAACTAGTATGTGAATATATAAATAGTAGTGTAATGCCAAAAGTAGACAATTTCCTTTATGGAAAATTATACCACACCATAGAATATAATCACTCAGCTCACCATTAGCCACCTATAAGTGACCCCTACAATATCTCAAACATAACACAAAAATTTAGTACTAAACATTTCATACATGACTAAAAAACAACATATTATAATATTTTATTCCCATGAAAACCAGTGTTGTCATTTAATTCCCCCAGTATATCGTGTGAAATCAATATGGAAATAAAAATATTTTCTATTAGTTAAAGATCATAATATGTGAAACCCAATACACATAAAGAAACTCTAATAATGTCTCAATATCCAATATTTCCTATCAAGGTTAATTACCCAACCATTACCCAATTATTATTTCAATGCAACCATTTAAGGATTAATTGCTAGCTTCATTACATTAAATTCATAATATAACTCCCGCCATACCAAACTCAATTAAGTAACACCATAAAAAATTATATTTTAATTCACCATTGCATGCTTGACATGCTTATCCCTCTTGAACACTAAATTCCACATTTTAAATGAAAATTTTAGTAGTAGATATACCCCCTTGAAATGACCATGAAATGTTTAACTTATAACCAGGACATAATGAAACTTATAATTCATCCACTCCAATACCCCCACCCTCCAGTTCCCCCTCTACACCCCCCCCCCCACACACCCCTCTTAACCCTACACATCACCCTCCTTCCAACACCCCACTAGCACCCCCACACAAACCCTATTCCCCCCCCTCCCCACTACACAACACCAACCTGGACACCACCCATCCAACAACCCACTATCCCCCCAACATATACCCCCACCCAACACTCCCCTCTCCACCCTCCAACACCCCACTAGCACCCCACCTCCTCTTCCCCTCCCCCTTTAACATTCCATAGGCACACCCAACACCCACCATGCACCCCTTCATCCCCTACACGACACCCCCTATCCAACACCCCACCAACACCCACTGCTCCTCCATTCATCCCACACTTCCCCAACACAACACCAGCCCCCCCCCCTCCAACACCAAAATAGCACCACCACCCCACCCTGCACCACCCTCATCCCCACCCCCCTGCAGAACACCATCACCCCCCCCCCCCCCTCCAACACCCCAAAAAACACCCCCACTCACCCTACACCCACTCTACCCACTTCACAACACCATCACAATATCATCCCCCCTCCACCACCCAATCGCACCCCCCCCCCACCCACCATGCACCCCATTTTTTCCCTTGCATAACACCTTCACAAAACTAGATGAGTATACCTCCAATTAATAATTCATTGATAGTAATGAAACATATTTTGAGTTAATTGAAACTTATATATAATTGAAAATTTCACATTCAAAGTCCTATATGACTCTTACATTGGATGCATTTGCTGGATTTTGTTCTCCCAAATCCAAATTAATGTACTATTACTAATGAGAATAGGTCTTTTAATAATAAACTCAATCTATTATGAAATATATATCCAACTATTTTAAAAAATAATTGTGTCTATAAATTTTAATATTAGACTAGTACAGGTTCTCCTATACATTGGGACTCTGAACTCTCTATTCATATAGCTTTAGCCACCGTTTATAAAATTTTGATCATGTTTTTCACTACAACCATCTCATTACTTATACAATAACTATGATAGACCACACTTCAATATCCTAAGAACATATCAATTAAATGTGGAAAATCACAATCAATCGTCTGTTATTGGGGATTCTCACATTGTATCCAACGATTCCAAAAACCATTTCCATTATTTGTAACTTCATTTGTAATTATAATGGTAGTCAGCTCTTCTTATTTACCTGTAATTCATGAAAATATATCATGGTTTTCATTGATTGGTCTAATATTATTACAGTACCCATTCTTGTATGAAATATATTGACATGAACAATGATGATAAATATAAACATAATCACATTGGAACAAAAAACATTTATATTTATGACATGATTGAGGACTATTCAAGTTGAGTTGGATAGATCTTCCATAGTGTTCTATTGATTGAAGAATTAATGGGGAATATTGATTATATGAAATTTATGTGAATTGAATCCAAATAAAAGATTTATTAAAACATATAACATATTTCCACAACTTATTAGCCTCTTTAGTACATACATACATTTTTTATCGATCAAATATTTCTATTGAAAAATTATAATAAACTGAAATGAAAAAAAATATCATATTAGAATAGAAATAAAGTGACAAATTATAAATGAAACTAATTTATGGAAGATTATATATTTTGAAATAATTCTATGACACCATAGTTTCATGAAACAAAAAAACATTCCACTGGAGGTGCACCATAATTAGCTCACCTACTAATGAAATTAAAAATTTAAACAAATGAGGGGGAGAAACTAATAATATAATGACCAAGGAATCAGAAAAAATTGAAAATTTGAATACATACCATCAGAGGTACGCTATAGGAGGAAGAGTGGCCACCCCTGAGCAATGTTGTCGTGGAGGTACAGTGGTTGTGTAGGAGGAGGATACAATTCTATATAATATTAATTTTACATAAATTCTACATAATATAACATACATAATAATAACAAAATTCAATATATATTGAAACATACAGAAACACCATAATAAAATTCAATATTACAATAATCAAACATAACTACATAATAAAATTCAACCTATTAACAACACAAAAATACAATTTACAACAATATTGATTCTCAATATCAGTATCATTATAATCATGAAAACACAAATCAATGCCTCTAATAGAAACACCATAACCACCCCACATACCCCCAACATCATCATGGGAATTAGCATCAATATTGGCCCCAGCACAGGCACATGCACCAGCACCTGCACTATGATTGGATCCGATTCCAACTCCTACTTTGGATCTAGATCTGGTAGAGGAATCGATATAAGTAGAAGGAATAAACATCAAATAGGTATTGTAAGAACCCAAATCTTACTTTAAAGTATGTTTTTCTTTTTTTCTGAAGTTTTTAGGAAAAATATGAGTTTCTATAAATTTTTGAAGTACACACCGTGTACTTTATAAGTACATGTTGTGTACTCTGTTGTCACTCATAGCCATGTGCTAGCCATGTAACGGCCGAGCACACAGTGACGTGTGGTGACCTAGAGACTACCTAATACGGTGGTTGGTGAGGGAAATTACACACTGTGTACTTATAAAGAACATGTTATGTACGTTTTTTTCATTAAACGTACCGAGGTCACGTCTAATTGGGAAAAATCCCTCATTCACGACCTAGTTCATCCGGGAGAGACCATGCGGCCGCAGTCATTCCCTAAGCTCCCAATCAAGCATATATTCTCTAATTCAACGGTCGTCAATTGCATTGGGATCCCCTTGGTATGATCTTCATTCTTTTAGTTATTCCTTTTAGGATTCCTCCTCTTTCTCATGTTATCTTTAGTTGATAATTTTTAGCATTTTTGTAGATCTATGGTGTTATTGGACGATTCAAGGCTTGAGGTTCACATATAACGATCCTACCACACCGAGGTAGGTGGTTTGTGCCTTTCTGAAGAATTTATTTGAGTTATATGTGAAAACATTCCCAATACCCTTGAACATGGTATTGGGTGTTTACTGATTTAGTCCAATTAATTGCCTATTATTATTTTATGCTAGAATTGAGGTTAATTTAATGTGAATAGTGTAAATTTCTCTTCTTTTGAAGTGTTTTTCCATGCATGTTTGTTTATGACCTTTTGGCCCTGATTATCCTATTAGGCTGCCTTTTTTGTTTTCCATGGCTAGTACTATAGGATTGAGTGTTTGTTTGTATGACATGTTGTTATGTTGTAGATTGTTAGACAATTAGTTCTTTAGGTTTACTTTGGTCGTATGGAATTGTTGTGCCCATTGACTTACACAGTTCCATGAGGAGCTGGTGTCATGGACCATAGGGATAATAGACGTAAGTGCTTCTCTAGAGTGTTTATTATTATTGTTACGATGGGATACCATAGGGGGAATTGATATAAGTGATTCCTCAGAGTGTCTTTAGTTCCTCCACGTGGGCCACAGGGGGAATGTGATGTAAGTGCTTCTTCATAGTGCCATTACATAGGGATACGAGACTATAGGGGGGAATTGACAGTTAGTGCTTCCTCATCGAGACTATACTAAAGCTGAACCAGAGGGGTTAGACTGTGTGAAAATATTATAGGGTTTCTTGTGTTCACTAGGTAGGACTAGAGGTAATTATGCCATGAGTACATCCTAGATGGTTACCTGTTTGTGATTATCTATATACTTTCTATGTGGAAATGGATGCTTTGAAACTGTGGAATTCTTACTATTGAGTACTTCTTTATTTACTACTTATTTTTTTTGACAGCCATATATATTAAATTATTGTTAGGCAGAGATCTATTGATGGTTTCCTACTTGTATTTAGTCTCACACCCTGTATGGGTCTGGCTTCTAGGCCCAAACAGATTATATTGTTGCAGGTATAGATAAGGGTAAGTTCCCTTCTACCTCATTAACCTGATTGCTTCGGAGCTGGAGAGAATGGGACCATGATTTGGCTTCTGATTATATGGAGATGTTTACTATTTGTCTTATAATTTGGTTTAGTACTGTATTTGTGAATTGTGAGTTGTTTGGAATTTTTCCTAGACATATGTATCATGCATCAATATATATGTTCTCCAGCTGATTATTTCATAAAGTTGTTCATTGTTTAATGTTGTATGCCATTATTACTGCTTCCGCTATTGTATATTTGTTTTACATACATTATGTCACTTTTCCAATGAGGGAATAGTTTCCCCACAATCACACCCAAGGCCCTCACGACTAGTCGGAAGCCTCTAGCATTTGGAGAAATGTGTATAAGGCCATGTGACCAAAGGGGTACGGGGCATCTTTGGGTTGCTTCCGGAACCAGGATGTTACAAAGTGGTATCAGAGGGTTATTTTCTCCTTGACTTACTGTTTGGAGCCTATAGTCCTGGTTAGGATGGAATAGGTACTTGCAAACATGTTGTGCCCGGGATTAGCTAACCTGTGTACAAGGAAAATCCTATCTACCTTGTTTAT
This sequence comes from Viscum album, assembly GCA_963277665.1. Lineage (NCBI taxonomy): Eukaryota > Viridiplantae > Streptophyta > Magnoliopsida > Santalales > Viscaceae > Viscum > Viscum album. The sequence goes on along the minus strand of OY728128.1, from coordinate 1,807,150,098 downwards.
TGAAAATATCTAGTTTTTCAATTTTACAGTTGATTTGATTTAACCGTTGGGTGATTCACATGTTTTTTGTGGTTATTTTTATGTTATTGAGGTTTTATTTCTATTGCAACCTAATGAGATAAGGTTATGCCATCACATGCATCAAATAGGCACTTGCTAGAAATCACATGTCATGCATTATTTCTAATCCATCTTCAGTGAATTAGCAATTTCTTGTTGTTTTGATAGATGTTGTTCTAGATATGCATGTTGTTCTAATATATTCCTTGATAAAACTGCATGTTTTTTATAGGGTATTGGATTGTGTATGGTTTTGTTTGAATCGATGCCAAAAATTGGTTCATGAGGTGTTATGGGCCTCATGGATCGAAATTTTGTGGATAATTGAACTACTATTCTTGTTTATGACATGTATAAGAAGCCAAGAATTTATTTTTAGGGAGTATGGGCCCTCACGGATCGAAATTTGGCACATTAATAGTCATTTCTGTGTTTTTCTTGGCTTTGGAGTAGTTTCTGAGGCTTAATGTCTGGAAAAACCCAGAATACATGCAGTATAATTATGAATACATTCCATGTGTTCTTATGTTTTGGAAGAAAATATTTTTCTTAAGTAAACTTTGTGTACTATTTGTACATTCCATGTAGTCCATAACCATGTCACTGGATGTGTGGGCTGAGACATGAGGTTGGTAAATCCTTTGGGGAACATGTTGTGTGTCGGTTGTACATGTCGTGTTGTGTAGACCATATGTCTAACTGTGTGACTAATGACACTGATGGATAAAAACAAAAGCAATACACATTGTGTCAGTTTTTAACATGTCGTGTAGTGTAATCCCTGGAATGAGGTCATGTAACTAACAACACGGTTCAGTTTAAATCTTTTGGTACACACCATATCCGTTAGGAACATGCCATGTATTGTGAGTCATGTATCATGCCGTGTCACTAACAACACGATTTGGTGAAGCACATCTAGTACACGACGTGTCTAGAACAAACATGCAGTGTAGTCTTGTTCTAGGAGAACCGTGTGGCCTAACCATGTAAGTGAACTCATTCAGGGGAATAGGATTCATGTACATGCCATGTGTTTTTACAACACGTCATGTATAGGGTGTTACCTGAATAGTTTGGGAAGAAGTGCACACCCATGTGAAAGGGTTAAGGGAACACGCCATGTAGGAATTATACACATCATGTACCCATGTTTAGTAAAACATGAATAATTTATTTCTCTTATTCCCTTTTTACCCTTCTAGATATCAGTCCTTGATAATATTGATCAAAGATTTTCATTTGACCTTGAAGAGTCATGGCACTGAGACGTCATCTGATTGTACACCCGTTACAGGGAAATGATCAGACATAGGACATGGCTAATCAAGGAATACCTATAGATCCTCAAGTTGAGCCGGTCTTGGGACAAGTTGTTATTCCGGACACAAGTGTTGATGCACAGTTCTGAGACGACATTATGAGGTTCTTGCAGACATTCCGAGGTGTATCGCATCCTGCCCCTTCTTTGGAAATGTTGACACAGGTCTTCCAATAATAGAACCCTCTAACTTTCACTTGGGATAGAGGACCAAGGGTTGTAGATTCATGGTTAGAATCCATGCTTTCCATCTTCGAGCATCTAGAGACTCCTCTAGAGAGGAGGTTCAAGCTCACTACATACATGATTTTGGATTCCACCAAGAGATGGTGGGATGTGATCTCACAGGAGGGATGCCAGCAATTAATGGCTTGGGATGACTTCCATTGTAATTTTTATGACTAATTATATCTGGAGACCCTGAGGGCCGATCGAGCATGAGAGATCATTAGTTTGGAGTAGGGTACTATTTCTGTTATGGATTACTTTTCTTGCTTCAATAAGCTACAGTGCTTCATGCCTATTCCTGAAGGTGATGAGTTGTTCTTGGAAAGGAATTTTGAGGATGTTCTAAGGAATGACACTTGATCGCAGTTAAACATCTTATTGTTTACATCCATCACTTCTATCATCAATCATCCACAGATCATGGAGAACAATATAAGGGATTATGGAGTTGTGAGGGTGGGTATTTCGGCATCTGTAGTTAGTATCCCTCATACTGACAATAGGAAGTGCCGCAGTGGGTCTTTTCATGGTGATCCAAGGAGGTGAGAAACTTCTTCTGGTAGCCAGGTGGATTGCTAGCAGTGTGGGAAGAGCGGTCATATGAGGCCAAATTACCTGAGAGTCCTAGTGGAGTGCTGATCTTATAGCAAGATGGGTCATATTCAGTGTTTCTGTCAGATATTCTCACCAGAAGCGGGTGACCAGGGTTATTCTAGGAATTCTCATTCTAGAGTAGTGTCACTAGTTTTTTATCAGTCTATGAATTGGAGTTCTTCTAGCCATTCGGGCTGAGGTGGAGGTCGTGGCCATGGTAGTCAGTCGTCCGGCTTTCAGTGATAGTAGGGTGGATCAGCTCAGTGTTGTCAAGCATGGTCATAGGGTCGCGGTGTAGGTTAGACCTTTTCATTGTAGAAGAACTAGAATGATCTAGATCCCAAACCCTCTATGGTTTTTGTTATGATCTTATTTTACTGAGTTTTTCCTTCTGATCTTTTCGATATAGGATCATCCCATTGCTTTATGTCTATTTCAATTTTAGAGAGTCTTAGGATCTCTCGCTTTTCTACTGCTGATATCTTGATACTAGACACTCTTTTGGGGACTAGAACGACTAGTGTACGGCAGCGCAAGGAGTTCCCTCTATAATTTGGTGGGTGTCACTTCATATGGCGCTTTATATTCTAGAGATGACAGACAACGATGTCATTCTCATAATAGACTAGTTAGTTCCCTACTAAGAAGTTGTCGATTGTTATCGCCATAGGGTGAGTTTCACTTCACCATAACGCAGATCATTTCTTCATAAGGGATAATGGGATGTCCAGCCGAGCAGAGAAGGACTCGATCATCATGGGATATGAGGATTTACTTCCCAAATTTCTATTATATACCTGGATGTCGATGGAATATCACAGTTGTACATTCCTCTAGTAGTGGATCATTTTAGAGATGTCTTTCTAGAGGAAATTTTATTTTTTCCTCTAAAGTGTGAGGTATAATTTTCCATTGATCTTGTGCTACGAGCTGCACTAGTGTCCATTCCTCCTTATAGTATGGCTACACCAGAGTTACAAGAGCTCAAGAAGTAGTTGGATGAGTTACAAGCAAAGGGTTTCGTCTGAACCATTACTTCTCCATGAGGTTCGTCTGTCCTATTTTCGAATAAGGCAGACGGTACACTCAGGATTTATGTGGATTATTGGAAGCTGAGCCAGTTGAGGGTCAAGAACCGATATCACTTACTAAGGATTCATGATCTCTTTGATCAGCTTTGAGGATATTGGGTGTTCACAAAGATTGTCTTGAGATCTGTTTATTATTAGTTTCTCTTTAGACCATATGATATACTTTTCACAGCCTTTAGGAGCAGGTATGGTCTATATGAGTATGTGGTTATGTATTTTTTGTCTCAAGAATGCACCTACAATTTTCTTAGAACTAATGAACAATGTGTTCCATACATACTTGGATTTTTTCATGGTGTTCTTTGCGAACGATATCTTGGAGTACTCTCACACTCGACACAACCGTGCCACACATCTTCTGATCATTTTGAGTACACTGAGAGAGAATCAGTTATATGCTAAGTAATCAAAATTCCACTTTTGGATGAACCAAATTCAATTCATTGGTCAGGTTATCTAAGAGAAAATAGTGTTACTAGACCCCGAGAAAGTGATAGTGGTAGTTTCCTGGAGGTAGATAAAGAACTTCTTTTAGGTGAAATGTTTTCTACAGTTAGCTGGATACTACAGATTCTTCATACAAGACTTTTCCCATTTATCAGCACCACTGACGGGTCTGAATAAGAAGGGTTTGAAGTTCTTGTGGTCAGATTCTTTTGATTCATCCTTTCAAGAGCTGAAGGGGAGATTGTCTTCAGCTCTGATACTACTGTTCCCAGAGCCAGGAAAGGGAAATATAAGTTTTGGTGATGCTTTAGGTATCGGTCTGGGATATGTGCTTATGTAGGGGGAAGGAGTCATTGCGAACGGGTCTCAGCAATTGAGGCCAAATGAGAAGAACTACCCAACTCACAATCTTGAGTTGGATAATGTTGTTCATGCTTTATGTTGTTAGATAAACTATCTTCTAAGAGATCATTTTTTGGTTTTCACTGACCACAAAAGTATCAAGTATATCTTCACTCATCGTGACCTGAATTTGAGATAGCGAAGGTGGGTTGTGTACCTTCAGTCTTTTGACTTAGAGATTACCTACACACCTAGGAAAGGAAACCTAGTGGATGATGCACTGAGTAGGAGGACTCTAATTCAAGAAGTCCAGAAGGCTAGTAGTGAGTGGAAGCTTATGGCTCTATCCTCGGAGATGCATTTGGATGTGCACGATAGATAGGGGAAGACATTCGTGTCTTTTGTAGGTCTTACCTCTACTCTTCTTGATCGAGTAAAAATGAGGCAACTATCATATTCTGAAGGCCTTGTACTATGGGAAAGCGTGTTGGGGGAGAACCTGATTCTTGGACGGACCATAGGGGAGGATGAGGTCTTGCATTTTCATGGGTGTGTATGGGTGTCAGTAGACATATGTGAGGAGCTGATGTAGAACTTTCATTCATCCATTTGGGTTGTTCATCCTGGTGTCACCAAGATGTATTGTGATCTTCACCATCATTATTGGTGGCCATGTACAAAGATAGATGTTGTGGTTTCATCGGGATGTTCTCCACTTATCCGCAGGTGAAGGCAGAGCATCAGCGACCAGTAGGGCTTTTGCAGCAGTTACCCATTCCTGAGTGGAAGTGGAATGATGTTGCGATGGATTTAGTTATAGGTTTACTGAGGTGGCCTTAAGGGAATGATGTTGTATGGGTTTTCATTGATAGACTCACGAAGCTTTCTCACTTCTTTCCAATCAAGGAGACCATCAGTGTTGATGCGCTGGGGTGGTTGTACATCCGTGAGATTATAAATTTACATGGAGTTCTACACTCCATTGTTTTAGACAGGGATGTCCATTTTACTACTTGGGTTTGGAAGGGTCTTTTAAAAGTCTTTGGGTACACAGGTACTTTTGAGTATAGCTTACCACCATCAGACATATTGCATGTCTGAGTGTACGACTTAGGTTCTTGAGGATATGATGCGAGCATGCATCCTTGATTTTAGTGGTTCTTGGGAGAATCAAATACATCTTGTGGAGTTTTCTTACAATAATAGTTTTCAAGAAACTATTTATATGGAACCTTATTAGGCTTTGTACGGTACGCCATGCCGATCACCTTTATGATGGCTTGCGGTAGGAGATGCAGCTATGCTAGGACCACTTCTTTTCCAAGAGACCATAGATTAGATAAAGTTGATTCGGAAGAGGATGGATACTACACAGAGATGACAAAATTTTTATGTTGATCAGCGGATATGACCTCTGGTGTTCGAGGTTTGGGATCAGGTTTTCCCGCGTGTCAAACCGAGGATGGGGCACAACAGGATTAAGAGACATGGTAAGCTTTTAACGAGGTACGTTGGTCCATTTGAGGTTTTGGAGAGAGTCTGTCTAGTTTCCTATCGGATACAATTACCTCAGTGGTACTGGGCTATGCACGACCTCTTCCACATTTCTCAGCTTTGACATTACTTCTCAGACCCATCTAATGTTCTTCATCCAGAAGAGGTGGAGTTGGAGGTGAATGCCTCATTTGAGGAGCATCCTATCTGGATTGTTGATCGAAGTGAAAATGTTCTCTGTGGCCAGTCTGTTCCTCTGGTATGTGTGTTATGGTAGCACGAGAAAGTACAGGACAAGACCTTGGAGAGGGAGGATGATGTATGAACATAGTGGCCAGATCTATATGAGGATTAATCCTGTATACTGCCTTTCTAAGGAAATTCAGTGATGAATTTATTTAATGGGTGATGTTTGTACACACCCATATCATATTTCAATGTATGTTTTTCTTTTTTTTCTAGTGTTTTTGGAAAAAGAGGATTTTCAGGATATTTTTTAATTACACATCATCTACATTATAAGAACATGTCATGTACTTTATTGTCACTCATAGCCATGTGATGTCGGTGTAACGGCCAAGCACACAACCGTGTGTGGTGACCTGGAGACCACCTAATACATGGGTCGGTGATGGAAACTACACGCTATGTACTTTTTTTGTTTATTAAACGAACTGGGGTCACATCTAATGGGTAGGAAGCCCTAATTCGTGACCTAGTTCATCCGGGAGAGACCGTACGTCTGTGATCTTTCCCCGAGCTCCTAATAGAGTGTATGTTCTCGGATTCGACCATCATCGATTGCATTTGGATCACCTCGGTATGCTCCTGAATCTTCTAGTGATTTGTTTCATGATTCCTCCTCTTTATCAAGTAATCTTTTATTGATCATTTTTATCATTTTTGTAGATCTAGGGTGTTATTGGGAGATTCAAGCCTTGAGGTTCACTTATAATAATCCTACATCACTAAGGTAGGTGGTTTGTGACCTTCTATAGAATTTATTTGGGTTATATGGGCAAAATTTCCCAATAACCTTGAACTGGGTATTGCGTGCTTACTGTTTTAGCCCTGTTACTTTCCTGATATGCTTGTATGCTGGAATAGAGGTTAATAAAATGTGAATAGGGTAAATTTATATGCTTTGGAAGTGTTTTCCCATGCATGTTTGTTTATGACCATTTGGTCCTTCTTAGCATGATAGGCTTCTTTTTTTGTTTTCCATTCCTAGTACTGTAGGATGGAATGTTTTTTATCTTACATGATGTTATGTTGTAGATAGTTAGCCAAATAGTTATTGAGGTCTATGTTGGCCGTATTGCATTGTAGTTCCCATTGACTTTCACAGGGCTGTGAGAACCTGGTGTAGTTGACCATAGGGAGAATATATGTAAAGGGTTCTCTAGAGTGTCTGTTATTATTGTTACGATGTGAGACCACAGGGAGAATTGACATTAGTGATTCATCAGAGTGTCTATAGTTCCTAGATGCAGGCCACCGGGGGATTGTAACGTATGTTCTTCCCCAAAGCCCCTTTAGTTACTGATATGAGACTATGGGGGAGTTGACGGTTATGGCTTCCTCAGAGAGTCTATACTAAAGCTAAACCTGAGGGGTTAGACTGTGTGTACATCCTATAGGTTTACATGTGTTTTCTAGGTAGTTCCAGAGGGAATTAGGCTATGAGTACATCCTAGATGGTTACCTGTTTGTGATTATCTGTTTACTTACAATGTGAAACGAAATGCTTTGAAAATATGGAATTGTTACTATTGATTACTTCCTTGTTTATTGCTTCTTTTTTATTTCCTAACATATATATTCAATGATTGTTAGGAACAAATATCTAGGTGGTTGGCTACTAGGATTTAGCCTCACACATTGTTTGGTCCATGTTTTTGGTCCCAAAAATATTATATTATTATAATTATAGATAAGGGAAACTGGCCTTCTATCTCTGGTACTTTACTGATTTGGAGTTGGAGAGAATGAGACCAAGCTTTGGCATGCGATGCTATGGAGCTATTTACAATTTTTCTTATACTTTGGTTTGGTAATGTATTTCAACATTGTGACTTGTTTGGAAGTTTTCTTAGACCTATATATCATGCATCATTATATATGGGCTCCAACTGCTTATTTCTTTCTATTTTCCACTATTTAGTATTGTATTCTATTATTACTGCTTCTGATATTGTATATTTTTTTTACTTCAATTGGGTCACTCTGCCAATGAGGTCATAGATTCCCCACTGTCACACCCAAGACCCTCACAGTTAGTCGGCAGCCTCTGTGGTTCAGGGAAATGTGAATGAGGCCATGTGAACAACCAAGTATGGGGTCTCTCTAGGCGGCTTTCAGAACAAGGATGTTATAGGAATCAAACACTGTATTTGCTTCTGGTGGAAGTGTAAAATGAATGGAATACATAACCTTCATTATTTTTTCAGTTATACCATTTTTTGATTTTTAGCTGCTTCATATATTGAAGCATTCATTTTTCCAATATGATCACACTAGAACTAATACTCGAAGAATTATTGTCAAAAGTACTGTATAAAATATGGTACAGTATTCTTCCAAATTAAAAAATGCACTCTTCCCTGATTATCATCTCCTAATAACTAATTTAGATGATCATTCAGTCCCAAATCTTTAGGTTGTTTTTCCTTCAATGCCTCCAAATAATTTTATTGATTTATTTATAATATATATTGAAATGATAAAATAATATAATGAATAAAATTGAGTAAAAATAATTTAAATTGAACTATACTTTCAATCACCTTCTCAGTTTCAGTATTTATCACAGTACCCCCTTTCTTTTTTTTCTACATGTGCAAAAAAAATTAGAGCGAGGAATGTGACCCTCGATATTCAATTTTGTTTCAAGAAAAAAATGAAATAAATCAATATCAGAATTCAAAAAAATTACAATAAACTAATAAAAATATTTTAAAAGTTGAATAACATGTGCTTGATCAGGATATGGGAGTCAAGTGTGTCCATGAGTATAAACATGTTTTATTCCACTCGTATTTCAAATATTTTTGTCTAATTTCAATTATAATTAAATAATTATATAATTTCATTAACATAAATAAAACAAGTATATTATACATTAAAAATCATTTTCAAATAAATGAATGAATATATGTATAAATTTAATAAATACCTTACTCTCGAACACTTCTAATAGATGATAATCTCTTTTTATTTTGATATTGGTAAATCATGAATCAATGGAAATTCTCTAAGATTAATACCAACACACTTTTTCCAACCAACATATAAGTCATACTTGTACACTCTCCACATTTCTCCTAAATCCATTAACATTGATGCCTTTTCATTTTGTCTTCTAGGAAAATTATAGCATAGATTCAATGGGAAAGATATTTTTTAAGAAAAGATTTTAAATTAATATATAAAAAAGGTGATTAAAATTAACTACCCATATCTATTACAAAGCATTGTTCGTTAATTTTTCTCCAACTTCCCACCATATTATTAGTTATACCAGAATGATATTGTGTGTTTAGCTAGTGTCCCCATAGAGAATTTACATTCCACACCATTTTTTCAATTTTAACATTGTCCTTATTGTATTTGACCTTGATTTACATGTGTCGATTACAAACCACTCACATTTTCATGTGGCCTTCTCATCTAGTAGAGGCTGGAGCTTATAATGGAAAAAATAAAGGAAATTAATATATATGAATGTATCATTAATAACTAATAGTAAATTTTAAACATAAACCACTATATAGGGGATCTACTGACCCCTATAGTTCTGAATCTATAAAAGGGGGAGTAGCCGCTGTGGTAGGCGGGATATCTGCAATAAGAGTACTATGTATAGTAGATGATGACAAGTGTACCGATGGAGGGATAAAACATGACGGATAACCCAATATAGGTGAGGGTGTATATGGATATGGATATTGTGGTGGGATATGGGTAGGTGTAGTTCCATGTATAGTGAATAGTGGGAATTCAAAATAATAAGGATGGGATTCTTAGAACTACTATCTTATGTGGGTGTGGGTAGAAATGGATATGGAAAAGGTGGGTATGGATAATATGTAGGTGGAATATTGGAAGATTGTCCTCTTGGGGACTCAAGCGGCATAGTAGTGTCTTAAACAGTAGAATTAACCATAGATGTACCCCCTCCATATTATATACTCGGTGGGATAATCCAACCATACCCTCGATGATGGAGCCTAAAATAACATCGATTATAAAATAAAATGAATTATAAAAAGATATATCAGATGAAAGTCAATAACATTTAATCAAAAATTGTACATACAGTGGTTCCTATAGGAAATATATGTTGTTCATTTCTCTATAATTCTCTACATCATTTAGAACCATCATAATTAGACATTTTTCTAAAAATTGTCAAATAATGTTATCAAATAAATATAAATAATGAAAAATGTTAAATAACAAAATTATAACATAATACATTCTTGATACATTATCAAGATTGAAATTAATATTGATAAAATAGTAAATCATTTCTATGTTCAAGAATTACAATAGATGTTATTAAACATAAAATTTTCAATATATTAATAGTTTTATATTTGAAAGTGGTTTAAAATATACTAGTTCATTTGATATCATCTATACATTTTTAGAAAATTCATAAAATATTGCGACCATATCAAGTAAATACATAAAAAAATTAAATGATATGTGAGATCTCTTACAATTTCTAGATCACAATATGTTCTAAAAGTTGATTAATCTATGTCATCAAATTAAACATTTGAATAAATAACAACAAGTTCATCCACCACATCATTTTCATCCATATATTTATCAAAAATATATCTATAAATTAAATTCAACAATAACACAAATTTGTTGTTGTAATTGGTTAGTTACATAGAACACATATCAATAATGTGATGAATGAATATAAAGTTCATTATTGTGATGTTGGTGGTTCATATCAATCAATATGGAGCCAATATAATCAATATGTATTCCATGTTGCTCCATCAAATCAAACCCCTTGTTTATCATCATTATGACACGACCATGTGCATAGTAATCTAATAAAATTATTCTGTCAACAACAATGTCATTTGATATCTTTTCTAATCAAGGATATCTATAAGGTACACTCATATATCAATCTATTTTGGTGCTTATTGTGACACCTTAACGCTTTGATTCCATTTTTTGCACATCTTTTTATAGAAAATCTGAACATATTTACAACTATTGCATAACAATCACGTACCATATCATTTGGACTAAAGGAAAATGATCTAATTTCATCTTATACAATATTCATTAGTAGAGTTAAAACCTAACAGATACCAGCATAGTTTTTTAAATAGATACATGTGATTATGATAGAAGAAAAAAAAATCTATTTCCTTTTACATTAACCAGGAAGAAAATTATTTGTTTTGAAATAGTTCCATCCACTTATAATATAGATAGTGATGCCCCTTTTTTCAAATTTTTAAATGTTCTCTGAAAATATGAATTTATTAAAATTTCATAAGATGTAATGAAATCACATAATGAAAAAAATGCATATTTAGTTTTTTTATTTACATGATATAATTATCAATCACACCAAGGTTGAATAATACTTTACGATGATACATTTCACACTATTCCCTTCTTAATTTACAAAATGAGTACGATCTAAATATCCCCTCTATTTGGGGTAGTGAAGGAAATGTATGCTCAAATGAATTATATTTCTCATATTCTATTCTCAGTAGTCAATTAGATCTCATAGTGACATTGTACATGTATAAGGAATAGAAATTCATGCATTCTTGTTCTAAACAGCACTTCACAATAGATAATTCTGGATGATTTTTATTTCTCACAAAATATATCAATATAAACACCATTTTTTGAATAGGATACATCCACTAACTTGAAATAGGACCCCCATAAGTACATTGTGGGAATATGAACACTCAAATGTAACAAACATATGAAAAATAATGATGGTAAAATTTTCCCAATGTTGTAAAAAATATTATATGAATCTCTCTTCAATTTATGATGAAAAATTATGCTCAGTATTTTGGGAGAAAAGATCTCATTAAAAATGACACAACTTAATCAAAGCAACTCTAACATTATGTGAAACTAAAGGTTGAATGTCAATGGGATTCGATTCATGTAAAAAGATATGGTAATCATTTGATTTATGTAATTTTAGTTTCACATCGTCTGTATCAAACATTTTTTAAATATTACATGAATATCCATCTATAATAATCGAACATTCCAAGACCTGAAGAAATTGTATCATCTCTACTTTTTTCATCAAAAAAAAGAAAAAATGAAATTTCCATTAATTCTGACCAATTGACTCTGTATTAAGTATAAGGCCTCTTCCTTAAAAATTACTTTATCTATAATTAAATTAATAATTCCCATTTAGGATATTTTCAGGTTTAGAGCTTTAGAGAATTAGGCCATAACTATACATTACATCTCAAATATTACAAAGTAGACACTTCTACTCAGTATCCAATATTTCAAAAAATAAAAACTCATGAAAAAAAGAGTCATGTCTAGTTCCATGATTTATAACGCATTAATTTTCCATGATTCCATCCTTGACTATATTCATCTATATGTCCTATGAAAAAAAATTCAAAAAAATATTGGATGAGCATAAAAAGCTCCTAAAGTATTATAAAATAAAGAAAGAAAGCATTATTTCATCAATTCATACCAAGGATAAGATCTTTAACATACCTCATGAAATAATAAGATTTATGGATAACACATAGAAATCATATATCATAATGGTAACTTGTGGAATCCATAACATACATACATTATAGCTATCACAACTACATAGGGAGTTATATTGGAATACCCATCATAGTATATTCCCTATATATCATAGTAGAAACATTATCCTTTATGTCAGTTATGTTACCCAACACATTAGAGAGCTATCTAAGACTCACCTTCCAGAGGCCTTTCATGGAACCACCCATATATGTAAACAAATTCCCAAAAACCATAAAATATTTATAACAAAAAAACAACCATAAAGGAAAGATAACATTTCAACATTCCAATCACAATATATCATTTAAAGACATTGAAATAATAAATGATTTCTCAAAACCATTTTGAATAAAAAAATATGTTAAAATGGTATATTGTATTTATTTTCCTTAAAAACTCTACGGTTTGTTAAGGAAGAAAAAGATCAAATAATACTCGCAGCGGAGGAAAGTTCATTGTCACCACCTATATTAAAAAGAAACATTCCTTTTCTTCATTTAGTAAAATGACGCATATAAGAATATTACCTTTTAATGAATCAAAATTTCAAAGAGGTTTATACACTGTATAAATGAAATTCATTTATAAATAAAAATATACCTCAATGAAAGGTGATTGAGACGAAGTCCCTTAGATCATGTCCGACTTGACCCATTCGTTCAATAATCTCTTGAATAATAAATTAAAGATAATTTATAATTTCATAAGAACATTTTTTATGTTTATTATTCCTTTTATATTTCATATTACCATTTTATAACCATTACATAATCATTTAAGTTAATAACAACTTTTTTTGACATTTTGTACATGAGTCAAAAAAGAACATCATATAATTGAATGTTGTCCATTTGGTCAAAAATCCAATATCTCTACAATGATATGAATAATTTTTATATCATATATATCATATATATCCATTATATATATGTATTTATAATAGTACATAATAATTGGAGATAAGAAATGAAACGCATTCTTCATGAAGATGGTAAGTTGTACGTATGCATGAATGCTACTTTCATTTCGAGTTCGTATTTAATAGAATGAAAAATTAATTATAAATAGGTATATTATAATTCTAGCATAATATCATATATAATTTCATTGACTCGATCCTTCATACATATCATTTATTATATAAATGAGTCATATCACTTTGAGAGGGTGGTAGTCCACACTTCTCAAATGAAATTATCATATTTAACCATTATGGAAACCATAATGGTATGATATAAATGAAAAATAAAAAAGTATAAATAAAATTTAAATATAATATATATCACATATAAATATAGTTCCATCTTAACTTACACTAAAATAGGTGGTAGGAGAAGATTGAACAATCATCATTTCGTGAGGCAGTAGTTCTTCGTCCATAGAAATAGTATGTTATATACCCATTAGATGGAGGTCTGTGTAAGGGTTGTTCAAATCCTTCTCATAAAGACAAAATTTTATATTGAGAATACTAGTTTTTTTATGTAAAAATTAATATTAAGATCATAGGTAGTGGAGATGTAAAATAAAATAACAGAACTTGTGGGAATCTATTACCTTTTAATCTGGTAACTCACTTTTGTTTGAACCAAAATGATTTCTTGAAGTGAATTCTGCCTAGGTGTAAGACCCATAAATTTAAAGAAAATTTTTTTTATTTTCTTTGGAATTTTACAAATGCGCAGTTTCAGACGGAACCTGATTCTGAGGCCCGATGTGCCAAGAATCAATTTCCAAAGTTTAGCTCGGGTACGTTCAGTGAACGAACGAGCGGGTTTTTAATATCTTTTGAACCGGTGCTCAGAATTGAAATCTGAGGGCACCGATGAATTCACAGTGCCAGTAATTATTTAAGAGGACCTTTACCGAAGAGGCATTTTCCTGGGAAGAAATGTTAAAAAAATGTGGATTAAATATAATGTGAATAAAATTGTGGAATAATTTTTTTTCTTTTTCTAAGGTGGTTTTATCCTACATGGGGGAGTTAGGGTGGGACCCACTAGCATCCTAACTACCCATGTGAGGATAAATGTAAGGTGGGTCCCACATGAGCCCCAACCATTTAATTTATCCATAACCCCTTAACCCCTTGGAATTAATTATGTAACCCTTCCACCTTCTCTCTCTCTCCCTCTTAACACTTGCCAACACACATTATACAATTAATTGAACATTTTCAATTAGTTAATGAAGTATTTGAATTCTTGAATTTTGAAAGGCTTGGCATAAACAATTAAAATAAGGGGTGACCTTATTTTAATTTGGGTTGGATAGTTGTGTGGGAGTTTGGGGAGAGAGCCTTGTGGATAGAAAGGAGGAAGCTCCACCATCATTGAAAGGGCATCATCCTCTCCGTGAAGAACGACACATCTTCGATGTAGAGCACCGAATCCATGAAAATCAATGATGGACAATCCTATTCTTCTCTCCATGATAAAAGAGGAGACGTCATTACCTTGAGCGCACACCGATGACGATGGAAACAACACCATCATGCGTAGCGCTTGACCAAAGTGAATGATGAATGATACGATGTAGTATTTTTAATTAAGTTTGATTATGTTACCTTGATTATTTCATTCTAAAAACAATGAATGTGAATCAACTTATTATCAATTTTATCAGTGAATTTTATCCTTGTGGGTTGGGAATAAATTGTAGCGGGAAATTGTAGGGATTATCTTCGTTCACGTTTAATTTAACGTTCTTCGTTGATTAATTTGGCCGGTTGTTATAGTCATAATGGGGGAAGATTAGTCCGCAAAAACACGGCTGATCCTCCTCCTCTTTGCTTGTCGATCCTCATTGATATTTGTGGTGAAGGCGGTGCGGTGTCGTTGCACCGCGCGGGAACAAAGAGTACCACGGGCGGGGCCGTCCGTGGTGGTGGTGTGTGGCGCCGTCGCGCCACACCGGGGAGGCCAAAGGAGGTCGTGGCTAGGAGCGGGTCGTGGCAGAGGAGCGTGACACTATCGCGCTGTGCCGAAACTTCAAGGGGGTCGTGGACAGGGCAGGCCACGGCGGAGGGACTCAGCACCGTCACACCGCACCGGTCGGATAGGAGCTGCAGCCTAAGGTCGTGGCGGTCATCAGCAAGGGAGGCCGGGCTCAGCCAGTCGCCGGCATTCCAGGAGGCGGGACCACCGTGGGTCTCACGGCGGAACAACCGTCCGGCCGTTATGGCCAGTCATTTCCGAAGAAACCGAGGGGCGTAACCCCCCAGACCTTCCTAGGGCAGACCCCACCAGGGGGGCCTCCATTTCCGAAACAAAGGGGGATCACTCCCCCTTCGCACCCCGATTGGCCGTGAGCCGAGCTGTGGTCGGCTTCCGAGCCGGGCCGCAGGCCGCCCCAGCTGGGCCGCGTCGCGCCAGCTGCGGTCCAGGCTGTACCGCGCCAGTCGGGCCGAGCCATTCCAGCCAGGTCGGGCCACACCCAATTGGGCCGGACCTAGAACCATGTCGGGTTGACGTGGTTCGGGCCGACCTAGGGGGTATTGGGTCGGGTCGGACCAGGCCCAAACCCCCTATTTTCGGACCAGGTTCGTTCAAATGCCCATATCTTGGGCTTCGAACCTCCGATTGATGCACCGTCAGTTGAGTAGGTATCCTTGGATCGAGGTGGTCATTTTAGTATATTACACTAAATATTTCGGAAAAGTTTGGGTATGGACGGGTTGGTTCAAACACAAAACAAACCGGGCCCTCGGAGTGGAAATGGTTATAACATGAGCTTCGGACGTCTGATTGACATACCGTCAACGTTGTGAATTTATTTTGGTGATACGGATCTTTTGGTATACTTAATCTGAGTTTTGGATGTAGTTGGAGTATAGCCATGTTGAATTGTACCTGAAATCCAACCAGGCCCCTAGAACCGAAATGCTAATGAATCTCAGACCGGACGTCCCTTTAACGAACAGTCAACCGCGTTGGTAATCACGTTGAGAAACGGTCCCTTTGAGTTTACCCTATGAGATTTTGTGTTACAGTTGAGATACAGTTGGGTTGGTTCATACATGAAACCAATCAGGCCCCCGGGACGAAAAGGCTAATAACTCACAGACCGGGTGTCCGATCGACGCACCGTCTATTCCGTTGAGACCCCTGTGACGAGTTGGTCCCTTATGATACTTCTTTTTGTGACTTTGTGATACATGGAGTATCAACTAGTATCTCATGGAGAGGATCCTCCTGAAGATGAGCATGCTGAGTGCGGAGACCTAGTAGCTGTGGACTTGACAACTGCTTGACCGATTCTACTTGGAGTGAGTCGACTAGCCCAGTAGACAGAGCGCCCGGTATTTGGAGGTAGACCCATGGTGGATGGAGCACCTGGTAGATCGCAGTAGACCCGTGGTACTCAGTAGGAGGAGTACCTCTGTAGGCTATTAGGGGAACTGCTACTGTGTTTGGGTAGCAGACCCCTGGCTCGGAGCACTAATGTGTTTGGGTGCGGACCTACAGTACTCGACAAGAGGAGTACCTCAATAGTCTAAGGATAGTTCGTAGTGCCTCGGAGTTGTGACAGGGCTACTGTACTCGACAGAGGAGGATTTCTCCACCAGTTGGGGTTTCGGTATCATTAATGAAAATCTTGTTTTTAGCAAAGTCAGTGATCTTTGTGTATTCCTTATTAATGATATGGGTTACTTGATAACTTAAGTATATGTATGGGAATATACCTAAGTAGTGGTTATCTATCTATTTCATATCTGTGTGATATCTAATGATTGGGATGGGCTACTTGATAACTTAGGTATACGTATGGGCTTATACCTAAGTAAGAGTTATCTGTTAGATCTTTATTTGTGGCTATCCTTGTTGGATTTAGTGAGACCTTGAGGGTCTCAGGGTCCTTACTGAGTATCGTTATACTCACCCCTGCATGGTCTATGCCCGCACCTCGTTGTGTTGGATGCAGGTGACAGACAGCGCTGACGGGGCCGAGTGTTCAAGGACTAGACGGTACCCGGATGTGCACCTCATGACGAGTTAGTATTCGGTGGTGGACTTCACGATGAGACTGTACTCCGAGGGGGTTGATGGGTGAGAATGTTTAGGAGGCTATCTATACCTACCCTTCAGGTAGGATTTGTGGTGGATAATCCAAGAGTTGTAGTATCTGTACCTACCCTTTAGGTAGGATCTAGGTTGGATGACCTAGGAGCTGGTTCTTTTTCCTAGATGCTTGTCTTTTCTATTGTACTTTCATTCAGTTGTAGCGGTACATTTCAGTTGGGTGTGTATCCTGGCCCATTTAATTTTCATCACTTTCTATTGTACTGATTATATTGCTTCCTCTTGTACTCGGTGGTGTTTTTTTACAATTATAAAGGAAATTCCTTCCCAGTTATTGGGATTTACGTCTTTGGTGCTAGTCGCCAGCCCCTGGACAATGGAAGGCGGGCTTGGGGTAGTCAGGGCACGGGCCCTGAGGATGGGTCATGACAAATTGGTATCAGAGGAGTTGGTTCTATCGTAGAACTTAGGAATTTGATATTTCTTTTCAGTGAAGTAATAGTGATAAGGGTACTAATCGTGGTCTTCAGTTTAGGGAGTCTGGTGTTGGTGCGGGGGGCCGATGCATCCATACACCAGGACCCTGACTACTGATTTTTAACTCAGTGCAAAGAAACACAGATTACATCTGTGTTTTCCAAAAGGATTATTTTAAAACAGCTCAAACTAGGTCATCTCACCAGGTATAATCTTTTGACCATGTCACGTCTATTTCTTTCATGATGTCTTCACCTAGTCAAACAATGCATGTACCAAGCCGAGAGCATGATGATAGCTCACCGAACAGCGAGGTCTCAGTACAGGGCCCTCTACCAGTTGAGACACCAGAAGAGAGTGCACACCACTTGAGCGCGATGCATGAGTTCCAGTGTTAGAGGCCCCTGACGTTTTGAGGCGAGTTAGATTTTCAGATGGGTGGGCACTTTCTGGAGTTTGTAACACGAGCTTTCCACACAGCTAGGACACCCGTACAATTGATGGTGTACCTAGCTATTATCCTCTTCTAGGGAGCAACTGAGAGGTGGTGGATCCACATTTTCTAGTTTTGCGACGGGATGACCTTCACCCGGGGAGACATCGAGACCTTTTTCAGGGTGGAGTTTATACTAGTGACCCTACACTCTGAGCATTCTCAAGAGCTTCTTCCCTTGTTGTAGGGTTTTTAGTTAGTAGCTGAGTCATCTGTAGGCAGGAGATGAATGATGCAGAGGCCCAAGAGGACTAGGCCAAAAGGTGGGAAACCTCGGGTTTTAGGTTCGGTAGTGTGAGGCACTATGGGTAGAAACAAAGACATAAATATGAGGATTAGGAAGTGCTATTCATGAGGAAAGCAGGGTCACATGGTACATGACTGTCCGACTCCCCGCACAGTTGATCTGCAGGCATTGAAGGAGCCACCGAGACAGAAGCAATGGTGAAATCATAAGAAGTAACTGAGTGGTGGACAAGGAAGTGGAGCCCCAAAAGTAGGTGGACAGGAGCGGGACTAGTTCTAGGCATGGAGGCCTTTGTTATTGGTGCTTCTATCTTCCTTTTTGTTGTTGTTGTGGTTGCGTGTGTCTTTATACTTTGAGCTGCAGTAATAAAATACACCATTATTTGTGGTGTTTACTTTTTTCCTCTCTATATGGTTGTTACTAAGAGGTTCTAGTTTAAAATCATTCACTTGACCCTCACTTTAGAGATTCCTACTAGAGGAGACCGAGTGACCACACACTGCTGCCGAAAGTGTGACTCGACCCTAGGAGGTGAGAGTAACGGTTGTATCTCTTGGTAGTATCATCGAGGCCTTACGACGTCATCCATGGCATGAATGTATCATTAATGTCAATATTGACTGTATTAGGAAAAGAACGTGGTTCATCCAGGGGATGATACTAGATTTCTCTTTTCGGGAGAGGAGAAAATACAGTAGCTCTTTGGTTGAATGTAGACGAAGAAGGGTGGAGATGAGTTCATACAATCGGCTAGTCTCACCCATTGTTCGTTGGGCGAATGGTTTACGGTTCCCTTCATCTCAATAATCTCAGGTGTATCTACTATCAGAAGGACATGAACCTGAGACAGAGTGATGGCTTGAATTCCTCCAGGACTATGACTTCGAGATAGTTAATATTCCTGGGGAGGGGAACGTTGTAGCAGATGCTCTCAGTAAGAGATTTGGAATTCAGCTGTTAGGAGTGGCAAGACAGGAGCCGAACGCATTTTAGAAATCCTTTTTGGATAGTGATAGAGTTAGCTCATGTAGATCCAGGGATGGTTCAGGTTACGATGAAAAAGGTGTAGATCATCCAGGAGTAGATGAAGACTCCACGAAGTAGACAGAAGTCCTATAATGACAGGAGTAAAGACCACTAGAGTTTGAGGGTGATGAACACGCCTTCAGATGAGTCTCACATCAATGGGGTCTACGGAGATGTGGCCAAGGCGGCAAGTCATCTCGACGTTTCTTCGAACCGTTCCAAGTCCCTAGTAGAGTACGCAAGGTGGCTAACTGCCTGACCTTTCCACCTCAATTGCAATGGGTGAACGACGTCATTCACGTATCTCAGCTGAGGAGATATGTGCATGACCTTTCCGTCATCATTGACCACGGAGAGCTAGATATCGATGACGGGGTGACTTCCACAGGGTTCTAGTAGAAGTTGAGGATCGACATGAGCGGGTCCTTCAAGGATGGTTGATTCAACTTGTGCACTTTCGTTGGCATCACGAGAACCTCCAAGAGATCACATGGGAGCGAGAGTCTTAGATGAAAGCTCGGTACCTCCTTTAGTTTCCATATTTTGTGTTGTAGCTTTACAGGGATGTAAATCCCTGAGGTGGGAGTAATGTAAATACTTGGAAATTTCAATCAATTTTTTTTAATTTTTTTGGAATTTTACGAGTGCACTGTTTCAGACAGCACTTGATTCCGAGGCCCGGTGTGCCCGAAATCAATTTCCAAAGTTTATCTCGAGTACATTCAGTGAAAGAACGGGTGTGTTTTTACTAACTTTTGAACCGGTGCTCGGAATTGAAATATGAGGGCACCGATGAATTCACAGCGCTAGTAATTTCTTAAGAGGACCTTTACCGAAGATGCGTTTTCCCGGGAATAGATGTTTAAACAAATCTGGATTAAATGAAAAGTGAATAAAATTGTGGTACAATTTTATTTCTTTTTATAAGGTGGTTTTATCCTATATCTGGGAGTTAGGGTGGGACCCACTGGCATCCTAACTACCCATGTGAGGATAAATGTAAGGTGGGGCCCACACGATCCCCATCCTTTTCATTTTTCCATAACCCCTTAACCCCTTGGAATTAATTATGTAACCCTTCAACCTTCTCTCTCTCTCCTTCATAACTCTTGCCAAAACACATTATACAATTAATTGAACATTTTCAATTAGATAATGAAGTGTTTGAATTTGTGAATTTTGAAAGGCTTCGCATAAACAATTGAAATAAGGGGTAACCTTATTTTAATTTGGGTTGGGTTATTGTGTGGGAGTTTTGGGAGAGAGCCTTGTGTAAAGAAAGAAGGAAGCTCCACCATCATTGAAAGGACATCATCCTCTCCAAGAAGAACGACACCTCTTCGACGTAGAGCATCGATTCCACAAAAATAAATGACCTGCAATCCTCCTCTTCTCCCCATGATAAAAGAGGAGACGTCATTACCTCAGTCACACACCGATGACGACTGAAATGACACCATCATCCATATCTCTTGAAAAATGCGAACGAAGAACAATACATGGTAGGGTTTTAAATTAAGTATGATTTTATTCCCTTGATTCATTAATTATAAAAATAAAGAACGTGAATCAACTTATTATCAAGTTGATCCGCGAATGTTTTCCTTGAGAGTTGGTAATAAATTGTTGCTGGAAGTTGTAGGTATTATCTTCGTTCAAGTTTAATTTAACATTCATCATTGATTAATTTGGCCGCTAGTTATCGTCATAACGGGGGAAGATCGGACCGCGCAAACACGGCTGAACCTACTCCCCTATTCTTATTGATCCTTATTGATCATTGCAGCGAAGGTGGCACAATGTCGTTGCACCGCTTGGGAATGAAGAGGACCGTGGCGGGAATGGGCCGCAGTGGTGGTGCATGGTGCCGTCGCGCCACATAGGTGAGGCCAAAGGAGGTCGCGGTGGAGGGGAGTGGCGTCATTGTTCCCAGCCGGTCTGACCGTAGCCGCGACCTAAGGCCATGACGGTCTTCAGCAGGGGCGGCCGGGCTCTGCCGGTCGTCGGCGTTCCAGGAGGTGGCGGCTCAACCGGCCATCGATTTCTGAAGAAACCAGGTGGTGTAACCCCCCTAATATGCCTATGGTGGACCCCACTAGGGGGTTGCTGTTTCTGAAACAAAGGGGGGTCACGCCCCCTTCGCACCCTGCTCGGCCGCGAGCCGAGCTGCGGCCAGCTTCTGAGCCATGCCACATGCCGCGCCCAGCCGCGGGCCGAGCCGCGCTCAGCCAGGCCATGCCAGTAGGGTCGGGCCACGCCAGCAAGGCAGGGCTGCGCCCAATTGGGCCGGACCTGGTCCCGGGTCGGGTCGACCCGGTTCAGGCTGACCCAGGGGGTATTGGGCCAGGTCAGACCGGGCCCAAACCCCCAATTTTCGAACCAGGTTCGTTCAAACACCCATATCTCGGGGTACACACCTCCGATTGATGGACCATCAGCTGCTTAGGGATCCTTGGATTGAGTTGGTCGTTTCAGTATATTACACTCAAGCTTTTGGCAAAGTTTGGGTATGGCCGGGATGGTTCGAACACGAAACCAACTGGGCCCTCGGAGCAAAAATGGTTATAACATGAGCTCCGGGCATCCGATTGACATATCGTCGACTTTTTTGGAATCCTTTTGGTGAGTCAGATCTTTTGGTATACTTCATCTGAGGTTTGGATGCAGTTGGAGTATGGCCGGGTTGGATTGTACCCAAAATCCAACCAGACCCTTGAAACGGAAAAACTAATGACTCTCAGACCAGACGTCTATTTGACGAATCATCAGCGGCCGTGAGAATAACGTTGAGAAATGGTCCCATTGAGTTTACCCTATAAGAGTTAAGGGTACAATTTAGATATGGTCGTGTCGGTTCGTACACGAAACCAACAGGTCCCACTTGATGAAATGGATAATAACTCACAGACCGGGCATCCGATCGACACGCCGTCTATTGCATTGAGACCCCTGTGATGAGGTGGTCCCTTATGATACTTCTTTGTGGGAATTTGTGATACATGGAGTATCGACCAGTAGCTCGTGGAGTGGATCCTCTTGGAGACGAGCTGCGGTGTGCGGAGACCAATTAGTTGTGGACTTGATCACTACTTGATCGATTCGACTTGGAGTGAGTAGACTAGCCCATTGGAAGGAGCACCCAGTTTTTGGCAGCATACCCACAGTGGACGGAGAGCCTGGTAGTTTGCATCATACCCATGGTACTCGGCAGGAGGAGTACCTCTGTAGGCTATTAGGGGAACTTCTACTGTGTTTGGGTGGCAGACCCCTAGCGGGGAGCACTACTGTGTTTGGGTGCGGACCCGTGGTACTCGAAAGGAGGAGTACTTTAGCAGAATAAGGTTAGTGATTAGCTCCTCAGAGTCATGATAGGGCTACTATTCTCGATAGAGGAGGAGTTCTCCATTAGTTGTGGTTTCGGTATCATTAATGATAATTTTATTTTGAGCTGATTCAACGATCTTTTTGTATTCCTCATGAATGAGATGGGTTATTAGATAACTTAGGTATATGTATGGGAATATACGTAAGTATTTGTTATCAGTTGATTTCATATCTGTGTGATACCTCGTGATTGAGATGGGCTACTTGAAAACATAGGTATAAGTATGGGCTTATTACTATGTAAGGGTTATCTGTTAGATCCTTCTTTGTGGTTATCCTTGTTGGATTTAGTGAGACCATGAGGGTCTCGTGGTCCCTACTGAGTATCGTTATACACACCCCTACACAGGCTATGCCCGCAGCTCATTGTGTTGGATTCGGATGACGGACATCGCTAACGGATTGTGTGTTCAAGGAGTGGACAGTACCTGGAGGTGGACCTTACAACGAGTCAGTATCCGGAGGTGGAATTCACAACGAGATGGTACTCAGAGGAGGTTGACGGGTGAGAGCGTTGAGGAGGATATCTGTACCTACGCTACAGGTAGGATATGTGGTGGATGATCGAGGAGCTTCACTATCTGTACCAAGCCTTCAGGTAGGATCTGAGGTGGACGACCTAGGAGCTGCATCTTTTTCCCAACTGCTTGTCTTTTCTATTGTACTTTTGTTCTGTTGTAGTTTTACTTTTCAGTTGAGTTTGTATTCTGGCCCATTTACTTTTCATCACTTTTTATTGTACTTATTATATTGCTTCCTCTTATACTCTATGGTGTTTATTTACTATTATAAATGCAATGACTTCCTAGATATTGGTATTTACGCCTTTGGTGTTAGTCTCCAGCCCCACTCCTGTATGGTTGTTACTAATAGGTTCTGGTTTAAAACTGTTGACTTGACCCTCACATTCATGATACATACTAGAAGAGACCTAGTGACCACACACTACTGCCGATAGTGTGACTCGACCCTTGGAGGAGAGATTAACAGTTAGATCTCTTGGTAGTAGCTTCAAGGCCTTACAATGTCGTCCATGGCATGAATGTATCATTCATGTCAAGATTGACTATATTAGGCAACGAACGTGGTTCATCCAAGGGATGAGACCAGATTTTTATTTTTGGTAAAGGAGAAATCCCAGCAGCACATTTGTGGAACGTAGACAAAGAAGGGTGGAGATGAGTTCATAAAATTGGCCGGTCTCACCCATTGTTCGTTGAGCAAATGGTTTACGGTTCTCTTCATCTCTATAATCTCACGTGTATCTACTCTCAGAAGGACATGAACCTGAGACAACGATGATGGCTTGAATTCCTCTAGGACTATGACTTCAAGATATTTTATATTCATGGGAAGGGGAAGGTTGTAGCAGATGCTCTTATGAGGAGATCAGGCAATCAACTGTTATGAGTGGAAAGATAGTAGCCGAACGGGTTTCAGATATCCTTTGTGGATAGTGATAGTGTTAGCTCGTGTAGAACCAGGGATGGTTCAGGTTATGAAGGAAATGGTGCAGATCATCCATGAAATAATGAAGACTACACGGAGCAGATAGAAGTCCTTTGCTGATAGGATACAAGACCCATGGAGTTCGAGGGTAACAACCACGCCTTAAGATGGGTCTCACCTCGACGGGGTCTATGGAGATGTGGTCTAGGCGGCAAGTCATCTCCTTGTTTCTTCAAACCTTTCTATGTACCTAGTAGAGCAGGAAAGGTGGATAACCACCTGACCTTTCCACCTCAATTTCACCAGGTGCATGACGTCATTCACGTATCTCAGCTGAGGAGATATTTTCACGACCTATCTATCATCATTGACCACAGAACGCTGGACATCGATGATGGGACAACTTTCACAGGGGTTATAGTAGATGTTGAGGATCGACATGAGCAGGTCCTATGGGGATGGTCTATTCCACATGTGCTCTTTCGTTGGTAGCACGAGAACCTCCAAGAGAGCACATGGGAGCGGGAGGCTCAGATGCGTGCTCGGTACCTCCTTTAGATTCCCTAGATTGTGTTGTAGCTTTACAGGGATGTAAATCCCTGAGGTGGGAGTAATGTAAAGACCTAGAAATTTTGAGGAATGTTTTTTAATCTCTCTGGAATTTTACGAGTGCACAGTTTCAAAAGGCACCTGATTCTGAGGCCCGGTGTGCCCGAAATCAATTTCTAATGTTTAGCTCGGGTACGTTCAGTGAACGAACGAGAAAATTTTTACTATCTGTTGAACCGGTGCTCAGAATTGAAATCTAAGGGCACCGATAAATTCACAGTGCCATTAATTGCTTAAGAGGACCTTTACCGAAGATGCATTTTCCCGGGAAGTGATGTTTAAAAAAAATGTGGATTAAATAAAATGTGAATAAAATTGTGGTACAATTTTATTTATTTATCAAAGGTGGTTTTATACTACATGGGGGAGTTAGGGTGGGACACAGCAGCATCCTAACTACCCATGTGAGGAAAAATGTATGGTGGGTCCCACACAAGCCCCAACCTTTTCATTTTTCCATAACCCCTTATCCCCTTGGAATTAATTATATAACCCTTCCACCTTCTCTCTCTATCCCTCTTAACTCTTTCAAACACACATTATACAATTAATTGAACATTTTCAA
Source organism: Viscum album (assembly GCA_963277665.1). Taxonomy (NCBI): domain Eukaryota; kingdom Viridiplantae; phylum Streptophyta; class Magnoliopsida; order Santalales; family Viscaceae; genus Viscum; species Viscum album. Next base: position 1,807,124,452 of record OY728128.1, on the reverse strand, counting down.
TTAGTTAATGAAGTGTTTGAATTCTTGAATATTGAATGGAATGGCATAAACAATTAAAATAAGGGGTGACCTTATTTTAATTTGGGTTGGCTTGTTGTGTGGGAGTTTGGGAAGAGAACCTTGTGTAAAGAAATAAAAAAGCTCCACCATCGTTTAAAGGACATCATCCTCTCTATGAAGAACGAAACCTCTTCGATGTAGAGCACTAAATCAATGAAAATCAATGACACTCAATCCTCTTCTTCTCTCCGTGATAAAACAGGATACATCATTACCTCGGGCGCACCCTGATGACAATGGAAATGACGCCATCATCCGTATCTCTTGACAAATGCGAGTGAAGAACAATACGAGGTAGGGTTTTTAATTAAGTATGATTTTATTCCCTTGATTATTTCATTCTAAAAACAAAGAATGCATATCAAATTATTATCAAGTTGATCCGCGAATGTTTTCCTTGCGTGTAGGGAATAAATTGTTGCGGGATGTTGTAGGGATTATCTTCGTTCAATTTTAATTTAACGTTCTTCGTTGATTAATTTGGCCACATGATATCATCATAATGGGGGAAGATAATATCGCACAAACATGGCCAATCCTCCTCCAATTTTCTTGTTGATCCTCATTGATCTCTGTGGGGAAGGGGGCGCAGTGCCATTGCACCGTGCGGGAACGAAGACGACCGCTGCCGGAGCGGGCCGTGGCACCGTCGCGCCACGCCAGTGAGGCCAAAGGAGGTCACGGCCAGGAGCAGGCTGCAGCAGATGGGCGCAGTGCCGTTGCGCCGCGCTGGTCGGAAAGGAGCCATGTCGGTCATTAGCAGGGGCGGTCGGGCTCGGCCGGCCGCCGGTGTTCCCAGGGGCGGGACCCACGCGGCGGCTCAACCGGCAGGCCGATATGGCCGGTCGTTTTTGAAGAAACTGGGGGGCGTAACCCCCTGGACCTGCCTAGGGTGGACCCCACCAGTGGGGGGGTTCCGTTTCTGAAACAAAGGGGGGACGCGCCCCCTTCGGACCCCGCTCGGCTGCGAGCCGAGTCGCGGCTGGCTTCCGAGCTGGGCCGCATGCCGCAACCAGCTGTGTGTCGAGCCGCGCCCAATTGCGTTGGACCTGGACTCGGATCGTGTGAACCCAGTTCGGTCTGGACCCGGACCCGGGTCGTGTCGACCCGGTTCGGGCCGACCGAGGGGGTATTGGGCCTGGTCGGACCGGGCCCAACCCCCCTATTTTCAGACCAGGTTCGTTCAAACACACATATCTTGGGCTACGAACCTCTGATCAATGCACCGTTAGTTGCATAGGGATCATTGGATCGAGATGGTCGTTTCAGTATATTACACTAAAGCATTCAATGAAGTTTGTGTTGTCATGGTTGGTTCGAACAAGAAACAAACAAGGCCCTCAGATCGAAAATGGTTATAACATGAGCATTGGACATCTGATTGACGTATCGTCGACTTTGTTGGATTACTTTTGGTGAGAAGGATCTTTTGGTATACTTCATTTGAGGTTTGGATGGAGTTAGATTATGGTCGGGTTGGATTGTACCTGAAATCCAACCGGGCCCCTAGAAAGGAAAAGCTAATGACTCTCAGACCGGACGTCCGTTTGACAAACCATCAGCGCCGTTGGTAATCACGTTGAGAAATGGTCCCTTTCAGTTTAACCTATGAGATTTCGGGGTACAGTTGAGATATGGTTGGGTTGTTTCATACACAAAATCAACCGAGCCCCCGGACGAAATGGCTAATAACTCACAGACCGTGTGTCCGATCGACGTGTCATCTGGTGCGTTGAGGCCCCTGTGACAAGGAAGTCCCTTATGGTTCTTCTTTGTGGGACTTTGTGATACTTGGAGTATAGACCAGTAGCTCATGGAGAGGATCCTCTTGGAGACGAGCGTGCAGAGTGCGGAGACCTAGTAGTTGCGGACTGGACGACTGCTTGACCGATTCGACTTGGAGTTAGTCGACTAGCCCAGTGGACGGAGTTCCAAGTATTTGGAATCAGGCCCATGGAAGAAGGATTTCATGGTACTTGGAAGAAGACCTTCGGTACTTGGTAGGAGTAGTACCTCTTTAGGCTATTAGGGGAACCACTACTGTGTTTGGGCGGCAGACCCCTGGTGGGGATCACTACTGTGTTTGGGTCCGAACCTGCAGTACTCGACAGGAGGAGCACCTTAGAAGTCTAAGGATAGTGAGTAGCACCTCGGAGTCATGACAGAGCTACTGTACTCGACATAGGAAGAGTTTTCCATTAGTTTTTGTATCGGTATCATTAATCAAAATCTTGGTTTGAGCTGAGTCAACGATCTTTTTATATTCCTTATGAAAGAGATTGGTTACTTGATAACTTCGGTATATGTATGGGCATATACCTAAGTAGTGGTTATCTGTTGATTTCATATCTGTGTGATACCTAATGATTGTGATGGGCTACATGAAAACTTAGGTATATGTATGGGATTATACTTAAGAAAGGATTATCTGTTATATAATTCTTTGTGGTTATCCTTGTTGTATTTAGTAAGACCTTGAGGGACTCGGGGACTTAACTGAGTATCTTTATACTAACCCCTGCACGGGCTATGCCCGCACCTCATTGTGTTGGATGTAGATGACGAACAGTGCTGACGGGGCTGAGTGTTCGAGGACTGGGCTGTACCCGTAGGTGGACCTCACTACGAGTCAGTATCCGGAGGTGGACTTCACGACGAGAGGGTACTTGGATGAGGGTGACGGGCGAGAGCATTAAGGAGGCTATATGTACCTACCCTTCAGGTAGGATCTGTGGTGTACGATCTAGGATCTGTTATATCTATACCTACCCTTCAGGTAGGATCCGAGGTGGACAACCTAGGAGCTGCATAAAAGGATTAATGTTACTACCTATGTCAACAAGGTGCACATTTCTTTTCGGTAGCCTACCTGATTAGAACTCCACAGTTAAGAAAGTTTGGCCTGCTATAGTAATTAGGATGGGTGACCTTCTGGGAAGTTTCCCAGGGTGTGTGTGAGTGAGGAAAAAACACACTGAAAGAACATGTGTTGGCCTGTGGCGACAGTCATTAGTCTGATAAGCAACCCTTGTGAGTAATAGCTTATGTTGTGCTGGGAAGGCAACCAAAGTATTTCCGGAGACCCATGGGGTCAGAAGACAAGGTTCATGGCCCAGGGAAGCGGGTCATGACACTAGGGGAAGGCATCTAGGATTAATATACGGATGTTGGGAGATTATTCAGGTAAAGGTTGGACGAGGAAAGGGGCTTGAGATGTGTGAGTAATGAGTTAGAGGTGATGGATTTTTCTATAGTGGAGGTGGGGCTCTTTAAGAAAGTTTGAAAACATTATTTTATAATAAATTTGATTTTGGATTCAAAAGGTCAAGAACTCATTAAATTCGAAGTTATGATGTCTATTGTTAGAAATATAATCATACAATAATAATATTATAGGTTTTGGAATGTCTTTAAAATTTCATAATTTCATTTATTTAAATAATTCATTGATAAGGTAATCACTACATCATCATTGTGTCATAAATAATTTTATTTATATGATGTCTAAAAATTATAAATAAAATACCATGATGTAGAAAATATTTTTATCTTTCAAATAAATTTTTCTAGTCAAATAGATAATTTATATAACACTATATAAAAAATTGAATTACTAAAACATATACATTAATTTTATTTTATTCATTACGTTATATTAATTAATATAAAGTGTCATTATCACTCATAAGTGGCTCCATGGGGTCCCAAAATCAACCCCAAGTATGACTATGGTCGGAAATGTACCAATCAATAGGATTAGGATATGATTTATGGTAATTTAATACAATTATTTTATTATTATTTTTACCCTTATTTAGCAGATTTACCTTTTATCCATGGTAAATAAAATATATACTAAAGTAAATATTCATAATGTCTAAATATGAAAGTTACATATTTAAACAATTTGTACCTCATAATTCCAAATATTAAATCCATTTTTTCAAATATAAAATATAGAAGTGGAAGAAATTAATTTAAAATTACTTCTCTCTGTCAAAAAAATTCCTTCTTTTGGAAATAATAACTATCAAAAGTTTTGCCTTTTTTTACGTCCAATTTAAGAGTGTAATTACTTACAATGACCAACATTGTATTACATGGTAAATATATAATCCAGTTACACATTCATCCAAATTAAAATAATAATCTAAATATATATTTAAATCAGATTAAAGGAAGTTTTCAATTAAAATGCACTATTTTTCATTATTCATTAAAAAATAAACTTTATTAGAAGAATACCAAAAATTCATACAATGTAAATTTTGATGTACTGATTCTAAAAAAGAATTTTATTTTGTTCAGTAAAACATATAAAACTGACAAAATTTTGATTTCAAAATGGTTCTCCATCAAAAGTGTGTAAATCGACATTTCAAATAATATTAGAGTGTTTAGGCATAAAATTGAATTCATTCACATTTTAAGATTCTAAATTTTGTTGCATAAATGTAAAAACATTTCACAAACATGTATAATAATATTTTAGATAGTTCGTTTCATTACCACCATTTATATGTCTAGGAATTGACTACTAATTAAAATAATAATATTATTATATTATTTTTTGGTATAACTCAATGTTGTTTGAAACATAAGATTTCAGAGAAATCCATTATTGCGTGTTGATTACACTATCAGAAATATCATCCCCTTTAAATTAAAATTAATATTTAATTAAAAATATTAATAAATATTAAAATTTCGTATTCTTTATTTCCATGGGATGATATATCATTCCCCCCTTTTGTTATTTCTTCCTCGGAATTCTATTCACTTATCAAATAAACGAGGGTATTTATCCCTCATAACATTTTTAAATTCCTACGTTGCCTCCTTAACCATAAGGTTTTTTTATAAAACCTTTACCTGATAAATTATTATTTTTGGCAACACATTCTCTCTACAGTAATGAATATAGACTGGTTGTTCCTTATAAGAGTGATTCTCTTCAAACTAAACTACCTAAGGACTCAGAAACTGATATGGATCCAAAAAAACTTTCTCAACATTGAAAAATGAAAAAAGGTTGTGTACATGAGATTACACATGACGTTAAAGACATTTTATTGGAAATTCATCCAACATTATCTAGGATTTCATAGGTTCCAAGGAACCTCAGACTCAACATTCCCTTCTTTCCAAAATGCATCACACTTTTCCATGGAGAAACATTGACAAAAACATGATCACCTACCTAACAAAAAATATTCTTTCACCAGTTATCCACATAACATTTCTTCCTGCTCTGATCTGTTCTCATGTGCTTCTAATTCAATTGAACCTTTTCTTTCATCTCTTCTACCAATACTAGTCCCATCAACTTTTTTTCAGCTACTTCATCCCAAAAAAAGATGGTGTTTGACACCGATTACCATATAATTCCTCATACTGATCCATCTATATACTGAATTAAAAACTATTATTATAATAAAATTTCACCATTGAACGAAGTTGGTTCCAACTTTCCTGGTAATCCATTGAGAAAGCTCTTAAAATATCTTCCAATGTCTGAATTTTTTGTTCGTACTACCCATATGATAGTGGATAAAAATTTGAACAAAAAATTAATTCGGTACGTAATGACTTATGAAGGCCTTTACAAAAGTTATATGTAATCATGGGATCATGATTAGATATAATGGAGAGGGGAACTCCATGCAACTAGAATATCTCTTTAACATAAAACTGAGATAGTTGATCTTGAGACAAAGTATCTCGAATAGGAAGGAAATGAGCATATTTAGTCAATCAATCAACAATATCCTATATTGAATTATTACCTCGAGATATCTTTGATAATCCCACAATAAAGTATATGGATATATTTTCCATTTTCCACTCTGGCATTGGTATAGGCTGAAGCATCCATTTTGGTAACAGTCAATCTACTTTAACCTGTTTAAAAGTCAAACACTTCACATTTAAATTAGAAAAATTTATTTTCATTCCTTCGAAATGTAATATTACCAAAACCACTGTACATATTAGTACTTCCACGATGAACTAAAAATGGAGAACTATGAGCTTCACATAAATACTCTTTCTTCAACTATGAATCAAAAGGCACACATAAGATTTTTCCAAACCTCATAACACAATATTTATCAATGTAAAATTCAGATAACATACATTTATGAACCAACTCTACCTTATTCTAGAACTCACTATCTTCCTTCTGTGTTTTCTGAATTTTTTCTGATAGAGTTGATCTCACTGACACCATAAACAAAATAGAGGAATTTCCAGCACCAAAAACTTCAATTCTAATGTTCAAAAAATATTTAATCTAGGGATCTTGTTCAAAATGTAACATGGTTAATGTAGCATTAATTTTTCGACTCAAATATTTGGACAATTTATTTGCCTTTTGTATATGGTAATGAGTCATGAAATAATAATCCTTGATTAATTCTAGACATATCCTCTATCTAAGGTTTAATTATTTATGATTGAATGTATACTTAAAAATATTGTGATAAATATATATTTCACCTTTTACTCCATACAAATGATGCTTCCTAATATTTAAAGCAAAAACAATAGCAGTATATTCTAAATCATGTGTAGGGCAATTTAACTCATGAGGATTCAACTGACTTGAAGCATAACTAATTACCTGGTCATTTTTCATTAGGACACAACCATGTCCTTTAAACTAAGAATCAATCTAGATTAATAACTCACCATTTCTTGAAGGCAACTCCAAAAATAGAGCATTCACCAATCATCTTTTCAATTCTTGAAAATAATCATCACATTATTTTTTCCAAAAGTACTTATCACCTTTTGGAGTTAACATAGTCATTGGGAAAGATAACAGTGAAATTTTATCAAAAACCACCTATAATAATCTTATAAATAAGAAAAACTACAAATATCGGTTATATTTGTGGGACTTGGACATTATTTAACAATTTTTGTTTTATAAGGATCAATAGTTATGACAATTTTTGAAAAAATGTGACCAAGGAGTGAAATTTTTGGTAACCAAAACTTACAAATGCTGAATTTACCATATAGTTTATCTTATTTTATGGTTTTCAATACAATGCTTAATTTACATTCATGTTCCTCTTTACTTTTGGAATGATACAAAATATCATATATAATCACAACCATAAACATATCCAGGAACTCACAGAAATTTATATACATAAGATCGATGAATACAAAAGGTGTATTGGATAATCCAAAAGGCATAACTACATATTCATAATGACCATATCTAGTATGAAGCACAGTATTTAGAATTTCAGATTCCTTTATATTAAAATAATGGTACCCAACCTCATGTCAATCATCGTAAAATACTGAGCTCCCTGGAGTTGATCAATCAAATCATAAATATAAGGAAAAGGATAATTTTTTGTAATAGTGATTTTATTCAATACTCTATAATCAACACGAATTATCATTGAACCATATTTCTTTTTAAAAAATAATATAGGAGAACCCCATGGTGATGTACGAGGTTGAATGATAACTTTATCTAATAACTCATGTAATTGGTTCTTTAAATCTAAAAGTTTAATTTCAGCCATTAAATAAGGGGGTTTTGAAATTGGCTTACCATCAGGAACTAAATCAATAGTAAATTAAACTTCTTGATCATTTATTACACAAGGAAACTCATTATAAAAAACATCAGGAAACTAATTTATTACTAGAACATCATTTATCTGAATAGTTCCTTGGTTTTCAACAATATGTGAAAAGTAGCATTCTTTTCCATCTTTTACTAGTTTCTCAGCTTCCTAATATGCTATAAAATTTAGAGGTTAATTATTGTATACAAACTGAAATTAATTCTGAAAATAAACCTCTTTAGCTCTATAATCAATCATATCATGATAAATAGAAATCCAATCCATACCCAAAATAACATCAAACACTACTAGAGGAAAAATAATTAGGATTGCATGTAGATTCTTTCTGCACACATGGACATGAAGGTTATTATAATTTCTTTTTGTCTCAACATTTCTTTTTGGTGTTTTTACTATATGTTTTGGATTTATATAATGAGATGGCATTCCCAATTTAATAGAAAACTTCTCAGAAATGAAAGAATGTGTAGAACCTGAATCAAACGACATGTTGGAATAATCTGAACAAACAAACAGTGTACCTAATACTACATAATTTGATGGCCCAACATATGATGAAGTAGTTTCCATGATTTTAACCACCTCTTTCTTCTTGTAGTTTGTATAGTTACCCTTAGTTGAGTTCTTCCCTGGTCACTCATTTTCATAATGAACCATTTCATTTCCTATAAAACATTTTGCTTACTGTAAATCATATTTTTTCATACCATTACCCTGATCATTTTCTATTCTATTATGAGCCTTATTTCCCACTTTACCACATCATTAACTTTTAATATAATTCAAAATACATTCCCCAACATGCTTTTTACCACATTTTTTACAAACTGTAAACATATGTTTCTTACCATTAGACATTTTTGAAGAGTCTATTCCCCTTCATCTGCCACCTCAACCTTACTCTATTATTTCATGAAGAACAATTGATCATTGGAAAACTCCATTTCCACCTTCTCGCACATAAAATATGTTTTTCATAACTTTTTAACTCTAGAAAAGCTAATTCCCTTTGATACATAGGGTATAATCCTGAGTAAAAATGATTTATTTTATTATCATGATCCCGTATGAAATTTAGAGCCTACATTGCCAGTCAAGTGATTTTTGCATCATAAGTATCCACAAATTCATCCTACTACTTCAATTAAAGGAATTATTTTTTGGTCCTAAGATGAACAACCTTATGAAAATATTTCCCATGAAACGTACCTTTAAATTCATCCCAATCAAGAGCATCAATATCCTCGTTATCCTTGATATTTTTCACCATCGACCACCACAGGTCAGTTTCACCTTCAAAACAGTAAAAAGAAAAACTAACATTTTGATGTTATGAAAACCCCATGTCATAAAAAATATTCTCCAATGATTTATTCCACCCTTCAGCTAGAACATGTCAGATGATCCTCTAGATGATGGGGAATGTTTCCTCATGAATTGCTCCACTACTAACATCTTCCTCTCGGGTTGGATCTGGATGATCTCTTGCATGGATACCACCACCATTTATAGCCTGATTCAAATGTGTAATCACTGCAACAAACTGTTCAGTTCTGATTCTAACCATATCATGTTGCTGATAAAGAAGGTTGTCTTCCTCATGATATCATCCCATCATATCTGCTATGTTTCCAATACATAAAACCATTCTGATCACATAAACATCTTAGGCAAAGAAACATGGTAATTTATAATGCTATATCATTTCAATATTAACATACATTAATATATGGATATTAATTTAACAATATTGTAACTCCTAAAGTTGTCTAAACCGACCTTTGATACTAACTATAAGGCCCTTAGCTTAAACATTACTTAATCATGAAATAAGTTAATAACTCATATTGAGGATATTTTTAGGTTTATTGAATTATAGAATTAGGCCATAACTATTACATTAAATCTCAAAAATTACAATATAGACACTTCTACTCAGTATCCATTTTCCATAAAATAAAAACTCTTGAAAAAAAGAGTCTTGTCTAGTTCCATATTTTAAACAGCATAACTTTTCTATGATTCAATCCTTGACCCTATTGATCTTAAAGTCCTATGAAAAAATTTTCAAATAAAACTTGGGATGATTATAAAAACCTCACTAAGGATTATAAAATAAAGAAAGAAAAAATTAGTCCATCAATACATACCAAGAATAATATCTTTTACATGCCTCGTGAAATCATAATATTTATGAATAAAACATAGATATCATAAATTATAAAGGTAACTTATGGCATCAATATCATAGTTACATTATAGATATCACAACTAAATTGGGAGTTACATTGGAATACTCATCATAGTATATTCCCAAAATCTCTTAGGAGAAACATTAAAGTTTACCTCCATCATGTTACCCAAGGAATTGGAGAGCTATCTCAAGCTCACCCACCCTAGTTCTATCACAGAACCACCCGTATACATAAAAAATTCCCAGAACAATCACATATTACTATAACATAAAACAAGCATTAAGGAAAGATAACTTATCCACATTTCAATCAAAATATATCATTTAAAGGTATTTAAGTAATATATGCTTTCCAAAACCACTTTCAATACCCTAAAATGTATATAATGGTTTATGGTATTTATTTTCCTTAAAAAACAATATAGCTTTTTAAGGAATCGAAAGATCAAATAATACTTACAATGGTAGAAAGGACGTTCTCAATGTATGCGTTAAAAACAATATTTTTTTTTTTAGTAAAAAACTTCATATATAATGATTACCTCTGAAATAAATATAAATTAAAAGGATTTTATACACAGTATAAAATAAAGATGTGTATAAATTAAAATATTCCTCAATGAAAGGTGATCGAGACGAAGTCCCTTATATCGTGTCTGACTTGACTCATTCATTCTTTAATCTCAGGAATAATAAACTAAAGTAAATTTAAACTTTCATAATATCATTTTCTTATTTTCTTATTCATTTTATATTTATTATTACCATTTTATAAACATTACATAATCATTTTTTTTAATAATGGTTGTTTTGTTGATATTTTGCACTTACGTAAAAAATAAACTTCCTATAATTAAAAGTTTTCCATGTGGTCAAAATTCTGTTATCCCCAAAATGATATTCATGATTTAAATATCATATATATCATATATATCTAGTATATATATGAATTTATAATATTATAAAATATTTGGATATAAGAAATGAAAATCACTATTCATGGACACGGTAAGTCGTACGTACTCATGAACGCTACTTTTATTTCTATTTTGTATTTAATAGAGTGAAAACATTATGATATATAGGTATATTGTAATTACAGTGTGATATAATATATAATTTCATTAAATCAATCCTTTATACATCCCACGTATGGAATGAACGAGTCATATAACTTTGAGGGGGTGGTTGTCTGCACTTTCTCAAAAGAAATTATCGTATTTACCCATTATAGAAACCATAAAGGTATCCTATAAATGGAAAATACCGAAATATAGAGACAATAAAAATATAATATATAACATATATAAATTCAGTTCCATCTTAATGGCCACCATAAGAGGTGGTTGGGGAATATTGAATCATCATCATTTCGTGAGGCAGTAGTTTAGCATCCATAGAAACATTTTGTTCTATACCTATTATATTGAGGTTTCTAGAAGTTTAGTTCAAATACTTCTCATAAAAACTACCTATTATATTTAGGATACTGGTTTCGTTATTTAAACAAAGATTAATTAGAGAATATGGTGTGGAGAAGTAAAATAAATGAATAGAACACGAGGGAGGACATTACCTTTAAATCAGGTAACTCTCTTTTGTTTGAACCAAAAGGCTTTCTTGAAGTTCCTTTTTCCTAAAGGAATGATTATTAGAGAAAGATAGGGATATTTGGAGCATATTTAGGCAGATTTTGGAAGAACCAAGTATCTTGAGAGGTTTGAGTAATGGGTTATAGGTGATGGATTTTTATAAGGGGAGGAGGTGCTCTTTAGGAATGTTTTAAAACATTACTTTATTATAAACTGATTTTCGGTTTACAAAGGTAAAAACTCATTATATTAGAAGATAATATGACTAAAGTTCAAAATATAATCATCAAATAATAATTGGATATGTTTTGGATAGTTTTATAAATATTATAATTTCATTTATTTAAATCATTCGTTAATAAGGTAATCACTGTATCATCATTATGTGATAAATAATATTATTTATATATTGTCTAAAAATTATAAATAAAATACCATGATGTATTTAATATTATTATATTTAAAATTAATATTTATTTTTTAAAATATAACTTATATACCTCCATGTAAAAATTTATTTATTTACTAAACGATATATGTTTTTGTTATTTTTGCCTTTACATTAAATTAATTAATATAAAGTGTCATTATCACTCCTTAGCGGCTACATGGGGTACCAAAATCGACACAAGGATGACCATGTTCATATATTTATCAATAAATAGGATTAGGACATGTGTTAGGGTAATTTATTATTTTTATATTATTACCTGTTTACCCATATTTACCATATTTACCTTTTACACGTGGTAAATAAAATGTTTACTAAAGTAAATATTCATAATGTTTAAAAATAAAAGTTACCAATTTAAACAATTTGGACTACCTGATTCCAAATATGAAATCCATTTCTTCAAATTAAAAACCCATAAGTGGCTCAAATTAATTTGAAATTAATTCTTATTGTCAAAACAAAAAAGCGTGTTTTTATGAAATAATAACTATCAAATGTTTTACATTTGTTTATATCCAAATTAAGAGTGAAATTACTTCCAATGACCAAAATTGGATTTAATGGTAAAAATATAATCCAATTAAACATTAAAATTAATTAAAATAATAATCTATCTATATAAATACTTTTGATTAAAAGGTAGTTTTGGATTAAAATGCTGTACTTTTCACTATTCATTAAAGAATGAACACTATTTGAAAAATACCTAAATTTCATCCAAAGTAAATTTTGATGTCCAAATTCTAAAGAAGAATATTATTTTGTCAAATAGAACATATAAAAGAGACAAAAATATATTTGAAAAGGGTTCTCCATCAAAAGGCGGTAAATTGTCCTTTTAAAGAATATTATAGTATTTATGCTTAAAATTGGAGTAATTCACATTTAAACTTATAAAATTTATTAGATACATATAAAACCATTTAAAAACATGTATAATTATATTTTATTAAGTTATGTTCATTCCCACTATTACACTGTCTAGGCATTAACTACCATTTAAAATAATAATAAAATTATATTATATTTTGGTATAAATCAATGTTGTGTGAAATGTATGATTTTGGAGAATTGTGTTGTTAAGTGTTGAGTATGCTATCAATCAGAGAATAACTTTTAAAGTAAAATTAATTTTTAATTCACAAATATTAATAAATATGAATATTTCATATTCTGTATTTACATGTGATGTTACATTAATTGTTGCACTTACACCCCAATCCATCAAACCAAGAAGAGACTACAAATTGTCTTCGGCTTTCCATTGACATTTAAATAATAACAAGAAACATATAACAAGTTTTTCTTTCTATATTACGTAAATCCAAAATATAATGAAATAATGTCAATGACCAATATAGAAACTCAATGAATATCCATTAATTTCTTTAATTTCTATTGGAATTCAAATTAACATGATTTCGATTTCAGATAATTGATTACCTTCTTCTAAGAACATAATTCAAATCATTTATTTTTTTAACAATATAATTCCTTGAAATTCATTGAGGTGTCTCATCTATCTCATCAACATTATTGATCTGTCTCCAATTTTTCATTTATGGATGATCCATTGGAATAAATCATTAATTCCCTATGAAGATAAAAGTTCTCCAAGACATTAATATTCGAGATTGAGAACTTTTCATTCAAATAGGTTATGGTAATTTCCCTTTGTTAATCCAACAAAACATCATTCCATAAGCTGTAAAATCATTTATCATTCATAATAAAGCTTCACAAAACATAATGTACTCCTTTTTGAATGCATCATACGATTTAGTAAAAAAGTAAAAATCTCCTCTAACTAATATATTAATGGATGTAAGTATACATCAATATCATTTCCGGGATCCATGGTCCATATATCAATATAATCATGTTAGTAAATGGATTCATAATATACATTCATGAAGGAATTTTATAAATGTGACTGAAACATGCCATGTACTATGTGCATGAATGCATTTGGAGAAATGGGTTGAAAAAATCATAGGATAATCCCAATCTATATTTTTTTGGGCTAGTTATAAAATCAGTAGGTAACCAATCAAAATTATTAAAATCCAACCCATTTCCAGGATACATTATTTTATCTTTATACTTATTAATTCCATTTTTATTTCATCTCATATTCCTTTCTATTTGTTCTGAAAGAAATTTTTAAGCCTATGAAGTAATGGGAAGTTCCAAATCACTTTATCCAATATACGAGATTGAGTTCTGTATTTATTTGTCATATATCTTAATGTTCCATGACATTTTCTCCGATGAAACTCATTATTTTCCTTGCATAATATATAACTATTTTTAGGGTAATAATGAATCATAATAGTTGAAAAACCAAAATTTTCAACCAACCTTGATTCCATGTAATCATTTTTTTGGAATACATGCTTCATCAGGCGATAAATCCTTAATAAATTTAAGAATATAGTCGACCACAATATTATTACATTGATACATTGATTTCTCATGATATAATCGCATTAAAAACTCATGTTCTCTCATTTATCACATGCCTCATATAATGGGGTATTCATATCTTCCATCAGCATTAAAACACTCTCAATATCATCACAATGATTAATAGATGAAAATTGTGTTCCGCTATTAATTTTCTCTTGCATTGGACTACATGTGGATTTGGCTTCAGAAACAAAAGGAAACTAATCAAATAATCATATTTTTCATTCCAATCCTTTCTGCTAAATTAATATCATTAACCACTTGATCATTTAAACAATTGTGATACTAGAAATGAAAAAAAAAAATTCAAAAACCATGTTTAGTGATATGGTAAGTCACATACTCATGAGTTAACCATGGTATTACATCAGAATCAAAATAATGGCATCGAATCAATCATCCATCTGAATCATTTGTGAATGGAAATTCCAAAAAATATCATAAATCCTTCCAAAACTCATCAGTGATCTGATCAACATTGTATATCAAATATATATCCATTCTAAGGAAAAAAAATATACACAAAATAAATAATATAGAAAAGGACATAACATGACATGTATTATTTTATAAGATAACAAGTAATCATCAAAAACATGTTGATTAAAAATAAAAAATAAATATTAAACTTATTTTTTATGGAATTGATAAATGTTTTAAATTTTAAAAAATTGGTATTAGTCAAAAATGAGTTCCATGAATGAGGATTTATTATAGTTAAATGTTTTTATTTAAAATATATGAGATAATATTAAACAATTCCCAGAATGTTTTGGATGGATTCACATGAAGTTGTGATGTTTTTTATAAATTCTACAATGATTTATTGTAATTTAGAGCCATTTTGAAAATATAAACCATATCATATACCAAAATGTGTTAAAAGAAAACCAATATAATATAGTGTGTTAAAGTACACCATTCCATTGTGTATTTTTAATCACAGAGTATAACATCGTATCTTGGTAAAAACGGAAATGATATTGGATACCATTTGATTAATTTTTCTAGTCTGATTATCTTTTTTTCTTCAATTCTTTACACATAAATCAATAATGTGTTAAATAAAATAGAAATCTCAAAAAATATTGATTTTGGTTTAAATAATGAACTCCAATCCAACATATTAATTTTATGTATGAGTTCTATATAATAGAAATAATATTTTCATAGTTTATAAAATAAATAATATTCTCATCGTATGAAATACCTAAAAATTACAATAATAAATTATCCAAAATATATGATTTATAATAACACTTATATAAAATAACTTCTAAAAAATAATTATTTTATTTCAATGTCTTTTGGATATAATTAATCGAAATAACACATTAATTGATTAAATTCTCAATGTATAAATGTAAATGATACCAATAATTGTTTTAGAAAAATAATCAATGAATTAAAACTATTAAAGGGTTAGGCTTTGATATTAAATTTGGATCCCAATATATAGATTTTCGAGATTCTATGGGGTGGATGAATAGATTCAAAAAAAATTAAAATGAAAAACATAATTTAAAGGATAACAAGAATAAAAAATTTAAATATAAACAATAAATGAAATTTTATTGTGAAGTGTGTACGAAAAAATAACCAATAAGAGTATACATGTATTTTTATAGTAGTTCCAATAAAAAATATCGTATGTCTACACTTCACACCTATCAACTCCCCTAAATAATGGTACACACTAAATTGACCTCACTTTTTAAGGATATTGACAACCCTTTATAATATTCTTTTATTATAACCAACAACCAAAACAAACCTACCTACCTTTTTCACACATAATGGCACAACCCGTAAACCTAAATTTTTTCAGGGTTATGGTAGAACCTCTGGAATAATTTTTGTATACTATCATTAACAATACACTACCTTTTAATGGAGGCACAACCATGTGTGAGTTGTATGACTACAAATAAATAAAACATTAGAATACAAAGAAAATTAATAATAATGAAAATTGATGAGCAAAAACAATTAATTTTTTGGAATATTTTTACTAGTGTAGAATAAGTAGATTTGTCACTTCACATAGTAGATATAAAACAATCTAACTTGTCCATTCCTGCAAAGGGAATGAATAAACAAAGGCTTTAAAATGTAGGCAAACTTTTATCCCAAGAATGGAATGACTGTAACTTTCTATAGGAATGTTTTAGAATAATAATAAAATAAAAATATAATATAATAATATGGTTATCCATAAATCTCACAATAATCCCATAAATATTTCAAACATATAATCAGGTTTCCATGAATGGTATTCTCATTAATAATTATCACCTAGATTTTCATTCAAGTCTTCCATAATTATCAATATTTCGAAACCTTGACAAATTAATGTAATCATGTGAAACAAAGCCTTTAAAACAACTCAATATATTAATTTTTAATATTTTAAAATAGTTTTTCAATCATAACATATGATAGATAATATGTTAAACATGAAAATTCAATGTTAAATAATTATACAAAAGATAGAAACCAAAAAAAATCCAAAAGGACCATCTTGTTTGATCATATATGCATCATAATCACTCATTCACATTATACTTGCATCCTTTTCTATTGTAATATTGTTGTATCATGAGGTCACATAATTATATCATCACATATATATCTTCATGTGGTAGCATTACATTTTTTAATCTCTACCATGTGGTTTACACTTCTCACATAGTCTCTTATTATACATATTCCTTATTTAGTTTCATTATTCCATCATGGAAATTAACAGGATATATCTTCACCAAAACCAAAGGTTCTCTAATATTACTTTTCTTTCTTTATTTATATGAGTATGACTTGTGAGAAGATAGTCATAATATATATTGAGATCGGATGCACCCAACATTGAATAGAAAACCATAAATACCATTGAGGGTAAGTGAATTCAAGGGATATAACTGGCCTAGATCCACAAGGAGAAGGATGATCAGTGGGAGGGTGTGTCCACATTATAGGAAAACTTGAGGAGGAGGTGGGGAGGCCACCTTGGAGTAGCATCAGTGGGTGAGGTGAGGTGTCCACATTCGGTGGTAGAGGGGGAGGAGGGTTGGAGATGGGAGCATGTAGTGGGGTTTCCTCATTCGGTGGCAGTGAAGGGAAATGTCACAACGGTTACCATAGGTGAAGGAGGGTTAGGGAGAAGAGAGCATTCAAGGGGTGACATCGAGGAAGGAAGATGGCACATTGTTGAGGGTAATGTAAGGGGGTTGTTCATAGAAGACGAAATCATCTAATTTTAAAATAGTATTTGCTTTGGGTTTTAAGTTAAATGTGGCTATAAAATAACCTAATTCCATGGACCTAAAAAACTATGGATATATGTATAGGGATATAATTCATGTTTCTATTAGTGTAGTGATTATATACCAAATAAATCCTTCCATTTTAAAATAGACATTATGATTTAAAATTAATTACATACATAATTACTAATTCCCATGTTATTCTCATAGATCTAATGAATAGAGTATTTAGTGATTACCTTGTCCATCATGTTGTTGTATTTATTGAAGATATAATTATTTATTACATGAGAAGGAAAGAGTGTAGATTTCAAATAAGGATTCTCATGGTGACCATGAGTAAGGAAAATTGGATTGTAAATATATTAAGCGTTAATTATGGATATAAAAATCCTAATTCATGTATTATGTAATAAAAAATGGTATATCATTGAATCCTTAAAAAATATATGTTATTGAATCATTATACATACTAATCACTAATACAAATATCCTTATTTTTCATGGATTGGATTGATTCTATCGATTCCTTATATAAAATTTATCTCAACTATGAAATCTACAGAACATGATAACTGAAAAGGGATAGATATTTCTCTAGATTTATGAATTTGAAGAATAGTACAAAAGATATTATAAAGGGGTAAGTCAATACAATATTATATATGTTACACTATATTGGTTAATGCTTAATTATATTATGATCTTTCATAAAAATAATTTGGATTTAACCTTGTGAAATATGATAAGGTTGTAGCATATGCCTCTTTACAATTGAAGTATTATTATAAAATTACATGAATCCTTATTTTTATCTAAATTTAATATTTTTACCAACATGAATAATGATGGATTATATATATATTATAATTTTTGATATATATACTTATCATAAAATATTAAAGTATATATTCACAAAGATGGAGATGAATATATGCCAGAGGATATGGTTATAGTTTTTCATGTATTATTATTTATCAATACATTACCTTCATGGTATGGAATACAAGGTGGCTTGTGATGTGAGTAGAAGGATCATGCTACTATATTATTGATGTGGATTTATAGTGATCTTAATACTCATAGATGTGTTGTTTATAGACCTTGAAATCATAAATAATGGGGGGAATAATATCTTCTCAAAATTTATACTCAACCACCCATCAATATAATGATCATCATGGCACAAAAGGTTCATATAGAGTTGAAAAATATGTTAAGGAAACTTTCATAGATCATGATTATCTATGATAGACTGATAATGTTCACAACCCATATATGTGTTTCATCAATAGAAAAATAAAAGAATGATCTATTGGATATAGAACATAGCTCACCAATATTTATCCATCTTGGAAACACAATGATGTATAGAGATCTCAAAATTATATTCTAGTTGTACAATATGAAATTGGATATTGTACAGTAGGTATCTTGATATATTGGATACCAAACATTTATGGTTGGACATCGTAATTATATAGGGATGATGTAGCCACTACTCATGGTATTTTGAAAATGGAAAAACAACACCATGGATTTCACTATAGTCTCTCTAAGATATCTACAATACATTATTCAATTTCTGTTGTAGAAACTTTTCATAAGAATCTTGTATATTAAATTGTTATCACCGGATATTTTATAGATGAACAGTTATATAGGATAACATTTTTTGAAGTGATACGACTACATGATATTACACAATGAATTTTATCTTATTGAGATCATAGGATTGACTCAATGTTCTTGAGAATTGATTGGAAAACATTTAATATGGATCTAATAATTATCATGTTATGTCATCCTTAAACAATTTTCCATCCAAATAGAACCATTCGATCTTTGGAAGGAATAATGAGATCTTCTTCAACGATTTTCAATGGTTCTTGGGATAATCACACGCCCTCAGTATAGTTTTAATATAACAATAGTTCCCATTATATCATTGATATAGAAACATATGAGGAACTATAAGAGAAAAGGTGATGAACTCTATTATATTTTTATTAAGTTGGAGAGTGTTATCTTTTAGGTCTAAATCATTCTTAAGGGATGTCATAGAATATTTAATCCATTGAAAAACACATTAAAAATAAAAAAAATCTATAGAAAGGTTATAATAATATTCATCAATGATATTTAGAGTTTGATATCATGGAAAATTTATTCCATTTAATAAATCCTTATAAAAAGGATAAGATATTTGAAAAGAAAGGAAGATTAATCCCAAAGTAAAATGGATATTTTAAAATCATCAATCATATGGAAGTTGTATTTTAAATCATGAAAATCCACCAAAACACTCCATAGTTCATAATGTATCCCATGCATTACCTTTCAGAATGTAAATTCTAGACTATTCTCATATACTTAAGACCATTTTCATACAACCAAATAATACCTTTTTACAATTAAGAAACTGAAATGAAATCATGGATCATATAAAAATAGTAATAAGAAATAATAACACAAACCTGTTTAATGTTATATATAGAAATTTTATGTTTGATGAAGTAATGTTGAAACTTCAGATTTCAATGAGAAGAGGTATCCCCATTTTTTCATCAATGTAATTGAATTTCAAGGCTTATAGTTTTGTAGGTTGTGTAGAATGCATCTCCAAAAGGTTGTAGCATATATTTACATTGGTAATAAATTCAACATTTTTTATTTATTTTGGGGAAAATAGGATCAATGTAAGTTATATAATTATTTTTTATAATTAAAAATGATATATGTTACAAAAAACCTAAATGAAACATATTCAATAAAATTATTTAACTACCTGAAAAAACATCTACATTATTTATTCTAATATAAAAAAAAGATATTTAAAAAATGATTTTATATTATGTAAGATATATTTAGAATATGAATTTTCCAAATTCTAGTATTAAAATTTCATAAAATGACTTATTATTTGTAATTCATATTGATAAAAGTGACGTACTATTCTTTTTAGTATTTTTCTGATATTTTTTAATTTTATGTCAATAGGGGAAAATAAAATTTTACATATATGGTAAAATTTAGGATATGATTTTGTTTTGAGAATGATAGAAAAATATCTTTAAATTTTATAAAATATTTATGTCCTTGGAGAAAAAATAAAATATTTAGGAATAAGTGTAATGAATTTAGAAACCCATGTTTGAGTTTTTAGAACCTACGGTTTATATTATTTTAAAAAACTAATTAGTCATCTTTTGATAATTATTTGTTCAAAATTATCCATTTATTTTTGATATATTTAAATGATAAAAAATATCCATAAAAAATGTGAATAAATACAATAAACAATTTTGGTGTTAGTTCTTCTTTATCTTAAAAGGGTATTTTTCTACCAAATAGTTTTGTTTTGATATTTGAACTTATATTAAAATTTAATTTTATAAATTTTCAGAATTTTATTCTATAAAATAGTTTTAATATCTTGAATCATAAAGTGTATAATTTTTAATAAGTAACAATTTTAGTAATAATGAATAGTTGTCATTGTAATGTTAATGTTGAAATAGTGGGTTCCCTAGACCCAAATATGCAATAATTTTTATTTCCATGTAATGTGTATAGTTAGATAGGCATGGTCTTATCTTACCATCACAGTGTAGAATTTTCTACGTCCACTATTATAATGGAAATGTCCAAAGGTTAATTGTCACGTCGAGAAGTTATAACAGATCCCAGGCTATAATGATTACCTCAAGACACTATGACATTAATATTAAATAAATGTTCTATGGTCTATATACATATTACTGACTGGACACAGTATATGTCAGACTATCAGGTGCTGGGGGCTCATAATCATTTAGATTTCTTCTCATGAGGTTTACATTTGGGGATCCATAGTAGTGAGATCATGAGGACAGCCCCATAAATAGAAACACAACATGTTTTGGGTGTCATTGGTTGTTCATATCTACCAACATGTGTATTGGGCTCCTGACTTGAGGCCATTTCCAATGCGTACTATTTGATTATGTACTTTGATGAAATATGAAACCCATGGAAATGAAGTCATGGAAAGGTAGTTTGTGTTAGGTGCATCGATGGTGGTATGACATTGGCAGACTGGTCAAGAAAGGATTTGTCGCTTCCATGTTCAGGAATTTGTATATCTTAGGCCTGGTTGATCAGGATGGTGATGCCTTCATAAGTCATTGTCCAAAGCAGCAAAAAGGAAAATCCATTTTATAGATCAAAAAATAATAAAGCAATATAAGGATGATGACATAAGAGTGCATCTTACTTTATGAGATATTTGATGACAAAGAGATTATAGTAGACAGTTAGTGTTCATAGGATGGTAGTCATTATTATGACTATCATTATCTCTTTTGGGCACATAATGGGTTTTTAGACTCCTATTTGGGTTTGTGTATTTTATTCACTACTATTGAGATAAGGGCCTAGTGGGTCACACACAATAGCATATTCAAGAATCCTCCCTATTAAATCAAATAGGTATATGGACATATTGGGGCCCGCTATGGGGTATGAGTGTTGTCCATGTTATCGATCACTGATGAATTAAATAAATTCATTATTATTCTCGTTATGAATAATTGGGCTTCAATTAATTTAATTTATTTACAAGATTAGTAAATATGGGAAAATATTAGTCGAATGAATATTATTTTAATATTCATGGTTAATTTAATATTAAGTTGGATAGCAAGTCGAGTTAAATGACTCGGTTTTATCTCATAATATATTAAATATATATTACAAGTATGTGATAAAATAATAAATAAAATTTACATAGTTTTGTTCATCAAAATTATTTATTTGGTGGACGTTAAAATAAACGGGGGTTGGGGAACCCAACTGGGTACTTCTAAATTACACCATAAATATAATAAGAGGATCTCTCTTATGTTGTGAAATTCACTATTCATTCATTTCATGGAGTGAAATCTAGAGCATATCTCTCCTCCCGCTCTCTAGAGAGAGAAGCTCTAAATCCTAGAAGCTCTTATCAAGATCTCTCTCATGTATCGAAGGCTTATCAATGTGGTGATCACCGGGACATTGAAAGCATCGTCGGATAACCGCGCTAGTACCCAGAATTTAACGATCGGTGTTCCAATAGATTTTTGGAGTGTGTTTGGATGATATAGATGGATCCTGCATTGGATAGTTCAAGAAACAATCGCCATCAACTAGTTTTAGTAGACAATGTCTTAGTATTTGAAACAGGTTTTTTTCATTTTCTTTTTTTGCTCCTTATGATTTACGCAGGATCGTAAAACCTTTCTGGGGCTTGAATCATCAGTGACAACAAGTTCCATCATCCCGCTGATGAAAAATTTTAGAATACCTAGCCCACCGGCTTCCGCTGTGGGCCCTGGCACCTCAGAGTGGTATCAGACATATCGTGTAAATTTTCTGAACCTTTAAAATTAAATTTTCATTATAAATTAGTAGAGGGTTCAAAGACGATCTCAACGGTTCAAACTGCGCGGTGATATGATGTTGAATGACCAACTGATGGAGAGTTTAAATTTTTGGAATGAATCAATTTCATGGTTTTTTCTTGGGTTCTAATTTTATTTCATCTTGTTGAACTGATTAAAATTCAAACAGTTCATTAGAAATAAAATTAATTGTGCAAATTAAAATTTTATAATTTAAAAATTTTCATAATAATTTAATTATTAAAATATTATTTATTTTATTATTATAATAATATAATAATAATAAATTATTATTTTATTATAATAATTTTATTTTTATTAAATTTAAAATTCTATATATATCCTTCGGAAATGTAGGGAGGAATTGACTTGAAAACAAGTCATTAAAAAAAGGAGGTTGAGTTTGTAAAACATGTAATGAAAAAAAGAGGTCATTTAAAAATAATTATAACAAAGTGGGGGTGGCATCTGGAAAAGAAAGGAAAAAAAGAAACACAAAAAAAATCGGAAAAGGGGGTTCGTCGAACCCCCTATCTTCCCCGTGTGGTGCACAGCAGCCCACCGCAGGAGACGTCGCACCAGCCTCCCCGACTCCTCCCAGCCGGCACTTCGAGAAGCCAATGTGCACCGGCCAATCAATACCATGTCGATCAAATTATTCGTATGTATTAGAATGTTCTATCTCATTTTTTAATTGTATCGCACTCTTGTTTTGTTTAGTTTTACCACCTATAAGAATGATGTTATAATATTTATGTCATGAATGATAAATTAAATGTAATATTGTTGTAATATTATGTATAAATAATGAATAAAAAATTTTTTAGTGGTTATTCAATTGTTATCTACATATTATTATTAAATAGAAAAATTAAATCTTTTTTGAAAAACAATTACTTTAAAAAGATAATTTTGTGATTTATATGAAAATTTCCCCATCATGATTCATTAAATAATTCTGGGAGTCCAAAAAACTAAAAAAATTATAAAATATATAGTTATTAAAATTATGAATATGATTAAATCATGAAAATGGTGTATATACCGAAACTGCTGAATTGAAACAAGTTGGGAAGATAAATTGTTACGCCAAAAATATTTATTTTAGTGAAACATATTTAGTATTTATATAATTAAAAAATTATTAGTTAATTCTATCTAGATAGATAAATAAAAATATATTTTATATAAAACATTTTAATTATTAAATATTTATTAAGAAGGAATTTATAGATTTTCTTGATGAAGACGATTTAATTGGTAAGGAGTTTTTTAATCTCAATATCTCTAAAATGAGATTTGTATTATGTTCACCACTAGGTTTATTTTCTATAGTTTATATATTAACCATTAATTTAATTTAGAAATAATATCATGACTATTATATGGATTTATAAATCCTTAAATGTTTTTCTATTTCATTATATTTTTATTTAATGGTTACAATATTTATTAGGGTTTTTTCTAAAACCATTATTTAATAGTTTTGATGTATGTTATCCAAATCATTCATTTCTATAAACATAATTTATATAAAATTTAAAAAAAATTATTCACTATATTTCAATTATTTTTAATTCTATTTTTAACTATATTTGAATTTATATAAAAAATTAAAAGAATTTATTTAAATGTTTATCATATGGGTCTACTTTGACTTTAATTTCAATAGTTTATTAAGAATGTTTTTTAAAATTTATCATTTGGACATATTTTCCTATCACCTTGTACATTATTATTTATTAATAATATATTACATTTTTTCAATCATTTTCAAAGAAAATTTTATTCCCATTTTCCTATTAATTATTTCTTTTTAATGGTTTCCAAAATGAAATTATATTTCTTCGTCATTTCCAATCATATGTATAATGTCAATATAAAAGTATATTTAATCTATTTCATTGTACATTAATGATTTTTATGTTTCAGTATGGATATTATATAGTGATACCATCCACATTATCTATTTTAATTCTCTATGATAATGTTTTAATGAAATTATCGAGACAGAAGTTTAAATTTATGATATAATAAAGTACTATATTAAGAATGAATTATTTTATATTCATGTGTCTTGTTATTCCATTGTTTATTATTATGTTATAGATGGATGTTTTATAGACCTCCAAATCGTTTTTTATTAATTAAAATCATATGAGATAATATGTATAGGACTATGGTGTAAACCCATTCCACTATGGGACACTATCCATTGATATTTTCAATGGAATGGGGGTGAACCAAATCCACTGTGTGAATTTATACACTTTTTGATGATGATATAGGTGTTGTTACTTGAAGATAAAATGATTTCCTCTGCATACCTTTGTGAAAAAAATTAATCCCCTTTTAAATTACAATGTTATGGTCTCATTTATAATGATTAAACACACTTATGGATCATGTATTAGTATATTCCAATGCCTAATTCCATGAATCATGATAAATGATCAATGAATTGTTGGGTATGTATTCAATATTTTATGTTCATGAATGTTGATTATGTTATCATACTCATATCCACTTATTATACTCACTTTTGATTTTCAATTTATTAAACTTATATATACCATTATTGAGCATCTGAGCAGACTCCTTCTTATGATTCCTTTTTTCTAGTCATGAATAATGGTGTAAAGTATGATATATATATATATGATGGTCTATTTTATAAGAGTATTTGTGGTAAAAGATGAATAATCTTAGTGAAAAAGTGATTATATATCAACTCTTGAAGAAAACAAACCATTTAGATTCTAGAGTGTTATTTAATGATAAATGTATTGAATTTTAATATAAAATTTTGTGATATGCATTTATGTTATTCTTCGGCCACTCATTTCACAGGTATTTTAAACTCTTATTCATTTTCAAAAACTTTCTATGTGTTTCCCAAAACATTTTTATTTTTTTGGGTTCACCATTCTTTCCTACTTGTGATTTTTCATTTTAGTTTCCATTAAACTCTATCTTCATATCCTTATTTATCAAATAGCAAGAGTCACTAATATTTACTTCAACCTTATTTTAGGATCAAACCATTTAATCATATCCAAATGTTTTGATTCCCATTAACATTTTTTATGACTTGGTTTTAGTCCACTAAATAACCATTAAAACATAATTTTGGTGTTACAAATAAAATTGGAGGAGTCCCTCATAAGCCTAATCAATTTTTTTCTTAGGTATCCACTGATTTTTCCTACTTTATTTTTAACTATTCTATATATTTATTTTCATGTGATATTTTCTATGAAAATATTTATTGAAATTTATTTTCTTAGACTCCTCTTATTCTATTGAGTCAACTTCTTCATTCTTATTTGTAATCCTAAGGAGAGGCAATGATTTTTCATCCTCAACTTACAAATGTAAAATTGCTAAAATGACCCTACCTTAGTCTGAGTAGTGCAAATAATAAAATATAAACTCTATTAGATTGATCCAATGATATGAAATCAGTGGGTTTGAAGAACCGTTATATGATTATTGAAGTTTCCATATAAAGGATTCAATATCTAGTTTCTTATTCTTTATTTCTTTTGGGAGATAAAAATGATTCTGATTGTTGGTAAGATCTTTTGGATATTTGGCTAAGCATCACCGTGATATTATTTTACACTAACCCCTATCTCATTTAGCTGCATATTGGGGGAATCACAACATTTTCATCACAAAATTATTAACGTGGTTCGTCCATGCCCCATCAATTTCATTAAAAAATTAAGGTTTTCATATCTAACTAAATTTATTTATAAATATATAAAATATTAATATAAATAGAAATTAGATAACTCAAATATGACATGTATATCATGACTTATGAATCATTATGTTCATGACTGGGTTTCTATGGTAATTTTCATATTCGTTTCTCTAACCTACTCGGTATATATTACACCCTAATATTCTATTTAAATATATTTTAATGGTTTAAAATGATCATGTGAATAAAAATATTCATATCCCATGGTAGTTTGATATCATGTGTGTAGTTTTGCCTAATAATTTTACCCTGGGTGAAGATCGAGTTCATACTCAACCAACCTTTTTTAGAGATATCCCCACTAGTGCATCTAGGCCCAAACCTATATACACTTGTTTTTATCCCTAAAACTATTTCATTTATAGGAATCTAAAAAACATCCACCTTACCATAATTTTTAATATTTTCAAATATTTATACCTATATTTAATATTTTCACTAATTCTCTCTAGTACTAATCATAAAATATAAGTAATCCCTACTATGCTACCAACAGATATTCCCCAGACACACAGTCATAGTTGTGGTTCTAAAAACACAACATTTTTATACTGTATTTTATTCCATGTGTGATAAACCAATCTAAATATTCAAGTTTTCCCAATAATTCTAACCTTATTAATGTTATATCTTACAAATAAACTCACAAATCTAAATAAAAATATTTTAGTAGCTTCAGATACTAGCTATATAATCCACTTATTTATTATATTGTGAAAATTAATCCATAATTACTCCACACTTGAAAAATTTAATTATAATATATATACTTTTCACTATAAAATTGGGAATAGAAAAAATAAAATGATGTGACATAAAGTTCTCATAATGGAAAAAACATATCAATATTCTATTAAAGTATTGTTTTAATGAATGTGAGAAAACAGGACTATAGGATATATAGTTGATCAAAATAAGCATCATGAAATAAGTATTGTCCATAAGTTATTATAGAATAACATGTAATTTATAAGGGTAAAACATACACCATTGAATATCAGTATTAAATCAAGTTACATAAATCATGATACATTGATCATAATAGTTGTATTGTATATATAATTGGAAAATAATCATAAGGATAAAAAATCAAAAACATGTTAAAAGGATTAACTCAATCATTACAATGCAGAAGAATATGAGGAATATATGATATAATCATGTCCACGCATAATTTTTTGAATAAAGATAAATGAAATCCTACCCACTCACATTCATGTGAAGAAATCTATGCTCAATCATGTTTTCAAAGACACTTCATTATTACAGAATAAATAATTTATTAAACTATGAATTAGATGATCATACCAGACCCCAACCATCTCAGGGTAGTGAAAATCCCCACCAATATCTATGTTATAATTAACCCCACAAATCTCATAATGATGAACCATAATAATATATTCTACATGAAATAAACTTATGATATTATCCTGAAAAACTCCATGGAAAAAATGGGTTTCAAAAAATTTTCAATTGAATCACCTAAAATGACATCAATAGTAAGATCGATGGATACTAAAAATCATTCTCCAAAAGGATGTATATAAAGTAAAAAATTTGAGCATGGTAATTATTTCATAATAGTTAATTTTTTTATATAAATAAAAACTTATGTGGGGTCAAAAAATATATTTCTATAAAACATTACCAAACATTATAATAAAAATTTCATGTTATTAATCACTATAAAAAATACTTTTCATAAAGGTTATAACGATTAATTTTAAAAAAATATTTATAAAAATTCTTAAAAAATAGATCATGACCATTAATAAAGTTCCATTTTGGAAATGTGATGTATATGATACAAAATTGATTACAGTGAGATAAAATTCATTTTTTATTTATTTTTTATTAAAATATAAAATCCTAGATGAGAGAAAAAGTTATAAAACCAATATTTGAATTGAAAAAAAAATAAATATAAATAGTTAAAAATATAATACTTCTTTATTTTTAAAAATATTGGAGTTAATCATTTCTTAAATAAATGATTTTTTACAAAGATGAAAAATAGTCATTTGAAAAGATAATAATTGTTCGTAATAACATCATATTTTTAAGAAAAAATAAATCTAACAAAATAATACTTTGATTTAAAAATTTAAATTATATTTAAAAGATAATGGAAAAAATGTAATAAAATATTTGGATGTATAAAACCAAACATGGGAAAAAATTACAAAATAATGGTTATGACTCAACCAAAAGTAGTTTACTTGACAGTAACACATATAGATTTCATAATAATTGAATAAAAACCAATTGAAGAAAAAAAATTATATATAAATTTAACTACTATGAAAATTACAAGTATCAAGATATAATAAAAAAATTGGTATTATATACACTCTATAAATTAAAATTGTTGTATAATAAGTGTTTATTATTATAGAATGTTAATTGAAATGAAAAACAATTACCATAGATTCATACATGGTCAGACATGCTATAAACTCAAGCATCATATGAAAATAATATTAAATAATTAATTAAAATTCTTATTTAAATAAAAAATTATAATATTTAATTATAATATTTTATTATATTACTATTAGTTTGTAATGTTTTATTTTCATTATTTGATGTGAGTTACAATTATTTTTTCCCATGTGCTTGGTAATTTTAATATTGATCCTCATTAATTAATATCATGTTCATCATTCATATAATAATTATTGTGCTAGAATGTATCTTGAATAATGGTAAATGTATTTCTACTTTCATTCCATGAGATTTTTGTTATGATATATAATTATGAAATCCGTGATATTTTTGTTTCAGTAATTTTATCTGATCAAATTTGATATTTTTCAAATATCATAGATACTGATATGTACCAATTTTATAATTTTAAAATATTAATCATGTCATAAAACTAAATTTTATACATTAATCTAATTATAGATCCATGTAAGTAGAGAAGTGATGAAAAATGAAATATATAATTATTGAAGGATGTAGCCATTACATAACCTGAGTGACATTTCCATTTCCAAATAGCTGAGAGGGAGATAAATAATGGTTATTCATTTATCAAAATTAAATTTAATTATATTAATGATATTGATTTCATTATATTATTATATTTTTATTATCATTTCTAGATGGGTGGATAAGTATCACGAACCTACCGCGGTCGACTGTGAACCAGTCACCCGAGAAGGTCCGTGACATGTACCGATGGGCGTTCATGATCACCACATGATGGAATCTAGTTTTGGGAATCAAATTATAAATGGGGAAATGATTTAATCCCAATAGGTAAAAATAGGACCAGGTAAACTAACAGAAAAAACATAGCATGCATAAAAACGACAACTAGATCTTAAATAAACAATGAACTGATCCCGATAAAAAATACCACTAAAAAGAACCAAAATGGAAACAAGATACAACTACAATGACCTCCGTGTGACCCTTTAGTCAATTCTAACCACAAACCCAAAACTGCCCCTACATGAGTATCCACTAAGAAAATTATTGATCAAAAGATGAACCTATGAATAAAATGGTAAAGGATAGGTGTGAGCACAAAATTTTTCAGTACGAATGCCAAATGAAAACCAATAAATCCATGTTTTTCCTTACCCAATGTTTCCTGATGACAAAAGTTCGGAAATAAAATTATAAAAAAATGGGTTTCCTATTAAAACTAAATAACACCTATTTCCCACTATGAGAACCAACTCATGCAAATATATTATTTCAAAAACATT
Source organism: Viscum album (assembly GCA_963277665.1). Lineage (NCBI taxonomy): Eukaryota > Viridiplantae > Streptophyta > Magnoliopsida > Santalales > Viscaceae > Viscum > Viscum album. The sequence goes on along the minus strand of OY728128.1, from coordinate 1,807,093,893 downwards.
TATCCATTTTATAAAAAAACCAAACAAGTAGTATCCAGGCTAAAAAAAAGGGAGATAGGTAGACAATAAATGATGGAAATAAACCAGTGTAGTAGAAAATAAACAAGTAATAAAATCTATAACCATGGGTGGTCCTAAACATCCTTATACAACCGATGGACGCACTCAGTTCGGAACCACCTGCTGGCGTATGGTGAATCCACATAGTTTAAAACCTAGAGATCACCCCCACAACAAAATCAGTGGAACATCACATCTAGCCTATTTATCTTCTAGGGTCATCAACCTGTCCAATCATGGTTGGTGAGTTACCATCACTCGATAATCTATAATATTTCTAGGAACCCATAGTGGTTATAGTAATACTGTGTAAGTAGAAGGCCCTCACATGCATGACTCATCTCACCAAACTTGCCTACCCCCAACATGGACACCAATATATGGTAAAACCCTAAGGTATATCCCTCTCATAAAGGTTCCAATATTAATATATATACATTTAATTTCAAAAAAAGGTTCCAACTGGCCCACCATACCATTTAATATTAAAACCATTCCATAAAATGCTCAAAGTTTCCAACTGGGAAAATATATTCGCCAAAACACAATCTCCTTTAAAAGATAGTACAATCATTACCCTTGGTTTAAAAGTGCCAAACATAAAAATAAATCAACATGTCTAAATTCATTTACCCAAAACATCTTAGGAATACTGCTTTTAAATTTACAAAGCTCAATGGTACATTGAGAAAACATTCACTAAAACCCAATACAAGAGCCAAAAGGGCACACAACTTAAAACGCACACACTAAAGTATTTTTCCTAGAAAAATGGACTAAAAACATGAGGAATACATTTAAACTCATCCTTTGAAAACTCACAATGAACTCCATTCCTTTATAATCTAAAGATCCATTTTGTGGATCTAATATTTTTAAGAAAAACACCATTTTATGTCACCATCTTCATTTGGAGGCACATCCTTGTCTGCACCTAGTGCGCTCGTAGATGTGTAAACATCTAATGGTGCATCACACATCCAAAGGGTAACCCAAAAACTATTTCCCTAAAACACCATTATCATTAAAACCATCGTCACTCCCCCACATTATTTTAAAATCACACAAACCAAAACATTTAAGCCATTAAATCCTTACCAACGTGTTTTAACATAATATCCAAGCTATAACATAACCATTCATACGCACCAAAACAAGTTCATTAACAAAAAATGTCATTAAAACATAATAATCACTATACATTTCATAAAAAACCAATTCCTCATTAAAGGAACAACGGAAATTTGAACAAGCTTCCGAGGTACATCCAAACTGTTGTAATTTACAAAAAAACCCATTTAAAACCTATTTTTATCAAACAAAATAAATTAAAAATTGTAATAATAATTTAAAAAATTGTTCCATAAAGATTTAAAACTAGTTTATAAATTTATTAATCATGAAAAAAATCAAAGGAAATTATTTAGGAATGAAAAACTTGGAAACACCTACTGAAACCATGTAAAATTGGAATGAAACTTCAACGGGATGAAGAAAAACGCCATGCAGACAAATTTCACTCCCTGAAACCAAAGGAAACCTGAGATACACATTAACCATAACATTTTGGGTTGGACCAATAAGAAACCCCATATGGAATCTCTAGAAATTGGGTTAGGAGAGGAGAATAGGGGAAAATAACTCACCTAATTGAACCTCTAGAGGAAGGTGTGTGTACCGAAAGGAGTGCCAGATGCGAGGAGGCAACCATGAGGGGTTAGGGAGGGGATGTGCATGAAGGAATAATGGGTAAATAGGGGGATGTCAGATATGTAGAATATGTGTGAGTCAAGAGAGGTGTATAGGGGATGAAAGAAAAAACAATAATGAAAATGAGTAATGGGAGGGGGAGGGGGAGGTGTGATTGATAAAAAATAGAGAGTTAGTGTGTGATTGGTAAAAGATAGAATGGGGCATGATTAGAGAGAGTTGTTAGTAGAGAGAGGGATAAAAAATTGGAGATAAAAAATAGAAAGGTATTGATGGGGGAGAAGAGTGGTTTCTACTTGGTAAAGAAAAAGGGAGGGGCACGTGATTAGAGAGGGTATGTGTGTAAATAGGGATAAAAGGGGGGGATTAAATGGGAATCATGGGTGAGGAGTGGTGGATAAGATAGAGACTAAAACCGTTAAAAATAAAATCAATAAAAATAGAAAATAAATAGTAAAAAAGATGTTAATAATAATAATGATAATGATAACAATAATAATAATAATAACAATTTAAATAACAATAATAATAACTGTTTAAATAATAGTAATAATGAAAATAATATTTTAATGATAATATTTAGAATAATATTATTAATTATATAATCACAATGACACCACTAATTTTCTAAATGATAATAATAATAATTATTAAATCAATAATAATAATAATTTTATTCATTTTCTATTAAATAATAACAAAATTAAAAATAATTGATTAATAATTATATTTGTAACCATTTAAATGATAATTATATCATTAATAATTTTAATTTAAAATATAAATTTTTTATCTACAAAAAAATGTTATTATTATTATGTCTTAAATATTGTCTTTATTTCAGTCTCATAATGATTTATCAATTTATGTAATGGGTTACCATAGGAGAATCCGGGATGACCGCACGGTAACTGCCAATCATGTGGTGCCAATGCACCAGTCTGAAACCCACTAAAACATAAAATATGAAAACAATTTATCATGTACTCAACATTCACCTTGAAGCAGCTAACTGAAACCAAGAAATAATAAAATATATTAATTTAAAATCTCAGGGTGTGACAATTCTCCCCACAACAAAACTTTCTACCCCCTAAATGTCACCAAGCTAAAAGACAACCAAAACACAGGTCAATGCCTGACAAAAATCGTTGGGAAAATATGAGCCTTGAGTAGACTATTCCCTGTACAAGTTACACCCGATCAACTCAAAGAGAAACCATAGCACAGAACAAGGAGATAACATGAGAATGTTATCCCCACCACAAGAATTCCTCTAATACATGAATTAGAACTCAATCACACCACTCTGGGGGGGTTGGAATGCATGAACTCTCAACCAATCCAAACTAACTTCTATAGGAAGAGTAAAACCACACTTCTACTAGAACATGGAACTCTAAACCCAGAAAAAAAACACCAAACAGTAGAGAAGAACCTCCAAGAATAACATAACCCAAGAAGTTAACATGAGCTTATCTACAAACCTATATTCTCCCAAATGCACTTACATCTCCAAACGAACACAGCTAAGCCGATATTAACCCATACAAGGGCCAAACACAATTTTAAGAGAAATACACTATTCAGAAAACCACATACACACAAACAAGGCTTCATGGATTATAATAGAATGATTCCATCATAATTTTAAGAGCAAACAATAAACATACAATAACTTCCAATCTATAATAATTGAAAGACAACATAATGACTTTAATTTTTCTACTACCAACACGGAACAAAAAACCCGGAAAATGGATTCACACACCTAGAAACTCCTGAATATATGCGAGATTCACCCCAATACAAGTGGCTGAGACACTGATGGTTGAATCATTTCATGCCTCATAGTTATGCACTAGAATAATTCCGACATAGCATCTTCTTTAGGAGATGATTCCTACAAAACATCCTTATGTGACCCAAACAACTATAATGATTGCACATCTTCGGAGGGTTGTTACATGATGAATTCACATGATCGAAACAGCCACACTAGGGGCACACCACTGAATTGACTGATGAACTGGAATCCATAAACACTGTAAATGGTTTTCTAAATACAGGCCCCTCTGGTACATCTTTCCCGCCAAATGGGGAACCTTTATAAGTAAATGGATATGCTTGATTTCAAACTATCTTTGCATTGGATAGAAAATCATCTATGAACTCCTCATCCACCAGCTTATTGAAACAATGGTCCTGGAAAAGGAGTAAATACTCCTTGATTTCTTAGTGAAGACCCACGATGAAGATAAAGGTCTTTATCAAATCCTGCGATGCTACCTCCAGAGAAAAGGACACATGTTCTTTGAAATGATCAACATAAGTCTTCACCTCCATTACCCTTGTTGAATACTCATGATCTCTTCCCTTTTCTATGTATTAACCTATTTAGTTATGAACCACCAGATGAATACATGTTTAAAGATATCCCACATCATCCCAACTTTCAGTGATGGTGGAGAGAACAACCCTCTTTCATCCATAGCTATACCTTTGAGAAAACCCAAAACGGAACACACTCTAACATCTTCGTGAGTTCCCAATACCATAAAATCATGTTCAAACTCTTCAAGACACTCTACTACCTCTAATGGACCATGATCACTGTGAAGGATAGGCAATTTTTGGGAAGGACCAAAAAAGGGCATGACTTATCAGAAATCTTGGGGACCATTATGGGTGGCATTTTTTGAACAACATATAAAACACAGATCCAAAACCAATATCAAGATGTAACAACATCATTGAAATATCCTTCATCTAAAAACAACATGTTCAAAACCCAAAAAAATACAAACACAACCCAAAATTCCCTTTCCAAAAAAAACTTTTCATTTTATATTTCAAAACCGTGTTCTTTCAAGACCACTTTCGAAATACCGAACCCACTTTTCAAACCAAATTCAATTTCAAAAATCTTTTATTATTTTTAAAATAGCATTATAAAAACAGGGTCAATACTTTAATTCCAAGTAGATATCCCAGTAATCACATGAACCGTTGCAAATTTCTTTATCGGATTTCATCCACATGCACCAACACACAATTTCCAATCATACCCTCACATGTGAAAATGTTCATAATGAGTACCCAAGGTTGCACTCAAACCATTTATCTACCAATTCTAAGAAGACACCAGATTTTTAGACCAATAGATTTTGATTTTAAAATCCATTTCATTAATTTAAATACATTTTAAAGAAATAATTTTCATTTCAAATAACCCTTTTTTCATTTTCAAAAGTGCACTTACACAAACCAGAACCAGGGAGACACTAAAATTGCATCAAACCACCAGATTTATGTACTATTAGTCATACTTAACATGACGACATTGAAGTGGTCCAAGCCCCAAGTAAGCATTAAAAACTAGGAGGAACTTAAATAGAGAACTGAGACTCCACATGGGTATTTACTTTATGAGAAATCAGGATATAACATCGGCTTGCCTCCATTGTAATCCCTCAATCTAAAACAAACCAAAACTAGATAAGGACTCAATTCCCAGACTACCCTTGGAGGCTCGAGATTTAGAATGAGTAAGGGTTCATGAAAACATTCCCGTACCTTCCAACCGAGTCCAAAAAGTCCAAATATTCGTATACTGAAAACCAAAAATAACAAGGGCCTTCTCTAATAACATTTTTTCATAAATCAACCCAGGTCGACCAAGAACCGGTCACCTGAGATGGTCTGCAACACGTCCCAAAGGGAATTCCCGATACCCATGGCCTGGACAATTGTGTTGGGCTTCAAATTATATATGAGGGAACAATTTATTCCCATGATATAAAACCCAGACTGGATAAATAAATATAAAAAATAGAGTGTAATGAAAAATGACAACTGAATCTGAAATAAAAAAAGAACTGATCTCGATACAAAGTACCACTAAAAGGAACAAAACTAGAAACTAGACCTTGATGCAATGATCTCCAATTGACCCATTGGTCACATCCAACCTCAAACCCAAAACTGCCCCACATGAGTAGCCATTAAGGAAAATCATGAAAAATAGTGGAACCTGCAACTGAAATGGTAATGGATAGGCGTGAGCACAAAAATGATCAATAGGGATGTCAAACATAAACCACTTAATCCAAGTGTTTCCATACCCAAAGTTGTATGATGACACAATTTTGGAAATTCAATTATATAAGTAAGGTTTTCGTATTTAAAAAAATTAACACCTCTTTCCCACTATGAGAACCAACTCAAACCATATATTATTTCAAAAATAGTTTTCAGTTTTATAAACAAAACCAAAAAGGTAATATCCTAGGTGTGCAAAAGGGAGACCAGAAGGCAATACAAGCTGAAAATAAACCAGTGTAACAGAAAATAAACAAGCAATGAAAGCTATAACCATAGGGGATCTTGAATATCCCTGGACAACCCCAGGACACAATCGTTTTGGAACCACCTTCTGGTTTATGGTGAAGCCCCATAATTTATAACCCACTAATCTCCCGCATGAAACAATAAGTAGAAATCCCACCTATCCTCTCTATTAACCAGGGGTAACTAACCCACTTAATTGGGGTTATTGAGTAACTGTAACTCAATAATCTATAAGACTCCCAAGAACCCATGATGGTTATAAAAATACTATGTAATTAGGAGGCCTTCGTACAGGTGACTCATCTCACTGTACTTGCCTACCCCAAACACAGACAATAAAAAACGATAAACCCCTAAGGGATATCCCTCCTATAAAGGGGCCCAATATTTATATACATATATTTTATATCACACGAAGGTGTGAACCAGGCCACCATACCACTTAACATTTAAACCATTTCCTAAAATTCCCAATTTTTCCAACCGGGCATACACATTCTCCAAAACCCAATCTCCTTTAAAAGTTTTTACAAACATTACCCTTAGGTTAAAATTTCCAAACATGCCATTAAATAAAGATGTCTAAATACATTTACCCAAAACATCTTACACACACATATTTTAAATTTATAAATCCCAATGATACCTTAATAAAACATTCACCGAAACCCACACCAAGATCCAAATGGGCACGTAGTTTCAAATGCACAAACCAAGGCATTTTTCTAGGTCAAATGAACCAAAACCTTGAGGAATACATTTAAACCCATCCTTTAAAAATTCACAATAAACCCCCATCCTTTAGAATATGAAGATCCATTTTGTGGAACCATGGTTTTTAAGAAAAAAAACATTTTATGTCACCATCTTCATTTGGAGTCACATCCATGTGTGCACCTAGTGCTCCCGTGGATGTGTCAACATCAAATGGTGTATCACAAATCCAAAGGGTTAACCAAAAATTATTTCCATAAAACCTAATTTTTTTTAAAACCATATCCACTTACCCACATTATTTTAAAAGTGCACAAACCAAAACATTAAACCCATTAAATCCTTAGCAATTATTTTTAACAAAATAACCATGCAATAACATAACAAATTAATATGCATCAAACAACGTTCATTAACAAAAAATATCTTTAAAAAAATAATCTCAATAAATTTCATAAAAACCCAATTCCTCATTAAAAGAACAAAGGAAATTTGAACAAGATTCCTAGGTAATCCAAAACCAAGGTAAATTATAAAAAATTCATTTAAAACCTATTTTCTAAAAACCAAATAAATTCCAAATTGTTATAATAATTTAATAAATGGTTCCATAGAGCTGTGAAACTAGTTTATAAATTTATTCAAAATGGAATGAATCAAATTAAAGGATTTATGAAATAAGAATGTGGAAACACCTACCGAAACCTTGTGTGATTGGAATGAAACTTCAATGGGAGTAAGGACAACACCACATAAAAACAATGCACACCCTAAAACCAATGGAAAACCGAGATACACATTATCTCTAATATTTTGGGTTCAGAATATAAAAAACACCACATTTGAAACTCTATAAATTGAGTGAGGATGGGATAATATGGGAAGAGAACTCACCAGAAAGAACCACCAGAGGGAGAAGCAGCTGCCGAAAGGAGCATTGGATGGGAGGAGGCATGCATGAGGGATTTGGGAGGGGATGTTCCTAAGGGAATAATGGGTAAAGAAGGGGGTTTTCAATATATAGGATATGGGTGAGTAGAGACAGCTTTATATGAGAGAAAATAAAAAAACAATAAAAATTGAGTAATAGGGAGTTGGAGGGTGTAGTGTGATGGATAAATGAGAGAGATCGATTGCGTTATTGGTTAAAGGGGGGAGGTGGTGTGAATGTAGAGAGGTGTAATTGGATAGAGGGATAAAGAAATATGAGATAAAAAAGAATGAAATTAATGGGGATAAGAGTGGTTTGTGATGGGTAATGAAAATGGGAGGGGTGCATGATTGGAGAGAGGGATAAAATGGGGGAATTAAATGGAAAATTGGGGTGAGGCGTGGTGGATAAAAAAAATATTAAAATCATTTAAAAAATAAAATTAATAATAATAAATAATAAATAATATGGAAGATTTTAATAATAATAATGATAATGATAATGATAATAATCGTAATAATAATAATAAATATTTAATCAATTATAATAATGACAAAAAAATTGATGACAGTATTTATAGTAATATTATTAATTATATAAGCATAACAACACCATTAATTTCCTCTATGATAATAATAATAGTAATTACATTAAAAATAATAATAAAAACAACAACAATAATTTTATTCATTTTCTTTTAAATAATAACAAAATTAATAAAAACAAAATAAAAATTATATTTATAACCATCTAATAATAATAATATCATTAAAAAATTAACTAAAAACATTTTTTATACTCACAACAATGTTATTATTCTTATGTCATATTCATTTACTTTAATTCATTATCATAATGTTTTATCATTTTAAGAAATGGGTAACCATTGGGGAATCATGGATAACTGCATAATTATCTCCATGTGTGTGTTGCCCGTGCAGCAGTCTGAAACCCACCAAAAACATCAAATATCAAAAACAAATATTAACATGAACTTAAACCGCACAATGAACTGGCAAACCAAAACCAAGAAATAATAAAATAAAATAATTTATAATCTTAGGGTGTGACAATTATAATGATAGAAAATAAAATGTTAGGGTGTTTATAATAATCAAATTGAGGGTATGAATATTCCCTTCGAGGGCCTCTTAAAAATGGAGGCCTTATGAAACATTCTAATAAGAAGGGTATTCAATGTAGAATATAGGTATATGAAAAGTAAAATAGGAAAAGGTTTAATAGAACATTTGTTGTAAATTTTTATTGTAATGCCCTGACCCCAGTTACCTAGAGTCGTTGCATTATTACATAACATTGGCATGATCACAAGAAAGATCAAGTCTCGAAAGACCGATTAATTTAGTAGCCTTGGAAACACTAGATATATTCATAAAGTTTTACATTACATCATAAAAATAAAAACTACAAGAACGTAGTGTCCATATTCCAAACTAGTATCCCCTCATACTATCCCTGAAGGTCATTCATAATTTACTTCTTCACATCCGGGGAAAAATAAAACATAGAAAAGGGGTGAGCTCAAATGCCTAGTAAGGATAAAAATATAGCGGAAACTTTCATAAATAAGAATAATCATTTAAGGCAATGTATAACTAAAACAAAATCCTTTTAATCTTGAAATTCAACATAGTATGGAAAAAATAAAATTAAATAATTCCATTTACTTATTCCCATGGATATTATACTAATCAAATAATCACATGCAATATCAGTAACCACTATCATAATGATGGATTGCATAATGCCAGACTATCATAACCACATATCCAAGGCCTCGTGCCAATACTAGAAATAAGATTTTTTCAATGCCTTATTCCAAGACACTAGTTTGTGTCTTGAGACCTACCGATTCATCGAGGAGCTATAGCGGGCTCCACCCGTCACATATTAAGTTTAATGCATTCCCTATATGAACAGGTTTAAACATAACATAAACATTCATATTAAAAATAGCATAAAAAATGTCAATACTTTCTCCATAAACCATGAATGGTATAAAAATAACACATCCAAAGTCAATCAAATCAAAAAAACTTCAATACAATATGGAAGTTTTGTTTAATAATAAATCCGCTTCAAATAAGCTTAAAATCCATCAAAGGATGTTGACATAGATGAAATCAAAACTCTTTTTAGAGAAATATCTCTTTTTATTTGGAAATAATTTAAGAGTAATATGAAATAAAACATTTTCTTTGAAAATATTCTTATAATATTTTAAGGGAGGCTTTGACGATTTTATAATGGCGGAAGATAGACGCATCCACCGTATAAGTTAAAAAAACATTCTTACCTTAATTCTGTCGAAAAGGTTAAAAAGCACCTTGTTTGGAAAACGACGGAAAGATTCCTTTATAAACCTCTTATAAAAAGTAAATCAAGGGTATAAATGACTTTAACCCATATTATAGTAAATAGTAAAAATGTTTGAAATACATTTTTTATGAAACATGGATGTGGATGATAAAGAAGTCTCAGTAGATTATTACGTATAAACAACCTCGGATAATGAAGAGATTGTGAAATAAACCCTTAACTTGTACTTTTCCTTAGTTGGGGGTAGGTTAAACTAATGTATAATGGTGAAATGATTGTTATTAAATTATACAATAATTATATACATTAATATGATAGCATATATGGTCTTTTAACATTGATTTATTAATAATATCTTAGTATTATTGTTGTTCGGGTGTTAACTTACTCATTTTCTTTTATATTTTTTGTTACGTAAGCCATGTTTTTCATGTATAGGTTGTATCTTATTCATATCCATAATTATATCAAGTCCTTAAACAATATTTTTAAATAAGAAAATGATAATTATACTTGAATGGATATGATGGAGAATGAATTTCATCGCGTTCGTTGAGACGGTAGTCCGTACGTACGCACGAGCGACAATATCATTATTTTGATATTAAAATAATATATAATTGGATGGTATATCATATATAAAGAATTATTATCATGTTATTTTTATTATTTACATGAATTATAAATCATTATTATACACATCCAAATAATAATATATTGAATAATAACAATTACACCACGACGTGGAGACGGTAAGCCGTGCGTACGCACGTATGGTGACATGTCATTCAAAGGAAAGATAGAATAATGAATATGGTTGTACCATATTTATAATAATATTATAGTATATAATATATACTGCATTCATTATTTTATAATGGGAATAACAACGAAAGAAGAAGTTGAAGAAGAAATGAATTTGAAAAAGGGTGGTGAAAACATTACCTCCTCTTCGGGTTCTTCTTTTTGATTTGATCAAAAGGATCATTAGGTTGGCTTTATGATCAAAATAATGTCTCTAGGTTTTATTGAAGGATGTTGAGAGAGTATTTGGGAAGGTTTTGGGCGAACAAAAAGGCTTTGAAGGTTTGAATTAATGAGAAGGGGGAGTTCCCTTTTATAAGAGGGGTGAGGGGCACCTTTGGAAAAGCTAGAAATATTATTTTATAATAAATTAATATTAGCTTTCTAATGGCTAAAAAGTGTATTATTTAAAGTTTAAGGTGGGTATGGGTTGAAAACCACTCAACCAATAGAATTTAGATAGGTTTGGGTCATTATATTATCCTTATCTTTTAGTTTTAACTCTTAGTTAATTAGTTTGACATTTACCATGTCACTTTGTATTTTTATATTATATAGTTAATAAACATAATATATACATCCAAACGACCCCCAAGTGGTCCATTAATGATACACCTATCATAATATAAGTATCCTGTCTGAACCTTAGATTCTTAAGAATTTAATATCAATTAATAATATAATATTTTTTTTAAAAACTCTTTTATGTCAATTTTTACAATATTCAATAATTGATTTTTGTGAAAATCATAATAGAATGATTACTTATAAAAAAGTTAATTAAGTCATAATAAAATTTAATATTAACCTATAAAATTATTTTAATTCAAAAAAGTCTCAAATTATATTTATTTGGGTATTTATAATATCATTTTTTTAATTTTTCACTATTATGGTAATTACTGCATCATCATTGTGCCATAAATAAATTAAATTATTTAATGTCTAAAAATTAAAAATAAAATATTATTATATAGGAAATATTTTTAGATTTCTAATTAATATTTACAATCAAATTTATCTTATGTATAACCCAATATTAAAAATGTTTTAGTAAATAAACTTTAATTTTAACTCTTTTAACTCTTCTTTGAATTAAATAATAATAAATGTTCTAATCTAATCCAAGTGGACCTCAATGGAAATATTTTATTCCTAAGGTGTTTTTTTGTCGAGATACACTTGTCCAATAGATTGAGGACATGTGTTATGGTAATATTAATATCATTTTTACCCTTAATTACCCTATTTACTTTTAACCGTGGTAAATAAAAGTAAAAAGTTATTATTCACCAAAAATTATTTTCATCTCAATGAACCACATTTTAATCCTTGATATTAACCGTGTCTCTCATATTTTCAAAATTCCAATCACATATGCTATAAAATTATGTTTTATGAAAAATCCAGTTTTTTAACTACCACTTAGTAGTTTAACTATTCATCAAAAAATGATGTTTTTCAGAAAAATACCAATAATTCACCCTAGGATAATTTCGATATTCCAAATCCAAAAATGAAGTCCATTTTGAAAAATAAAATTTATTATATTTCAAAACGTAGGTATTACTATTCATAATGGCTAGTTTGATTTGTTGTGGTGTGTTAGAACTTGATATTGCGTACAACACACACTATCGCATTATTCAAAGAGAAGCGTGTCGTAGAAGCTTGGGGTATTACATTCTCCCCTCCTTCAAATAATTTCATCCTCAAAATTTCTATAATACTACTGGATGAAAAGACTTGGGTGGTTCTTCATCATAAGTTTCTCGGGTTCCCACGTTGCTTCTTCTGTCTTATGGTTTCTCCACAAAATATTTACCAGACGCGTCGTCCGGTTTCTCAGTATTTGTTCTCTCGTATCAAGAATCCTGATCGGATCTTTGCAATAAGACAGATCGGGTTTCAGTTCTAGTTCATCATAGGTGAGTACATGAATTGGGTCAGGCATGTATTTCCTCAACAGAGATACGTGGAACACATCGTGAACTTTGGAGAGACATGGCGGCATTTCTAATCGGTAAGCTATAGCCCCAATTCGTTCTAGAATTTCGAAAGGTCCATTGTACCTGGGACTCAATTTACCTTTCTTACCGAAACGTATGACTCCCTTTCATGGAGATACCTTCAGGAAATCATGTTCACCGACTTGAAATTCCAAATCCTTCCTTCGATTATCAGCATATCTCTTCTGTCTACTTTGAGCTGCTTTGATGTGATTTTGGATTACCATCACCTTTTCCATTGTTTCCTCTACCAGTTCTGGACCTACAAGTTTTCTTTCACCAACGTCATCCCAATAGGTTGGTGTGCGACATCTTTTTCCATATAACGCTTCATTTGGTTCCATCTGAATACTCGAATGGAAGCTATTGTTATAAGAAAATTCTACAAAAGGTAAATATTGATCCCACATACCCTGAAAGTCAAGTGAGCAAGATATCAACATGTCTTCTAAGGTTTGAATAGTTCGTTCTGATTGTCCGTCTGTCTGAGGGTGGTAGGCAGTGCTCAAATGATGTTCAGTATATTGGGATTTAAGAAGTCTCTTCTAGAATCTTGAAGTAAAACAGGGATCACGATCAGAAATAATGGATAGGGGTACTCCATGAAGTCTCAGAACTTCATTAATATATAGTCTTTCTAGACGTTCCAGTGGTAGATCTTCTCTTATAGCAAGAAATTGTGCTGACTTTGTAAGACAATCAACAATAACCCATATTGCATCATTCCTTCTTGGAATCTTTGGTAGCCCCATGATAAAGTCCATCGTAATATTGTCCCATTTCCACTCCGGTATGGGAATAGGTTGCATGAATCCTCCAGGTTGTTGCCTTCCAGCTTTCACTTGTTGACAAACCATACATCTTGACACAAAATCAGCAATCTCCCTATTCATGTTGTCCCCCCAAAAATGTTCCTTCAAATATCTATACATTTTGGTGCTCCCAGGGTGTATAGAGAAATTGGAACTATGAGCATCATCCAGCAATTCCCTTTTGAGATCAGGTATATCGAGACCACAAAGCCTCTTCCCAAATTTCAAAATTCATTCTTCATACACAAATTCTCTCAATCTCCCATCATTCATAGCTTTAATATTTTTTTTAAATTCTTCATCATCGGTCTTAGAACTCTTAATCCTTTCTAGTAAAGATGGTTTGGCAACCATTTGAAAATGAATCGATGTTTCACCTTCCATGTTTATTCCCATTTCCATCTTCACTAGATCCAGGATAATTGGGTCCCTTTCAATTCTCATATTGTTCAAAACTCCATGGTCTTTTCTACTCAATGAATCTGCCACTGTGTTTGCTTTCACTGGGTGGTAGTGTATCGTACAATCATAATCCTTGAGTAATTCAAGCCATCTCATTTTCCTCATGTTCAGTTCTTTTTGTGAGAAAATATACTTCAAACTCTTGTGATTTGTATAAATCTAACATTTTACACCATATAGGTAGTGCCTCCATATCTTCAAAGCAAAGATCGCAGCTGCTAACTCGTGATCATGAGTTGGATATTTTTTCTCATGAATTTTTAACTGTCGTGATGCATAGGCAATAACCCTATCATTCTGCATAAGGACACAACCAAATCCTTTATTCGATGCATCACTATAAATAACGAACCCATCATTCCACGATGGTAGAGTCAATATAGGATCATTGACTAATCTTCTTTTTAGTTCTTCAAAACATTCTTCACACTCTTTTTTCCCAAAAAATTTAACCCCTTTACATGTGAGATTTGTTAATGGGTTAGCCAACCAGGCAAAATTCTGGACGAAACGTCGTTAATAACCTTCTAAATCAATAAAACTACGTAACTCAGTTATAATCGTCGGTGCTGGCCAATCTTGGATTGACATGGTCTTATAAGGATCAACAGACAATACATCTTTAAAGACAGCATGGCCATGAAAATAAATCTCCTGAAGCCAGAATTCACACTTTCTAAACTTCCCATATAATTCATGTCTTCTCAGAGTCATCAGTATAATGTTCATGTGATTTTCATAATCTTCGTAGCTTTTGGAGTATACCAAGATTTCATCAATAAATACCACCACAAATTCATCGAGATATTCCTTGAAATCTCTATTAATCATATCCATGAATAAAGTGGGTGCATTATTCAATCCAAAAGGCATTATTGTAAACTCGTAATGCCTGTACCTGGTTTGAAATGCTGTCTTCGGAATGTCTTCTTTCTTTACACACAACTGATGGTATCCAGATCGATGGTCAATTTTTGAAAAGTATTGATCTCCTTGCAGTTGGTCAAATAAATCATCAATGTTAGCTAGGGGATACTTGTTCTTTATTATTATAGCATATATCTCCCTGTAGTCGATACATAACCTCATAGATCCTTCTTTCATTTTAACAAAAAGAACAGGGGCTCCCCATGGAGAAACACTAGGGAGAATAAATCCCTTATTACTCAATTCCTCTAGTTTTTTCTTTAGTTCAACTAATTCTATAGTGGCCATTCTATAAGGGTTCTTCGATATAGGCCTTGATCCAGGAATTAAATCAATGGAAAACTCAACTTCTCGTTCTGGAGGATGTCCAGGTAAATCGTCTGGAAACACATCTACATATTCTTTCACAACAGGTACATCCTCTATTTGAACATTCCTTTCCTCATCCATAGTCATTTCATTATCTTCCTCCCCAATAATTTAATTTAGTTGAGCTACTGGGGGTGGATCTAGATAAGAATTAGGTGGTGACGATTCTACTCTAAAGATAAGGTGTTCCTTATCATCATCATCAAGAATCGTAACCTCTTTCATCTTACAATAAATCTTCGCATCATAGTCTGAAATCCATTCCATACTGAGGATTATATCAAACTCAATCATAGGTATGCCGATGAGATCAGAAGATAAAGAACATTTATGTGCTCTAATGGGGACTGATTCACAAAACATTGTTTCAATGATACTTCCCTTAGGAGTTTTAACTGACAACTCCCTTGTTAAATCAAATTGGAAATCTATAATTTTCATAGAAAACTGGGATGATATGAACCAATGTGATGATCCAGAATCAAATAATGCGTTTTCTAAACTTGAGGAAACTATTAAATTACCTTCCACCACGTCCTTCAGAGCTCTTACCTTAGTAGTAGTTATAGCATAAGCTTGGCCATGATCCATTGGCCTTTTCTAAGGTATGTTCTCCTGACGCTTAGGACATTCATTTTCATAATGTCCCATCTCCCTGCAATTGTAGCACTGAACATTGGTAGCTTCCTTCTTCCCTTTGCAATCACGAGCTTGGTGGCCTTTTTCACCACACTTGTAACAGACACCCATTCCCTTCATGCAAGTACTGGGGTGTTTCTTCCCACATTTACCATAGGATGGATATTCAAGATTTCCCTTCTTCTCCTTATTTCTATTCCCAGATTGATCAGCAGATCTCTTCTTCTCTTGATTTTCTTTAAATTCATAAGACTTAGAGAATTCCTTTTCAGTCTTGATAGCACATGAGACAATGTCTTCACACTATGAGAAGGATTGTGAGACTAATGCTTGACGGATAAATGGTTTTAACCCATCAAAGAAACGTTCAATCTTACTTCTTGGGTTATGTATATAATCTACAGCATACCTTGATAACCTTGTAAAGTTATCCTCATACTTTGTGACATTATCATCCTCCTTTTGTCTCAGACTCAGAAATTTCCTTTCCATATCTGCTCGATGGTCACGAAGAAAGTATTTTTTAAAAATAGATATTTGAACTCCCTCCATTCCATATTTGATACTTCATCATCTTCCTTATTGTTTTGAATCAATGACCACCATTGATCAGCATCTCTAGTGAGGCAGTAAACATCCATGATAACTTTTTCCCTTTCACTACTCCCTAAAGCTTGAAATATTTTCTCTAGTGAATTTATCCATTGCTCATCTACTAAGGGATTTGTACTCCCATTGAACGTTTGTGGTTGTTTCTTTATGAAGCTATCTAACATTGATCCTCCACCTTGCGGATCAGGGTGCTCCATATGGGTAAAGTTATTATTCATAACCTGAGTGAGTTTTCCTAGTATAGTGATTAGATGATCGGCACCAGTTGCATCACCAGCTCCATTATAAATATCTTGAGTAGGAGGGAAATCCCTACATGGAGTGCGTGCATTGATACAATTTCCATTTCTTCCACTAGGCGCCATTTCTAAACAACGTCATAAACTAGATAAGTTTATGAATCAAAATACGTAATTCCATACATATAAAACACTTAACATAAATTGAACTATTTATGGATATAATCCATAATCATAAAAAAAATTTCTTTGAGGAAGTATATACTCATACACCTTTCATAATGATTTGTAAAGAAAATGAGAGTTATCCTAAGCATATCCCCCAGGAGTGTCGTAACCAAGAGAGCAGCAAGGCCCGTTGTCATGCACCACTTCCCATTCGAGTCTAGCTCAAATCGGTGTTTTCAGGTTTTACCCCTAGGCACATATGTGCCATAGCCGCCTCTACCTGCTCGTATCCAGACAGGGATGTATTTCTTGGAAAACTCACAAAATCTCTACAATACCAACATTCTAGGAAGTTCTTCTATACTAATCCTCAAAGTCCATCTTAAATCGATGTTCTCTAATTAGAGTTTATCTAAATCTAGATTCCAAGGTTTGTACTAAACATCCTCTGTTACCAACTATAACGCCCTGACCCCAGTTACCTAGAGTCGGTGCATTATTACATAACATTGGCATGATCACAAGAAAGATCAAGTCTCGAAAGACCGATTAGTTTAGTAGCCTTGGAAACACTAGATATATTCATAATGTTTTACATTACAACATAATAATAAAAACTACAACAACATAGTGTCCATATTCCACACTATTATTCCCTAATACTATCCCTACAGGTCATTCATAAGTTACTTCTTCACATCCTGGGTAAAATAAAACATAGAAAAGGGGTGAGCTCAAATGCCCAGTAAGGATAACAATATAGAGGAAACTTTCATCAATAAGAATAAACATTTAATGAAATGTATAACTAAAACAAAATCCTTTTAAACTTGAACTTCAACATAGTATGGAAAAAATAAAATAAAATAATGCAATTTGCTTATTCACATGGATATTCTACTAATCGAATAATTACATAAAATATTAGTAACCACTTTCATAATGATGGAATGCATAATGTTAGACTATCATAAACACATAGCCAAGGCCTCGTGCCAAGACTACAAATAATATTTTTTCAAGGCCTTGTGCCAATACACTAGTTTGTCTCATCAGACCTACTGATGCATCGAGGAGATATAGTGGGCTCCACCGGTCACATATTAAGTACAATGCATTCCTCATATGAACAGGTTTAAACATAATATAAACATTCGTATTAAAACTAGCATACGAAATGTCAATACTTTCTCCATAACCCATGAATGGTATAAAAATAACACATCCAAAGTCAAAAAAATCACAAAACCTTCAATACAATATGGAAGTTTCGTTTCATAATAAATCAGCTTCAAATAAGCTTAAAATCCATCCAAGGATGTTGAAATAGATGAAATCAAAACTCTTTTTAGAGAAATAACCCTTTTTATTTTGAAATAATTTACGAGTCATATGAAATAAAAAATTTTCTTTGAAAATATTCTTATAATCTTATAAGGGAATCTTAGACGATTTTATAATGGTGGAAGATAGCCGCACCCGCCATATAAGTTTAAAAAAACATTCTTACCTTAATTATGTCGAAAAGGTTAAAAAGCACCGTGTTTGGAAAATGACGGAAAAATTCCTTTATAAACCTCTTATAAAAAGACAAACAAGGGTATAAATGACTTTAAAACATATTCTAGTAAATTGTAAAAATGTTTGAAATACATTTTTTAAGAAACATGGATGTGGATGATAAAGGAGTGCAAGTAGATTATTACGTATAAACAACCTCAGATAATGAAGAGATTGCGAAATAAACCCTTACCTTGTACATTTCCTTGGTTGGGGGTAGGTTAAACTCCTTTATAATTGTGAAATAATTGTTATTAAATTATACATTAATTATATACATTAATATGATATCATATATGATCTTTTAACATTGATTTGATAATAATATCTTAGTATTATCGTTGTTTCAGGTGTTAACTTACTCGTTTTCTTTTATATGTTTTGTTATGTAATCCATGTTTGTCATGGATAGGTTGTATCACATTCATATACATAATTATATCACGTCCTTAAACATTATTTTTAAATCATCAAATGATAATTATACTTGAATGGATATGATGGAGAATGAATCTCATCGCGTTCGTGGAAACGGTAGTCCGTACGTACGCACGAGTGACAATACCATTCTTTTGATAATAAAATAATTTATAATTGGATGGTATATCATATATACAGAATCATTATCATGTTATATTTATTATATACATGAATTATAAATCATTATTATACCCAACCAAATAATAATAGATTTAATAATAACAATTACACCACGACGGGGAGATGGTAAGTCGTACGTATGCACATATGGGGACATGTCATTGAAAAGATGGATAGAATACTGAATATGGTTTTACCATATTTATAATAATATTACAGTATATAAGAGATACTGGATTAATTATTTTATAATGGGAATAACAAATAAAGAAGAAGTTTAAGAAGAAATGTATTTGAAAAAGGGTGGCGAAAACATTACCTCTTCTTCGGGTTCTTCCTTTTGATTTGATCAAAAGGGATCCTTATGTTGGCTTTCGGATCAAACTAAGGCCTCTAGGTTGTATTGAGTGAAGATTAGAGAGTATTTGGGTAGGGGTTGGCCGAACAAAAAGGCTTTGAAGGTGTTAATTAATGAGAAGGGAGAGTGCCCTTTTATAAGAGGGGCGAGGGGAACCTTTGGAAACGCTAGAAATATTATTTTATAATAAATTCATATTCGGTTTCTAATGGCTCCAAAGTGTATTATTTAAATTTTAAGGTGGGGATGGGTTGAAAACCACACATCCAATATAATTTAGATAGGTTTGGGTCTTTATATTAACCTTATCTTTTAGTTTTAACTCTTAGTTAATTAGTTTGACATTTACCATGTCACTTTGTAGTTTTTTATTATATAGTTAATAAACTTACTATATACATCCAAGCGACCCCCAAGTGGTCCATTAATCATACACCTATCATGATATAAGTCTCTTGGACTAACCATAGATTTTTAGGAATTTACTATCAATTAATAATATAATATATATTTTAAAAACTCTTTTATGTCAATTTTGACAATATTCAATAATTGTTTTTTTTTGAAATCGTTACAGAATTATTACTACGAAAAAAGTTAATTAAGTCAATCCTAAAAAGTCATATTAACCTATAAAATTAGTTTAATTCATAAAAAATCTCAAATTATATTTATTTGGGTATTTATAATATCAATTATTTTAATTTTTCACTATTATGTTAATTACTGCATCATCATTGTGTCATAAATAAATTACATTATTTAATGTCTATAAATTACAAATAAATTATCATTATTTAGGAAATATTTTTAGCTTTATATTTAATGTTTACAATCAAATTTATCTTATGTATAAAATAATATTTAAAATGTTTTAGTAAATAAACTTTAATTGTAACTTTTTTAACTTTTCATTGAATTAAATAATAATAAATGTCCTAATCTAACCCAAGTGGACCTAAATGATAATATTTTATTCCTCAGGTTTTTTTGGTTGAGATACCTTTTTCCAATAGAATTAGGACATGTGTTAGGGTTATATTAATATCATTTTTACCCTTAATTACCATATTTACTTTTAACTGTGGTAAATAAAAGTAAATAGTTACTATTCACCAAAAATTATTTTCATCACAATGAACCACATTTTACTCCTTGATATTAACCATGTGTCTCAGATTTTCGAAATTCCAATCATAAATGTGGTAAAATTATGTTTTATGAAAAATTCTATTTTTTAACTACCACTTAGTAGTTTCACTATTCATCAAAAAATGAAGATTTTCAGAAAAATACCAAAAATTCACCCTAGGCTAATTTCGATATTACGAATCCAAAAATAAAGTCCATTTTAGAAAAATAAAATTTATAAAATTTTAAAAAGTAGGTTTTACTATTCATAACGGCTAGTTGGATTTGATGTGGTGTGTGAGAACTCGATGTTGTGTACAACACACGCTATCGCATTATTCAAAGAGAAGCGTACTGTAGAAGCTTGGGGTGTTACATGTATTTAGGTGGATATAAGTGAGATCCTAATATAGGTTAATAGTAATGACATTACAATAAAAATTAAAGTTAAAATAATGGAAATAATGAAATCGCATAAGAGTTAGATGAGTTAGTGTGTGTATATTGGTAATAAGTGTTGGATTTTATTTCCATACTATCAATGATAATCTAAAATTTCCATGATTCAAGTAAATTTTTAAAAAAAAATCATCCATGCGATATTACAACATTTTTTTCTATTAACCCTAACTATATATCTTCAATTTTAGTAATTATTTTTAATAAAAGATAAGCCTCATTAAAAAATTATTACACAATGATTACAAATTTAGACTCAATTTAATATAATAAAATTTATAAACATTCAAAAAAGAGTTAATAATTAAAACCATAATATATTTATAAAAAACATTATTTTTAGAAAAGTGACTTTTAAAAGAGAAAAAGTTATTATTCTAATTTCCAATCCACTAATAGATAAATTAATTTTAAAATATTATCTATATCAAAAATATATTTAATTAAAATAATTATTTGAAATTAATATAATATATTTCTTAAAATAAAATTCATAACAAAATAAAATATAATTTTTAATGAAATTAATTTTCATGTTTAATATTTTTTAGCTATATAGAGGCATCAATTTAACACATTCATAGTAAAAAACATATATTTTTTCAAATTCATAAATCTAAAATTTATAAAAAATTTAATAATATAAATATATATTTATTTATTTACAATGATAATTATGTTTTTATATTATCATATATTATACTGAAATAACACTTCAAAGTCATTATTTATCACTAAATGATATTATAAGATGTGGTTGTAATCATAGGTGGATATTTTTCTAGCATAGATATCATATTTATTTTTATGAGATTGAACTTTTCACATAAATTATTTATATCTGACCATACATATTGGTTTTTATCCTGGGATTTGTATAAGGAAACACTTATGAATTTTCTTCCCTTCAATGCATAGAAAAATGATCTTCATAAGAAATAATTTTAATACTTGTTGTTATTTTTCATAGTTTTATGTATCAATTTCATAATGTTGTTAATTATATTTATTACTTTTAATTCAATATTTATATTACTGTGGTCATATTTTAATTATAACATAACTCAATTTCATTTAGTGTTAAGTATAAAACAATCCATTATAACTCTTAAGTATTATAAATTCTATGGTGTTATAATTTTCATAATAACAATTGATACTTTATAGAAAATGATTTTTTATTTTTATATGGATTTTAAAATAGGAATTATGATTCAAAATTATCACAATTCATAAAAATATCTTTCTTCATAGATATTAATCCCTAAAAAATTTAATGGTTGGGTCATGTAAGTTTGTCGCATTCAAAGGTGTCCCGAATTAAAAAATCAATAAAATGTGAATAAACAAAATATGGTTGGTCTGACAGTATTTCAAATATAAAATGTTAGTTTGGTTTCTTTGAGTGGTTTTGATATGAATTATGAAAGTAGTTCAAAAATATATCATCTAACATTTTTTGAAAAAGTAAATCAATACATTATCATTCATTAACAGTTATTGTATATATTTCATGAAGTGAATTGATAATTATGTCCCTAATGTGTTACAATGACATATCCAAAATTGTTGACCATCACAAAAATATTTTGGATTTTGAAGATATATTAATATTATTATTATTTGAGTCTTGTACTAAAATAATAGTTTTATATGATACAAAGAGTAGGTTCATGGGATAATAATCCAAGACCAATTATTTTTGATGATTCACAAAATAATATCACAAGGAATAAAATGTTGTAAATTATTGAGTCAGTGTTGTATGTTTCTTACGAATATTGATTACCATAGTTTGGAGATATTTAAATCACGGGGACCTTAATACATTGATACCATTATTATGAAAGACTTTAGGATTAAATAATTAATAGTTGATTTTGTATGCTATTGAGTATATTTTTGGATAGACCTCTACCAATATGTTATTGGTCCTATAGTGTGATTAGAAAACACATATTGGAAATTTATTTAATTACACTAAGAAAATTCATAGACATAATTATTTGAGTTGCATGTGATGTTTTTGGATACATAGATGAATAATATATGATGAATTTGTTCATATTTTCTAGTCTATTAAACATAATCATGAAGGTATGGGTGGTCATATACTATGTTGAATTTTTCTGTGTCTTGTGGTAACTCGATTACATCAAAAAGTGGATTATATGAAAATATGTATGGTTTATATGATAAATATTAGGGTGGACATATATATATAGATATATGAATTTGTGTGATTGGGCTCATTTTAAACCCCTTATTTTCAATGATAATAATGTTATTTTAATAGAGGATCCTATATTTCTATGCCTAAAAAATCAGGATTTCATATTTTTTTCAATTTAAAAAAGGCCCATATGGTCACATAGATTGGTCATATACTAAATATTAAATATCATAAAATTTTTATTATAGAAAATTTAGAGTGTTTTATAAACCATATAAAAAACAGCTTTAAAGGATTTATAATGATTAGTGATTTCTCTAAATTTTTTTGGTGAATTGTAGAAGACATTGGAGATATTTTTCTATTAAAAAATAGGGATATCATATTGTATGACATCCCCTTATTCAAATCCTCCGATATGAATATGATTCATATGACAGATATGGGATTCTAATGATAATTTGATTGATTTTTTCAATATCATTGAAATGATATATCATTTTTTGTGAATAAATGTGAGGATTCATTAATGAATTAACAAAAAAAGGATTTTTGAAATGTTTCATGATAAAAAGACAAATATTTATGTGTAATGGGTAACACATTTTAGTTTCCATGAGATACTACCCCACCCTCAACTCCTTTAATTGAAAATGGGAACCTACTATATAATATCTAGGGGTTTTAATGGATATTTTTTTCAATATAAATCTAGGTTTCATTTATTACACACCAATCTTCCCAAATTGTAAATGATTAATATATTATTATTATTTTAAAAGGAATTTTATATACTAGTCATTGGGATAGTGGTTTTAAATAAAAAAGAAACATAGTTTGATGTATAATTAAGAGAATTTCTACTTGGTATAATTAATGAATTCAATAAAAAATATCATTCGAATAATTTTTGTAATTAAGTAAATAATAAAAAATTAATTCGTTTGTTGATTTAAAATTACTTTTTTAAAATGTTTTTAGACCATTTTCGGATTGGTAATTATAATTAACATATTTTATCTATAGAAATTTTATTTGAAGAAAAAATAAATATCATTTTAGAAGTAATTATTTAAAAATTTACTTTTGGTTATTTTTTGTATTTTTCTAAAAATATTTATTCTTATATTAATAATAAAAATGTCAATTTTAGGAAAAATGTGATTTTTTTAAATAATGTATCTTAAATGTATAATGCAATTTCTGATTTTTTTTAAACATAAATCCATTTTATTAATCATAATAAAATTTATTCCATATGAATAATTATTATATTTTATTTTGGTATATGATCATTTTTAGAGTTACATATATATTTTACTATAAATTTTTTTCGATGCATTTGTCATTCTTATATTAAAATCAATCCCAATAACAACACATGATTTTGGAATCCATTAAATTATGTATTATGTTCTAAAACACATGTAACATTATACACCAAATGTATAAAAACAAAACATATTATTATTATTATATTATTAATAAATCATTGATAAACCCTATAATGGTAAGAGATTAGATGTTATTATTATTTTAAGGTAATTAATTAATATGTTCTAAAATTAAAATGGCTATTTTCAATAAAATCTATTTTATTTATATTTGAAAAATTATGATAAAAATATATATATCAAAAAATAATAGAATGTAAATATGATAATTTAAAATTCATTTTTTAATTTCTCATAACAAAATAACCTAAGGGTATATTTTTGAGATTCTTCTTAATTAATCTATTTTCAAGTGAATAGTAAAAAATACCATTTTTATAAATGTCATCACATAAGAGAATTTTTTATTCATTACATATTTTTGAAACCCATTTCATATAGTGTATCATATTCAAAAATAAAATGGAACTTTAACATACATTTTTGAATTTATAATCTGAAGCTCAATATTTTGAAAATTTATGTAGTGTTTTAATAAAAATTGTTTTCATAGTGTTTTATTTAATTAATTATAACAAGATATAGAGAAGATTATAATTTCATTTATTATTAAATATAAAATTTTTAAATCATATAAAATATTTCTAATTCCTTGGAATAAATGTAAATGATAACTATATAATATTAAAAAACATTTTTGTTTAAACGTAATCTTTTCTAATTAATCGGTTTTTACGTGATACAAGAACCAATGTTAAAATATCTTCGCATATAAATTGAATGATAACTTATAAAATTATTATTAAATTTTAGATTATTATATTTATATTATTTAATTTTACCAATTTAATTTTTTCATATAAAAATTAGTTTATTATTATTATTTATAATTACCCCCATTATTGTGAAATAATTATTTTAAAATAATTTTTTTATAAAAAAAATGGATATTTTATCAAGTCAATTAAATTTTAAAAAATTAAATAATTTATATAATTTTATTTTCAAACACTTAAATGAATTTATTATCACTCATTCAAATTGTATTCAATGTGAAATAATATTAATGAATCTGTACAGGTCAAAATGACATTTTCCTACTAAAAATTCATTCCTTTAAATTGTTGGTTTTAATTTATATAAAATTTAATATTATTTTGAAATATAATTGGATAAAATAAATGGAATATCTAGTTCTATAACACCCAATATTGGTTATATTAATTCTGTTATACTATTAATAAAATGTAAAAGATCATTATTATAAAATATTTTTTAGTTTTAAAATAAACAAGTAAAATGAAAAATAATAATGGTCAAAATTCTATAATTAGATTAAAACATGTTTGGAAACACATGGTTATGGAATGATTAAAAAATACATCTTAAAATAATTTTTTTTAAATTGTGTGTCATTAAATATGGAATAGTGTCATGGAATTATTAAATTAAAAATTTTGTTTCCAAAAGACCCCTTTTCCACTCTTATAAAATGGGATCACTTAAACCCAATCAAACACTTGAATATCCTTAAAATTAATCCATGAAGTCATTAAAATTTTCTTTAACTAGATCCATATCTCAAAAAATTATTCCTTGAGCCCCTCACATTCAGACTAATCCCATTAATTTCAAGAGGATTTCGAAAAGAATAATAAAGTCTCCAACAAAAGAATAATCTCACTCTAATGTATTTGTTTCAAATATTCAACTTATAAAAATTTATTTAATATGTTTATATTAGTATTTAATTATAATTATTTTACTAATATTTTTATATATTAATGGATAACCACATGTTTATTTATTTTTGTCCACTTATAATAGGAAAAGAAAATTGTTTGTGCATTGTGCAGACTTCAACCTCTACAATGAAATGTCATTTTGTAAACAATATGTCTTTTTATGGAATTTAGTAAGGGTTTATATGATTATTAAATAATATATATTACATATAATCATGATCTAAGAATTTCATTTAAATTTTCACCTTCACCTGCTCCAAAATGTTGAAAAATGGGAATGCTAATAATGCATATGTGAAGATTATCATCTCCATAATAAACAATTTATCTATATATATTTTAATAAATTGTCTATGAATATTAAAATACGGTTCAATATAATAAAAACATAAATAATATCATTAGTATTGTTTTTTAATTATTTCATTCCAAAATAAACACTTTCTAAATCATACTCACCGACTATGTTTAATAGTTTTCATGTTTGGGTCGATTTAACCAGAAACATGAACAACTCTTTAAAATATATTTATAGATTAATCTATAAAAAATGGAAATTATTGTTATTATTATTATATAAGAAGAAAATTATTATAGGTATTTAGTTCTAAAAATATTATAATATGTATATAACCTAATATTTTTGTAACATTTTCATTCTGTAAAATTAGAGAAATAGGTTATTATGAAACCAGTTCTCACATAACAGATCCAATAAACATATGGAATAGAATTATAAAATTATAAATTAATTAGTTAATATATTACATTATAATAATTTACATATTATTAATTTTTATTATATCAATTAATGTTAATTATATCAAAATAATCAAACATATAAAAATAATTACTCTTATTAACAATTGATCATTGTAATAAAAAATAAATAATTAATGTACACATGATAAAGAGTTATAATAAGGATTATAAATGTATAATACATATGAATAAGGTTATAATATATATTTTTAATTTGGATAGGTTTTATTTCAGTTTTTTAGAGTTTTATTGTAATGCCCCGACCCCAGTTACCCAGAGTCGGTGCATTATTTTAATACATTAGCATGATTACAAGGAATCATGTCCTGAAAGACCGATCAGTTTAGTGGTCTTGGAAAATAGATCACATACATGAATGTCACATTACACATTAGAAAATAAAACAAAACATAAATGATCCTTTGAAAGACCCATTAATCCCCTAGCATAACCATGCTTATCAATCATAATACACTTTTGGAATCCTGGGAAAATAAAAAATAAAAAAGTGCTGAGATGAAATGCTCAGTAAGGATAACAATATACTGGAAACTTTCACAAATCAGCATAAATATTTAAGGAAATATATAAAACTAAAACGAAAGACTTTTCAACATAAAATTCATCATAATATGGAAAATATAAATCAAAATAATTCCATTTACTTTCTCACATGGATATTCTACTAGTTGAATAATCACATGCAATATCAATAGCCACATCATAATTATGGAATGCATAATGCTAGACTGCATAACCACATAGTCAAGGCCTTATGCCAAGACTACAAATAAGATTTTTTCAAGGCCTTGTGCCAAGACACTATGTTGTCTCAGGAGACCTACCAAATCATCGAGGACCTATAACGGGCTCCACCTATCACTTACTAAGTCCAATGCATTCCTCAAATGAAAATTTTTAAACATAACATAAATATTCATATTAAAACAGGCATACAAAATTTCAATAATATATCCTTAAACCATGAATGGTATAAAAATAACACATCCATAGTCAAAAGTATCAAACAACCTTCAATAAAATATGAAATATTTTTATCATAATAAATCAACATAAAAAATGTTTAAAATCCATCAAAAATATTGGCATAGATGAAAATGATTTATAAAACTTTTTAAGAGAGATTTACCTTTTTCATGAAAACATTTAAAAGACTCACAATTTAAAAAGGAACACATTTAAAGACATTTTTGAATCAAAGTTTCACATACCACTTTGAATCTTTTCATAGGAATTAACATTTTAAAAGCATTCATGTCCATATAAATAAATCCTTAAAACCCATTTTCAAAACGTGGACATTAATGAGAACGATTTAGAAGAATAAATATTTAAAACATTTAATATCATCTTTTAATAAAAAATCCCCCTAAAAATAATCCCTTTAAAAACTCTTTTATGAAACATAGCCATGGATAATAAATATTTTCCAGTAAATACTTACGTAAAAACAACCTTGGATAATAAAGAGATTGTGAAATTTACCCTTACCATGCACTTTCCTTTGGTAGAGGGTACGTTAAACCTCATGTACAATGAACAGAGTATGTTATTAAATTATACCATATCCATATTAATATTTATTATATCATACATGATTCATTTATGTCTTTATACTACCCATTTAATAATGATTTCTATGTTAAATTAACATTTTGGGTAATAATCGCATTCTTTATCGTATTTGTTTTAACTTGTTATTATTGATCATATCAATTAGATAACGACTTAAATGATTCCAGAATATAAAAATTGATTTATATATCATATATATTTAGAATATAAATATTTTTAATAGATGTATGTATGAAAGCGACGACACTACTTATGGAGACGGTAGGCCGTACGTACGCATAAATGTTGTTTCAATTTTCATATCGTATTGAACGAAAGTGAGTAAATAAGATATATGTAAGTACATACATACATATATATATATATATATATATCCAGTATCATCATTATTTAATATATTACATACTTATTAATAATATATATTTTTATAATCATTATTGAATGGTGAACATCGAAATGAATCTCATCGCGTTGTGGATACGACAATCCATACGTACGCACGAGCGATAATATCATTCTTTTTATTTAAAATAATATGTAAATAGATGTTATATAACATATACAGAATAATTAACTTGTTATATTTATTATTTAAATCAATTATACATCATTATTATACCCATCCAAATAAAAATGTATTGAATAACAACTACACGACGATGTGGAGACGGTAAGTCGTACGTATGCACGCATGGTGACATGTCATTCATAGGATGGATAAAATAATGAATATGCATGTACCATATTTATAATAACATATAATTATATATATGATACTGGATTTATTATTTTATATTGGAAACAACAAAGAAAGAGGAAGTGGAAGAATAAAAGAACATGAAAGAGGTGAAGAAAACTTTACCTCTTCTTTGGGTTCTTCCTTTTGACTTGATAAAAAGGGATTCATAGGTTGGATTTATGACCAATGTAATGCCTTTAAGATGAATTAAGGATTGTTGAGAGGGTATTTGTGTAGGGTTTGGATGAGTCAAATGGCTTTTAAGATGTGAATTTGAGAGAAGGGGGAGTGCCCTTTTATAAGAGCGGTAGGGGCACCTTAAGAAAAGTTAGAAATATTATTTTATAATAAAATCATCTTCAATTTATAATGGTTCCAAAATGAATTATTTAAAGTATAAGGTGGGTATGGTTCTAAAACAACTCAACCAATAGGTTTTAGATAGGTTTGGGTCACTATATTAACTTTATCTTTTAGATTTAACTCTTTGTTAAAAAGTTTGACATTTACCATGTCTCTTTGTATTTTTATATTATATGGTTAATAAACTGACTACAAACATCCAAGATAAACTAATGTGGTTCATTAATGACATATATAATATTATTTAAGACCATTGGATAAACCTTAGATATTTGGGAATATAATATCAATTAATAAAATAATATTTGTTTTAAAAACACTTTTATGTCAATTTTGACAGTATTTGGTATTTTGTTTTTGCTAAATTCATAAAAGCATTATTACTTCTAAAAAAATTAATCTTACCAACTATAACAAGTCATATTAACCTATAAAATTATTTTAATTTAAAAAAAGTCTCAAATTACATATATTTGGATATTTATAATGTCAATTATTTTAATCTTTCATTAATACGGTAATTATTACATCATCACTATGTCATAAATAAATTTTATTCTTTAATGTATAAATTTTATAAATAAACTACCATTATATATATAATAAACTTATATTTCTAATAAATATTTATTGTTGAATTTTTCGGATGTATAACCCTATATTACAAATGTTTTAGTTATTAATCTCTGATTTTAACTCTTTTAACTCTTCTTTAAATAAAATAATTAAAAATGTCCTAATCTAATCCAAATTGACCAAAGAAGATCATATTTTATTCCTAAGGTTGTTTTTGATAGAATTATACATATCCAATAGAATTAGGACATGTGTTAGGGTAATAATAATATCATTTTAACCCTTAATTGCACTATTTACTTTTCACCGTGGTAAATAAATGTAAAAAGATACTATTCACCAAAAATTATTTTCATCTTATTGAACCATATTTTTCTTTCTGATATCAACCATGTATCTTGGTGTATTTAAATTCCACTTATAGAAGATGTAAAATTATGTTTAATGCGAATTTGCAAATTCTTCTAGGAGATGGGTAAAAGACGGTGAAAAATTCAAAAACATTTATATATCTAGTATTATTAAAAAACGACTTCAATGAATTAAATTTAAAACATTTAGGTATTTTGTATCTATTATGTCCTAAAATAAATTTAAATAAAATAATTAATTATTTAAATGAAAAGTCAGTTTTAACCAATAACGCAATGTTTCTCACTATTCGTTAAAAATTGAATGTTTCCAGAAACATACCAAAAATTCACCCTAAGATAATTTTGATATTCCTAATTAAAAAATGAAGTATATTTTACTAAATTAAAAACAAATAAATTGCATGTATTAATTTAAAATTAATTTCCGTTGTCCAAACCAAAAATTGTATTTTTAAAAAATATTAACTACCAAAAGATTGACACTTGTTTATGTCCAATTTCATAGTGAAATTATTTCCAATGGCCAAAATTGGATTAAATGGTAAAAATATAATATATTTATACATCTAAACCATTTATATGTATAATTTAACACTATAAATATTTTGATTAAAAATTTGTTTTCAGTTAAAATATACTATTTTTCACTATTCTCACAAATATGAAAGTTATCAAAAAAACACCAAAAATTTATTGAAACTAAATTATTTTGTCCTGATCCTAAAGAAGAAGTTTATTTTTTCAAATTTAATATATAAATGTTTCAAATATTGTATTTAAATGGGGTTCTCCATTAAAAGGCGGTAAAGTTTCATTTTTTGAGAAATACTTCTTTTATCTGAAAAAATGAATTTTTCCTTAAATTATGTCTAAGAAACTAATAATTTAGATTCTAAAATTATAATTGTTATATAATGTTCGATATTATGTTAGTACTATTCATAACCTCTTTTGAACGACTAGTTTTGTAAGTCGTGGTGTGCTTGAACTCGGTGTTGTGTGTAGTGAAAATTATTATA
Source organism: Viscum album (assembly GCA_963277665.1). Taxonomy (NCBI): domain Eukaryota; kingdom Viridiplantae; phylum Streptophyta; class Magnoliopsida; order Santalales; family Viscaceae; genus Viscum; species Viscum album. The sequence goes on along the minus strand of OY728128.1, from coordinate 1,807,061,898 downwards.
TTACTTTGAAGAAATAGAATACTATGAAATCTTCGGGTGTTATATTATTCCCTCCATAAATAAATTGTGTCCTCAAAATTTGAAATTGATCATCGAAAATAAAATTTTGAAAATAGAAAATACCTTTGTGGGAAAACCCACATCAGAAATTGGGTTAATAAAATTTAGTCTCAAAAAGAGGAAAAGGGGAATGAAAACACCACCACCAAATTTTGATCTCTATTATGAGAACATTGGTGGAAAGTAGAGACACATAATTGGAGGGAAAATGTAAATATTTATAGGGAGTGATTGAGGTCATCAGTCACAAATATTTTTAGAATTTAGGGTCTCAAAGCCATCAATCTCTGATGATTTCAAAATATCATCGATTCAAAAAAACATAAGGTATTAGGATAACACATTTTTTGTTTTAAAATAACTGACCTAAAGTTTAAGAATTAATTTCTTCATAGAATAAGAGAAGGAAAAAATATATACGTGACAAGTAGAGTTCTATCCTTTAACTAATTTCTACCACAAACTCATCATTCACTCTAAAATATAATAGAACTAAAAAAATATTATATTTATCCTATTCGTATAGGATTCCAAATATTTTGAATTTATAATTTAACTATCATACCTTTTAAAAAAGGAACTACCTTATACAATCCAGAAAATCACGTAGGCCAGTGGTGGGTGATAAATCCCAATCGCACTATGGTTGTGGGTTTGATTCCCACAACTTTTTCCTATGCGACGGGTTATCACACAGTTTGTGTGTTGTCCTTTTTATAACAATACAAAAATAACCGTAACAATAGTATCAATTTTTAAACATAATCCACTCCAAGATTTAGAATTATCCAAAATACTTCTATCCCAACAAACAATCCAAAATTTATAAGGAATTTAACCACAATCCAGACCCTTTTTCCACATAATCACATGTGAACACCTTCATCGTCTATTATTTTAAAACATGATAACACCCTGAATTACCATTAAACCTCGTTGATTACATTCAGGATCCCTTATCCTTTATACAAAACTGGATATGTTCCTTATATCCAAAAAAATTTAATATTCCAACAATGATGAAATAAACGAACTATTAATCAGTTCCAAGGAAGTCAAGAATATACCATATAATTTATCCAAATCAACCATCTCTTATTCCAAAATCACTACCTCATTATCAGGACTATATTAAGGATTAACTTTCATTCGACCAAGTATTTTTCCAAAAAGTTTATCTTACTATTAAGTCATTTTTCTTAGAACCATATAATCTAAAATCCTTAATAAAATATTACTGAAGTACAATACTTATTTATATCCATAATTCATATAACTAGTATATTGTTGATATAACACTCAAATGAAATAATTCTATAATAACATCATAAGAACACTATCCATTCCTCTTCATCTGAGGTAGTATCATACCTTTGTTATTATCCAATAACACCATTTTTGGTATACTATGATGAATGGGAAATTGTTTTATTTAGTGTCCCAACGCATTCCAAATGAAGCAATTTACATTTTAAACCTTTTTCTCACCCTTGCAATCACGTACATGGTGTCCTTTTCCTCCAAACTTATAAAAAACTAACATTCCCATCAAGAATTTACCATGGTGATTATTTCCCCATTTATCACATATGGGATAATCCTTCTTTCCCCTCTTCCCTTTATTAATCTTTCTCTCTACAATCCTTTTCTCCTCTTTCTTCCCTTCAAAGCCATAGGACTCAGAGAATTCTTTACAAATTTTATTACCACACGATATTATTTCATCATAGGTTGAGATTACATGGGAGTCTATTTCCCTTCTAAATTATGAGTTAATACCATGATTGATATGATCCTTCTTACTCTTTGGATCATGAATATTGATGGAGTTATCATTCCTTCAACTAGCCTCCATTTCCATACAATGTCATACACTAGGAAAATTTATGATTCGCAATGAATAATTCCAACCGTGTAAAATGCCAAATGTAAATCAAAAAGTTTATGGATATAACCTTTAATCATAAAAATATTTTCTTTGAGGAGGTATATACTCATAAATCCTTCACAATGATTTATAATGAAAATGAGAATTGTCCTAAGCAAATCCCCCGAGGGTGTTATAACTAAGAGTGCAGTAAGGCTCGTTATCGTTCACTATTTCTCGTTTGAGTCTAGCTCAAAGTGGTGTTTTCGAGTTTTACCCCTAGGTACATCTGTTCCAGATCCGGCTCTACCTGCTCATATCCATATAGGAAAATATTATATTGGAAAACTCACAAAATCTCTACATTAAAAAAATTCTAGGAAGTTATTCTATACTAATCCTCAAAGTCTATCTTAGGGTAATGTGCTCTAATCAGAGTTTATCTAAATCTAGTTTCCAAGGTTGTTGATTAAATTTCTCTGATTCCAATTGTAACTCCCTAACCCCAGTTACCCAAAGTCAGTGCATTATTTCATAACATTGGCATGATTACAGGGAATCTAGTCCCGAAAGACTGATTAGTTTAGCGGCCTTGGAAAATAGATTACTTACATGAACGTTACATTACACATTAGAAAATAAAGCACAACATAAATGATCCTTTTAGAACTCAATTAATCCCATAGTGTAACCCTACTTATCAATCATAATACACTTCTTGGAATCCTAGGAAAATATAACATAAGAAAGGGGTGAGCTCTAACGCTCGGTAAGTATAATAAAATAGCGAAAAAATTCACAAATCAGCATAAACATTTAAGACAATGTAAAAACTAAAAAAATCCTTTTCAACATAAACATAATCATAATATGGAAAATATAAATCAAAATAATGTCATTTACTCACTCACATGGATATTATACTATTCAAATAATCACATGCAATATCAATAGTAACTTTCATAATGATGTAAGGCATAATTCCAGACTGCATAACCACATAGTATAGGCCTTGTTCCAAGACTACAAATAATATTTTTTCATTTCCTTGTGCTTGGACACTAGGTTGTTTCATGGGACCTACCGATGCATCTAAGACCAATATTGGGCTCCACCCATCACTTAAGAAGTCCAATGCATTCCCCATATGAAACGGTTTAAACATAGCATAAACATTCATATTAAAACTAGCCTACAAATTTCAATACTTTATCTGCAAACCATGAATGGTATAAAAATAACACATCCACAGTCAAACATGTCACCAAACCTTCAATAAAATATGAAAGTTTTTTATCATAATAAATAAACTTGAAACAAGATTAAAATCCATCAAAGGATGTTGACATAGATGAAAATGATTTGTAAAACTCTTGGAGAGAGATAACTCTTTTTCATGAAAACAATTAAAGGTAACACAATTTATAAATGAAGAAATTTAAAGACATTTTTGAATCAAAGTGTCCCATACCACTTTGAAACTTTTCAAAGAAATTAACATTTTAAAAACATTCAAGTCCATATAAATAAATCCCTAAAACCCATTTTGAAAACTTTGACATTATTGAGAACGATTTGGAAGAATAAATTTTTAAAACATTTAAAATGATGTGTTAGTAAAAAACTCCCTTAAAAATCTCCTTAAAAACTATTTTATGAAACATGGAAATGGATAATAAATATGTCCCAAAAGATACTTACGTAAAAAATCTCGGATAATAAAGAGATTGTGAAATTAACCCTTACCTTGAAATTTCCTTTGGTCGAGGGTCCGTTTAACCTCTGGTATAATGACCATAATATGTTATTAAATTATAATAGAACCATATTAATATTTATTTTATCATTAACGATTCATTTATGACATTATACTACCCATTTAATAATGATTTCCATGCTAAATTAACATTTTGGGTAATAATCGCTTTCTATATCTTATGTGTTTTAACTTGTTATTCTTGATAGTATCATTTAGATCATGATTTAAATCATTCTAGAATATAAACCATTATATTAATATCATATATATTTAGAATATAAATATTTATAATATATGTATATATGAAATGGAAGGCACCGTTTATGGAGACGGTAGTCCGTACGTATGCATAAACGTTGTTTCTGTTTTCATATCGTATTGAATGGAAGTAAGTAAATAATATATATCTAAGTACATACATAAATACATACATACATATACATATATATATATATATACAGTATCATCATTATTTCATATATTACAAAAATATTAATAATATATATATATATTTATTTATTTATAATCAGCATCGAATGGTGAACATGGAAATGAATCTCATCGCGTCATGGAGACGGTAATCTGTACATATGCATGAACGATAATATCATTATTTTGATTTAAAATCGTATGTAAATAGATGTTATATAATATATAAATAATATTTAACATGTTATATTTATTACTTACATCAATTATACATCATTATTATACCCATCCAAATAATAATGTATTGAATAACAACTACAACACGACGTGGAGACGGTAAGCCACACGTACACACGTATGGTGACATGTCATTCATAGGATGGGTAAAATAATGAATATGGTTGTACCATATTTATAATAACATCACAGTTTATATAAGATAATTGTAACGCCCGACCCTAGTTACCCAGAGTTAGTGCATTGTTGCGTAACATTGGCATGATCACAAATATAGTGTCTTGAAAGACCAATTAGTTTAGTATCCTTGGAAACACTAGATACATTCATAAAAGTTACATTACATCATAAAGTGAAAAACTACAATAACATGGTCTCCATAGTTTACACTCATATCCCCTTCTGATTAACCCTGCGTGTCATTCATAAATTACTTCATCACATCTTGGAAAAATTAAAACATTGAAAGGGGTGAGCTCAGATGCTTAGTAAGGATAAAAATATAAAAGAAGCTTTCATAAATAAACATATTCATTTAAGTAAATGTATAACTAAAACAAAAGCGTTTTAAACTTGACCTTCAACATAATATAGCAAAAGTAAAATGAGATAATGCCATTTAATTATTCACAAGGATATTCTACTGGTTGAATAATAACATGCAATATCAATAACCACTTTCATAATGATGGAATGCATAATTCCAGACTATCATAACCATGTAGCCAAGGCCTCGTGCCAAGACCACAAATAAGATTTTGTCAATGCCTCGTGCCAAGACACTAGTTTGTCTCATGAGACCTACTGATGCATCGAATATCTATAGCGAGCTCCACCCATCACTTAGTAAGTCCAATGCATTCCTCATATGAATAGGTTTAAACATATCATAAACCATAACAAAATCATATCACATAAAACATTCATAAAGGAAACATAAAATTTCCACATTTCAATCACAAGATATCAATACAACACATTGATATAATAAAAACATTTTCAAAACCATTTTCAATACCAAAATAAAGGAAAATTAAAATTGTTATTTATTTTTCATTCAAAAAAAGTTATGGCTTGTAAAGGAAGCCGAAACTAAAATAATGGTCAAGACGACGGAGAAGTCGTTGTCGCCGCATACGTACGACAAAAAAACATTCCATTTTGTCGTTTAGTAAAACGCTTCATATAAAAATATTCCTTTTGAATTAACGTAAAATTCAAAGGGGTTTATACACCATATAAAAGAAATTTGTGTATAAAACAAAATATGCCTCAATGAATGGAGATTGAGACTAAATCCCTTAAAAAGATCATTTTTAAATAAAATATATCTATTATGTGTATTCACTATATGTACACATAAAGAAAGTATAAATACAAGATAGGACATAATAATATCATGACATAATTTGAATGTAGGAGATTAACCCAAATAATGGAAATTGTGTTAAGAAGTTCCCTTACAAAGATCATTTTTTAAATAAAATAGATCTATTATGTGTATTCACTATATTTACACATATAGAAATTATAAATACCAGATAGGACATAATAATATCATGAAAAAATTTTAAAGTAGGAGATAAACCCAAAGAATGGAAATTGGGTTATGAAGTTCCCTTACAAAGATCATTTTTTAAATAAAATAGATCTATTATGTCTATTCACTATAAGTACACATAAATAAAGTAAAAATACAAGATAAGACATAATAATATACTGGAATAATTTGAAAGTAGGAGATTAACCAAAAGAACAAAAATTAGGTTAAGAAGTTCCCTTACAAAGATAATTTTTTAAATAAAATAGATTTATTATGTTTATTCACTATAAGTACACATAAAGAATGTAAATAATACATGATAGGACATAATAATATCATGGAATAATTTGAAAGTAGGAGATTAACTCAAAGAACAGAAATTGGGTTATGAAGTTCCCTTAAAAAGATCATTTTTTAAATAAAATAGATCTATTATGTGTATTCACTATAAGTACACATAAATAATGTAAAAATACATGATAGGAAATAATAATATCATGGCATAATTTGAAAGTAGGAGATTAACCCAAAGAACAGAAATTGGGTTAAGAAGTTCCCTTACCTTGTTTCCGACTTAACTCGATCGTTCTTTAACCCCCTGAAAAATAAACTAGAGTTAATCTCTACTTGATTAAGAACCTTTTCCAAGTTCATTATACCTTTTATATCATTTATTACAATGTTACAAAAATTATTTTGTCATTTAAGTAAATAACGGTCATTTTGTCGATCTTTGGTACTTGAGTCAACAATAAACTTCTTATAATTACAAGTTGTTTATGTGGTAGAATATCCATTATGTCAAAAATTATATTCATGATGTAGATATCATATATATCATATATATCCGGTATATAAATTCATTTAAAATATTATATAACATTTAAAGGTAAGAAATGAAATGCACCATTTATGGAGACGGTAAGCCGTGCGTACGCATGAACGCTACTTAAATTTCAATTTTGTATTTAATGGAATGAAATCATAATGATATAAAGGTGAAATATAATTCCAGTATAATATAATGTATAATACCATTTACTTCATCCTTTATACATCCCACAAATGGCATTAACGATTCAAATCACTTTGAGTGGGCGGTAGTCCGCACTTCCTAAAATGAAATTATCGCGTTTACCCATAATGGAAATCATAAAGGTATGACATAAATGAAAAATACAGAATAATGAGGAAAAAACATACTATATATCATATATAAAAATATTTTCATCATAATGGCCCCCATGAGAGTTGCTAAAAGAAGATTGAACAATCATCGTTTCGTGAGGCAGAAATTCGCCACCCATAGAAACAGTATGTTCGTTAACCATTAGACGAAGTTGTGTGTAAGTTTAAATCAAATCCTTATCATAACAATATACTAGTATATTTTTGATACTATATTTGTTACAAAATATATAAATAAAATGATTTTAGGGGGTTGTAGATGCGAAATAATACAAAATAACACAAGAGAAGACATTACCTTAAAATCGGGTAACTCTTTTTGACTTGTGCCAAAGGCTTCCTTGGGAAGCCTTCATCCCAAATTGAGTCTTCTAGGAGTAATAGAGGGAAGTTGGGAGAGTATTTGGGTAGATTTTTACCGATCCAAATGGCTTTAATGTGTGAATAAGGTGGTAGAGGTGGGGGCCTTTTATAAGAGGAGAGGAGGGGCACTCTTGGAAAGTAATGAAATATTACATTATTATGAAATGATTTTAGGATTATAAAGGTCCCACAATGATATATGTCAAGGATAAGGTGGTAAGGGTTATAAAAAATCTCATCCAATAAGTTTTAGGCAAATGTAAGCCTTATATGATACATTGTCTTTCCATTTTATTTAAGTCGTTAATTAATGAGGTAATCGCTGCATCATCATGGTGTCATAAAAAATTTAATTTATTTAATGTCTAAAAATTATAAAAAATATCATGATGTAGGAAATATTTTTATATTTCCAATGAATATTTATAGTCTAAAATTTAACTTAAATAACCCCATGTAATAATTGTTTTAGTAAAACAACACATGTTTGTGACAATTTTATTTTTACTTTAAATAAAAATTTATTTAAGTCATTTTCTTTCCCAAGTGGCTCCATGGGGTATCCAAGTTGACCCATGGATTTTACTGGTCGTCCATGACTCATCCAATAAGGGTAGGACACGTTTACGTGTATTTTCATATTTTTATAATATCATTTTTACCTTAAATTTCACTAATTACCTTTAATCACGATTAATTAAACATAAAAGTTACTATTCACCAAAAAAATATTTTAATCCCATTGAAACACATTTTACTTCCTAATTACATCCATGTATGTCGGATTTTTAAAAATCAATTCATAGAAGTGGTAATGTTTCATTTAAATGAAAAATCTGTTTTTTAACTACCACTTAGTGGTTTCACTATTCATCAAAAATTGAAGTTTTTCAGAACAATGCCAAAATTTCACCATAATCTATAATTGATATTCCGAATTCAAAAATGATTTATATTTTAAAAAATTCCAAACACATAATTTTCATTAATTAATTTTATAATTAATTCTCGCTGTCATAACAAATAGCGTGATTTTAAGAAACAATATATATCAAAATATTGACAATTGTTTATGTCCAATTTAAAAGTGAAATTAATTCTAATGAACACCATTAGATAAAATGGTAAAAATATATTCTAATTATACTTTAAAACCACTCAATAGTAAAATTTATCACTATTAATTATTTTGATTAAAAAAGTTGTTTTTAAGTATTTTTCACTATTCATAAAAAATTGGAAGTTCTCAGAAAAATACCAAAAATTCAACATAGGCTAATTTTGATATTCTGAATCCAAAAATGAAGTCCATTTTTAAATATAAAATATATATAATTTCAAGAAGTGGGTATTACTATTCATAATGGCTATTTTGATTGGTCGCGGTGTGTTAGAATCTCGAACTTGTATACAATGCAAGCTATTGCATTATTGAGAGAGAAGCGTATCGTGGAAGCTCAGGGTGTTACATTCTCCCCTCGTTCAATAAATTTCATCCGTGCAATTTGAAATTTTTCTTTGAAAATAAAAGGTTTAAAATAGAAAATACCTTTGTGAAAAACCCACATCGGAAATAAGGTTAATAAAATTTAGCCTTAATAAGAGGGAAAGGGAAAGGAAAAAGTCACCACCAAATTATGATCTCGATAAGGAGAACATTGGTGAAAATTAGAGACATATAATTGGAGGAAAAACAGAAATATTTGTAGGGAGTGATTGAGGTCATCAATCACAAAAAAGTGTCAAATTGGGGGCCTCAAAGCCTTCAATCTATGTTGATTTAAAATATTATAAGTTCAACAAGACATAGGGTATTAGGATGACACATTTTTTTAATATACCTTTAATTATGTTTAAGAATTAATTTATTCATAGAATAAGAGATAGGTTTGTTTATATTTATGCTTGACAAGTAGAGTTTCAAGCTTCATATAATTTCGACCACAAACTCATCTTCCACTCAAAATGATAATAGAACTCAAAAATATTATATTTATCCTAATCGTACAAGGTTCAAAATATTAAAACATACCATTTAGATTAGGAAAACTATTTTTTACTAGCCAGGGACTTTCTGTAGGCTAGTGGTACGTAATAAAGTCCTATCGCACTATGGTTGTGGGTTCGATTCCTACAGATTTGTCCGATGCAACAGGTTATCCCCCGACCTACAGGTTGTCCTTTTCCTAAAACTATAGTATTATAATATTCCAAAAATAATATTCAGAAATGTTTTAACATTAAACAATACTATCCAAGGTTCAACATAATCCATTCCAACCTTTATAGTCATCCAAAATACTTTTTTCCAACTCACAATCCAAATTTTATAATGAAGGTAAACATAATTAAGATCCTTTTTTTCTGTGTAACAACATATTAACACCTTCATCATGTATTCTTTTAAAACACTACAACATCCGGAATTACCATAATTCCTTTTTGATTACATTCATGATCCCTTTTTCCTTATAGAATACTAGATATACTCTTTCTATCCAAAAATGTATACAAATCATTAATCTGTTTTAAGAATATCCAATATAATTTATCCAAATCAATCATGTATTATTCCAAAATTACTATCTCGGTATCAAAACCATATTATGGTTTATCATTCTCTCAGCCATATATTTTCCAAAAATTTAACCTGCTATGGATTCACTTTTCTTGGTTCCACACAATCTCTAGTCCTTGATGAAATAGTATTGTAGTACAATCCTTATATACTCCATAATTATTATAACCAGTACATCATTGATACAACTCTCAAATGACAAAATTCATTAATGACAACATAATAACTCTAATCATTCCTCCTCATCTGTGGTAGTATCATAACTTGATTATTATCCAATAACATCATTTGGGTTATACTCTGATTATTTGGACATTGGTTTGCATAGTGTCTGCACTCCTTGAAGATGTAGCATTTTACATTTGAAACCTTTTTCTTACCCTTGAAGTCACGCACTTGGTGTCCTTTTTCTCCACACTTATAAAAAACTCTCATTCCCTTCAGGAAAGTTCCAAGATGTTTCTTCCCACAGTTATCACATATTAGAAAATTCTTATTTTCCCTCGTCCATTTATCCATCATTATCTCTTCCATCCTTTTCTTCTCTTTCATCCCTTCAAATCCATATTTCTCAGAGAATTCTTTAATTATCTTATTAACACATGATACAATTTCATTATATGTTGAGAACACATGGGAGACTATTTCCATTCAAAATGTAGGCGTAATACCATGAAAGATATGATCCTTCTTACTCTTTGGATCATACATATTGATGGAGTTCACATTCCTTATATTGTGCACCATATCGAGAAAATGGCATAAACTAGGTTAGTTTATGAATTGAAATGAATAATTAAAAACATGTAAAATACTTAATGTAAATTCAACGGTTTATAGATATAATCCAAAATCATAAAAAATGTTTTCTTTGAGGAAGTGTATACTCATAAACCCTTCATAATGGTTTGTAAAAAAATGAGAATTATCCTAAGAATATCCCCTAGGAGTGTCGTAACTAAGAGTGCATCAAGGCCCGTTTTCGTGCACCAGTTCCCATTCGAGTCTAGCTCAAAGAAGTGTTTTCCGGTTTTACCACTAGGTACATCTGTGCCAGAGCCGCCTCTACCTGCTCGTATCCAGACAGGGATGTATTTCTCGGAAAGCTCATAAAATCTCTATAATACCAAAATTCTAGGAAGTTCTTCTATACTAATCCTCAAAGTCTATCTTAGGGATATGTGCTCTAATCAAGGTTTACCTAAATCTAGCTTCCAAGGTCAGTACTAAACTGCCTCTGAAACCAACTATAATGCCCCGAACCCGGTTACCCAAAGTTGGTGCATTTTTGCGTAACATTGGCATGATCACAAAGATCATGTCTCAAAAGACTGATTAGTTTAGTATCCTTGGAAACACTAGATACATTCATAAAAGTTAAATTACATCATAAAGTGAAAAACTAAAATAACATGGTCTACATAGTCCACACTCATATCCCCTTCTGATTAACCTTGTGGGTCATTCATAAATTACTTCATCACATCCTGTAAAAATTAAAAAATTGAATGGGGTGAGCTTAGATGCTCAGTAAGGATAAAAATATAGCGGAAGATTTCATAAATAAACATAAACATTTAAGGAAATTTATAACTAAAACAAAAGCCTTTTAAACCTGAACTTCAACATAATATATCAAAAGTAAAATGAGATAAGGTCATTTACTTATTCACATGGATGTTATACTGGTCGAATAATCACATGCAATATCAATAACCAGTTTCATAATGATGGAATGCATAATTCCAGACTATCATAACCACGTAGCCAAGGCCGCGTGCCAATACCACAAATAATATTTTGTCAAGGGCTTGTGCCAAGAAACTTGTTTGTCTCATGAGACCTTCCGATGCCTCGAGAAGCTATAGCAGGCTCCACCCATCACTTATTAAGTCCAATGCATTCCTAATATGAATTGGTTTAAACATATCATAAACCATAACATAATTGTATCACATAAAACACTCATAAAGGAAACATAACATTTCCACATTTCAATCACAAGATATCAATAAAACACATTGATATAATAAAATCACTTTCAAAACCATTTTCAATACAAAAATAAAGGAAAATTAAAACATTGTATTTATTTTTGATTTAAAAAAATGTTATGGCTTGTAGAGGAAGCCGAAACTAAAATAATGGTCATGGCATCGGAGAAGTCATTGTCACCGCATACGTACGACAAAAAATATATTACATTTTGTCATCTAGTAAAACTCTTCGTATAAAAATATTCCTTTTGAATTAATGTAAAATTCTAAGGGGTTCATAAACCATATAAAAGAAATTTGTGTATAAAACAAAATATGCCTCAATGAATGGAGATTGAGACTAAGTCCCTTAAAAAGATCATTTTTAAATAAAATAAATCTATTATCTGTATTCACTATATGTACACATAAAGAAAGTATAAATACAAGATAGGACATAATAATATCATGAAATAATCTAAAAGTAGGAGATTAACCCAAATAATGAAAATTGGGTTAAGAAGTTCCCTTACAAAGATAATTTTTTAAATAAAATAGATATGTTATGTGTATTAAATATATTTACACATAAAGAAAGTATAAATACCAGATAGGACATAATAATATCATGAAATAATTTGAAATTAGGAGATTAACCCAAAGAACAGAAATTGGGTTAAGAAGTTCCCTTACAAAGATCATTTTTAAATAAAATAGATCTATTATGTGTATTAACTATAAGTACACATAAAGAAATTAAAAATACATGATAGCACATAATAATAACATGGCATAATTTAAAAGTAGGAGATTAACCCAAAGAACAGAAATTGGGTTAAGAAGTTCCCTTACCTTGTATCCGACTTGACTCGACCGTTGTTTAACCTCATGAATAATAAGCTAGAGTTAATATATAATTTCTTAAGAACCTTTTTCATGTTCATTATCCCTTTTAAATCACTTATTACAATGTTATAAAAATTATATATTCATTTAAGTTAATAACGGTCGTTTTGTCGATCTTTGGTACTTGAGTCAACAATAAACTTCTTATAATTACAAGTTGTTTATGTGGTAGAATATTCATTATATCCATAATTATATTCATGATGTAGATATCATATATATCATATATATGCAGTATATACATTTATTTATAATATTACATAACATTTAGAGGTAAGAAATGAAATGCACCATTCATGGAGACGGTAAGCCGTACGTACGCATGAACGCTACTTTCATTTCTATTTCGTATTTAATGGAATGAAATCATAATTATATAAAGGTGTAATATAATTACAGTATAATATAATGTATAATACCATTTACTTAATCCTTTATACATCCCACATATGGAATTAATGATTCAAATCACATTGAGGGGGTGGTAGTCCGCACTTCCTAAAATGAAATTATTGCGTTTACCCATAATGGAAATCATAAAGGTATGAAATAAATGAAAAATACAGAATCATAAGGAATAAAACATAATATATATCATATATAAAAATATTTTCATCATAATGGCCACAATGAGAGGTGTTAAAAGAATATTGAACAATCATCGTTTGGTGAGACAGTAATTCACCACCCACAAAAACAGTATGTTCTTTAACCATTAAAAGAAGGTGTGTGTATGTTTAAATCAAATCCTTATCATAAAAAAATCATAGTATATTGAAGATACTAGATTTGTTACAAAATATAGAAATAAAAAGAGTTTAGGCGGTTGTAGAAGAAAAATAAAACAAAAGAACGCAAGAGAAGACATTACCTTAAAATCGGGTAACTATTTTTGATTTGAGCCAAAGGCTTCCTTGGGAAGACTTTTTCCCAAATTGAGGCTTATAAGAGTAAGAGAGGGAAGTTGGTAGAGTATTTGGGATGTTTTTGGCCGATCCAAATGTCTTGAAGGTGTGAATAAGGTGGTAGAGGTGGGGGCCTTTTATAAGAGGAGAGGAGGGGCACTCTTGGAATGTAATGAAATATTACATTATTATGAAATGATTTTCGGATTCTAAAGGTCCCACAATAATATATGAAGAGGTTAAGGTGATAATGGTTCTAAATATGCTCATCCAATAGGTTTTAGACACGTGTAAGCCTTAGATTTTAAATTATCTTTCCATTTTATTTAAATCGTTAATTAATGAGGTGATCGTTGCATCATCATGGTGTCAAAAAAAAAATTAATTTATGTAATGTCTATAAATTATAAAAAAATATCATGATGTATGAAATATTTTTACCTTTCCAATTAATATTTATAGTCTAAATTTTAACTTATATAACCCCATGTAATAATTGTTTTAGTAAAACAACACATGTTTGTGAAAATTTTATTTTTACTTTAAATAAAAAGTTATTTAAGTCATTTTCTTATCCAAGTGTCTCCATGGGGTCCCCAAGTTGACCCATGGATTTTCTGGGTCGTCCATGACTCATCCAATAAGGGTAGGACATGTTTAAGGGTATGTTAATATTTTTATAATATAATTTTTACCATAAATTTCACTAATTACCTTTAATCACGATTAATTAAACTTAAAAGTTACTATTCAGCAAAAAAATTATTTTAATCCCATTGAACCACATTTTACTTCCTAATGACAACCATGTATGTCAGATTTTTGAAAATCAAATCACAAAGGTGGTAATGTTTCATTTAAACGAAAAATCATATTTTTAACTACCACTTTGTGGTTTCACTATTTATCAAAAATTGAAGTTTTTCAGAATAATGCCAAAACTTCATCCTAAGAAATAATTGATATTCTGTATTCGAAAATGATGTCTATTTTACAAAATTCCAAACATATAATTTTCATTAATTAATTTTATAATTAATTCACACTGTCACAACAAATAACGTGTTTTTAAGAAACAATATATATGAAAATATTGACAATTGTTTATGTCCAATTTAAAAGTGAAATTAATTATAATGAACACCATTGGATAAAATGGTAAAAATATATTCTAATTATACTTTAAAACCACTCAATAGTATAATTTATCACTATAAATTTTTTTGATTAAGAAAGTTGTTTTTAAGTATGTTTCACTATTCATAAAAAATTGGATGTTCTCAGAAAAATACCAAAAATTCAATGTATGCTAATTTTGATATTCCGAGTCCAAAAATGAAGTCCATTTTTAAATATAAAATATATATAATTTCAAAAATTGGGTATTACTATTCATAATGGCTATTTTGATTGGTCGCGGTGTGTTAGAATCTCGAACATGCATACAATGCAAGCTATTGCATTATTGAAAGAGAAGCGTATCATGGAAGCTCGAGGTGTTACAATAATGGAGTTATTATTTGGTAATTGAAATAACAAATATAGAGGAAGTGGAAGAATAAAAGACCATGAAATAGGTGATGAAATATTTACCTCTTCTTTGGGTTCTTCCTTTTGACTTGATAAAAGTGGCTCTATAGGTTGGATTTATGACCAAAGTAAGGCCTCTAAGATGAAGGGAGGATAGTTGAGAGGGTATTTGGATCAGTTTTGGACCATCCAAATTGCTTTGAATGTGTGAATTAGAGATAAGGGGGGGTGACCTTTTATAAGAGGGGTGAGGGGCTCTTATAAAAACATAGAAATATTATTTTATAATAAATTCATTTTCGATTTATAATGTCTCAAAAATAAATTATTTAAACCCTATGGTTGTTATCGGTCGAAAAACTCTCAAAATATAGATTTTAGACAAGTTTGGGTCACTATATTAACTTTATCATTTAGATTTAACTCTTAGTTAAATAGTTTGATATTTACCATGTTTCTTTGCATTTTCCTATTATATGGTTAATAAACATACTATAAACATCCAAGAGAACCTCATGTGGTTCATTAATGTCATATATAATATTATTTAAGACCTTTGGCCGATCTTTAGATTTTTAGGAATCGAAAATCAATTAATAATATAATATTTGTTTGAAAAACTCTTTTATGTTAATTTTGACACTATTTGGTATTTTGTTTTTTATAAATTCATAAAATAATTATTAATTAGAAAAAAAATCATTTAAACAACCCTAAAATGTCATATTAACCTAAGAGTAGTGTAATTTATAAAAAGTCTCAAATTAAATTTTTTTGATATTTATAATGTCAATTATTTTAATCATTCATTAATACGTTAATTACTCCATCATCATTGTTTCATAAATAAACATAATTATTTAATGCGTATAAATTATAAATAAAATACAATTATGTATTAAATATTCTTATCTTTCTAATGAATATTTATAGTTGGATTTATCTTATGTATAACCCAATATTACAAATGTTTTAGTTATTGAACTTTGATTTTAACTATTTTAACTCTTCATTAAATAAAATAATAATAAATGTCCTAATCTAATACAAGTGGACTGAAAAGGTTCATATTTTATTCCTAAGGTTGTTTTTTGTCGAATTATACTTATGAAATAGAATTAGGACATCTTTTTGGGTAATAAAATTATAATTTTTAACCTTAATTACTCTATTTACTTTTAACCGTGGTAAATAAAAGTAAAACATTACTATGGACCAAAACTTATTTTCATCCTATTGAACCAAATTTTCCTTACTTATATCAACCTTGTTTCTTGTATTTTTGAAATTCCACTCATAGAAGTGGTAAAATTATGTTTTATGTGAATTTGCGAATTCTCCTAAGAGGTGGGTAAAAGACCGTGAAAAGTTCAATAAAATTTTATATATCTAATATTATTAAAAAATGACTCCAATGAACTATATTTAAAATATTTAGGTATTATGTATATATTTTGAACTAAAATAAATTTAATTAAAATAAATAACTATTTATATGAAATGTAGGTTTTAACCAATAACGCAGTGTTTTTCACTATTCATCAAAAATTGAAAGTTTTCAGAAACAGACCAAAAATTCACCCTAAGATAATTTTGATACTAATAATTAAAAAATGAATTCTATTTTACCAAATTAAAAACATAGAAAATGAATTTATTAATTTAAAATTAATTCCCATTGTCAAAACAAAAAAGATAATTTT
The DNA here is from genome assembly GCA_963277665.1 of Viscum album. Taxonomy (NCBI): domain Eukaryota; kingdom Viridiplantae; phylum Streptophyta; class Magnoliopsida; order Santalales; family Viscaceae; genus Viscum; species Viscum album. Next base: position 1,807,044,854 of record OY728128.1, on the reverse strand, counting down.
TCATAAATAATAATTACCAAAAGATTGACACTTGTTTATGTCCAATTTCAAAGTGAAATTACTTCCAATGAAAAAATTGGATTAAATGGTAAAAATATAATCTAATTATACATCCAAACCATTAATATTAATAGTTTAATACAGTAAATCATTTTGACTAAAAAAGTCTTTTTCAGTTAAAATATAGTATTTGTCCTTATTCAACCAAATTTGAATGTTATCAGAAAAACACCAAAAATTTATTGAAACTAAATTATTATGTCTCGATAATAAAGAAGAATATTATTTTGTAAAATTTAATATATTAAAGCTTCAAATATTGGATTTAAAAGGGGTTATCTATTAAAAGGCATTAAAGTTTCATTTTTTGAAAAATACTTCTTTTATCTGAAAAAAATTGAATTTATCCTTAAATTATGTCTAAGAAACTCTTAATATGGATTCTAATATTATAAGGGTTATATAAAGTTCAATATTCTGTTAATACTATTCATAACCTCTTTTGAACGGCTAGTTTGGTAAGTCGTGGTGCGCTTGAACTCAACATTGTGTGTAGTGCAAGTTATTGAATTACATTGAAAAAATAGCATAATATGAAATCCTGGGGTGTTACATTCATCAACAAAGTAAGGTATTAAGGTATGTGTTTATTATCCCAATTTAACTTTTGTTGAGGAATTATTTCATTTTCTCAACTATTTCTCTTTCATGTGGTATAACTATTAACCAAATTAATTACATCATCATAAATCACACCATTCCATGAGATATAAATTATTATTTTACAATCTATATTACATATTAATTCAATTAATTATATTATAATGTTTTAATGCTTTCTTTATCTCATATTTGAGTCCCATATAGTTGATTATGTATAACATTGCCTTTAATTTTAAATGGTTGGAACTAAAAAAATAATATTTTAATGTTATTTAAAAAAATATTAACATTCCCAAAAACCATCATTATAGCTTCAGTCCAAGGATTACATAAATCATGTAACCTATCATCATTGCAATAGGGTTGATCCTGTATCCATAATTTCAAATTGTGGACTTAAGATAAAAATTTCCACATCCCCTGTAGATCATGGATATAGGTTACACCAATGGGACCTATTTCTATGGTTTATTAAAGTGTTTCCTTAGGAGGTTTATCTCCATAGTACACATGAACTATGTACATAGACCACATAGAATACACCTATCACAAAAGGTTTGTAAACCATAGTAGAATACATTAAAAAATCAAAATGGAACTTTCATGTTTTAATTTTGAAACCTCTTCCAGAATACTCCTGAAACATTTTCACTCTGATACACTCTGTTATGTATATAAATTGATATAGACATACATATATAATTATAATTATTTTTTAAATAATTTTTAAGAAATTATTTTGAAAAAAAATTTATAAGCATTGTTTTCTGAAACCTCGGTTGTAGAAAATTAAACATAGTGTATTATAATGGTTTTCAAAACTCATGGTTGTTGGTTTATTTATTTCCACAAATTTCTCAAACTAGTAATTTAATCAAGAAAACATCATGGGATTTCCAGAACTATAGTAGTAGGTGTTTTAAATTTTTTTTATTTCTATGGTTCCATATAACTACTTCCAAATCTAGATTTGTTGGAAAAAATTTCCAAAACTATTGAAATAAGGAATTGGCCAAATTTTGCAGATAAAATTTGTGGTTATGGATAAAATTACATGTCCCCCTACAAACATGATTTCAAATAAATGAAGCTTTATGTGGTAATATACCCATTATTTGTTTTCAATATTTCTATAGGCCAATCCAGGGATGGCTACAGACAAAATTTATCGCTAAACATGGTAGTAGACCACCTTATGTCCATGGTTATAAAAATTGTAGAAATAGAGCATTAGTAAAAATTCTATTTTCATGATTTTGGAGTAAATAAAACCCCATAATATTTTTTTATTAGATTTTTCTAATATTTCATCATATATAATGATTTATTTCATTATCTAACTGTCAATGGTTTTTTATTCAAATGTTACAATGTCATTGAGGGATTTTCATGACTCGAATTTCTTCATCGGGTAATAATAACTCTTTTTTTTCTAAAATATTTTAAGAATTCTTGTATAACCTTTGATGATGTTATGTTTTAAATTAAACTTCTTTTATTATGAAATTACTCTTATTTATCAATATATAATTCATTGATTATATTTTTTCCAAAATATAATTGTATCATTGTTATGAATTACTGAAATTCTTATAAAAGGATCATTTCTTCCATTTCCATATATTCAATCCCTCAATTTTTCTACTATCATTTTTGAAAGATAACATGGAATATTTTATATGATTTTTATAATTATTTATCTCTTTTCAAAATCATAATTTAATAATATTTTAATAATTTATATATTTTATATGTTTTCTCCAACATACTCAAAACAAATTCCATCCTTACAAATTAAATTTTTTTTATCTTCCACTCCAAATTTTCATTTTATAAGAGTTGAATATATATTTCCATTATTTAATATAATATTCAAAATATATTAGTTTTAAAATTATTTTCATTTTTTTCCAATTTTAAAATATAATTTTTTTCATGCTCTAGTTATTAATGATTTTTTAAAAGAAAAAATTTTTAAATGTATTTCCACTTCATGTTTTTTAAATCATTATAAGGATTCTTTTTGTTGTAAATATTTTTAAAATATCTTAACATATATTTATTAAATCTTTTAACTCCTTCTTGTATAATTTTTTTATAACTATTTATTATAATGTTTCGAAATGTATTCTCCTTCCATTGATCGATGAATTATTATATCTATAAGGAAACTGGTATCTCAAACTCATTTCATTGAGTTATACAATTTATTTTTAGAAATTTTATTTTCTACATCCAATGTTATTCTACTTTTACAATTGTTGAAATTTTTTTTGAACCAAATCTTTTTCCATAAATGGTTTCCATTTCATTTTTCTTTAAAATATAGGATAATATTGAAATGATACTCATAACCATGTATATTATAGAGAAAAATAAACAATTATTTCTAATGTTCTTTTATTTACGATTGGTTATCATTATCATCAATTGAGTTATTACAAGAGGAGTTATATTTGTTTTTTCTAGAATATTATTATTTTATGAAATTATTTTGGGTGATAGGTTTTTTATTATCAAATGATTTAGTTCATTATGTTATATATAACATTAGATGTTTTAAGAATCCCATTTTATTTCTATGTATTTCTAATATAAATTTAATTATTTTCATATTCAATGATCTATTAAACCCATTTTATTTTCATTGTATATTTATGTTATGGTTTTGGAAATATCCTAATTCCCATATTAAATATATGAGTGATATTAGGATGTGAAGATTTTTTATTTAAATGTCACACAAATGTATGCATTGTGAGCTGGTTTGGTACTATATATTTCTCCTATGAACTAGGTAAAGTATTAAGCCTCGTGTGATAGAAATTTTATGCTAACATGATAGAAATTCTGTAGGTTCAGAAGGGGTGAGTTTGAGGTATGTAATCTCTACACAAAATTTTACATGTGAATAGGTAATCTAGTTGATTGGTTCACAAAGGGTGAGTGTGAGGGTGTTGAGAACCACTCAAATTTTTACAAAAGAATAAGGCTCTAATCACACTCATAGACATGGATATGATATACTTTTTTATTATTGTTCCACATTTTTGAGTAGTTTTCATGTTATTCCATGTTATCAAGAATATGGATATTTCTAATGAATTTCTCACTCTTATAGTTTACTAACTAGTTTTATGATTATTTTTATATATTTTTAATCGAATTAATTAATTTTATGGTTCTATAGAAGTATTATTATTATCTTATGATTTTAAGTGTAGTTTTTTAATTTCTAACGGTTTTCATTTTATATTTTATTATGTTATTTATACCATTTTCATTTTATTTTTCTTGTTTATGATCAAATACCTTATGATATATCATTTAAATTAATAGGAATTTTATCTCATCCATTTCTTATGTACAAAATAGTTATATTATAATGATTAATATATCTTATAAGTGGTAAAGAAATGTTCAAGGGGATAAATTTTATGGAGTAATGTTTTCAAATTTAGAAAATTTGGATATTTATGTACCTAATCTCAAATTTAACTAAAAAATTAGGTCATTTGGTTATGAAACTATTATGATATTTATTAATTAAATGATGAGAGTAATGTACTATATTACTCATAGTTATCGTAGGTCACATTATTTGGTATTAGAGTTGTGTTTAGTTATTGTGGATATTAGTTTTGTTGACTTTGTTGATTAGTTTACCTACCTTTAATATTATGGGAATAGAACCATAGTTGAAGCCCTAGAGATGAGTATAAGTATAGGATAATATCTAGAAATAATAACAAAGGCCTAGGTCATAAATTTTTATGTTAATAAATATCCTTCTAAATACTTTTAATTAGCGGTGGTTGTGGTATAGATGCATATAGGGGCAATCCTCATGAAAATGGTTAGTTTTTTATTGAATTGATCATCACATTCAGGCATGATGTGTAACCCAAAAATTAATAGCCTGGAACTCGGACACCTGAATCCTGTGATGAAATCATAAACTTTACATTTCTAGAATTACAATGGAGAATGGTGACCAATTGTTTTCAATCCAAACCATACAATATCATAATGAAAAATTGGATCCTTTATATCATGGATGATATTTCAGGGTTATAGTTTTAGAGAATAAATAAAAACTAATAAATAAACAATTAACATAACATTTAATTCTCAATTCTATTACCTAACCCATATTTTCTTTTTCAAATTAAGGAAAAATCATCGTAGGTATAAAATACCTTATAGACATAAATATTTTAACCAATTTCATTAAAAACTGAGGAAAATTATACATAAGAAGTGTGACCTAAAATTTTTAGTATGACTTAAAAATAAACATTATGAAATTTAATTTCACTATTGAGTAGAATAAGTGAATACTTTTATGATGAAATAACTAATTTTCATGAGTATAACATACAAATTTATATACCCGTTGATACTTGGATCACAAAACAAGAAACCATGGAATAATGAATTATCAAAAGAAAAAATCATAAGATTAAATTATCATATGCCATGTGATATAAATATTGATAAAATAAAACATCATAAACCCATTGAAATCATTGATAAAAAATATTAGTATCATCGATCATTCTATCAAAGAACCCATAAAACACCATTAAAAACCACTACAAATTGGAATAACCATACAATAAAAATACACTATAATTATCTAAAGAAGAGAATAATTAACCAATGAATTGGAGAGATATCATGTTACAACCATTATATAAGATATAACAATCTCACTTGGTTATATCTGGCTATACCCATCATTTTAGTTTCCATGAATGGAATAATGAATAAATGATATAGTGGATTCGTTTTATCAGAACTCATTGAAAGAACTGTTATTATTTTTAGAACAAGTTTAAACCATGTAAATTAAAATAGTTCCATAAAAATATCTTGGAAACATTGTTAACATATAGAAAATAAAAAAGTTCCAAAACAATCTCATTGAAACATGAATAACCCATTGAAAAGAAATTTGTTTCATAATAATATCTGTGAACTAATTTTATTCCATATAGAGATTAAATGAGCAATGTATCAATATAAAATTTTCCCTGAGGAGGATATATATCTAAAAGGGTTGATTAATTTGAAGAGATGAAATTCCATTAAAATAAAATTAAAAATATTTTGGGAAAAATACCCCTATCATTTGGAAAATAAATTTTTAGAACATCAAACATTTTAAAAATCCATGTCATTGAAAACAAACGTAGAATCATATAAACTAATTTTTTTAACATTTCATTTGGAAAATGACCATTCAAATATGAAAAAACAATAATTTTAAAAATTTTAGAATTTTTTTATAATACACGTTTAGGATGAAAAAGCATTTTCGACTGAAAAAGATGATTTTTTATGAAACAAATATTTTGAAATCATGAATACATAAAGAGAGACAAAAAAAACAACTATAATTAAATAACTAGGGGAGAATAAAATTGATGATAATTATTTATATCTAGATCAAAATATTTCAATAAGGGAGGCTTAATAAAAAATAATACTTTTAATAGATAAAATTTTAATATCAACCTCTTACCACTTTGTTAACATTGACTCATCATCCCCATGACAGGATTACATTAAAGGAAAAATATAATATGATCAAAATAATAATACTTGTTATATTATATTTAACATGGGAATTACATTCACATTATAAAATAAGATATGTGTATAACATAACTGTCACCACAAAGAAGGAAAATTGGGGAAAAAATCCATTACTTCTTTGGTAACATTGAAATCATAAACCACGTGAAAGATATATCCTAAAATAGATCAATAAATAAATAAATTTAATGATATGAAAACTAAAATACATTCATGTGAAGTATACATTCTAAAAAATCAAAATAAGTGTTGAATATGGCATGTATCTCACATAAATAATATAAATAAAGGAAAACCCTAACATTGAGTCTAACTCAACAATATTTTTCTTAATCATCCTAAATTATACACATAAGATAATTATTTATTTTATCTAGATCCTTTTAATGGTTTATTATTACTTTTATCTCACTTATAAACATGTTATATATAGTTACTAAATCATTTACGGTTAGGTTGGATGTTTGACTATATTCAGCATTTGTATAAAAAAATTCTTAGAATGGTGGATGGTGGTTAAAGAGGTCATTATTTAAAAATATATATAGTAATAATCATGAAATAATAATAATATTTATAAATAAATAATACTTTAATAACTAATCATTTATTTTTTTAAAATTAAAAAATTTACTGATCATGGAGATGTATTATCATACATAGACATAAGTAACTTCTCTACTTTTCAAAGATAATTATAGAATGATGGTATGAAATATTTGGTCTTTATAGAACACTATTTAAATGAGAAATATAATAATATTAAATAATATATACTTATATATATCATAGTTTTGAGGTAAATGGAAACACATCACTACGAGGAGGAGGTTGTCCACACGTCCACTAATGACATTTTCACTTTTTCAGTGTGTGAAAAGATAATAAAGAAAATGATATATTAAATTAACAAAAATATAATTATATCATGAATATAATAATTATTTTATTCATTTTATACATATTTTAAGAACCCTAATCTTCTTTTCAGGTATATTTTTCTTTTTCTGGTCATTTTTTAGGAAAAAACGAAATTATGTAAATTTTCTAAGTACATGTTGCATACTTTATTAGTACATGCCATGTACATCTTTGCCGAAGGAGGCTGTGTGTTGGCCGGGTAGTAGCCACACACACGGACATGTGGGAGTGACTTGGAGGCCACTTAAATTGGAGTATATAAAAGGCGAGTACATTCTGTATACTCTAAAGGTACATGCCATGTATTTTGTTTTTTTCATTAAACGCACAGGGGTTGCGTCTGACGGACAGAACACCCTACATCTAGGTTTCATTCATCCGAGAGTGCTGAGCAGCTACAGATCTTTGACGAGCCCCTGAGAGAGCATCCAACATCCGAATTGAACACCATCGGTTGCATTGGAATCACATCTGTGAGTTCTCTCTTCTCCTAGAACACCATTCATTGATTTTACATCTTTCATGAGTTATCGTTGGTTGAACTTTTTATTCATTTTCATAGATCTATGGAGTTATAAGGATATTGAAGGTCCTTGGTGAAATTATATTGATCTCCCAACACTGAGGTAGGTGTTTTTCACCTTTATGTTCAACCTATTTGAGTATTATATAGAAATTCCACTAATACCCTTGAACATGGTATTGCGTGTCTACCATTTTACCCCTGTTGTTTTCCTTCCATGAATTAATGCCCGTGTAGAGTTAAATTTGGATATGAATAGGGTTTATTGTTATGATTTGGATGTATTTCCCTTTCATGTTCTGTTTACGACCATTTGGTCATGTTTTAGCCAGTTAGGCTTCCTTGCCTGTTTTCCATGCCTCTTGCTGTAGGATGGAGAGTTTATATTCTGACAATCTTGATATGTTGTAGACTGTTAGCCAAGTAGTTGTGTAGGTTTACATGGCCATATTACACTACTATGTTTTTTGGCCTACATAGGGCCATGAGAACCTGGTGTAGTATACTATAATTGAATTTTACTGGGTGAGCTTTCTTAGAGAGTCTTTGAGCACATTTGGCTATAAGGGGGATTGACTGAGTGAGAATCCTCAGAGAACCTAGAACCAATTAGGGATATAATTGGAATTGACTGAGTGATATTCCTCAGAGAGTCCTTGATTTATTTTGACTATAAGGGGATTTACTGTGTGAGATTCCTCGGAGAGTCTCTGATTTTATTCCTTAAGTATTTTGGCTATATGGGCAATTGATAGTGAGTGCTTCCTCATAGAGTCTATGAATGACCTGGGATATAAGGGGAATTGACTGTGTGAGCTTCCTTATAGAGTCCTTGACCTTGGGGAAATAAGAAGAATTTACTGTGTGAGCATCCTTAGAGAGTTCTTAACTACCTTAGGCTATGGGGGGAATGGACTGTGAGTGCTTCCTAAGAGAGTCTGCATATACTGAACCCGAGAGGATAGGCTGTGTGCACTTACTAGAGGGTTATTATGCTTGATTGATTGTTTTACTTGTGGAAGTATTTACTACTGAGCACCTTAGTGTTTAATGATTTCTGTACTATTACCTGTCATATATTCACTGACAGTTAGGCACAGATCTTCGATTGGATTCCTACTGGGATTCAGTCTCACACCCTGTTTGGGTTATGCTTTTGGGCCTAAATAGATTATATTGTTGCGGGAATAGATAAAGGCAAGAGCCCTTCTACTTATGTTACTTGACATGTTGTGGAGTTGGAGAGCGTGGGACCAACCTATGGCTTGTGATGCTGAGGAGTTCATCTGTTTTCTTTTTCATTTTGGTTTAGCACTGTTGTATTCTAGCATTGTGACTTGTTTGGATGTTTTCCTAGATATATGTGTCATCCATCGTTATATATATATATATATATGTTCTCTAGTTTTTTGTTATTCCAGTCTTCCACTATTTATTGTTTTTGGATATTTACTACTTCCACTATTGTATGTATTTGTTTACTTCCACTATTTACTCTGCCAATTTGGGCATAGTTTCCCCACTATCACTACCAAGGCCCTCACTGCTAGTTGGCAGCCTCTGGTATTCGGGGAAATGCGCTAGAGGCCATGTGACCAACCAGGTACGGGGCGTCTCTGGTTGGGTTCTGGAACCAGGATGTTACAAAGTGGTATCAAAGGGGTAATTTTCTCTTGATCTACTATTTGGATATTTTAGCGAGGGATAGGAAGGAATGGGTACTTGGTAAAAATTTGTGCCTGGGAGTTGCTAACTCGTGTATAGGGAAAATCCAATCTTCCTTGTTTATTTCAATTTTTTGGTTTTTCAATTTTACAGTTGATTTTATTTACACCGTTGGGTGACTCACATGTTTTGTAGTATTACGGTTCATGTTATTGTGGTTATACTTCTATTACAACCATATGAGATGAGGGTATTCCATCTCATTCGTCATATAGGAACTTAGTAGAAATCACATGTCATGAATTCTTGCCATGCCATTTAGGATGCATAAGAAATTTCATGTTGCTGTGATAGATGTTGTGTAGAATATGCATGTTGTTGTGATAGATGCCTTGATAAAATACTTGTTTTTTATAGGGTATTTTTGTGTAAGGTTTTTTCTGAATGAATTCGAAATTTTGGTTCTTGAGGTGTTATGGGCCCTCAGGGATTGGAATTTAGTGGATCATTACTTGTTTTCCTTGTTATAGTATGTATAAGATTCCAGACTTTGATTTGTGGTGAGTATGGTCCCTCACAGATCAGAATTTGGAACTTTCAGTGTTCGTTTTAGTGTTTTTTGGGTTCTGGAGTTGTTTTTGAGGCTTATTGTCTTGAAAACCCCAGAATACATGTTTTGTAGTGATATGTACATGCCATGTGTTTTTCTATTAAGGAAGACATTGTTTTTATGAAATACACACCGTGTACTTTATGTACACGCCGTTTAGTATCTAACCATGTCATAGATCGCGTGGGCACAGACACGTGATGGGGAATGTCCGGTGGGAACATGTCATGTACCAGACGAACATGTTGTGTAGTGTCGACCATGTATCCACCCATGTAACCATCAACATAGATGGATAAGACCTTAATCTTTACACGTAGTGTCTTCCTTGAACACATTGTTTAGTCTTACCCTGGTACCCGGTTGTGTCGCAAAAAACATGGGTTTTTGTTATCCTTTCATGTAGACGTCATGTCTACCTTGAACATGTTGTGTAGTCTGACCCATGTACCCAGTTGTGTCAAGGACAAGATGGGTTGGTGTCATCCTTTCTTGTAAATGTTATGTCTATCTGGAACACGCCATGTAGTGTGCACTATGTGTCAGGCTGTGTCACTAACAACACAGGCCTAGTGACACATCTCTTGTACACGATGTGTCAATCATAAACATTCCAGGTATTGTTGTATTAGGAGTGATTTTATTCTTAACCATGTAGAAGGAATCTATCAAGGGAAGAGGATTCATGTACACGCAATGTGTTAAGACAACACGTCGTGTGTTTGGGGTGTTACGTGACCAGTATAGACAGGAGTACACAGCCATGTAAATGACATCAAGGAACATGTCGTGTAGTTATGTTTTGGAAAACTTGAATTCTTTCTTTCTCCTTTTCTCTTCTTATAATCCTTTTTTTTCAGTGCTTGATAATATTTATCTAAGGTGTGCCTGACCATGAAGAGTCATGCCACTGAGACGTCCTATGGTTGTGTACCAGTTACCATATGGTGATCAGACACCGGACATGGCCAATCAGGGACTACTTGCAGATCCTCTCGTTGTGCCAGCCCTGGCACCATTAGTTGTACCTAACATAGGTGTTGATGCACAGTTCAGGGAGGGATTTTTAAGGATGGTGCAGACCTTTCATGGAGTGATGCCTCCAGCCCCGTTGATTTTTGATTTGACACGGTTCTTCCATCAGTAGCATCCTCCTACTTTCTCAGTGGATAGAGAACCCGAGGCTGTAGAGTCATCGATAGAAGCCACGCATATGATTTTTGATAATCTGGAAATACATCTAGAGAAGAGGGTGAATATCTCTATGTACATGCTCTAAGACTCCGCCAAGAGGTGGTGGGATGTGATCTCATAGGTGGGACACCAGAAAAATATGGCTCGGTAAGAGTTTCATCACATCTTCTATGATTAATTCTATTTGGAGACCTTGAGGTCTGATCGAGCCCAAGAGTTCATGAGTCTGGAGTAGGGTACTCTTACTGTTATAGAGTATTCCTTTCACTTCACATATCTGCAGCATTTCACACCTATTCCCGGAGGTGATGAGTTTTTCATTACACGGAAGATTGGGGATGGTCTGAGGCACGACATCCAATCACAGTTGAACATCTTCAGGTTGAATTCGATATCCTCTATCGTCAACCAAGAACTGATTATAGAGCATAATCTAAGGCATTATGGAGCTGCTAGCCAGGGTGGTTTGGAATCCCGATATAGTGCTCCACTAGATGATAGAATGAAGCACCGCAGGGAGGTTTCTAGAGAAGATCAGAGCAGGTGGGATGCATCTTCCATTATCCAGGCGGTATGAAACCAGTGTGGGAGACCATGGAATACAAGGTCACGTTGCCTGAGAGACCTAGTGGAGTGCCTATCCTGCATGAATATGGGTCTCCATCAGTGCTTTTGTCTGTTCTTCTCACCAGCAACTGCTGACAGGGGTCATTCTATGACTCCTCATTCAGGATCAGCGCCCCCAGTTTCTCACCTGTCTGGGAACTGGAGTACTTCCGGCCGTTCAGGCTGAGGTGGAGGTTGTGGTCGTGGTGTCCAATTGCCCAGTTTTCAGTAACATCAAGACGGATCCCCTCAGATTGGTTAGTCATGGTCACATGGACATGGAATGGGCCAGACTTTTGCAGTCGAGCAGACCCAGAAGGATCAGGATCCTGGACCATCCACAATTCGAAGTAAGATCTTAGTAGCCTCATTTTTATCTTCTACTCTTCTCGACAGAGGGGTTTCTCGTAGCTTTATATATGTTGTTGTTGTGCAGAGCCTTGGTCTCTGCATCTTTTCTTATGCTAATATCTTGACGCTAGACACTCCGTTGGGGACTAGAACAGCTACTCTATGTAAGTGCAGAGAGTCCCCTCTATAGGTTGGTGGAGGTCATTTTCTGTGGGACCACTATGTCCCAGATATGACAGGCTATGATGTCATTCTTAAAATGGACTCGCTGGTCCTATTCTAGGAATACGTTGATTGTTACCATCGTAGGGTGAGTTTCATATCACTATAGGGTGAATCCTTTCTACATAATGCTGAATGGGATGTGCATGCGAGCAGATAGGGTCAAGAGTATCATGGGTTGGGAGGAGTTACACCCTAGATCACTAGTTTATATATGTATGACTAGAGGACATCACAATTAGACTTTCCTCTATTGGTGGATCATTTCAGAGATTTCTTCCTAGAATACTTCTGAAGTTTACTTATAGAGCATGTGGTATACTTTTCTATTGAGCTTGTGCTTGGAGCAGCCCGAGTGTCCATTCCTCCTTATAGGATGGCTACACCAGAGCTGCAGGATCTCAAGAAATAGTTGTAGGAGTTGCAGGACAAGGGTTTCAACCGACCTAGTACTACTTTTGAGGTTCTCCTATCCATTTTGCGAAGAATAAAAACTGTACCCTTAGGCTTTGTGTGGGTAATTGAAATATGAACTAGTTGACGGTCAAGAACTGATGTACCATGCATAAGATTGATGATATCTTTGATCAGCTTAAAGGAGATCGAGTGTTCGCAACGATTGACTTGAGGTCCATATATCATTTGTTTCACGTTAGACCATCTGATATACCTCTTACAGCCTTCCAGTGCAGGTATAGTCTATACAAATATATGGTTATGCTGTTCAATCTCACGAACGCGCCTGAAATTTACATGGCACTGATGAACCAATTGTTCCATCCACACTTGGATTCTTTTTTGGTGGTCTTTCTGCACAATATCTTGGTGTACTCTCACACTCGACACGACCATGCTACCCATCCTGAAATCATTTTGAGTACACTGATGGAGCATCAGTTATATGCTAAGCTCTTAAAATTCCACTCTTGGATGGATCAGATTCACTTACTCGGTCATGTTATCTCATATGTAGGAGTATCAGTTGATCCAGAGAAAGTGAGAGCTGTAGTTTCCTGGGAGCAGTCAAAGAACATCTTTGAGGTGAGGAGTTTTCTAGGTCTGGCTGGATAATACAGACATTTTATACAGGACTTTTCATGCTTAGAAGCACCTCTGAAGGATCTGACTAAGAAGGGTGTGAAGTTTGTATCATTATATTCTTGTGAGTTGTCCTTTTAGGAGCGGAAAGGGAGGTTAACTTTAGCATCGATAGTAGTCTTGTTATAGCCAGGCAAGATCTATACTATTTACTGTGATGCTTCATGTATTGGGCTGGGAGCTGTGTTTATTCAGGGAGATGTAATCATTGCGTACGTGTCTTGGCAGTTGAGGCCAAATGAGAGGAATTACCCGATGCATGATCTAGAGTTGGTAGCTATTGTTCATGCCCTATGTTCTAGGAGAAATTATCTTATGGGAGATCACATTATGGTTTTCACTAACAACAAGAGTCTCAAGTCAATCTTCACTCAATGTGATTTTAATTTGAGATAGCACAGGTGGGTCATGTATCATCGGTCCTTTGACTTTGATCATTCCTACACGCCTGGGAAGTAAAATGTAGTGGCTAATGTGTTGAGTAGGAGGACTCAAATATAGGAAGTTCAGGAGGCCAGCAGTGAGTGTAAACTTATGGCTCTGTTCTCTGAGATTCATTTGGAGGAGGATGACAGACAGGGGTAGACTTTTTGATCTTATGTAGTTTTTTCCTCTACTCTTCTTGATCATGTTTGAATGAGGCATCTATCATATTATAAAGTCCTAGTCCTAAGGGAGAGTGTGTCAGGAGAGGACCCTATTCCTGGATGGAAAGTAGGTGAGGATGAGATCATACGTTTCTAGGGGCACACATGGGTTCCAGAAGATATACCCAAGGAGATGATATAGGATTTTCATTCCTCGGTTTGGGTAGTTCATCCTGGGGTCACCAAGATGTATAGTGATCTATTCCATCAGTATTGGTGGCCTGGTTTGAAGAGAGATAGTGCTGGTTTTGTCATGAGGTGCTCTAATTATCAGCATGTGAATACGGAGCATCCGTGACCAGTAGGTCTTTTAAAGTAGTTATCCATTCCCATGTGGATGTGGAATGACATCGCGATGGACTTCTTGACTAGTTTTCTAAGGTAACCTCAAGGGAATTATGCCGTTTTGGTTATCATTTATAGACTCATGAAGTTCTCTCACTTCATGCCAATCAGGAGACCTTCAGTGTTGATGAGCTGGGACAGTTGTACATCTGTGAGATTGTATGTCTACATGGAGTTCCATAGTCAATTATTTTGGACATAGATTCTCTTTTTACTTCTCAGGTCTGGTAGGGGCTTCAGAAGGCTTTGGGTACATAGGTACTTTTGAGTATGGCCTTCCACCCCCAGACAGATGGCCAGTCTAAGCGTATGATCCATGTGCTTGAAGACATGCTCCAAGCATCAATCCTATATTTTGGTGGTTATTGGGAGAATCATATACCTCTATTAGAGTTTTCATACCATAAATTCTTTCAAGAAACTATTAATATTGCACCTTATGAGTCTTTGTATGGTAAGCCATGCCGATCACCATTATATTGGCTGGAGGCAGGAGAGGTAGCTTTGCTGGGACCTCATCTTGTTCAGGAGACCACATAGCAGATATAGTTGATTTGTAAGATGGTGGTTTCTGTACAGTCTCGACAAGATTCTTATGCTGATCAGCAAATAAGACCTCTAGTGTTCGAGGTCGGGGATCAGGTTTTCCTACGTGTCACAACGATGTCGGGATAGAAGAGGATTTGGATAAAGGGTAATATTTCACTGAGGTACGTCGATCCATTTGATGTGTTGGAGAGAGTTGGGCCAGTTGCCTACCGGATGCAGTTACCTCTGAGGTACCAAGCTATTCACGATGTCTTTCACATTTCTCATCTTCGATGTTACTTCTCAGACTCG
Source organism: Viscum album (assembly GCA_963277665.1). Lineage (NCBI taxonomy): Eukaryota > Viridiplantae > Streptophyta > Magnoliopsida > Santalales > Viscaceae > Viscum > Viscum album. Next base: position 1,807,029,568 of record OY728128.1, on the reverse strand, counting down.
TCTCATGTCTTTCATCCCGAGGAGGTTGAGATCGATGTGGATGTGTCGTTTGAGGGGAATCCTATCCGGATTGTGGATTATAGTACAAAGGTTCTCTAGAGCCAGTCCATTCATCCAGTATGAGTTCTATGGCAGCACGGGCAGGTTCAGGATGAGACTTGGGAGAGGGAGGCCGATGTACGAGCACAGTGGCCAGGGTTGTTCGAGGTTTCTTCTTCTACACAATGATAGGGAAATTCGGGGATGAATTTATTTAAGGGGAAAAGTTTGTAAGAACCCAGATCTTCCTTTCAGGTATGTTTTTCCTTTTCTGGTCATTTTTTAGGAAAAATGAATTTCTGGAAATTTTCTATTTACAAATCATGTACTTTATGAGTACACACGGTGTACTTCCCTACCGAAGGAGGCCGTGTGCTGGCCATGTAGTAGCCACAAACGTGGCCATGAGGGACTGACTTGGAGGCTGCTAAAAGTGGGATATGTAAAAGGTGAGTACACACCATGTACTCTAAAATTATATTCCGTGAATTTTGTTTTTTTTTTCATTAGACGCCTCAGGGTCGCATCTTAAGAACATAACATCCTACTTCTATGTTTCATTCATCCGAGAGAACTGAGTAGTCGCGGATCATTAACGAGCCCTCGAGCGAGTTCCCATCCTCCAAATTTAACTCCATTGGTTGCATTGGAATCGCATCGGTGAGTTCTCTCTTCTCCTAGAACACCATTCCTTGATTTCTCTTCTTTCGTGAGTTATCGTGGAATGAACGTTTTATGCGTTTTCAAAGATCTATAACATTCTAAAGCGATTCAAGCATTGTAGTTCATGTATATTGATCTCCCAACGCTAAGGTAGGTGGTTTGTGCCTTTTTGTTCAGTGTCTTTGAGTATTTTGTGAAAATTCCACCAATACCCTTGAACGGGTATTGTGTGTTAACAGTTTTACCCCTATTGTTTTCTTGACATGCTTGTATGCCTGTGTAGAGATAAATTTTGGATATGAATAGGGTTGATTGCTATGATTTGGATGTATTTCCCTTTCATGTTCTATTTATGACCTTTTGGTCCTGTTTTAGCCAGTTTGGCTGCCTTGCCTATTTTCCATGAATGTTGTTGTAGGATGGAGATTTTATATTCTGACATGATTGTTATGTTGTAAACTATTATATAAGTAGTTCTGTAGGTTTAGATGGCCATTTTATACTGCTATGATCATTGGCCTACATAGGTCCATGAGAAACTAGTGTACTAGACTATAAGGGGAATCGACTGGGTGAGCTTCCTCAGAGAGTCTTTGAGCACATTTGGCAATAAGGGGGATTGACCGAGTGAGAATCCTCAGAGAGCCTAGAACCACATAGGGCTATAAGGGGAATTGACCAAGCGATCTTCCTCATAGAGTCCTTGATTGCTTTATACTATAAGGTGATTGACCGTGTGAGATTCTTCAGAGAGTCTTTGATTTTATTCCTGAACAGTTTAGGCTATAAAGGTAATTGATGGTGAGTGCTTCCTTAGAGAGTCTATGAATGACCTAGGCTATAAGGAGAATTGACTGAGTGGGCTTCCTCAAAGAGTCCTTGAAATTGGGGCTAAAAGTGGAATTGATTGCATGAGCATCCGCAGAGAGTTCCTGACTACCATAGCCTATAAGGGGAATTGACTGCGAGTGCTTCCTCAGAGTGTCTTCATATATTATACCAAAGAGGATAGGTTGTGTGCACTTCCTAGAGGGTTATTATGCTATATTGATTTTTTGAGTTGTGGATATGTTTACCCCTGAGCACCATATTTTTTACTATTTTCTGTACCTTTACCTACCATATATTCACTGACTGTTAGGCACAAGTCTTTGGGTGGTTGCCTACTGGGATTTAGTCTCACACCCTGTTTGGGTCATGCTTTAGGGCCCAAAATGATTCTATTGTTGTAGGTATAGATAAGGTCAAGATCCCTTCTACTTTAGATAATTGACTTACTATGGAGATCGAGAGAATAGGACCAAGCTATGGCTTGCGATTCTGAGGAGTTTATCTGTTTTCTTTTGCATTTTGGTTTAGCAGTTTCGTATTCTAGCATTGTGACTTGTTTGGCTATTTTCCTAGACATATGTGTCATGCATCATTTTATATATGTGTGTGTGTGTGTGCGTGCGTGCTCCAGCTGTTTATTATTCTAGTATTCCGCTGTTTACTTTTGTTGGATAATTACTACTTATGAATCTGTATGTATTTGTTTAATTCCTCTGTGTACACTTCCAATGAAGGCATAGTTTCCCCACTATCACACACAAGGCCCTCATTGCTAGTCAACAACCTCTGGAATTTGGGGAAATGCGCTTGAGGCCAAGTGACCAACCGGGTATGGGGCACCTTTGGGTGGCTTCCAAAACCAAGATGTTACAATATTAATTATATTTACCCTTATTACCTTTCATGTAACACTTCAATTGGAATTCTTCACATCACATTCTGAGGCAATAGTCTTCCATACACATGAGTAACAATATCATGTTCTTTATTAAATGTAATATAAATTGGGTATATATGATATTTTTATTATATAGGTATGATAAGGTTATAAAAATAATTAATATCATATATAATTATTTCTATCATTATTTCTAACCATGTTAGGTGGTCATGGAAAAATCAATGGAAAAATTTTGTGACACGGTATTATATCACCCACACAAATGATGATTTAATAACCCCTTTTCTGGAAGTGTGTGTCGGTTGAGGTCATACCTTTAACATAAAAAATATTATTATATTTATTATTATAATATTATTTTATAATAATATTGTAATAATAATTTATATAGATATATAAGATAATAATATAAAAATGATTTTATAATAACATTATATCTTCTTCGGGTATCCTCTTTAGGTTTGCACAAAACCTTTAAAAGGATTTATTTCAATCCATGATATAATTATATAATGATTTGATTGAAGTTGGGAGGTGATTTTGTCCAGGTTTCAAATATCCAAAAGGCTATGAATAAGTGGTGAGATTGAGTTCCTTTGTATATTTGAAGAGGAGTGGAATTATTGAAAATAGTTATAATTTTTTAGTATTGAGAGGTCTCCCTTGCCACATGTTCCCTTAAAATTGAGTAATAATATAAGGAATAAATTATTTGGATTAAAAACACCTACAAAACACAAAATAAATATATATTCAAAACATTTTTTCTTTAACTTGTAATTTTACGTATTTGTTTTTTCAAAAAATTATTTCCTTGTATTTTAAAAAAGGGTTTTATTTTCATTTCTAATCAATTGGTCGACAATGAATTCATTATATATATATATATATATATTTAAACCATATTTTCAAAATTTACTTGATCTTATTCATACCCTTCAATATAATGGCTAGGTAATAATGGAAATATATATCTTGGGTCATTTATGTTCAGTGATGTGTGTGGAATAGGCCATCAAATAGTAAAATCTTGGGGTTTCATGCATCACATGATAAACTGAGTGTAGCGTGTAACATAATAAAAACTCAATATTCTGTATCCTTTATTTTATTGTATATATATTTTTTTATTTTAAAATTTCATGTTGTTAAATTGTACCCCCCCCCTAATAAATTTTATCCTTACAATTTAGACTTTATCATGATAATCAATGGATTGACTTTTCAAGATAAATTATTTTAAAACTACATTATAAAAATATTTAATAAAAGAAAATAGAAAGTAAAAATATATTCATATGGGCTAACTCATTACTAGGGTTCCAAATTGGACAACATAGGTAGAAATTTAGGAAAGTCGGAAATAATTATAGGGAGTGATTTAGGTCATTGGTCACAAGAAAGTGAATGATCAATTGAGAGTTAAGAACCTCAAAACTACACTCCTATGCTGATAGAAAAGTACATCAGTTCATTATAATTGAAGTTGCTTATTTTTTATGGGTTTTTCTATATCCCTTTCATAGATTTCATTATTTCTCATTCCTTATATACTATGAAAAGAATTGATATATAATTGCATGATGTGTATAATTTAATCCTTTTGTAAATTTCCACCGTAATCTAAATTTTTATCCAATGATGAGTATTAAAGATCTGTTTTTAAATAATAATTCTCTATGAACAAAAGTTTAATACCCAAAAATCATAAAATTAATATTCAGTCTATTCTAACCGTCTTAAAAAATTAAGTAAAATCAAAATGGTTAGAACATGGTAAGATAATTATCAAAATGAGTAACCATTAATATAATACAATAATCTTACAAATTAAATATTAATTCCCAATGATCAAAAATAATTATTACATAAATTAATACCCTTAATATTCAAAAATCATTTCATGAATATGTTGTAAACCTAATGACTAGAGGTACATGATCATATATTCTTCTAAGAAAAATAAATAATTTTTCATCAAATAAAATCCAATATGTTTCTGAAATAAACATAATATTTACATATAAAAATGTCATACTAACTAGTACATCACATACTTCAGGTGTAGTTACAACATGCTTATCACCATTAGGTTGAGGGCTTAACCCCCACAACCATTCTAGAGGCAATGGGTCTTTACTAAGCCTTTGGGTTGTCTCCATTTTATTATTTATTACTCAAAAATAATTCCTCCCAAAAATAGTATTGATTCTAAGGTTTAAAAATACCCCAACCTAGTAAATAAAATACAAAATAAATGTTATTAATAATTTTTTGTTATCATTACTTAAACCATCAATGGGTTATATATGACTATAACATTATGATAATCCTTAACCATTTAGACCAATTCTAGTATCCTTAACTCTTAGGATAAGATCACATGAGAAAATACTAATCACTAGATTTATATAGACCACCCTTTGATAAATACTATAATATCATAGAACCTACACTCCCTGATCCTATTTTAGAAACAATTACATTACATTTATATATTTGATGAAAATATTGGTGCCCCATATTTTTTCAAAATCATACACCATAAAAAGGGGAAATTGGATCATTTACATCTTTTTGGTCCATTTAAGTTTATATTTTTAAATTTATTGGACAAACTCTAACATAAAAATTCTCATGACCATAAATAACAATTTCTATTGCATATCCATTTTTTACCATTAGGAAATATTCATCATCCATATGAAATCCCCTCTGGAAATTATTCATTCAACCTTTTTTCATTATAACTGAAAGAAAATAAAAAATAAGAATAGTTATATCAAATGATGAAAAAGGTTAAACATAACCATTATAAACTGAACATCACCAATAAGCTTAATAAGTATATGAGGGTAAGATTTCATAATCACAGTTGAAGTGTATAACATATTATTTTCTATACACATAAATGCGTGTATCATCAAACATGTGAATATAGATAGAGTCATTAAGAACATAAATTGTCATATTTGTCACGACCCGCCTTCACCAAAAATGAGGGAAGGGTTAGCAGATTGCCAGGACCTTCCTTCTTTTTGTTGAAGGAGAAATAATGACCCCCGAGACCCGCCTTCAATAGATCCCAGAGTGGCGACTAGCACCAAGGGTATAGAAATTTCTCACAAATGGAAGGCATTACCCCTTTTTGTTTTATAAGATTTGGATATAACATGATGAAACTCATCAACAACAAGTTAAAAGAAAAGTAAAGCCAAAAGTAAACCATTCCCACATGCATGTTCGAAAATTAAAGCCACAAAGTACAAAAGGTGACTACAAAGGTAAGTACCAAAGAAGAAAAGAAACAACTGCAACTACCCCAAGGGTACGAGCTAGTATGGTCCCGCGTGATCCCCGAAGTCCTCCTGGAAACCTAAAAGCAGTTTTATAAACGTAGGGTGAGCATACAAGTACACTCAGTAGGGAAAACCAAAGACTCTCGTGAACAAGTGGGGGAACGTGCTAATGTCCCGTGAGAAAAGAGTAAACCAAACTCCTATCAAGGTAAAATATCCACCCAAGCCTCACTAGGGCACACTCCCCAAATAACGCAAGTCAAGTAATATATATAATAGGAGCACATCGATGTTTGGGTACCTCGCGCCACTTTCCCACTTGTTATTAAGACATCCTATGCATCGGACCAATCCCGCCATTCTCACCGCAGTCCCACTACCACACCCGCCCACACACACCTGGGCCACAACCACACACAGTCCCACTGCCACACCCTCCCCCACACACCTGGGCCACAACCACACGTATTCCCACTGCCGAAATCTCACCCGCACACAGCTAGGCCAGAACTGTCACACGTAACCACGCCTGTAAACACCTATTCCAGAACAAACACCACCACGCCCGAAGACGCCTGGGCTAGAAAATCCACTGCCACGCTCGAAGACACCTGAGCCTCATCCCGAAGACACTTGGGAAACCACCTGCTGCACACACCTGGCCAACCACCACACTACCTTGCCATAAGGTTCTTGGACTAATAATGTACCTCAGGCCATCAAAGCCTGCCCGAAGATACTTGGTCTATCCGGGAAAGGGAGAAAAAAAGGATCTAATAACCAGCCACCAAGAATAGTGTTGGGGAAAACACCCTCCCCCATTAAATGGGGGTGTTCGCATCTAAGTGCTCAACTTGGGTGGGGCGCGAATAAGAAACACAAAACTACAAGTATAGATATTGGTAACAAGAACTCACCCAAAGTCTAGGTTTTTCTAACCAGCCTACAGAACACAACACCACTACATCCAAGTCACAAGTCACGACTCTCGCCGACAAACTCATTTGTCCCATTCTTGTTTCATGTTCAGTAATAATGTTTAAGTTTAAGCACTACTGGGAAACTATTAGGCATAGGCATAAGTCTACGAAAGTAAACAATCAAACATCAATTTAAACATTCTCTTCTAATGTTACAACAATAAGGAAAAAGAGAGATCCCCATAGTACTGGAACCAAAGACAACCTGGGACACTACCCTGTGTCCCCTCCAAAATTATTTTTCATCAACAGAGGATCCCACCCGAGTTTGTGATATAAACAAGTACCCACCTGGTCTTAAAACTCACAACCACTGAATCCATACCAATAGGGGATCCCATCCCCAGTTTCACACAACCACCGAGGGTATAAAGACAGGGGATCCCATCCCCTCCCACGTCTCCCGCAATTGGTCAAAAGGAAAACAACCAACTACCACCACTAACACATGTCAGAGCCATGCCAGTATTTTCAGATTTAAATGAATTAACACACTGCATGATTTCAATTTTTGTGTGTTTTTACCGGGGGTTATCACAGAAGGATTGATCCTGGTGCCTAAATTTATTTGTCCGGATATACATGATTAACCAATTACTTTTCACAGCGGGAGCTTACAACCACAAAAATCCATTTAAAACATCAGCAGGGGTTCATTAGTGCACCGACAACGACCACCAACAACCTCGATTTTCAGAATGTGTAAGCCAGCACAACTCAGAAAGATGATTTTAATATAACAAAATTAACGATCACAGCCCCCCCCCCTTCATTCTTTATAGGATTCGTTCATTATCTTTAATTAGGTATGGTTTATCCAATTCTATAGAATCAAAAGCATGCCCACCCTGCATGATACACAAAAGGGAGAGGCAAAGGAGAAATTCCCTACTTGTTGATAGATGATCGACGTTTTGGCCAGGTGCGGAACTTTACGGATAACGATGCAGCACTCTCGATGCACCAGAAGCTGTATGTGAAAAGTCACGATCGAGGAAAGAGAAACCACGGCTAACCCTTAGTTTAAAAGATCCGTGGACGGTTGAGGTGAAAACGTGAAACCGCATAAGGCGCGGGGGTCATGGATTGACCACGCGGATCCACTCATCATTAAAGGTGGTTGGATGGTTTAAACTGACTCATGAATGGATTAAGTATTTAATTAAAACTCTTATGCACAGTCCGGGTCTTTAAAACATGCTTAAACAAGTCAGAATAGGGTTTAAAAACACATTTGTGCAAAAAGGAGCACTACTGGAAACAACTCGACAAGGTCGGGTGACGCCGATCGGTCTCACCAATCGGTCTCACCGAGATGCCACCCCTTTAGGACCCGGATTTTGGAAAAGGGAAGGACCAAGAAAGTCTGGTTCATCACATCAGATACCTCTCAAACTATTCTCATCCTCGAGAATTTAAACAACCCAGAAGGAAAGGGCGGGTCCGAACAACCACCCCGAAAGATACCTCTCAAGAGTGAACATCGTTGTTAACTAAGAACACCTTCTTGTCATGAACCAAGCAACATACCATGCGAAAATTCCCGGGCATGTGGGTTGGGGAGTCTCCTCCCCAATGTCAAGGTATTATCCTCTTTGAGCGGCATAGACTCGCCCACACGGGTTTAATCGCATCCACCTTAATGCGTCTTGATTAGGGGTCGGGTTCTCTCCTTCCCCATAGCCGGGGCTTTTCACACACAAACAGAGGAAAGAAAACCAGTACATTTCATAGCCAAAGGACAAAACGTTCTACCACAATAGGTACAACAAGGAACAAAACTCAAAACAACTCCGGGTACTAGGTACACATCTGTAATTCCCTCTCCCACGTACTCTCCTCAAGCCCACCATGTCTCCACTACACACGAACCAAGGGGATGGTTCGCCCGCGAATCACCTTCTCCTTGCGATCCTCGATCATCACAGGTCTCTCCACAAAGGTCACATCATCCTTGATGTCCATCTCACCCCAATCAAGTACGTGTGAATCATCGTGAAGATACCGATGGAGCTGTGACACATGAAAGACATCATGTATCCTTAGTAGCGGTAGTGGTAACTCTAGCTGATAAGCCACTTCACCGACCCGCTGCAACACTTCGAAGGGTCAGATGAATCTGGGAGAAAGCTTACTCCCCTTGCCAAACCTCTGCTGCCCACGCCGAGGGGAGACCTTCAAGAACATGTGGTCCACAATATCAAACTCCAAGGGCCTCCTCGTAGTATCAGCATACGACTTCTGTCAGCCCTCGGCCACCTTCATCCTTTCCCGTATGAGCTGAACCTTCTCTGTCGTGTTCTGTACCACCTCCGGGCCAAGGATGCCTGCCTCTCCCACTTTGGTCCAACACACAGGTGAACTGCATGGCCTCTCATGAAAAGCTTCAAACGGGGCCATACCGATGGTAGAGTGGTAGCTATTATTGTAGGAAAACTCTACCAGAGGAAAGTATCACACCCATGATTCTCCGGAGTCCAGAACACATGCCCGTAGCATATCATCCAAGGTCTAGATGGTTCGCTCTATTTTTCCATTTTTCAGGGGATGGAAAGCAGTGCTAAGGCATAACTGGGTGCCAAAATCATGCTGCAATCCTCTCCAGACTCGCAAGGTAAACTGTGCATCCCTATCCGAGACTATAGACCTTGGAACTCCATGCAACCGCACAACCTCATCCACGTACTTTCGTGCCAAAGAATCCACAGTACTCGACTCTCTAATTTCCAGAAAGTGAGACGATTTTGTCAACCTTTCCACTACCACCCAGATGGCGTCGTACCCTCCTTAGACCATGGGTAGTCCCGTGACGAAATCCACCGAGATGTCATCCCACTTCCACTTGGGGACATCTAGAGGCCGCAATAGGTTGCCTGGAACTCGGTGTTCAGCCTTCACTTGCTGACACACTAGGCACTTGGCCACAAACTCTGCCACCGCTCGCTTAACTCCGGGCCACCAAAATTGCCTCTTCAATCCCTGGTACATCTTGGAAACTCCTGGGTGTACCGCCAGGGGTGAGTTGTGAAACTCACTGAGAACTGTGTCGTGATCGCCTCTGGGACAAACAACCTTTTCTGGAAAAGCATCTGGTTCTGACCATCCTCTGTCCATCCTTCTGGAGCATTGCCCTGGTCAACTCGGTCACGCATCACTTCGCACTCTAGGTCTCCCCACTGAGACTCCTCCACTTGCTGAAACAGGGATGACTGCACTGTCATCTGATATATGCAGCCTCTACCACTATACATCTTCGCATCCAGGTGTAAGGCAGCCAACTCCTCCATTGCCTTCCAGGAGTCCGCCGACTCTCGGACCGCATCCTTCTGCGTCCTCCTGCTCAAGGCATCAGCCACCACATTTCCCTTTCCCTCAGTATAAGAGATCTCAATGTTGTAATCCTGTAGGAACTTCACCCATCTCCGCTGTCTCAAGTTTAAGTCCCACTGGGAGAAGATATACCTCAAGATTTTGTGATCCGTGAAGACCACAAAGCATTCCCCGATGAGGTAGTGCCGCCATAACTTTAGCGCAATAACAACCGCTGCAAGCTCCAAGTCGTGGGTGGTGTAATTACGCTCATGGGAATGTAGCTGCCTAGACCCATAAGAGATCACCCATTGTCGCTTCATCAACACGCATCCCAGGCCTTGTCTTGAAGAATCACAGAACACCTCATAAGCCGCCCCTTCTTCTGGTAATCTCTGCACTGGGGCACTGACCAACTTCTCCTTCAGATAGCTAAAGTCTGATTGGCACTGATCACTCCATACGAAAGCCGGGTCCTTCTTGGTCAGATCCGTCAAAGGGGCTTCTACTCAGGAGAAGTTGGGTACGAATCTCCGGTAGTAACCTGGCAGCCCGAGGAAATTTCAGACATCCGCCACATTCTTGGGTGTTGCCCTAGAAAAAATTGCCTCAAACATTGATGGGTCGACCACTACCCCATGCTCAGACACCACGTGTTCAAGGAAGTGCACTTCTTATGTCCAAAACATGCATTTTGACAACTTCCCATAGAGCTTGTGCAATCGGAGGACCTCCAAAACTGTCCTCGGGTTCTCTGTATGGTCCTCTTCTGACCTCGAATAGTACAGGATATCGTCGATGAATACAACCACGAACCGATCCATGTACTCTCGGAAGATGGTGTTCATAAGCCCCATGAACATATTTGGGGCATTAATAACACCGAAGGGCATGACTAAGAACTCGAAATGTCCATACCTGCACCTGAACTTTGTCTTCGGGATGTCACTCTCTTTCACCCTCCGCTGGTGGTACCCAGACCGCAGGTCGATCTTCGAGAACCATCCTGCCCCTTTCGGCTGGTCGAAAAGATCATCTATTCTCAGAAGAGGGTAGTGATTATTGATCGTTACCTGATTCAGCCTCCTGTAGTCTATGTGCAATCTGAGGCCACCATCTGCCTTCTTTCCGTACAGGACTGGAGCGCCCCACGATGACGCACTCGGACCAACATAACCCCTTTTAATCAGATCGTCAATCTATATCTGCAACTCTCGTAGCTCTGAAGGCGCCATCCGGTAAGGATCCATCGAGATTAGATGAGTGTCGGGCTTTAGGTCTATCCCAAACTCGATATCACATCGAGGGGGTAGAGTCATCACCTCCTCAGGAAAGATGTCCATAAACTCGCGGATGATCTCTGGAACTTCCACCATTTCAGCATCTACTGATTCCACTGTCAGCTCGGTCAACAAGGAGAGGAGAGGTTCCCTTCTATTGTTTCCCTTTAGACTACTCCGCTCGCCGGTGAAGGTAACACATTGGTCGTCCAAGTTCGAGAATGCCACCCTTCTTCGAAAACAGTCGATGACAGCACACACAGAAAATAGCCAGTCGTTGCCTAGGATGACATAGTATGGCTGAATCTGTAGTAGAAGATGATCCCTAACCGACTGATGTGGCCCTATCATCAGTCTACATCCACGACAAACAAACAAAAAGTCGTCTTGACCTCCGACTGGTGTGCTCAACACCAGGGGCACTGGAAGTATCTCGGCATCTAGACCCATGTAATGGGCTATACTAGGTGAAACAAAGGAGTGCAATGCTCCGGTATCGAACAAAGCATAAGCAAGAGTGCTAAACAGACTGATCGAACCTCGAACAACCTCTGGCCCTGCTGGAACTGATGCCTCTACGGCGTGTAATTGTCCACGCCCAGCTCCCCTACCCCTCGGCTGTCAGCAACCTCCCCGGCCACGCCCTGGTCGAGGTCCCTGTGGAGCGCCCTGAGGTCAGCCTCCTCCTCCTACGTCTACCCTCAGAGGATCGGGAGCTCGCTGTCCCTGCTGCTGCTACTGGAAAGGTCTGGCTGGAAGCTACTGCTGGGGCGGGTGCTGGGGATGACTGCCAATACTGTTCTGCACCCGGTTGGGGCACTTACTCCGGAGATGTCCAGGGCTCCCACAGATGAAGCACCGTGGTCTCGAGCCTGATGGAAAAGGGCAAGGGCTGGGGGATAAAAACTGAAACTACTGCGGTCTGCTCCCTGCAGGTCAGAACCTGGAGGGTCCTGATGCTGGAGGCCTGGTGCTGACGGGCTTCCACTTCGACGGTCCCAGCTGGATCCCCACTCGTGACACTCCTCCTAGAGCATGCATCCTCTCCTCCACTTCGTCCTTCTTCTGGACCTCCATGTACATCGGAAGGGTAAAGGGGGTAACAACATACTGCAGGGAGGGTTGGAGTTCCTCCTCCAAGCGTCTTGCCCGAGACTCCTCATCGGGAAAGAGGTCCGGAGCAAAACGTAGGAGGTCCTTGAACTTGATCCCTAGCTCCCTCATGGACATACTCCCCTGCTGAAGGGAGAGTAGTTCCTGCCTCTTTTCTTCCTTCATCGTCGAGGAGAGGAATTCCGCCCGGAACTCCCTCTAGAAATCCGCCCAAGCCACCTCAAACTCTCTCATCTTCCCCAGGTAAAGCATCCACCACTGACGCGATGCTCCCCGCATCTGGATAATGGCCAAAGGAACTCAGTATTTGGTCGGGGCCCGAATCAGGCTGAAGGCTATAACTAGATCCTCTAGCCAGCCTTCCGTCTTCATATCGGAGGTGCTGCCCACATACTTCTCGAGGGCCCGTCGCTGGAAGGCCCGAAGAGTCTTCTGCCACTATTCTCCCTCTTCCTCTCGATCCTCTCTCTTCCGATCGGCCAAAGTAGTCTTCGGGTCCTCGATCTTCTGTACCATATGTGGTCTCCTTCCAGGTGCCATAGCTTCAAGGTAAACATAGAATGCCTAAGCCCAAGTAGTGCAGAATATCGTTCTTAAAACTTCGTAAAATTTTAAATTTATTCTTAATTCCCAAGATATCCCAGAAACACAAGAACACAAGTCATTATGATGCATGTACCTTTCCTAGGTTCTCTACCCTGAAATTAGTGTGGTCTCACTTGGCCGTTCAGTAGGTCCAGAGTCCTTGCATCGGATCACGGGGGGCCCTAAAATCTCATGTACTAGCTAGTCTTCCCCAGCCTAATTCACACGCCAAGGTCACCCAACACTGTTGCCTTACCATCCCATGCAATCCTCACTGTGCCTAACTCCATACTCCATCCTATCTCTCAACCTCCCCTCTGATACCAATCTGTCACGACCCGCCTTCACCAAAAAGGAGGGAACAGTTAGCAGATTTCCAGGACCTTCCATATTTATGTTGAAGGAGAGATAATGACCCCCTGAGACCCGCATTCAATAGATCCCGGAGTGGCAACTAGCACCAATGGTATTGAAATTTCTCACAAATGGAAAGAATTACCCCTTTTTTTTATAAGATCGGGAGATAAGATGATGAAACTCATCAACACCAAGGTAAAAGAAAAGTAAAGCCAAAAGTAAACCATTCCCAAATGCATGTCCCAAAAGTAAAGCCACAAAGTACAAAAGGTGACTACAAAGGAAAGTACCAAAGAAGAAAAGCAAAAACTGCAACTGCCCCAAGGGTTCGAGCTAGTATGGTCCCGCGTGATCCCCGAAGTCCTCCAAGAAACCTGAAAGCAGTTTTATATATGTAGGGTGAGCATACAAGTACACTCAGTAGGGAAAACCAAATACACTCGTGCACAAGTGGGGGAACGTGCTAAAGTCCCGTGAGAATAGAGTAAACCAAACACCACTCAAGGTAAAATATCCACCCAAGCCTCACCAGGGCACACTCCCCAAATAACGCAAGTCAAGTATTGTATATAATAGGAGCACATCGATGATTGGGTACCCCGCGCCACATTCCCATTGGTTATTAAGACATCCTACGCGTCAGACCAATCCCGCCATTCTCACCGCAGTCCCACTGCCAAAACCACCCGCACACACCTGGGCCACAACCACACGCAGTCCCACTACCACACCCTCCCGCACACACCTGGGCCACAACCACACGTAGTCCCCCTGCCAAAATCCCGCCCGCACACACCTGGGCCACAAATGTCACATGTAACCACGCCTACAAACACCTAGGCCAGAACAACCACCACCACGCCCGAAGACACCTGGGCTAGAAAATCCACTGCCATGGCCGAAGGCACCTCGACCTCATCTCGAAGACACTTGGGAAACCACCTACCTCACACACCTAGCCAACCACCACACTACCCCGCCCGAAGGTTCTTGGGCTAATAATGGACCTCAGGCCATCACATCCTGCCCAAAGATACTTGGGATATCCGGGAATGGGAGCAGAAAAGGAGCTAACAACCAGCCACCAAGAACAGTGTTGGGAAAAACACCCTCCCCCTTTAAATGGGGGTGTTCGGCACTAAGTGCTCAACTTGGGTGGGGAGCGAATAAGAAACACAAAACTAAAAGTATAGATATAGGTATCAAGCACTCACCCAAATTCTAGGTTTTTCTAACCAGCCTTCAGAACACAACACCACTACATCCAACTCACAAGTCACGACTCTCGCCAACAATCCCATTTGTCCCATTCTTGTTCCATGTTCAGTAATAATGTTTAAGTATAAGCACTACTGGGCAACTAGTAGGCATAGGCATAAGTCCAGGAAAGTAAACAGTCAAACATCAATTCAATCATTCTCTTTTAATGTTACAACAACAAGGAAAAAGTGAGATCCCTATAGTACTGGAACCAAAGACAACCCGGGACACTACCCTGTGTCTCCTCCCAAAAGATTTTTCATCAATAGAGGATCCCACCTGAGTTTGTGATATAAACAAGTACCCACCCGGTCTTAAAACTCACAACCACTGAATCCATACCAATAAGGGATCTCATCCCCAATTTCACACAACCACAGAGGGTATAAAGACAGGGGATCCCATCCCCTCCCACTTCTCCAGCAATCGGCCCGAAAGGAAAACAACCTACTACCACCAACAACACAACTCAGGGCCATGCTAGTATTTTTAGATTTAAATGACTTAACACACTCCATGATTTCAATTTTCGTGTGTTTTAACCGGGGGTTACCATAGAAGGATTGATCCTAGGGCCTCAATTTATTTGGCTGGATATACGTGATTAACCAATTACTTTTCACAGTAGGAGTTTACAACCACAAAAAGCCATTTAAAACATCAGTAGGGGTTCATTAGTGCACATTCATCGACCACCAATGGCCTCAATTTTCAGAATGAGTAAGCCAGCATAACTCAGAAAGATGATTTTAATATAACAACATCAACGATCATGGCCCCCCTTCATTCTTTACAGGATTCGTTCATTATCTTTAATTTGGTCTGGTTTATCCAATTCTACAGAATCAAAAGCACCCCCACCCCACATGATACACAAAAGAGAGAGGGAAAGGAGAAAGTCCCTACTTGTTGATAGATGATCGATGTTTAGGTTAGGCGTGGAACTTTACGGATAATGATGCGGCTGGTCCGATGCACCAGAAGCTGTTTGTGAAAAGCCATGATCGAGGAAATAAAAACCATGACTAACCCTTAGTTTATAAGAGTCATGGACGGTTGAGGTGAAAACGCGAAACCGCGTAAGGCGCGGGGGTCGTGGGTCGACCACGCGGCTCCACTCTTCATTAAAGGGGGTCGGGTGGTTTAAACCGACTCGTGAATTGATTAAGTATTTAATTAAAACTCTTATACGTGTTAAGGGTCTTTAAAACACGCTTAAACGAGTCAGAATAGGGTTTAAAACCCCATTTGCGCAAAAAAAAGTGCTACTGGAAACAACTCAACAAGGCTGGGTGATGCCGATCGGTCTCACCGATCGGTCGCGGCGATCAGTCTCACCGAGACGCCACCCCTTTAGGACCCGGATTTTGGAAAAGGGAAGGACCAAGAGAGTCTGGGTCATCACAATATTAATCAATAATTATATTCCATGTGATATGAATCATGATCAAATAAAACATTATAATACTCTAGTATGAATACAAAAAACAAATTGGTATCATGGAACAACATCTCATAGAACCCTTAGAGAACCCTTATATAACACTTGATGAACACATAATAAATGTAATGACCATAAGGGAAACATAAAATGTAATTTTACAGAGAAACTAATCAATACGCATTGCATTGGAGCTCTTTCTAGGAACACTAATTGTATAATCTATAATGGATCACCCAACAGTTTATGGGAATTCCCAACATTTATAATTTCTGTGAACCTAATAATGAATAAATTACATAGACAATTAATTTCACCATAGATTATTGAAAAAAATTCGACATTTTATAAAATTATTAACCCATTTAATGGATATGTGTTCCATAAAAATCACAATGAAACTTTTTTAACCCATATAAATGAAATTTGTTCCATATTAATCTTCTTGAAGTGTGATTACCCCATCGAAAATAAACGGGTTTCATAACAATATCATGGAAACAATATTATTCCATCTATTAAAAAATCCAAGATAGTATCAATTCCATATATCGCTATTGGAGGAAAACTAAAAAAGGGTTGTTGATGTTAATTAATGGAAATTCCACTAAAACATCATTAAAAATATTTTTTGGGGGATACACATTTCAATTTGAAAACAACTTTTTAAAACAGAAAACATTTGGGAAAATTTATTTATTGAAAAAAGTTGGAAACATATAATATATGTATTATTAATATTCATTAGTAAAATGACCCCTCAACATTGAAAAAATAGTTTTATAACATTTTAAAAATAAAATTAGAAAACACTATTTTTGAAGAATAGGATTTTTTGACAAAAAATATGATTTTTTATTAAACAAATCTATTGAAATATTGAGCTCATAAAGAGAGATAAATGAAAGTATAACACTTGTTATAATTAAATAATCATATTATAGAAAACTTCATGATAAATAGGAAGTTTTGGACAATAATATTTCAATATTTGTGACTCAATCACAAACAATCGTGATAATTGATGTTATTGTAATATCAAACTCTTACCACATTGATAACTTTTATTCATTATCACCATAAAGAATTTAGTTAAATGGAATGTAAAATATCATTAAAATAATTATACTAATTATATAACATTGAAATTGGGATGTTTTTACCCCTTATATAATATTATATGTGTATAGCATAACAAATGCCACAATGAATGAAAATTGTGTCAAATTCCATTACTGCTTTGGTAACATTGAAACTGTAAACCACATGAAATTGATATTATAAAATTATTATATATATATAACCATAAGTTTGGGGATAATAATCATAAAATAAATTCAAGGGTAGTATATACATCATACGACGAAAAGAACTGCTAATTAGGTTATATATATCATAGAAATAAATGTAAAACAAAAAAACCCTTACCTTGAGTATATTTCATCAAGATTGTTCTTTATATTCCTAAATAATAAGCTTATGTTAATTATTTAATTTATTTATATACTTTTAATATATTACTATTAAAATTATTTCAATTTGAAATATGTTATATATTATTAAATAATCAATTAGGTATTATTTATATGTTTTTATTGTGTTCAGATTGTGTGTCAGAAACTACTTAGGTAGGATAACTATAGTAAAAAATTTAATTATTTAAAAGTATATAGAAAAAATCATTACATGAATATAATATTAACACAAAAATTATTATTTGAAAAATAATCATGGAATATTTTTATAAAAACTGATCTAGAGTTTTGATCGAGGAGATGTAAGGTCATACGTACACATGAATAACATTTCAATTTTTTCAATGATAATTAGGGAGAGAAGGTAAGTAATATTTTAACATTAAATAATGATAATTATAACATAAATATAATCATAGTTAATTATATTACCTTATATAAAACATTACTTTGATGTAAAAGGAATCAAATTTCTTTGAGGTTGTGGTAGTCCACACATCCACCAACAATGTTATCAATTTTTCTATGTGTGAAAAGGTAATATTGAAAAGGATTCATTATATTTCCAAAAATTTATTTATGTAATTATTTTCATAATTATTTAACTTAAATCATATAAATTCATTATAATTACAATTATTACATTATATGAAACAGGTTAGAGAAAGCACTTCACATCCCTTCGTGAGGTGTTACTCTGCCGAACACATGAGTGACATTATCATATCCCTTATAGAATTGTATTTAAAATATATGTATATGATATCATTATAAAATAGGTATAATAAGTTTATAAATAAAATAAATATCATATATAAATAGTATCTCTATCATTATTCACAACCTTGATATGGGGCAATGAAAAAAGTGAGAAACATCATTTTATGAGGCGGTAGTCTGCCATAAACATGAATGATGATTTTGTAACCCATTTTATGGAGGTTTTTTTGGTTTCGGTAGTAAAATTAACTTAAAAACATATTATTATGTTGAATATATTGTTATTATTATATAATCATTATAAAATAATAATTTATGGAGGTTTATAGGGGATTAAAAAAATAATATTAGAAGAACATTACCTCTTCTCTAAGTATCTTTATTAGGATTCCACAAAAACCATGAGATGATTTCATTCTTCCCAAAATAATGTTTATATGATAAGTGGAGTGATTTTGGAAGGATATATGGGAAGATTTTGTATAATCCAAATAGAATGGGAGGTGTGAATAATTCATGATATTATTCCCTTTTATAGTTGAGGATGTGTTGATTTCATGTAAATAATCAAAATTATTTACTATTGGGGGGTATCGCATACCTCATGTATCTAAAAAATGAATAATCAAACTCTTTAGGAATGATTGTTTCAATAAAAACCTCCAAAACTTAAATAAATACATTTATATACATTTTCATCCATAACTCCAATGTTTCCTTGTTATTTCTTGGAAAGTGATAACCTTTTATTTTCAAAAACAATTTATATTCTTTTATACTCAATTCGTCACCAAATAATTCAGTATATATAAATTTGTAAACTGTATGCCTTTATTTATTTTAATCATGTTCATAATATCCATTCTAAAAGCTAGGATATAACAGTAATATATATTATGGGTCTTTTAATTTTGGTGTTGCATCTAGAATATGCCGTTGAACATAAAAATATCAGAGTCGCATGTAACACAATATAAACTAAGTGATGTGTGTAATGATATGTATACTCAATTTTTTGTTTCTATAATTCTATTAAATATAATTTTTTTCTTTTTAAATATTGGGGTGTTACACTAATACTACACACCTTGATAGTAACTCTTAAAGGATATTATTTGGTTGATTTAAAACACTTGATGATCAATCATATGGGATTTATTTCAAGATTACATAAAGGTATTTGGTTATGAAGTATGTTAAAAAACAACATAAAGAAGAAATATTAGATCCAAGAGAGTTAATGTATTAACCAATTATGACATAGTATAAATTAAATTATCATATTATTAAATGATGATGACATTGGAGAATACATTATTGGACTGATCCCTCGTATGCATATACTCCAATTCTTTAGAATATTATCATTATCATTTTGGAGATTGAATTTAGATGAAATAAGATAAAAAGGATGGTATTGATAAATGTATGTTCCCAAAAACAACTATGTATAATAACCAAATAATGTGGCATACATAAATAGATTAATATCAATTTATATATTTTATGATGATAAACTTTTTTTATTAGTCTCACATAAGGTAATGAGGTCAATATCCTAATTAAATTTAAATAAATTTTATCATATCTATTTTAATTATTGAAGTAATATATATAAATAATACATTTGTATATTTTAATTAATACTTATGGTTATATGAAACAAATAAGAATTTATTTCCGTAGTTTTGAATTATTAGAATAAAAGAATATATTAATTATAATCAATGACATTGAGAAACTATTTTTTCAAAATGATATAATATTTGGAGACAACTCTTAAATAACAATTTTTTAAGGGAAAGATGTGTTTTAGGTTTTCTATATATTTATTGTTTAATAAAAAAGGATATGGTGATTTTGAAAATTTTAGTTATATTGTTTCGATATCCATGGGATTGATGATAATTTATTTTTTTATGTTTATAAAAAAATTGGATTATGGTATATATTATATACTGAATGAGTAGATGAACTAGTCTTTAATAACCTTTTATTTGTACTTATATAATTAGTTTTTCATAAAATGAGAAATTTATTGTTGGTTTTATGGTTTATAGAAACATATAGTTTTGGGGAAGGTATACTCAATAGAATATATGAATGGGTTATAAATAATAGATATTGTTTAAGGAAAGATAACTTTTCCGATCTATAAAAAAATATTTAAGTAGATGTATTATTGGAATTTGTATCTAGAATAATAAATATGTTAGTAATTCCCTCTCCTACCTTTGTTAGTGGTTAGAAATTAAAATTGTGATGATGAAATTTATTTACGGGTGGTATAATGTAATGACCAATGATTTTGGATCCTTTGAATTGAATAATTTATTTTAAAACTTGTCTCACACACTACCCCCAACCTTAACGAACCACAATATATTAATATGAAATTATTAATTAATCTATAACAAACAATATGATGGTAATAAATTAGTTGTTTTTACAATTAGAAAGTAAATAATTAATATGACTTAATATTTAAATTGTTATTTTGAAAAAAAAAATTATTTATATTATATATATTCTTTTAAAAATACATATTTACAAAAAATTAATTTAAATCTTGTAATGTAAAATAATTTTTTTAATTATACACAAATAAATTATCTAGTAGTTTATTTTTGATTCTTTTCTAAAATCGCCAATTTTTTTATGACCAGTAAAAAAGGATAAAATATGTAAATGTAATCAGTTTGAAGAAATTATTTTACATATTTATTATTTTGAAACAAATAATTTAAGTTTCATATTGGAAATTATAATAATTGTTTTGCATATACTATTTTTGAATTTAGGAACCCATGTTCAGTATTTTGAAAATTTTAATAGCGTCTTAATGGTTAAACATGTTTTAACAATTTATGTTTAATTAATTATAATATGATGAAATGAAGTTTTTATTTTATTTAACTTTTAAATAAATAATATTTTAATGTTAATGAATATTATAAATTTTTTGGATTTCATTTCAATGATAATTATATCCTAATCATAATCTTTTTCTCAAAAGTAAACTATTCCAAAAAAATTTGTTCTTACATGATACATGAACCAATGTTAAGAATAATTACAACAAAATTAGATAGTTGATTTGAAAAAAATGACTATTATATTTCATAAAATAATTTCAACATTATTTAATGTGTCCAATTTAATTTTTGGATATATAATTTAGATTATTAGTATTAATGATAATTACCACGATAATAACGAAATAATCATTTTAAAATTATTATTTTATTAAAATCAAGGAATTTATATTCAATAAATAATTTTAAAATGAATTAAATAATAAATTTAATATTATTTATTAACAAAAAATAAATATATTATCATTTATTGAATTATAAATCATTATTTAATACTATTAAGAATTACTAATGGTCCAAATTTCATTTTTTTTATTAAAATTGTTTCTCTACACAATATATTTTTAGTTTAAAATTATTTTTTTATAAAATTATATAATTTAATTGGATTATGGATATGTTATATTTTATTTTATAACACAAAAATTTGGTTAAGGGTTAATTTTTTTGGTTAATAATGAATAAAATCAGATAGTTTAAAACTATTTTCTAGTTTAAAAGTAAAAGAGTAAAATGAAATAAAAAATTCATAAAAAACATATAAAATGTCTAAAACATGTTTGTAAATGTATTTTTTCCATTATGAACCAATAATAAACTACATAGTTAATAATTTAGAAAAATTGGAATCATTTAACTTTAAATGGTTTCAAGGAATTATTAAGTATAAAGAGTGTTTCCAAATGTTCCCTTTTCCTATCTTATAAAAGGGGTTCACTTACACCCTATCAAACACATACATTTCCATTAAATTAAACCATTAAAATATTCCATTTTAATATACATATTTTAATCCCCCCAAAAAATATTCCCCTTATCACTTTTAGTTATCCTACACACTTCAACATCTACTGTGCATCCAAATATAAAATCGTGTGTCAACTTAAGTATGATCTATTTTTTAATATTTTCCCTATAAATTATACAATTACAAATAGATCATTCAGAGAATGATTTGATTAATTTTATATTATAATTGTATTTATATTTTTAATATTAATTTTTCAAACGTTATTTATTCATTTTCATCTACTTAGAAAAACAAATGAACATTGTTAATGTGATGTGCAGACTACCACCACCACAAACTGACATTGTTTTTTTTCCATTAGTACTTTTAATATCTGGTATAAATATTGGTTATGATTAATAAATATAATATATTAATTATCCTATCATTTTAATTTATATCCACGTTCACCTCCACCTCAACTGTTGAGAAATGAGAACGCTAATCGTGCATATATTCCAATTACATCCTATACGATAAAATGATTTTTTTCCATTTATATTTTTTAAATTTTCATAAAATCCTATGTTATAGTTAATTTTATTAAAAAATAATATAATTATTCTTCCATTATAATGATATTATTTAATAATTAACACCTCATTAATCATTCTCTCCAATCAAGTTAGAGCTTGTTAAATTTTAGGTTACATTAACCACATATGCAATTAATGATTTATAGTATGATTATTGATAACAATGGGAATATTAAAGATGTATTTTTTATACTATAATAATAAAATAAAGATTGGTATAAGGTTCACTAAAATTAATAAAAATTATCCATTATAAATTTGGTTTTTTCATAACATAATGGAATCCTTTATGGATTGATATAATAACATTTTAAATCAATATATGTTATCTGATTCAGATTAAGATACGTTATACATATAATTAATTTGGTATCTCTTGAGGAAAAACCCCCCATGTTATGTTTATACTATTTTTGGGTTATTTTAATTATTAAAAAAATAAAATTTGCAAGCCCAGTTTTGAGGTTCTAGCATGATAATTGAAACTTTTTTTATAACAAAGAACGATGAAATATGTATGTAATAAATGTATGTGGTATAAAAACTTTTTTATAACTCATGGATGTTCGGTTTCATGATGGATATATTTTCCAAAAAACCACATGAAAATATATTAAACGTATGTAATTTGAAATTTTTTTGATTGGTGAAGGATTAAGGATTCGTGGAAGAATTTAATATGAGAATGTGGTATATTTCAGGAGTAAAAAACCACATGTGAGAATGTGGTAAGTTTCATGAGTTTTCAAATTTCCTTTATTTTTCATAAAGATTGGTAGTTTTGAGAATAAGAAATAAAATTTTTAATAAAAGGTTGGTTTTCTTGATAGTTTCACGAAAGGGAGGAAATGCTAATAAATAAGTGGATAACCCATCATTTTAAATGTGGTTGACATAATGAAGATATAAATTCTTTAAATTATTGAAAGATTTCAAACAATGTTTTTTATACATGAATGATTCATATGAAAATCTATTCTATTAAGAAATTACTTATTTCAATGTAAGAAACATTGTTTCATGAAGGTTAAGGGAATATCGTGAAAGGTAATGGGTTTCATTAAAGTTTTATGTTTCATGATTGATCGAAATGATTCTCAAAATAATTAATCTTCTTAAAATATTTTAATGTTATTAAAAAATTTGAGAAATAGTTTCAAGAATTTTAACCTTACACAAACTAAAATGGATGACCCAAAAAATATGTTTTAAGGTTACATTAATCAGGTGAGTGATAGTTGAGCTTCATAAAACCCCAAATGATGTTTAAATAGTAATGATTCAAGTGATAAAATGAATAATCGTATAATGGATTGTTGAGATTATTCTTCATTTGTTATCAATAATTAAATATTTTTTGATGGATGGAGTAGTGATTCTTGGATAATTCTTATTGATTCATTTAATGGAATTGTATTTCAATCATGAAAAATTCTCCATTTTAATAATTTATTAATTATTGAACAATTGATAGAGAATTATGACTAGTGAAAAAGGATGAGTACAATGTTTACATCAAGAAAAAAAGTGGTGCTGAATATTTCTATGCAGAAATAAATTATTTTTAAGAGGAGTTAATGGAATCAAAAAACAAATAATTAATAGACATGTTTTGTATTATGTGGAATTTGGTGCTGAATATGGAATATTATTATTATTATTAACTAACTCCATTAATGATATTTTAGAATAATATATATCCAACCATAAAGAGACATGGATCAAATCAAGCCACACATATCGGAGGATACATTAACTATGTAGGGGAACTAATCCATCAATAATGTATCGATACAGAGGTGGGTGAAATGTCTATAGTCCTGAAGAATTGTACGTCTATGTGAGAACATCATTAAATAGAGCAAAAAAATATACTGGGTTTTTGGTCATGAAATGTTTATCATAGCCACGTGAGACCTGTAACACCCCCAAATGATAAAGGGATAAATGACTAAATGATATGACTCTTGTCAACATGGTTCTCCTTCGTTTTCGGGAGCCTGTCGGATTAGAACTCTATAGTTTAGCGTGTTTTTCCTAGAGTAGTTATCAGGATTGGTGACCTTCTGGGAAGTTTCCCAAGATGGGTGTGAGTGAGGAAAAAGCACATTGGAAAGGACAAGTGTTGGCCTGTGGGGACTATCATTGGTCAGATGACCCATTCGGGCACATGGGTGGACCCTGGGGTTGGCCCCATGTGTCTGTGGGGAAACCGGTGATACCTGGTGGGATAGGACCTGACGGTCATGTTAATGCGGGGTGGTTGTGCAGTCACTGGGACCCAGTTGTCACGAGACCAATACGTGAGTATATGTATACTAGTTTCGATCCCCAATCGCCAACTCAATCCTATAGTGGCATCACTTGTAATGAATTGAAGTGTGAAACAGGGGCGTCGATCAATATGAGGTTCTTGAGGTGTTTACTATTCATATGCAATGGAATGTATGTTATTTTTTTCATCCATGTAATTTTGATTATATATATTTTCCAATCTCTACTAGGGATGAACATTATCCTCATCCACCAAAGTATTGTCTACTTAATTTGATGTACGTCAGCAATAGTCAGATGAACAATCCATGATTTGGTTTGGTATTCAATTTTTTTCGATGACTCAATATCAATAGATTCATCGTGTATCTGTTTTGGATTATTAAATGAAGAGAATAATGATTTTACCTAAATATAACACATGAATACATCATGTGATAACCCATGGATCATGGGAACAAATAAAAAAATTCATCACAGCATCGCAAGAATTCATCTCATGATTGAATTAAAATCAACTTTGTCACCCATAAAATCACCAACCACATCACATGATCATTCATCCATCATGTGAATCATTCATAAGAATAAGAACATAACCGTATTTATAATGATAAGTCTAACAATTTTATTCTATATAAAGTGAATATTTTGGCTAGTTGTGATGCAGATATCCCTTGGGGAGTCGCATGTTCAACAAATTTATCATTTGAAGAGGTCGTGAAAATCGCATAATCCAACTAGCATTTAATGAGATTCAAAGGAACAAAGAATTTCAGAATTGAAAAGATCATGAAGTTATTAATGATTTTTGAATGAGTATTTATCACAAAAAAATCATATATTTTATAGTGGATCATCAATTATAAAAAAAATAGAAGATGAAGAAAGTAATCATTATCTGAGTAATTTAGACAACTCTTGAGATAGGGAATCTTCTATGATTCATTAATGTGATGGAGAATGATTATATTTTCTCCAAACACATGAATCCATTAAGTTAATAACCTCTTTTTTTTCTGAAGATATTTGAGCAAAACCTAGGTAAAAGCATTGTCATGTGAAATAGAAGGAGTTCACTTGATATAATCAATTGAAATATACCTTGTGGATGTCTCTTGTAATTTGAAAAACCCCATAGACAAATGTTGTTCAATAAAAGAACATATTAATAGGCAGTGTGGAATTCTTGGATATCTTCATGTGAATGTTAGAGAAGAACCCACGATCCTAACATGGCTTTTTCCAATGCATTATAAATGAAGGTGGAATGTTCACTTGAACCATGTATTATTATGAATGTTAAGTAAGGTAAAATAATTTTAGACAACCAATGCATGCTATGAATCTTACATACCATTATGAAATTAAATAATAATTTTGAGAAGGAACATAATATAGAATTAATTATTAATGGGCTTTTAAAATTTTCATGCACAATGAATTACAAAAAGCATGGATGAATAGTGTTGATAATTTGAGTAGGATAACCATGTTTACATTGTTAAATATATTTATCACATGAAATATTATTGAAAAATTAGTGTGAACCACTTTGACACATCTTATTCAAGAAATAACATTAGTATAATGAAGAAATTACTAACCATTTTTACACTAATGAAACTAATCAAAGAGAATTGATCATTTATGCTTCTATAATTCTGGTAGGCTATAAGGGTTATTTAAATTTACATCATAATGATTAATTGTGAAATATAATTGGGTTATGAGATCATCCTATACTGGATCAATAATGAAAAGAATAAGGATCATGTGATTACGGGGTATAACCAATTTTTAAAGAGGATCATGGATCAGAAGACAGTTTTCTAATATACACAACCACAACATACTAGTTTGATTGTTGGGTGTAGAACTAGTATCCCCATGAGTAAAAACTATTATATTGTTTAAATTGTTTATTTATGATACATTATAATCATTTATAATATTATTGTTGGGAATTCGTGTTGATGGGACTAACCAACTTAGAATGAAGATGGTCTTTCTACTGAACCATATAAATCCTTGGGGTTTTACCCATTTTATTTAAAGAATTTATTGAGGAGAGGATGAGATACACTAAATGAGTGTAATGGGTATTTAACCAACCATAAACGTTTAATTGATTAAAACCAATTTATAAAATAAAAATGGATCATTAGTTCACCCCTCTACTTATAAGTGATCTCACACTAATCACGAAACATTAATTGGAATTAGAGGGAAGGTTTCCACTGATAGATCCAACAAACTACTGATTATGGATGAAATTCATTAGTTAAACATCAAGGGTGTTTCTATTTACAATAGTGAGAACTATAATAGGTGGATAAATAAAATTATGGTATACCTCCTATCACTTGTCGTATTAGAGATATATGTTGCTAAAATTATATATCCACCCTTTGATGGGAATTATACTTTGATATATAATGAAATTTAAAACATGTTGATGGATATAAATGATAAAAATACTAACATGATGGATTTATTAGAAAATTTGCACATAAAAATGATTGGTCATATAACAACTAAGGATATTGGGGATAAACATGGAAGTAGTTATTAATGTAATCTTAAATTCAAATAAGGTATGAAAAAACTCTAGTGAAGAAGATCTGATGATATCAAAATGGGTGATGATTGTTATTTTGATTACTACATTACAAGATTAAATGAGATTTTTTATAGAATCTGTGGTTTTGGTTAGAAGCTGGATGACTCGACCATAGTGAAACAAGATAATGAGAAACATTCTAGATATATTTGATACAAACATTTCTTTTTTGTATGATTGGGAAGATATATCATTGTTTTAAGTTCATAAAATTCACATTTCATGTGAATTGAGAAAAAACCCAACATTTGAGGAGAATGTAAAATATGACATGGCATTTAATGTTATGGTAAAAGAATCTAGAGTTGAATAAACACTTGAATCATGTGATTATGAAGATGAGGAAGATTCAGAATAAATTAATAAAATGATAGAATTATTCTCAAATATATTTTAAAAATTCCTGAAGAAAAAATTGAAAAAATCACTCAAATACTATAATTTCCACTAATGTTATAATTTTTATATTAAATGCCTAAAAGAAAAAGTCATTGATATAGACTCAGATAATGAAGATATGACGACCTATAAAATTAAATGGAAGAAGAAAAATAAATTGTTTACATCCATTATGATAAATATAAAGGGTGGAGAAATGTATTATTCTTCATCATCAAATAGTGAATCAGAATATAGAAGATATTAAAATAATTTCATGTCTTCTATAATTAACATTAAGAAATATAAAGACTCATTTGAGTGTGATGAAGGTGATAATATAACTCAACTATAATGGATTATAAAATAAAATATTGAATAGTCACTTTTTGGGAATGTTCGACATAATTGGGAAGAGAAAGGCTTAAAAAAGTAATTCACTAAATCACCATTGAGAATAATGAACGTGTCAAGAAAGAAGAGGGGAATCTTAACTACAAAAGTGAAAATATGATGAATTTATCTGAGTTATAATGATATATAAAATCTATTAATGAAAAAAAACAACTAGAAAAGGAGAGCTTAACATTAATGAAATATCACTTTTTGATGGAGTTAAATGAATCAAATAGATGTTATTTTAATTTGATAAGATGGTGAGTGATCTACGTCATAAGATTACTGAGAAATAGTTAGAATTAATAGAGACCTAGTATATACAACTTTCACCTAAAAATTAATTTAATGAATATGATAGGGTACATCACTTAATATATTGAGCTTAAAGGTGAATAATATAAATCCACTAAGAATAAGGGTCCATAGAAAATGTTTATTTCTATACCTAAATAATCTCAATATACATATTTCATTTTAAATAATATATGTTCAAGAGACCACATTGAATGTGGTTGGACAAAAAATGATGTTTTGAAGGAAAATACTAGTGTTATCGAGTGTATGTTCAAAAAGATTATTTTTTTCAAAACATGTCACTACCAAGAATGAGGCATGAATAAAGATTGATATGTTCTAAATATATTTGATGATATTATAAAAAATAGTGCCCTTTTTCAAAGACATCATTTAAACTATTAAATCAGAACATATTTGAATGCATGAAGGATGTTTGTGGCCAATGTGATCAATATGGTCATAAATATGAAAATTATTGAGATATCTCTCCAAGTGATGTTTCTCACAATGTAAATGTCAAGAGAAGATAGTTGGTGAAGAAATATATTTTCATTAGTGAATTGTGTTAGAAGATCAAATAGTCCTCAATTACTAAGATAAAATATTTTTTTACCTGACCTGACGAACTTGAAAAGGATAAAATAATAGATAAATATCATTAACATACTGATACAAATGGAAATAATGTGGTGATAGTTCATGAAGTTACATTTGATTATAATTCCTATAGAAATGATAAATTCAAAATCCTTTACTATTGATGTTTTGAAAAAACATTGAATGACATAAAACATTGAATGAAATTTCTATAACCCCAAGGGGATATCATATAAGAGATGTGGAAACAGATAAGAAATGCTTTTAGTACTATAGAATAATAGATATCATCCTTAGAAGTATAAACCAATAGGGAAGCATTAATTACTCACTCAAGCAGAACAAAGAAAAGAGGTACATCTCATTCAAAATCTATTAATATGTTGATGGATTGTAGATTAAGAGTAATCTATTAGTTTGAATGTTATTTATGAGATTCCAATATACCACTCCTTACTTCATATAATTATATGTGTCTTTGGAAAAAAATCTGGAATTGACAGAGAAATTTGATTTTCTCACTTCATGAAAACATTAAGAGACTGTACAACATTGAGTCTATTGATAATTTATGAAATGGAAAAATATATTACATATCTTCAGGGAGATCAACCTTGAGAATAATATAACATTTTACTAAATTTTAGTAAATCTAAATAATATAGAAAGAGTTAAAATAAGAATTTTCAGTTTTCCAATCACACTTTCCTCTATAATTATTAATTTTAATTTCAATATCAATTAAGGGGTAGTTCATGGTTGATTGCATGATGAGATATCGGGGGTAATTTCTTTTCACCTAAATATTCTATTATGTTTATTAAAGATTAAATTATTATTTTATTTCATTTAAAAAAATTATATTTGAAAACTTCTTTAAATGATAATTTAGAAACTAAAATCATGATTTCACATTCATGGTAGTTTATGAAAAAAAAATATAAATGATTTTTTTAACTCTCTTATTTTATAAATTTATAAGAGTTTGTTAACTAATGCCACTTTTCTACAAGGACCATATGATGTCATTCCCCTCCCAAAAGTGCTCAGGAAATAACCATTAAATGGAGGAGAAACTATTTTGGAGAATCCAATATTTATCCATTGAATATTATGTTCAATAATTGGGAGATGGTTTGCACCACAAATTTACAGTAGTGATATGTGTTGATATTTAAAAGAAAATACAAATTTGATATTTTTTAAACTGTGTTTATATTTTAATCATGTAAACAATGTGTATATATTAATAAAGTGGTGATTCATAGAGATTTTTTATGATTTTATGTAAAGGAATTATATTTCACTCTTGAGAAATTTAATAAGATAATAATGTGATGATTTATTGAGTAGTTATTAGAGCATTAGAATTAATGAAAAAATACATTCATAATGTTTACAAAAATTTGATGGAGATAATCTAAATATTTCAATGAAAAAAAATAATCTATTCGGATGAGGAGAAAAAGGATGTTGTGAAAAATATATAATAGTTACATTTTTTATGATGTTCTATTTTTTGGTGAATATAGATAATTATTATTTCCTATTTCCTTTCATAATTTTTTTTAAAATATGTCTATATTGGAATCTAGATAGACTAAATCAATCCCATATACATTGGAGGGGACCTCATTGACATGGGGAAGATAGTCCTTATAGCATGTATGGCAGCATAGGTGGGTAGGACATGTATATTCCCATATTAATACATTCCAGTGGGAGTATACATTATGATAGGTAAAAAATCTCGTTAAGTCAGTTGGTATGTGTTGCTTGGTATAGGATTGTGAGGCCCATGTTTGAGTATTTTTATGCGGGTGATGATCTCCTTACCATCATAAACCTATAGTGGCCATGTTTGTAGTAAGAGAGGAAACAGGGATCCGATTGATGTGGGATGCAATAAGTACAATACAATTCCAACATCAATTAATATATGTAAATTTCATGACCTTTTTTATTGTGATAATCTACCCCACCAATCTCTACAAACAATCTTCTTCATCCTTGGCCACAAGAGGATTTCCAACAATGTTGAAGTAAATTGTTTTTTTTTCAGATGAACTAGCATAGTTTAGTTTTATATCTGATTTTTAGTATGGTTTAAACTCAATCACTTAATAATGATGCATTATTTTCATGAATAAGTGAAGAGAGTGGGAATTTTTCCAAAACCTTCCATATGAATCCATCACACGATTATTAGTGGATCATGAAATAATATTCACCCAATCATATCAGCATCACAAAAAATAATCTTGTAAAATAATTAAAATCATCCATATCAATTAGATAATAAACAATGAGATCATATGAACATCTAGACATCACGTGGAGCCTTTTTTAGAAAACTAATGTAATATTCTATCACATAAATGTTCATTCATTTAAATATTGTATCCAATGAAGGCATCGGATGGCTATCATATGGAAGTCCATAGGGGAGTCTCATGATCAATGAAGATATCATCTAATGAAATCTCATGAATCATGTGATCACTACAATGATTCCTTAACTTTTAAGAACCCAATACTTTCAAAATTGATGATATATTTTTATTTTTGAAGATCCTTGAATGAGTACTCAGCATGGCATAAAAAATAAGTGCATTTACCTTGCTGTATCCACTATTTATATAGAATAATAAAATAGGGCTAATAATTCTGACATGAAAAAAATTCGTTGTAATCTTAAAATAGATCATCTCACTTGATTCAGTTATTTGATGGATAAGGATTCTACATTATCCCATCACATAAATACATTATGTAAAGATTATATTAATCAAATTATAAAATTTGAGAAGAATCTATGAACAACCTATTTTAGAAAAAAGATAATGATTTTTTATGATATGATCACATGAAGTACGCCATGTTAACATATCTAGTCATGTAAAGGAACCCAGAGACATACCGTGGTCATAGGAAGCAAAAATGTGTATGTAGTTAGAAATCATGGGACCTCTTCATAAAAATGATATAAGAGAAACCATGATCAAAACATGGATTATGGAAATTGATTGTGATTTATTGATAATGGTTCAAGTGAACTCTACTTGGTATCATGAAGGAATAAATGTATAATCCTTGCATGTGACGCATGCATACCATGAAAGCAATGCACCATTATGGAAATACATCCTTCTCTTGGAAGTGAAATACACAAATAATTTTTATGGGTACTTAATACATTTTGATATTAAATAATTAATTATTAATATTACATAAAATATTGATAAATATCCCATGATGTCTACAATTTTCTTGAACCATACATTATTGCATTCATGCATGAATAAATTTTATAATTATAGGATGAAGAATTATTTCATATTATGTAATAACTTTCTTTCATAAAATATTGTTTAAGAAGATGTGTCAACCATTTTCACACATCTTAGTGAGATTTGAACTTTATCATAAGGAAGACTTTACAGCAAATTGATACACTAATGAAACTGTTCACACAAAGGTGATCATATTTACATGAGGATGCCCACCAAAAATCATAATTTATTGATGTCTACATGTGCAAAGGTGATCCATAAAGCTTGTGAGGGTATAAAAAATTATTTAATATGATCATGTTGAATATTATGGTTGGTGGATAACCAATTGAGATAGAAGAGTTATATTTTTCTTTGGTATTAAAAGGATAAAATAGAAGAATATCTATTGGTCTGTAATACTAGTGGCTTCCCAAACCATTATAATCAATGATAATATAAGACTTTATAATTCGTCTTGGGGGGACTATCTGACCTGATAAGGAGTAGAGTTTTATACCATAAAATTTAAATAATTATTATTTATTCCTTTGTATTTACAAAATTATTCTAGGTGAGGATGAGGGACACAATACGTGATGAGAAAGACATGACTAGAAATAGATGTTTAATTCAAAAAAAACTAAAAGGATAAATGGATAACTAATTCCATCCCACTTTAAATCATTGATTTCACATTTAAATGGGCACTTCAAGTTGTAGTGAGAAAACATCTTTTGAGGGATCAAAGAGCTTTAAAATTGTAATTGGTAGTAAATTTGGAGGGGAAGTGAGTCCACTAGAAAAATTTTAGTAGTAGTTCACATTATTGTAATTGCTATATGGTCACATTTACTATGTTTTCAGATTTTATATATCCTAGTGTTTTTGAACCATGTAATATTATTTTTTTCTCATTAATTGTTTCATTTATTATTATTAATTGCTATGGAAAAGGGCGAAAGATTGTTTTTTCCAATGATGAATTAAGATCCAAAGGGTCTACTACATTATTATTTTATACCATAACTCACCCCCATCATATTCATACTTTTTGGAATAATAGTATCATATTATGGGTAATTATATCAAAATTACAAAATATGTTCAAACCAATTAATGTTATAAACAATAGATGTTCAAAATAAACTATAACTAATTATTTCCAAAAAGGGTGTAGAATTATAAGATGAATTATAAAATAATAATATTTATGAGTACCACTCTAAAATTAGTTTTTGAGGTATCTATGTTTATTTTATAAGAGTTTAGAGTGTGATCAATTAATAAAAGAAGCAAGGTGATGGTTTGTTGACTCATGTTCACTTTTATTAAGGCATGATTTCTTGTTTTTATCCTATTTATTTTTTATGTGGTATAAAAAATAAAAATATTACTTAATCATAAATCACTATTCTTTATTAGATATAACTTTTTATTTCAAAATAATCAGGCTAGTTATTTCAATCCACAAACACCTCATGTTATAAGGGTTTTTTTGTCTTTAATTTCATTCCATTGAGACATATCCATAATTAACATCACATTTCATTTTCAACGGTGTAAATAATACTCTGTGTTCATTTAGTATAATCATTATATTATATTTCATGGTATATGATGTTATATTAAATATACCAACTTTCATGGGATTAAGATTCAGAAGTATCAAATGTAGTGATGGGTTTTCAAGACTTAGATCTCTTTATTAGGATAGAATATATTCTTTCAATATTTATCTATTATTACCTATAATATTGAAATGATTTATTTCTCATATTCTTTTCTATGGAAATCTCTTCTATTTGAAAATATCAAATTCTTTGAAAGAATTTTTTCAAAAATAAAAATTTTATCTTTGGTATGAATAAATAACATTTTTATAAATGGATCTTTTTTAAAATTTCTATATTTTCAATATCTCAAATTTTATATTATAATATTGTAAATGTAATTTAAACAATTATATATGATTTAAATATATATATTTCTCTTTTCAAAATGAAAAATAAATACCCTTTTAATAATGTGGGGTTTTAAAAAGTTTATTTCTAAGTTATGAAAAATATTTTTTCATCCTTCCAAATTAAAAAATATTATCTTTCACTCCAAATTTTAATTTGATAATCCATATGTTTTATTTTAATTTTTAAATATTTCTTTTGAACATAACTTTTTTAAATGTTATTCCGCATTTACTTTTAAAGACAATATTTATTTTTATTTTTCCAATTATTAAATATTTTATATAAAATTAAAATTTTCCATTTTTTTTATATCGTGATTATGAAAACATTATTAGATTATTTTATGAGTAAAAATTATAAATATATTTTAAATTATATTTTTTAAAACCATTATTTTATTAAAGAATATTTTAACTAAAACTTTATATATTGTACTCTTTCCATGGTGTTATACAAGTTTTTATTTCAAGTTAAACATTCCCTTTTCAATGATGTTCTCCTTTCACTAAGAGGGAAAATAAATTTTGGACCCAATACATTCTCATAAAATGATTCATTTTAAATTTTATTGAAAATAAACAATTATTGTGAAACAATACTCATAGCCATGACATTTGAAATGGAAAATAAAAAATGTATTCAAAATTTCTTTTTATGATGAACTTTCCTCATTGCCACCAAATGATCCATAAGTAGTGGTGTTATGTTTCATGTTTTATCCAATATTATTCTTTAATTTTTTACTTTTAGTGATCATGATTTAAATATAAAATTATGTAATCATGGTTTTATTTTGTGACTTTTTAATTTTTTATGAAACCCGAATTAATTTCATGGTATCATTATGAAAATTGAATGATTTCCATCTTGGATATTTTGTGAAACCCAATTTATTTCCACGGGTTCTTTGTGACATGATTTCAAAAATTTATTGAATCAAACTTCCATTCTATAGTTTATTTCATGATGTGATCACTGTTTTCTATATGGAACAAAATTATATGGACTACAATTTAGATGTGTTTAATATCTCTCAATAATACATTTCGTAATGGATTATATGTCATGAGATTGAAATATTATGTGAATAGTTATGAAATTCACTGGGTTCACTAAGGGTGATTATAATGATATTATGATATACTCATAATTTTATGTGTGAATGGATCAATAAGTCTCTTGGTTCACATTGGGTGACTGTGAAGGTTTTAAAATCAACTGATAATTTTATGCACAAACCGGTTGCTGAATAACTATTTTAAAAAGCATAAGAAATCCTACGTTTATAATGATTCCAACTTTTTAGTTTTTTTATCAACTTATTCCATGCATTTTTATTCGTTATTATTTTTAAAGAATTTATCACACTTATATCATGATAAAATTTTATATGATTTTTGATATTTTTTATGAAGCCTTATAATTTCTTTAATTTTTTTAATGATTTTTTTATGATTTTTTATTTCTCCACCTGGTTTCATGATTTTTTACATGGTATTTGGACAATTTATTATGTTATAAATATCATTGTCATTTTTTCTATATTATTAAGGTCTAATAATTTATTATATTTCTTTTACCTTTCTTATCATTGGACCTCACAGCTTTTATATAATTCTTTTGCCCATGTTGTGGAGGTGAATGAATCATGTGAAATATATAGAAAGGGTATAGAGAATAATGATTATGAGAAAAACATTTCAAGTGTATTAAATTAATATATTTATCAAGCTAATACCTATGAAACTGAACCATTTAGTCTTTGGGTTTTGGGACACTTGTGATATTAATTTTTTAAATCATGATATTAATATAATGCTTAAGTAATGTTTAGCTTGGTCCACTTAAACTACATCAAATTATAGTAATTGAATACTATAAAATTTATTTCAAATTAATAATTAAATGGTTAATGTTTGGTTAATAGGATAATTTATTTTTCAGTCATAATGTTTAGTAACCATGATAAAATTTTATCAATATTTTAATGGGAAGTGTTGTTTAATTATGGTTAAAACAGACAGTTGAGGCCTCAAAATGAACAAAAAAACATTTCTTTATTTCATTTTATTAGAGTAACTATTCTATAAACATATTAAAATTTAAATATTGGTATTCTAGTGTTGCATGACATTGATTATGACCTTCATATTATGTTATGTTATGAAAAATAAGAAAATGAATCTCTCTTTCTTTTAATTACCCAAACATGTTTTCATATGGATTAAAAGAATATATAAATGGTTTTAAATGATTATTTTCATTATATAAATCTATTTTAAATTTTAGATATAGTAAAATATCTTTTATTGATTAAGAGAAGTCAACAAATCGGTTGTATAAGTAAAAGATATATAAAATAAATGCTTCTTAAAACATTAAACTAATATATCTTGGATGATAATTGTTATCTATGAATATTTTGTGTAATAATGATTTATTTTTGGTGGTGAAATAGTTTATATTATAATATCATCTTTATCTTGACAACATTAAAGTCAAGATATTTGAATATCCTGAAAATTTCCATTATGTTCTGTTTAATATTTAAAAATTATTTTCTACTTGTAATAAAATTATAAAAATCATATATTAACTCAATTTTATTGTAAATTATCGATCATATCATTCATGGTTCAAGAATTGTCTCCATGTAATTTTAAAAACAACATTAATGAAACTTAAAAAGTGATTGTTTTTTTATAATGGATAGTTTTAAACTGGGTTTACATGTTGATCAAATGAAATGATATGGTTTGAAATGAGACATAATCATATCATAAATTTTTTTGATTAAATTTGGACATAATGCTCCTTATATTTACTGAAAAGATAGTTATAATAAATTTTAAATGAGTAATATTATTATTTTATATAAATATATCAGGTATATTAAATTTTTACACTATCCTTAATTATAAAAGGGAACCTCCTCCCCCCTAATTTAAAAACTATGATCTACATAATTCAACCAATCCATGAACAAATACCATTATATCTTCCTTCACCATATCATAAAACTTAATTTCATCCACTAATACCATCTTTTGAAGTCTTATGTGTAATTAAAAATATTTATTTCTATAGTGGAGGAGGTTAAGAGCGTATGTGGAGAAAGTTGGTCATTGGGTATAGGTACTTTCATCACATTTCAACTTCAATGAGACATTTTTTACATTATAAAACATGTTTCTACTAAATGGTGTATATATTGTCCCATTTTCATGTTATCTCATTAATACCAATTTTTTCATATTTTTCGACATATTTTATTCATGTTTTTCTTTTAAGGGGGTTTGATCCAAAATCTACCAAAGTAGTAAGCATTTATTTTTGTCATTTTCTAAAATGAAGAATTTTTTAACATTTTTAATTAATTACATTTTTGATATATTTTCCTTAAACTTATATTATATTAATATGTTATGGTAACTTTTTTAGTTCTGATATAATCAACCTATTTCTCCTCTCTTTCATGTATAAAACAATCAAGAAATTGTATTTATTAAAAGCTAATTTTTTTACACATTCTAGGCCACTATATTGATAATCAATATTTGAACCTATTTTCCAAAGGCAAGCAGTCAATATTATATACTAGAGATACATTAAATATTATTTAAAATGATATGATGCGTCATTGATCTCACTATACAATTTTTGGGTGATTGTTTCTAATTCCAAGATAGCCATAAAGATTTAAGATTTGTTGGTGAATCTTTCCCGAATCTTAATATTTGACTACTTACCTTTGTTTCAATGATAAGATAAAAATATTATAGAAAACTATATGAATTAATGTTTCTAAATTTTTCACTAATTAATTTAAGATTCATTGGTTTATATAAATATTTTGGATTTTTGAGTCTATCACCATAAAATAAGGAAGTATGTGTTTTGGAATTATGATGGAATTAGAAAGATTCATCCTAATGATATTTAGAAAGTACAAACCAAAACACACATAAATTTATTAAATATATTAGGTCGAAGAATACTAGGTTTGAACGTTAAAGTGTTATCCAATGTATGCTTCTAAGAACATTAATTAGATCCCATCTAGTTTGATTAACATGGATAATGGTCATGTGATAAGTCTATACCATGTAGTTTAATGTCATGGGGTAATGACATCTTTGTGCCCATTTGAATATTTCTTATATGTATTATAGCATAGATAGGAATCCAATATTGGTGTGATATTATTCATATTCCACATATTTCATATTATGTGTATGTTTCATAAAATATAATATGCCATAGGACTTATTGGAGCTTATACATATGAGGGTCAACTGAGGTTTTTCATCAGGAATATTCGATTTTGAAGTAATATTAATAGATGGGGATTATACCTAAAGAGGAGGCTCATGTTGGTGTATTATACATCATAATAATCACAAAATCACTATAAAATTTTAATCCCTCATGAGATACATTTGGTGTGAGAAACTAGATATAGTAGAAGATCAAACATGTCGCAAATGATATAAGGTAGAATTTTTATAGGTATTATACTATAATTCAACTCTAATAGAAAAATTCTTTTGATTCTTAAAGAGGATATTTTCATGTGACAAAAGACATGGTCCCTCAAAAAGAATCATAATGTGAATTCTATATAGGGGAAATGTAGTCTTCTTTGAAAATATGTATGTGTGAAATGGTCAGTGAAAATATTTTTTGATGTGGCTTTTGGACCATTAGATGGTTTTCTATATATCTTAATTATAACAAGAATTATAGTCCCTATATCTTACTATATTCTTTAATCATTGAATGGTACATAAGTTTGATTACAATCAAGAGTATTATTACACTGAGTTTTATTAAATCAAATGACTTATACCAATGTAAATGTATACATTTAGAGGCCTTTATATCATGTTATAGATATGATCACTGTAGAGCTATAATCCCACATGAATCTTACTCTATGTTAGAAATAATAGATAAGAATATATTAAACCATTTTTAAGGGTTAAAGAATTGTATTTATATAGTTCTTACACGTTGAGGCTTCCCCAAAAAAACATGTGATTACATATTTGAGGGATAATACGACTCCAAGAGAAAAGAAGTATTAGATTCCCAAATGAATGTTAAAATGTGAAAGCTATATGGGGAATATTTTGATCTAAATGGTGAATATGACAACGCGGTAAAACATTATAAATATTTGAGTGTAATGGGGCTTGAACTGTGAAAATGGTTTTTCATGTATCATAATTGTAATAGAAATCAGAGTCCTCATAGTTCATATGGTCCCTTGATTTCTAATAGTAAAGGTAAATTTAGTAAAAAAATTGGAATATTACCCATGAATTAGAAATAATTGAGATGGTAGGGACTTACACCATAGTGGAAACCCACTAAGGATTAACCTTAAAAGAGTATCTTAGTTTGAATGTGTGATATATGAGGAATCTAAAAGTTGGTAACTCAATATCAGCAATATAATGAAATCCATGATTAAAGATACTGACATGAAGAAATATTATATAATGGTCACAAGGAGGGGTCACTTCTTGAGGAAATATGATATTTTTAAAGGACATGTCTCAATTCGATAAATTTAAAAGCATTTTTAGGATTGTTCCTAAAAGGATTCCTGTCTATTAGCCAATTTCCTATCCACCGATGAATTAGGTATGATAGTGGACTCATAGTAAAATATGATCTTATGTGATATAATGAAAAGGGTCATACACTAAGTGGATTCTGAGGTCATAAAATCACCATTTATCTTTTATACAAAAAATAAATATGACTATAAAATTTCTTTTCAACAATTTTTCATTTAACATAGACTCTTAGTGTAGCGCCCCAATCCCTGCTACCCAGAGTCGGTGCATTACTTCGTAACATTAGCATGATCACAAAAGATCAAGTCTCAAAAGACCGATTAGTTTAGTAGCCTTGAAACACTAGATACATTCATAAGTCTTACATTACATCATAAATTGAAAAACTAATAACAAAGTCTTCATAGTCCACACTCATGTCCTCTTCTGACTATCCCTGCCGGTCATTCCTAAAATAATTCTTCACATCCTGGAAAATATTAAAACATTAAAAGGGGTGAGCTCAGATTCTCAGTAAGGATAACAATATTGCAGAAGCTTTCATAAATAATCATTAACAATTATGGCAATGTATAAATAAAAAAAAGCCTTTTAAACAAGAACTTCAACATAATATGGCGAAAGTAAAATGAGATAATTCCATTCACTTCTTCACATGGATATTCTACTGGTCGAATAATCACATGCAATATCAATAACCACTTTCATAATGAGGGAATGTATAATGCCAGACATTCTGAAACATTTTGTAAAAGCCTCGGCCAAGACGTCTAAAATGATTAAGGCCTCGGCCAAAACCATAAATCAAATTGGGAAAGGGCCTCGGCCAATTCCATGTCTAGTTGTCTCATGAGACCTACCGATGCATCGAGGAGCTATAGCGGCCTCCACCCTTCACTTTTTATGTCCAATGCATTCCTCATATGAATAGGTTTAAACATATCATAAACCATAACATAATCGTATCACATAAAACATGCATAAAGGAAACATAACATTTCCACATTTCAATCACAAGATATCAATACAACACATTGATATAATAAAAACGCTTTCAAAACCATTTTCAATACCAAAAGAAAAGAAAAGTATAGCATGGTATTTATTTTTCATTAAAAAAAGTATGGCTGGTAGAGGAAGCCGAAACTCAAATAATGGTCACGGCGGCGGAGAGGTCGTTGTCACCGCATATGTACGGAAAGAAAAACATTCCGTTTTTGTCGTTTAGTAAAACACTTCATATAAAAAAGATTCCTTTTGAATAAACGTAAAAGTCAAAGGGTTTTATACACCGTATAAATGAAATTTGTGTATAAAACCAAATATGCCTCAGTGAAAGGAGATTGAGATGAAGTCCTTACAAAGATCATTTTTAAAATAAAATAGATATATTATGTGTATTCACTATAGTTTAAAATAAATAAAGTAAAAATACAAAATAATAAATAATAATGTCATGACATAATTTGAAAGTAGGAGATTATCCCAAAGAATTGAAGTTGGGTTAAGAAATTCCCTTACCTCGTGTCCGACTTGATCAAACCGTTCTTTAACCTCCTGAATAATAAACTAGAGTTAATATCTACCTTATTAAGAACCATTTTCAATTTCATTATCCTTTTTATTTCACTTATTACAATGTTATGAACGTTATGTAATTATTTAAGTTAATAACGGTCGTTTTGTCGATCTTTGGTACTTGTGTCAACAATAAACTTCTTATAATTACAAGTTGTTCATGTGGTGAAATATCCATTATATCCAGAATTATATTCATGATTTAGATATCATATATATCATATATATCCAGTATATACATTCATTCATAATATTACGTAACATTTAGAGGTAAGAAATGGAATGCACCGTCCATGGAGACGGTAAGCCGTACGTACGCATGAACACTACTTTCATTTCTATTTAGTATTTAATGTAATGAAATAATAATGATATAAATGTATAATATAATTCCAGTATAATATAGCATATAATACCATTTACTCCATCCTTTATACATCCCACATATGGTATTAACGATTCAAATCACTTTTAGGGGGCGGTAGTCCGCACTTCCTAAAATGAAATTATCACGTTTAACCATAATGGAAATCATAAAGTATGACATAAATTAGAAATACAGAAGCATAAGTAAAACATAAACATATTATATATCATATGTAAATATAGTGACATCTTAATGGCCACCTTTTAAGGTGTTATATGAGTGTTGAACAATCATCGTTTCGTGAGGCAGAAATTCGCCATCCACAGAAACCGTATGTTCTTTAACCATTAGATGTAGGTGTGTGTAAGTGTAGCTCTAATATTTTTTATAACAACATCCTAGTATATTTAGGATACTGGTGTTTTTACAAAAGAAATTAATAAAAAGAGTTTATGGGGTTGGAGAAGAAAAATAAAACAAAACAACATTAGATAAGACATTACCTCAAAATCGGGTAACTCTTTTTTGATTTGAGCTAAAGGCTTACTTGGGAAGAGTTCTGCCCAATGTGAGGCTTATAGGAGTAAGAGGGGGAAGTTGGAAGAGTATTTGGGCAGAGGTTTGCCGAGCCAAATGGCTTGAATGTGTGAATGAGGTGGTAGAGGTGGGG
The DNA here is from genome assembly GCA_963277665.1 of Viscum album. Classification (NCBI taxonomy): domain Eukaryota; kingdom Viridiplantae; phylum Streptophyta; class Magnoliopsida; order Santalales; family Viscaceae; genus Viscum; species Viscum album. Next base: position 1,806,986,887 of record OY728128.1, on the reverse strand, counting down.
GCCTTTTATAAGAGGAGAGGAGGGGCACTCTTGGAAAGTAAGGAACTTTTACATTATTATACAATCCTTTTCGGATTCTAAAGGTCCCACACCTACATGATTCGTGGATAAGGTGATAAGGGTTCGAAATATACCCATCCAATAGTCTTTGAACAAGTTTAAGCCTTGGATTTTTCATTATCTTCTCATTTTATTTAAATCGTTAAATAATGAGGTCATCGATGCATCATCATGATGTCATAAATAATTTAATTTATTTAATTTCTAAAAATTATAAAACAAATACTATGATGTAGGAAATCTTTTTAGCTTTCCAATGATTATTTATAGTCAAAAATATGACTTGTATAACCCTATGTAAAAATTGTTTTAATAAAACATTTCATGTTTGTGTCATTTTTTACTTTAACATTAAATAAAAGGTATTTATGTCATTTTCCAACTAATGTGGATCCATGGGGTCCCCAAGTTGACCCATGGACTATCTTGGTCGGCCATGAATCATCCAATATGAGTAAGACAAGTGTCAAGCTCATATCATATTATTAAAACATTATTTTTACCTTAAACTACACTAATTACCTCTAATCGTGATTAAGAACTTAAAAGTTACTATTCACCAAAAAATTATTTTAATCTCATTGAACCACATTTTACTTCTTCATGACAACCATGTATGTCGGATTTTTGAAAATCAAATCACAGAAGTGGTAATATTTCATTTAAATGAAAAATCAGTTATTTAACTACCACTTAGTGGTTTCAGTATTCATCAAAAATTGAAGTTTTTCAGAACAATGCCAAAATTTCACCCTAAGCTATAATTGATATTCCAAATTAAAAAATGATGTATATTTTACAAAATTCCAAACATATAAGTTGCGTTAATTAATTTTATAATTAATTCCCATTGTCACAACAAATAGCGTGTTTTTAAGAAACAATTTATATCAAAAGATTGGCAATTGTTTATGTCCAATTTCAATGTTAAATTAATTCTAATGACCAACATTGGATAAAATGGTAAAAATATATTCTAATTATACTTTAGAACCACTAAATAGTATAATTTATCACAATAAATTATTTTGATTAAAAAAATTTGTTTTAAGTATATTTCACTATTCATAAAAAAATTGGAAGTTCTCAGAAAGTTACAAAAAATTCAACTTAGGATAATTTCGATATTACAAATAGAAAAATGAAGTCCATTTTGAAATATAAAATTTCTATAATTTTAAAAAGTGGTTATTACTATTCATAACGGCTACTTTGATTAGTCGCGGTGTGTTAGAACTCGAACTTGCGTACAATGCAAGCTATTGCATTATTGAATGAGAAGCGTATCGGGGAAGCTCGGGGTGTTACATTCTCCCCTCCTTCAATAAATTGCGTCATCGCAATTTGAAATTTTTCTTTGAAAATAAAAGGTTGAAAAGAGAAAATACCTTTGAGGAAAACCCACATCGGAAATAAGACTAATAAAATTTAGCCTTAATAAGAGGGAAAGGGAAACGAAAAAGTCACCACCCAATTATGATCTCGATTAGGAGAACATTGGTGGCAATTAGAGACATATAATTGGAGGGAAAATGTAAATATTTATAGGGAGTGATTGAGGTCATCAATCACAATCAACTGTCAAATTGAGGGCCTCAAAGCCTTCAATCTATGTTGATTTAAAATATCATCAGTTAAACAAGACATAAGGTATTAGGATAACACATTTTTTTGTTTTAATATCCCTTTACTAAAGATTAAGAATTAATTTATTCATTGAAAAAGAGATAGGTATATATATATTTATGCTTGACAATTAGAGTTTCAACCTTCAACTCATCTTTCACTCTAAAAGGTAATAGAACTCAAAAATATTATACTTATCCTAATTGTGTAAGGTTCCAAATGTTAACACATACCATTTAGATTAGTAAAATTATTTTGTAACAACCAGGGACTTCCAGTAGGCTAGTGGTAGGAAATAAAGGCATGTCGCACTATGATTGTGGGTTTGATTCCTACAGCTTTGTCCGACGCGACGGGTTATGCCCCACCCTGCAGGTTGTCCTTTTCCTAAGAATATAGTACTATAATATTCCAAAAATAATTTTCATAAATTTTTTAACCTTAAACAACACTATCCAAAGATCTACTTAATCCACTCCAACCTTTATAGTTATCCAAAATACCTCTGTCCAGACTTTCTCTAAAAGGTCTCTTAATTCCAAAATCAATTTATCAGATTCCCCAAACAAATTAATGTTTCTCTTTTTGTCACATACTAAAAATATGATTACCTTTATCATATTAAAACCTTACTGAAATCAACAAGTACTGCAGTACAATACTTATATATATATATATCACATTATTCTAATAACCAGAATATAATCCAAGAGTCCAAAAGCACCAATACATTAATTATTCTACTTCAACTGTAGTAATAGCATAAGATTTTCCTTGATCCCTTTGCCTTTTCTGAGGTAAGTTTCCATGATGCTTAGGACATTCATTTTCATAATGCCCCATTTCCCTACAATTGTAGCATTCAACATTGATAGCCTCTTTCTTTCCCTTGCAATCACGTGCTTGGTGACCGTTTTCTCCACATTTATAACAAACTCCCATTCCTTTTAGGCAAGTACCAGGGTGATTCTTCCCACAATTATCACATAACGGAAAATCCTTCTTTCCCTTTTTCCCTTTATCTGTCTCTTGTTCCATCGTTCTCTTCTTCTCTTGCTTTACATTGTTGTCATAAGACATAGAGAATTCATTTTCTGTCTTGATAGCACATGAGACAATATCTTCATATCATGAGAAGGATTGTGATACTAAAGCTCGAAGGAGAAATGGTTTTAACCCATCAAAGAAACGATCAATATTACTCCTTGGGTTACGTATATAATCTGCAGCATACCTCGCTAACCTTGTAAAGTTGGCCTCATACTTTGCGACATTCTCATCCTCCTTCTGCCTCAGACTCAGAAATTTCCTTTCCATATCTGCTCGATGGTCTCGAGGAAAGTATTTTTCTAAGAAAGTCTCTTTGAACTCCCTCCATTCCATATTCGATACGTCGTCATCTTCCTTTGTGTTTTGAATCAGCGACCACCACTGATTGGCATCTCCAGTGAGGCGGTAAACTTCCATGACAACCTTCTCCCTTTCGCTACTCCCCAAGGCATGGAATATTTTCTCTAAGGAGTTTATCCATTGCTCAGCTACTAATGGATTTGAACCCCCATTAAATTTTGGTGGTTGTTGCCTCATAAAGAGGTCTAACATTGATCCTCCACATTGTGGATCATGGTGATCCATACGAGAAAGGTTATTATTCATAACTTGAGTGAGTTGTACCAGTATGGTAATAAGTTGTTCAGCACTAGTTGTATCTCTAGATCCACAATAATTATCTTGAGCAAGAGGGAAATCTCTACACGGAGTGCGTGCATTGATACGGTTTCCATTCCTTCCACTAGGTGCCATTTCTAAACAATGGCATAAACTAGATTAGTTTATGAATCAAAATACATAATTCCATACTTGTAAAATACTTAACATAAATTGGACTATTTATGGATATAATCCATAATCATAAAAAGGTTTTATTTGAGGAAGTATATACTCATAACCATTCATAGTGGTTTATAAAGAAAATGGGAATTATCCTAAGCATATCCCTCGGGAGTGTCGTAACCAAGAGTGCAGCAAGGCCCGTTGTCGTGCACCACTTCCCGTTCGAGTCTAGCTTAAAGCGGTGTTTTCGGGTTTTACCCCTACGTACATCTATTCCAGAGCCGCCTCTACCTGCTCATATCCAGACAGGGATGTATTTGCTCAGAAAACTCACAACATCTCTACAATACCAAAATTCTAGGAAGTTCTTCTATACTAATCCTCAAAGTCTATCTTCGGGCTATGTGATCTAATCAGAGTTTATCTAAATCTAGCTTCCGAAGTTAGTACTAAACTGCCTCTGATACCAACTGTAGCGCCCCGACCCCTGCTGCCCAGAGTCGGTGCATTACTTCGTAACATTGGCATGATCACAAAAGATCAAGTCTCAAAAGACCGATTAGTTTAGTAGCCTTGGAAACACTGGATACATTCATAAGTCTTACATTACATCATAAAGTGAAAAACTAATAACAAAGTCTTCATAGTCCACACTCATATCCTATTATGACTATCCCTGTAGGTCATTCCTAAAATACTTCTTCACATCCTGGAAAATATTAAAACATTGAAAGGGGTGAGCTCAGATGCTCAGTAAGGATAACAATATTGCGGAAGCTTTCATAAATAATCATTAACAATTAAGTCAATGAATAAATAAAACAAAAGCCTTTTAAAAATGAACTTCAACATAATATGGTGAAAGTAAAATGAGATAATTCCATTCACTTCATCACATGGATATTCTACTGGTAGAATAATCACATGCAATATCAATAACCACTTTCATAATGAGGGAATGTATAATGCCAGACATTCTGAAACATTTTGTCAAAGCCTCGGCCAAGACGTCTAAAATGATTAAGGCCTCGGCCAAAACCATAAATCAAATTGGGAAAGGGAATCGGCCAATTCCACGTCTAGTTGTCTCATGAGACCTACCGATGCATCGAGGAGCTATAGCGGGCTCCACCAGTCACTTATTAAGTCCAATGCATTCCTCATATGAATAGGTTTAAACATATCATAAACCATAACATAATCGTATCACATAAAACATGCATAAATGAAACATAACATTTCCAAATTTCAATCACAAGATATCAATACAATACATTTATATAATAAAAACACTTTCAAAACCATTTTCAACACCAAAATAAAAGAAAAGTATAACATGGTATTTATTTTTCATTAAAAAAGTATGGCTTGTAGAGGAAGCCAAATCTCAAATAATGGTCACGGCGGCAGAGAGGTCGTTGTCACCGCATATGTATGGAAATAAAAACATTCCCTTTTTGTCGTTTAGTAAAATGCTTCATATAAAAAATATTCCTTTTGAATAAACGTAAAATTCAAAGGGGTTTATACAACGTATAAACAAAATTTGTGTATAAAACCAAATATGCCTCAGTGACAGGAGATTGAGACGAAGTCCATACAAATATCATTTTTCAAATAAAATAGATATATTATGTGTATTCACTATAGGTACACATAAAGAAAGTAAAAATACAAAATAAGACATAATAATATCATGACATAATTTGAAAGTAGGAGATTAACCCAAAGAATGGAAGTTGGGTTAAGAAATTCCCTTACCTCATGTCCGACTTGATCAAAACGTTCTTTAACCTCCTGAATAAATAACTAGAGTTAATATCTACCTTATTAAGAACCATTTTCAATTTCATTATCCTTTTTATTTCACTTATTACAATGTTATGAACGTTATGTAATTATTTAAGTTAATAACGGTCGTTTTGTCGATCTTTGGTACTTGTGTCAACAATAAACTTCTTATAATTACAAGTTGTTCATGTGGTGAAATATCTATTATATCCAGAATTATATTCATGATTTAGATATCATATATATCATATATATCAAGTATATACATTCATTCATAATATTACGTAACATTTTGAGGTAAGAAATGAAATGCACCGTTCATGGAGACGGTAAGCCGTACGTACGCATGAACGCTACTTTCATTTCTATTTCGTATTTAATGTAATGAAATCATAATGATATAAATGTATAATATAATTCCAGTATAATATATCATATAATAGCATTTACTCCATCCTTTATACATCCCACATATGGTATTAACGATTCAAATCACTTTTAGGGGGCGGTAGTCCGCACTTCCTAAAATGAAATTATCGCGTTTACCCATAATGCAAATCATAATGTATTCCATAAATGAGAAGTAAAGAAGAATAAGTAAAACATAAACATATTATATATCATATTTAAATATAGTTGCATCTTAATGGCCACCTTTGAAGGTGTTATATGAGTGTTGAACAATCATCGTTTCGTGAGGCAGAAATTCGCCATCCACAGAAACCGTATGTTCTTTAACCATTAGATGTAGGTGTGTGTAAGTTTAGCTCGAATAATTCTTATAAAAACATCCTAGTATATTTAAGATACTGTTGTTTTTACAAAATAAATGAATAAAAAGAGTTTATGGGGTTGGAGAATAAAAATAAAACAAAAGAACATTAGAGAAGACATTACCTCAAAATCGGTTAAATCTTTTTTGATTTGAGCCAAAGGCTTCATTGGGAAGAGTTATGCCCAAAGTGAGGCTTCTAGGAGTAATAGGGGGAAGTTGGGAGAGTATTTGGGCAGAGGTTGGCCGAGCCAAATGGCTTGAAAGTGTGAATGAGGTGGTAGAGTTGGGGGCCTTTTATAAGAGGAGAGGAGGGGCACTCTTGGAAAGTAAGGAACGTTTACATTATCATACAATGATTTTAGGATTATAAAGGTCCCACACCTATTTAATTCGTGGATAAGGTGATAAGGGTTCGAAATATACCCATCATATAGTCTTTGGTCAAGTGTAAGCCTTGTATTTTTCATTATCTTCTCATTTTATTTAAATCGTTAAATAATGAGGTCATCACTGCATCATCATGATGTCATAAATAATTTAATTTATTTAATGTCTAAAAATTATAAAAAAAATATTATGATGTAGGAAATCTTTTTATATTTCCAATGACTATTTATAGTCAAAAATATGACTTGTATAACCCCATGTAAAAATTGTTTTAGTAAAATATTTCATGTTTGTGTCATTTTTTACTTTAACATTAAATAAAAGGTATTTATGTCATTTTCCAACTAAAGTGGATCCATGGGGTCCCCAAGTTGACCCATGGATTGTCTTGGTCGGCCAGGACTCATCCAATAGGAGTAAAACAAGTGTCAAGCTCATATCATATTATTAAAACATTATTTTTACCTTAAACTACACTAATTACCTCTAATCACGATTAAGAACTTAAAAGTTACTATTCACCAAAAAATTATTTTAATCTCATTGAACCACATTTTACTTCTTAATTAAATCCATGTATGTAGGATTTTTGAAAATCAAATCACAGAAGTGGTTATATTTCATTTAAACGAAAAATCAGTTATTTAACTACCACTTAGTGGTTTCACTATTCATCAAAAATTGAAGTTTTTCAGAACAATGCCAAAATTTCACCCTAAGCTATAATTGATATTCCGAATTCAAAAATTATGCCTATATTACAAAATTCCAAACATATAAGTTGAATTAATTAATTTTATAATTAATTCCTGATGTCACAACAAATAGCGTGTTTTTAAGAAACAATTTATATCAAAAGATTGGCAATTGTTTATGTCCAATTTCAATGTTAAATTAATTCTAATGACCACCATTGGATAAAATGGTAAAAATATATTCTAATTATACTTTAAAACCACTAAATAGTATAATTTATCACAATAAATTATTTTGATTAAAAAAAGTTGTTTTAAGTATTTTTCACTATTCATAAAAAAATTGGAAGTTCTCAGAAAGTTACAAAAAATTCCACTTAGGGTAATTTCGATATTAAAAATACCAAAATGAAGTCCATTTTGAAATATAAAATTTATATAATATTAAGAGGTTCTTATTACTATTCATAATGGCTACTTTTATTAGTCGCGGTGTGTCAGAACTCAAACTTGGGTACAATGCAAGCTATTGCATTATTGAATGAGAAGCGTATCGTGGAAGCTCGGGGTGTTACACTTAGGGGGAGTGGAATAGGATCACCTCCCATTTCATCACAAGGAGTGATGGGAATGAAAGACCTGTTATGGATTATGTGATTGTGTGACATAGAGGTGTCCATCTGCTCATGCTTGACTTAGAGTGAATGACTTGGGATTTTCATGTGCAGGGGTGAATAAGGATATGGGTTCATAACCCAAATTTACCCACAACATGGATACTCACCATATAAAGAGATCCCACAACCAAGGGCTCATAAATGAGCTAAATGTTATAAGGGTTCAAGGTTATGATTCAATCCATTTCATGATGGTCACACGACTAAGTAGCATGGACAGTGTTATGAAGGTCCATCGCATAGAAAAGTATTTTTATGTCAAGGAATAATGATCACATGGAATGACCAAGGTTCAGGTGATCAAGAGGGACACACGAAAATCCCTTAATCGATAGAGTCTTAAAACCCATGAAATTACTTGTGTTGTATGAGATAACATGTCCAAGTTTCTAAGAACTTTGTTTCACATGTTCCCAGAAACATGATACCATTTTGTATCCACATGATTCGAATTTACAATGAAGTGGTTCACTACAAAAATTTTAATCATAAAGATATATTTTTATTTACCTTCGTATAATAGGTGTCTATTTATGTGACACATGTGTTTCGTTCGGATATAGCTTCCATTAAATAAATTTTCCATTACACAATCTAGCTTCCACATTATGTATCTTCTTCACATGAATGAAGGGGGATACACTAATGGCTTGTTTTTCTCTATAAATGAGAGATCCCTTCCATTAACCGACTAGACCTATACTACTATTCGTTGGAACCTCAGTATTTATAGATGAAAAAATTACCACTTTTTACATCTGATAAGGTTTTTGTTTCCAATACATATTCTCCAATGATGATCATAGTAACTTACTCAACCTTATTAATATAATAAAATATTGATGTATTCATGCAATTAGATGATGAACTTATCTTGATCCAAAAACATCAATGCCTTATCATATGAAAAAATGGTGGAAGTTGATCATTATATAGATGTTTTCTCCGATGTAATCTTCGTTCATACATTATTCTTCATGATATTCCCTAGAGATACATGATCACATCACATATAATTATTTTTATGCTAGAGGGTGTGAATAAAAACCATTATTCATTGAGTTAAAGTATTTATGAAAAGAAAATGTTGCATGCATGCATTAATAATTAGTTACCACATCTCAACATCATCAATGGAGATGATTAGTGTGTGATGGTCATAAGGGTAGAAACCCTTCACAAGTTGAAGTAATGAGACAATGTCATTGAGGATTTATAGGTATCATATTTATTTTTACCAAACAACCCTATTATATTCATTTGTTTTAAAATAGAAGAATAATTTATCAAAATATTTAATTCCACGTAGAACATACAAATGAATTATCTTCACTTAATAATAATCACCATGAAGTAAAAAAATTGGATTTCAAATGAGGGTTGGAACCCAAACACACCACACATATTCACATCGCAATCTGTGCCACGCTTTCATACATCCAGTGTGTGCTATATACAATATTCCATGTGTGCCTTGATTTCGTAATCATTTAATCCTTATGGGTTATATTCATGACCACTCTACAATCAATATGATGGCTGATTTTGTTATTTCCCAAGCATAGTTATTGTGACACCCATATAATCATGGTCAAACATAGTAGCTGGCTAGCCAGGCTAGGCAATTTTTTTAATAAGACATATTAAATATAATACATAAAAATATGAAAATAATATATTTTAAGAACTGCAATATGTTCCCTCATAAAATGGATCCCAATTCATAAATCATATGAATACCACCTAAAATCTCCCTTATATTCATATAATTCCTTCATGAGAACTATAAATTATTTTTGGATTAGATTCTTCAGAACACTCTGATAATTGTCCCACATGCTTTATGAAATATATTTCTTTTTCCTAGTCCACTAACTTCTCAAATTCCCTAAATAAAATTCCTTAGTATAAATTTATGTGTGCTAAAAAAATGTACCCCTATAGAATGTTATTTCTTTTGGAATGAAACGATTTCAGTTTTAAGGTAATAATTCGACTCATTTATTCCTATTTATACATATGACATAATTTTATAAAAAACATTCTATTTGGATATTATAAGTTTAGTATTTTGAATTAAGGAACTTGGTTTTCATCAAGAAGTGAGTCTCAACTCTGGATTCTTAGGTTTTTAAAATATATTATCATTGTATTTCTAGGATGAAAAATATACTTGAAGAACATAGTTTCAAAAAGTAATAATCCCTTGTTGTTGAAAAAATATCTAGTATATTTAAATTTATAAATTATATAATTGTAAATGAATTCTGGTATAATGGAATGTTTTGATACATCCAATAATTGAAGATTGGATGTCACTGCATATCCAATTAAGTTAGTGTCAATCCATTAATTATTCAATTAAATGGACACCAATTTTGAACAATCTCACACATAGTAGGATAATGAATTTAACATAAATATGTAAATGAATAACCCTATAATGAATGCCCTAAAATAAATCAATCTTGTACTAAGGAATAGGGTTTTCATCACTGTATGACCGAATCGAGGGTAATAACCTATGTTTAAATGGGGATGTTGCATGAATATGTCTCTCATGCCATAATTTCATGCCATAAAAGGTACGATTCTCTAAGAAAAATAATTTCATGCATGATATAATATGTGTTAGGTACTCTCAAATCATGAGAGTACTAGGAACCCTTATATTGGTCTTGAGGAATAGAGGTGTGCTCTAAATGTTTTTCTTAGTAAATTGTCATCGTGATCATATATTGATAATTTTTTTGAAAATATAATTGAATCTACAAGTTTTCGATCATTTTTTATTGTAAATTTTTCCTAATTCCACTGTGAGAAATGTTTCAAAGACATAGACTCTGCATTTACTCAGGATTCCCTATATGGGTTTCAACCCAGAATGTATTATTCATTTTCTATTAGGTATTTTATGGTCATTAATGGAAAACTAAAGAGTTTATAAATATTTTGGTTTAAATTTTTTTTCTTAATAATAATAATATTTGATGTCATATATATTGTATGATTTTCTGTTGTAGTTTAATGTCAAGTAGTTGGGACCTTATATTGAGAGTAAAATACCATGCTTTGAATTCTATACACTTATTAGAGGTTGATAATGTCAAAATGTTCATAGATCATGGATGATTATATTTGGGAAACATTTTGGGGATTATCTCAATGAATACTGAGGTGCCAAGTCCCAGTATGATATCACAAAGCCTTATTAGGAATAAATGGCTTTTTTAGAAGAGAGAGATGCCTCTTTTGGATTGGAAATGTAACACCCTGATTTTTTTGAATTCTTATTTTTTTAACTAAATATATTTTATTTCATATCTTGTGTTAAATACAACACTATGTTAACCTTGTGTTATTCATACACCCTGGGTATTATAAATATGGTGATATATAATTAATATAATTATTTAATCACAGTCATTATAACCTACATATTAAAGTAGTTGATATGAATCGTAATAATGAATTTTAAAATAAAAATTATAATCGTTTTATATAAATAAAATATATTGATAAAAAATTAGTACATAGTTTTCTATAAGGCCTTTATAAGTATTAAAAATGCATTTTTCTTAGAAATGTTTTTTTCATTTATAAACATTAAATAAATTGATTTTTCAAACACTAAAAAAATAATTTTCTAAAATAAATTACATTTATAAATCACCATATCAAAATTATAATAGGGTTATTTTGTTTTATTTTTTAAAAAATTTTAATTTTTCGATGAATATTAAAAATATTATATTTTAATGAAAAAATACATTTTTATATAATTAATTTAAAAAGTTAAATTATATTTTATATTTATTATAATGTAACATTAGTAAAATCAAACATCCATTGATCCAATTTTTTTCTTTGGAATCAATTTCATATTTAATTTTGATATAAAAAATCTATAAATGTTTGAGTATTTTCACTTTAAAACACACCTTCTCGTTGCATCTACAGGGTTAATTTTAAATTAAAATTTCATAATTATTTGAGTGGTATTTTTAAAAATTATTTCTATATTTATAATTATAATAATTTATATTATATAATGATATAAAATTAGATTTTGACAAAATTATGTAATAAAAACCTCAAAAAACGTTTTAACCCGGTTATGGAATAAATGGTTTTACGGGAGGTCCAACTAAAAATATATGTTTTAAAATAACCCAAAAAATTTCCAAAAAACATTATCTACCTATTTTGATCTTATATCTTCTAGTATCCATAAATTTCCATTATTTTTGCTTTTTAAAAAGAAAAAACATTGGTCTAATTCATTTTATAAAAAATTACAAGTGTTCCACTCAGCTCATTTATAAGTGGTTACCCCTTATTATCTCCTAATAACACCTTTAATCATTTTTTCAGCCCATAATAACAAAAATAACTAACAAATTCCCCTCCTATCATTCTCTAAGACATTTTTTGGATAAAAATGTTTCAAATAAATATTTTGGGTGAAACCTATAGAGGATATGTGAAGAATGGGTAATGTTCATCAACAAGAATTATTATTTTAGTTATTACTCCATAGAATAAATTTCTATTAAATAATTTTTATTTAATTAAATAATTATGTTACGTATTTGGAGATGTTTTTATGTTAAGGGGATGACCTAAAACCATCTCCACCTACATTAAACATGTTACAGAATCATCGTTCTTGTGTTAGATGGACTGCCTCCTTGCAAACTATTGTCATTCATTTTTCATTACCACCTCTCAATGTTGCACATAAATATGGATTCATTATTTATATATCATATTTATGATATTATTATACTTATATAGTTTTTATATAACACACACCTTCATTATTTCTATTTTTTGGACTATGATAATGTCCCTCATGGGTACGGTGGACTACCTCTTTGTGAAGTGATGTGATTCATTCACACATTACATGGATTTAATATAGACTGATTTAATAAAAAATAAGTGTAATACATAAGAATTTTATTCTATAATTATAATAAACGATTTATCTTTATTTTCTTGTATCCAAAAAGAAAATAGTGGTAGTTTTCATACCTATGTACAATATACCATATCCATAAATAGTGCATTTCATTTTCTATCATTATATTTTCTGGATTACACTAAATAAAAATATAATGAATATATATTATTTAAATCATGGATAATATTATTTTAATTATTAAATAATTATCAACTTATCTGGAAAAAATCAAATCAAAACTTATGCCATAAAATTTGGTTATTACAAGAAACTTATTTTTAACATTGAATTGTTAATAAACTGGTAATAAATGATCCTGTGAAAATAATATACTATATAATCTATCTAATAATTGTCCTATAATAGTTTTATAATAAACAAATATTTATTATATTGGGTTTTTAATGTGTTTGACGGAATTCAAGACTTAAGGTAATGGTATTTTATCGCAATTTTCCTTCTTTGGGATATACATTTTATTATGAACCTATAATATTTTATGAGGTGTATATACATAGGCTTAACATGTTATATCATGAATTTAATTTCACTCATGATATTTTTAGTTCCCTTGTATGTTATTCTATCAGGGTGCTTACGATTCAATGTTACCAAAGTGGTAATCATTTTATGATACAATATCATAATTTATCAAAAACATTTATCATTATGTTTCCTATGATATAATATTATGATCCTAATCTAAATAAAATCGTTTACTTTTTTCTCCTCTGGTTATTTCATGAGAATAAGTACATTAAATTAATTTTCCTCTATTTATGAAGACAATATGTTTATCAAACCTATTTCTCTTACATGTGTTATACCATGAAACAATTATCATGAAACATGTTTCTTTCTACATGAAATATGTTTGGATGAGGTGATAAAATGAATATAAAAAAGATCTCTTTTACATATATTGTGTTATGATAATTTTTTTATGAAACCCATTTCAATTCAGGGGTTATGATATGAATTATATTTTATAAACTTAAATCACGAGAAAATATTGGTGTATTTATGATACAAGGGTATATATCTCCCTCTATTGAATTGGTTAAATATTTATATCTCATGATATAGACAGGATTGGAATGGTGAGTGAACCCGGTTCAGTAAGGTACTTTTTATTATATGATTTTTCTAAGAGTGTACATTGACTAAAACTATTATTTAGTGACTGAATTCATTCAACTATGGTATCATTTGCAGTGATCCCTAACTACTATTGAAATGATTTTCTATGATTTTCTATATACAGTAAATCTTTGAATTATTCCAATGTTAGGGTCTCATGTATTGTTTTATTTAATTCCCTCATGATTAATGTCTTCTAAAATGGAAATATATGTTCCATGAAAAAATATTTATGATCATTGATATGAAGGTTAGGGTTTTCAAATTATATAATCTTGTTATAATAACAATTAATTAATTAAATTATTATACTCATTTTCTCATACCCTTTTATTCATTTTATACTTATTTATCTCCATTATTTACCCATAATAAGTATCTGATCTCACAGTTTCTAATATATCCTTTCCTCCAGTCAAAAATTAAGGATTTAGTTAAGGTACTTCTTTAGAGATTGTTAAATGGGACAATCTTTGAGGGAAACATTGAATACCATTCACTAAAGTGGAAAATAATCTAAAATATTATGGCCCTCAGGTATATGTTTTTTAAATTTATTATATATTCATCTAAAAATATTTAATATTTGTATGTGTGATTCCTAGGTAACATTAGGTGGTATTAGAGGATGGGTTTATTTAACCATTGGAAACAATGATCGGAAAACATTAGTGAGATACCTATGGACATATCTAAGAATAATTCCAAGGATTAGTCAACATATTTGAAATTTTCATGGAATTTTTGTTAAGGATATAGTGAGTGGAATCCAAGAAATTGCATCAAAGTCTGGAGACTTCAAGTGAGTGTGTCTCTTGAATAGATGTAACTAGGATTAACTACTCAGAAAAGGGAACATTGATCAAGACACAATCATCACCTGGTGCATGAAAAAGAGTCTTGTTTCACACCTGGTTTGACACTACTGGGGGATACACTTCTAAAATTAAAAATATCTTTATGATCCATCTTGAAGGATTTAAATAGACAATGAACGTGAATAGACTTGGATAAACATAAGATGTCATAGAATAAATAAAATTCCATTATTTATAAATCCTATATTTTTTTCATGATTATTTGGTTCCCCATGATGAAATTTTTTTCACACACTATGAATTTTTGTTTTATTCAATGGCCAGAACTAGAAGGAACAAGGTTAATTTTCAGTACATTAGAGAATTAAATAATTTTCCTCCTATCAATCCAAGGGTTATGGGAGTTGGAATGAAAAATATCAATAGAATTCTCACATATAATTATTAAGATATGAATCAATCTATACATTAAAAGTAGTAGAGGATGAATGGATATTATGTCAAGTCCATCATGAAGCAACATCCATGTTATTTCAGTGGGCTGAATGATCCACTAGTTTCTACACAATCGATCAACACCACTGAAATGATATTTTATGTTCTACATTGTTTATAACTTGAAAAATTCATTTTTCTAATCTTATATTTTGATGGTGAGGTGGATTAATGGTGTAATTTTATATATAATAATTATAAAGATAGTTAAATAAAATCAATTTACTTTGTAGAGTTGAATAACTTATTTTTTTTACTTGTACTTTATTCATATTGAACATATGAATATGGGGAAGGAGTTCCTTGAGACGAATTGAAAGTATGATTAATCCATTGGTACTTATGACAAAAATTTTACAATACATTTGAGGTACACATATTGTATTATCATCCAACTAGAATGTTAGGCTATTTTATTATTTATTGTCTTAAGTCCAATTCTCTGAATGGCTTTATCCATACAAGATATCAATAGATATGAACATATTTTTTTGAAATTCTATCAAGTTGGAAATAGATTTTGGACCAATATATCAATCTCATGGTTTTCATAAGAATGGAAAAATGGAATTTAAAGTGACATCTAAAACCATGGAGGAAAGAAGTTGATATTTCCATTATGTCAGAGTGTTGAAATAATAATGGAAGAAATTTTCATAGGGGGACTAGTAAATTTTTATGACTGGAAGGAGTGTTCACAGTAAATTAATTTCCAATGTTATGGGATAAAGTTATCCAATTATGTGAATTTAGATAAATATATTCAAAATGAACCAGATTTACTCTAGTTTTTATAATGCAAGGTGTATGGGAATTGTGCTAGCCAATACCAAAATTTGATCGTAAATAATGATGACTGATTTTAGAAGCCACTTAAGCTGAGATACAGAGGGTGATCTCATGAGATCACTATTTATAAATAGGATAGTCATAAAGGTGTGGTGAAAGGTACACTTACCATTGAATATAGAATTTCTATATATGATTTGATTCTATAGATTCCCATTATTTTATATTGACTGAATTTTATATAGTTATAAAAATTACCCCAAAATAATTAGATTTAGAATTTTTAGTGAAAACATCATAAAGGTAAGATTGCCACATCTAATTTTTATGTTTCCTCTATCATCAAATTTTGATGGAATATGCACTATGTAAATCTGTTAGTTCTTCCTCTATTTGAATTTGATGTTATCGTTGGGACATATTGTCTTTATCTATATAAATACAACCTCAATTTTCAAGGATGAGAAGTAATGTTTTATATTTAAAATCAACATATGATCATCTATCATTGTGATGTGAAGTGTCAACTTGTTATGGAAATAAAATCCATTATATATGTCTTAATTACCATTTAGAAGGAGTGTTTATCTCAGATGATTGGGGAGAAACTCAAAATTGATGGTATGCCTATTGTACATGAATTTGTTGATTTATTTCCAGAATGGATTTCAATCCTTCAACTAAAATTTAAATTTTGTTTGTTAATACAATTAATACATGGTTCTATAATAATTTCAAGCACTCCCTATAGAATGGCCATGATTCAGTTACATTTATTAAAGAAGAAACTTATAAAAAAACTTAATAAGGGATCTATTCATCCAAGTGTGTCACCTTAGGGTGTGTCTGTTCATTTTATTAATGTATGGTGGATAAATGTGACTCTAAATTGATTATATTAAGGTAAAAAAGATCACAATTATTAAAAACTATCTTCTACCACGTATTGATGAATTTTGTGCTCAACTATTTGTTGCACACTACTTTCCCACAATTGAACATCATTCTAAATGTCATTAATTAAGTTTCATGAAGAAGGATATACCAAATAGATAATTATTTAAAATGTATTGAAGTAGTTAATATATATTTATTCCATTATAACTCTTTAATTCAAAATTTATATTCATGGATTTAATGAATATTGTATTTAGATATTTCCTTGAAAATTTTATTATAGTAATTATAAACAATACTATTATCTAATCAATAGGAAACAAAGAGAATTAAGATCACATAATAATTGATCTAAAGGCACTATATAAATAATTACTAGATAGAAAAATTTAAAACATTTACATTTTAGATAAAAAAGGTTTCATTTTTTTAGGTTGTATTAAATCATTAGAGGATATATGAGTAGATCCATCAGAGAGGGATGATATAGATTATTGGACCAGAACAAACTTGGTGACTGATATCCATAGTTTTCTTAATATGTAATGAAATTATCTATATTATGTGGATAATTTCTCATTCCTATCTAATACAATCTACCAGTTAACTAGGAAGGTGTCCTCATTCCTCAAAACATTTGAATGTGGGGAAAATTTCAAGGAACTGAAGAAACTATTAGTCAATACACTTGTACATACCTTATATTATAGTGAATAAGTGTGTGTAATCTTTAGTGATGAATCCATGAGGTGTTTATGAAGTTTTAAGAAAAATAATGGCATTGTTATAGAAGCTACCTTATTTAAATTTAGGATTCATGAGAAAAATTAACCAACTAATGTTTTAGAGATAGCTTTGGTAATTTGTTTCATGTAATACATTGATAAATTAACATTATGAAGAAGTTTTACATATATAAAGATCATAAAAATATATAGTATGTATGCACACATATGTTTTAGAATATGAACCATAAAATATGACTAAAACTGATTAATTATTATGGATACTCAATACATTACTACCCTGAGAATGAATACAAGGTGACCAATGATTTGATCCAAAATTATCATGATAAGTTATATCTGATGAGGATTTCAAAAGAACTAATGTTGCTATATTTGGAATGGATAGATCTATAAATCATAAATCAAGTGTAAAATATTATCATTCTTATTTAAATGGTCAAACATCTATGAATGTTAATATTAATGGGGTGTAGAAGAAATATGTTGAGCTGAAAACGAAGATTATAAATGTTCCTAAATTTAACGTTGATCATGTTGAATTGATAGTGTTTAGAAATAGTGAATGTGTTCTATCCATACCATATTTGAAGGATAATTTTTTTATGAATCTAATATTTTGTCAGTCTCTTTTTATCTAAGAAGTACAATGATGTATATATATTTACAAGATTAATTTTGTTGTGATGAAATAAAGAGATATATTTCCCAGATTCTATCTTTTCTCTTGGTATCAAATCAAGTTAATTCTAAGAGAAAAAAGTAAAATGGGATGCTATATCCACACAACATACAAAAATGAAAATGGGAAAAAACATCATTATGAATTTTCCATTAAACTCACAAAATATCTAAAGGGGATAATGTTATATGGGTTTTTGTCAAGTTTCTTAAATAGTCAGCACAATTCATTACTATCTGAGAATCCCTCACCCTAGATAAAAATTCAATCATATAAACCAAGAAGTTGAAATTTTACATGGAGTTTTGTATTCCATTATGTTTGATTGGGATCTAAGGTTTTACTCAATGTTCAAGAAAAGTCTTCTGTAATATTTTGATATGGAGTTGAGTTTCATCACAACATATCATCCTCTAGTAGATGGTTAGTCTAAGAGAATAGTTAAAACCATGGATGATCTATTGAGATATTTTTCTTTGGATTTTAAATGTCTATGGTATGAACCCCTTCCCCTGGTTGAGTTTTCATACATAATTTCTTTTACTTGGGCATTCATATGGCTCTATGTGAATCTATCTGTGGTAATAAATGTAAATAAACAATATGCTGAAGGATGTTATAGAAAGAAATATATCAAGACATAAGATTGTATAATAAATGGAAAATAAGGTAAGATCCATTCAATAACACATTAAGGAATCTCATTGTTGGAAGAAAATTTATGTTTATAATCACTGGTGTGATCTATAATTTGAAGTTGGTGACAAGGTGTTTTTAATAGTATCTCAATGGAAGAATGTTATGAAATTTGGGAAGAATGGGAAACTATATTCTAGGTATATATGTCCCTTTGAATTTATGTATCGTATCAGGACAATAGTTTATTTCACAAAATCATCAATGAACCTATCTCGATTCCATGATATGTTCCACATATCTCTCATGAGTAAGTACATAGCTGACTTTTCACATGTACTCAACACAGAGGTCATACCTGTGGAAAAATATATGTCTAAAAATGAATAATAGAAGGAGATTCTGGATCATACAAAGGAAGTTCTATGAATTAATACAACTCACCAGATAATTTTTTTTAAGAGAAACTACCATTTTTAAGATTCTATGAGAGAACATGAGAGTACTATGAGGTAGAATATGCTCATTTCTTTATATCAGACTGATGAATTTCAAAGGATAAATTCATTTTATGTGGGGTAGAATGTAACACGCTAAGTTTTTATACTATTTTTTTCAAATAAATTTATCTTCTTTGATAGTATTCATTACACACACTAATGATTTTTACATATGTTACATGAAACACTAAGTTTAACTTGTATTACAAGCAACACTATGTTTAATAAGATCATATATTTTATTAATTCAATTAATTAAACATAATCTTCATAAATTAGTAGTTAAACATACAAATATGAATAATAAAAATTAATTTTTAAATGAAAATTATGATATTTTTATATTAAAAAAATCTATTGATAAAAAGGGTACTTTATTTTCATTAAAATATTTATACGTTTCAAAAATATTATTTTCTCAAAAAATGATTCATATTTAATGATTGATCATTAATATAATTATTTTTTCACCATTTTCATAAAATTAACATTGTAAAATAAACTTAATTTTGTATATTAAATTTCAATATTTTCTTATGTTTAATATTTGGGATTTTTAGGAAATGATTCCGTTTTAGGAATAGTGAAAAATAATGAATTTCAATTGAAATGTACCTTTTTGTTTTATTTATTTATGAATATAAATTTAATTTTAATTTGTTTTAAGGTACGATTCTTTTAATTTTAAATCTATCAAACCTATTTGGTTAATTATAATCATTTTCTTATTGATTTTTATTGTTAAAACATTTAAAACATTTCAACATATTCTCTTTAAAAAATTTCTTTCTCATCATGTCAACAAGATGCATTTTAAATTAACTGTTTCATATCATGTTCATTAAATTTAAAAAAATGGATAAATTTTATTAAATAATTGTAATTTTTTTCTTAATTTTTTCAACATAAGTTTTTACCAAAATTAATTAAAAAACTGAAAAATAATTCCACAGTTATTTGAAAAATGGGTTTATCGTGGGTCAAAATAAAAAGATATGGGTTAGAATAACCAAAATCTTGTCCAACATATATTTTTGGACATATTTAAACATTATATCCTCTAGGGGAGATAATGGTCTATTATGGGTCCTTATGATATCAAAAAATATTGGTTGAATTTTTTTATTAAAAAAATTAAAAGTGTGACACTCGCCTCACCTATAAAAGACCTCACATTCTCATATCCTCTTAAAAGCATCAAACCCTTTTGGTTTTCATAAAACCATACCAAATAACTTTAAAAAATACCTCCTATAATCAAATAATTATTTTTTGTGCATTTATCCATCCTAGAAAATGTTTTGGTTCTATCCTGTGGAGGATTCTTGAATAAGTGTTAACATTCATCAATGAGCATTTGTTTTATTTTTTCATTCACACCCTTAAATTTTTATAAAAATATTATGATATAATAGAATCAATATTGTACATTTACTGATATGATTCCATTTTTTTAATCACCTCAAATTATCTCCACTACCATAAAATTGTTTATGAAATCAATATCATTTGTATGTAGGACTACTGCCTCATGAACCGACATTATTCATTTTTCCATGACCACATCTATGAGTTGGATATAATTATGGATTTATTATTTATATATGATATTATTATTATTATCTAACTATTATATCACAAATACCATAATTATATAAATTTTAATAGAATATGGCGATGTCTCTCATGTGTATTGAATTCTACCATGTTGTGAAGCAGTGTGATTTGTTCACACTTTAGAAGGAAGGTAATAAGGATGGTTTAAAAACAAATAGGCGATATATACGGCATAAAATGTATTTTTAATGATAATATGTCATATAAATTTTTTATTTCAATCTTAAAAAATTAAAACAATGTTCATGCATATGTATGGCCTACAGTGACCATATATAGTGTATTTAATTTTCTATCACTAAATAATTGGATTAATAAAATTTAAATATAAATAATATATATGATATTTTTATCAATAATAACATTCATGAGTTTTTTATGTCTTAATCAATGTAAGATGACCCAAAAAATCAAAATATATATGAAAAACGAAGCGGTTATTACCTGAAATGTAATTTGAACATTGAATTGTTAATAAATGAGTAATAAAAGGGCATTAGTAAATCATATATGATATTATGTATATAAATATTATTATTTATTATGTTTATACATAACATATATTTATTATAATGGAGGTTCAAACTTGTATGACATAGGTTAAGTCTTGTGGTATTCTATTTTTGTCTCAATTTGACTTCATAGTGATGTATGTTTTATTATTCACATATCTTCTTTCTTGAGGTGTATATACAACCCCTTAAAATGTAACATAATGAATTTATTCATCTTCATTATATCTTAAGGTCTGTTTAATTATATACTTCATTGACCTTATGATTCAATGTTTCCAAAATAGTAATGAATTAATGTTACAATCTCATCTTTTATCATGATTATTTGTGATTATATTACCCATGAGAAAATATTATCACTCACCTACCAATAAACTCATGAATTTCATTATCACCTATTTAATTCATTAAAATACAATTTTTTTAATTATTTTCCTCTTTTTAGGTACTCAATATTTCAGAAATAATGTTTTTATGAAAAATCATCCTTTCTCATGATAATGCATTTTCTTCCCAAGCCATGTTTTTTAAAAAATGTTCTCAAAATGTTTCTATATTCTACTATGATATTTAAATGACATTTTAACTCATATTTGACTTTTGAAAAAATTGAATTCAATATTAAATTTATTTTCTAAACAATTCTGTTTCATATTTTTCTAAAAATCAGAAAGGATTTACTATTTTATAATGCTTGATCAGAAAAACACTACTGGAATTATTCCATTTCCAATAGTTCAGAATCATTGGTAAAGAACTAGAAACTATTGGTATATTATATACTAACAGTTTCCCAAATCGTGTCCAAGTAAGCCATAGGTAAAGGCATATACCAATGGTTCTCCATAAACCATTAGTATAGGTGTTAGTGTAAGAGATCTACCAACGGTTCTGTGTAAACCATTGTTATAGGTGTTAGTGTAACAGATATACCAACAGTTTCAAAAATCATTGTTATATGTTATATTCAGCCAAATCATACAGTTTTTAAAACCATTGGTTCATGTTTATAACAAAATTTATAACAAAAATGTTGGTATAATACACCTCAAAATGCAATACCAATGATTTTGATAATCGTTGGTATACTTCTACTCAGCTCCACAGCAGCCAGCTGCCCTGAACCTCCACAGCACCAACAGCACCCTCCAACCTCCAACTCTCCATGACCTGAAAAAACACATACACACCCAGAATACAAAATCCTACATGGGATGTTGGAAATTTCTCCAGAATTCAGAAATGTAGAAATTTAAAATTCATTCCTCACTCAAACCACAACACAAGTGAAAAATCCGGAATCCAATACATCCACAATCCAATACATCTAGAATTGAAATTAAATAACACCCATAACACCAATAAAAAATTAAAGCCAATACATACAGAATCAAATACACATAATAGTATTCAAAATTTAGAATTCATTACCAATACATCCATAATCCAATATATCCAGAATTCAAAAATCAGAATTGAAAAGAAATAACACCCATAACAATATTCAAAATTTATAATTCACTCCTCACTCAAACCACAACACCAATAAAAACAAGAGAAAAAGCCTACATGTTATAGGAATCACATGGGATGTTTACTCATGGTCTTGGGTTGACTATCTTAAAACCAATAGAAAAACTTGGGTAGAGTGGATTGGGTAGAGTGGACAAGTATCATGATACCCATAAGATAGAAAATGGTAGTGGTCATGTGCTTAGACATAGGATGTGTTATAGAAAGAACATGGAATGTTTATATTACTCAAATTACTATGTATCCATGTATAAATGGTTCCTGATGTGTTAGTGGGAAACATTGTCCAATCTCGACATATGATATGGGTTACCAGAATAACCTACATGTCTTTCATAGAATTTTCAATTGGAACAAGGGGGTATGTGGGTAATTTTAATTTGGTATCCTAGGTACGATGCGAGAAGAATCCCCATTTTGGGTAGTGGGTATGAATATTAAATTATGTCTTTGGTATTGGGTTCCCAAAGGGACTTTTTTTTGGTCCTAGAACCCACTATTTGAGGACGGGATTGGCATATTAAATGCCATGTGTTTTAGAATAGGGGTAGGATTTCCTCAAATGAGAAGTGGATTTTGTGAGACTAGACCATGGATCCTTGTGTTAAAGTATCAACAAAATCTGTAAACATTTTTTTGGTTTTCAGTATGCCAATTTTTTTCACATAAAATGTTTTCCATTTTAAACAAAAGATAGAAACTTCAAGTGATACCGGCAACATGCCTTGGATTGAGGCGAGGCTGACTCATACATGTCACATATGACCCATGGATCATTTTTCAAAAGTATCAAGACAATTTGAATGCATTTGGTCAGTTTTCCATATTCCAGTTGTTGTTTTCACCTAAAATGTTCTCCATTTGAAATAAAAGTGAGACACATTGAGTGGTACTAGCTACATCATGCCTTAGATTGAGGCAAGATTTACTCGTACACATCACAAATGACCCATGGATCACTTTTCTAAAGTATCAACACAATCTGAATGCGATTGGTCAGTTTTTCGCATGCTAGTTGTTTTTACTGAAAAAAAAACCCATTTTAAACAAAAGAAAGACACTTTGAGTGGTACCAATGACACCTTTTCTCAGGTTGAGGTGGGGTTGACTCGTACATGTCAAAAATGACCCATGGATCCTTTTCTTGAAGTATCAATAGAATCCAAATGTGTCTAGTTAGTTTTTCATATATCAGTTGTTGTTTTCACATAAAATGTTGTCCATTTCAAATAAAAGTGAGACACTTTTATTGGTAATAGACACACTGTGCCTCGAATTTAAGTGGGGTTGACTCGTAAACGTCACAAATGACAAATGGATCATTTTTCTAAAGTATCAACACAATCGGAATCTGTTTGGTCGGGTTTTCATATGTTAGTTGTTGTTTTCACAAATAATGTTGTCCATTTCAAATAAAAGTGATACACTTTGAGTGGTAATGGACACACCATGCCTCGTATTTAGGTGTGGTTGGCTCATACACATCAAAAATGACGCATGGATCATTTTCATAAAGTATAAATAGTATCCGAATGTGTTTGGTTGGTTTTTCATATTCAAGTTGTTTTTTTCACTTAAAATTATGTCCATTTCAAATTAAAGTGAGACACTTTGAGTGGTACTGGCCACACCGTGCTATGGATTGTGGCGGGGTTGACTCTTACACGTCAAAAATGATCCATGGATCGTTTTTCTAATGTATCAACACAATCCAAATTCATTTTGTCGACTTTCGGTATGCTCGTTGTTGTTTTCACTTAAAATTTTGTTCATTACAAATAAAAGTGAGACACTTTTTTTGGTATCAGACACATCATGCATCAGATTGGGGTGTGGTTGACTTTTACACATCAAAAATTACCCATGGATAGTTTTTCTAAAGTATCAACACAATCCGAATATGTTTGTTTGATTTCCGTATGCCGGTTTTTTACATAAAAGAGCATTCATTTCAAATAAAACTGATACACTTTGAGTACTACTGGCCACACCATGCCACAGATTGAGGTAGGGTTAACTCTTACACATAAAAAATGACCCATGGATCCTTTTAATAAAGTATCAATAGAATATGAATTCGTTTGGTTGGTTTTCCGTATGCCAGTTGTTGTTTTCACTTAAAATTTTGTCCATTTCAAATAAAAGTGAGACACTTTGAGTGGTATCGGCCACACGGTGCCTCAGATTGAGGCAGGGTTGACTTCTATACATCCCAAATGACCCATGGATCATTGTTCTATAGTATAAACACAATCCAAATGCGTTTGGTAAGTTTTATGTATGCCAGTTGTTGTTTTCACTTAAAATGTTGTCCATTTCAAATAAAATTGAGACACTTTGGGTGGTACCGGCCACATTTTTTCTCAGATTGAGCTGGAGGTGACTCATAAACGTCACAAATGACAAATGGATCATTGTGACAAAGTATCAACACAATCCGAATATGTTTGGTTGGTTTTTCTTATGCCAATTGTTTTTACTTAAAAGAGTATCCATTTCAAATAAAAGTGATACACTTTGAGTGGTACCAGCCACACTGTGCCTCATATTGAGTAGGGGTTGACTCATACATATCACAAATGACTCATGGATCCTTTTCCTAAAGTATCAATAGAATCATAATGCGTTTGGTCAGTTTTCTGTATGCCAGTTGTTGTTTTCACTTAAAATTTTGTCCATTTCATATTAAAGTGAGACACTTTGAGTAGTACTATCCACACTATGGCACGGATTGAGGCAGGGTTGACTCATACATGTCAAAAATGACCCATGGACCGTTTTCCTAAAGTATCAACACATTTAGAATGCATTTGGTTTGTTTTATATATTCCAGTTGTTGTTTTCACTTAAAATTTTGTCCATTCCAAATAAAAGTGAGACACTTTGAGTGGTACTGGTCACATCATGCCTCAGATTGAAGCGAGGTTGACTCTTACATGTCAAAAATAACACATGGATCATTTTTCTAAAGTTTCAACACAATTTAAATACGTTTGGTTGGTTTTCTGTATACTAGTTTTTTTACGTAAAAGAGTATCCATTTCAAATAAAATTGATACACATTGAGTGGTATCGGCCACACCGTGCCTCAGATTGAGGTAGGGTTGACTCATACATGTCACAAATGACCCATGGATCCTTTTCTTAAAGTATCAAAATAATAAAATTGTGATTCGTTTGTTTTCCATATGGAAGTTTTTGTTTTCACTTAATGTTCTGTCCATTACAAATAAAAGTGAGACACTTTGAGTGGTACCGGCCACACTGTGCCTTGGATTGAGGCGGGGTTGACTCATACAAATCATAAATGACAAATGGATTTTTTTTCTAAAGTATCAACACAATATGAATGCATTTGTTCAGTTTTCTATATTCCAGTTGTTGTTTTCACTTAAAATGTTTTCCATTTCAAATAAAAGTTAGACACTTTAAGTAGTACCAGGCACATCGTGCCTCAGATTGAGGCGGGGTTGACTCGTACACATCACAAATGACCCATGTATAATTTTTCTAAAGTATCAACATAATTCGAATATGATTGGTTGGTTTTCTGTATTCCAGTGGTTTTTACATAAAAGAGTATCAATTTCAAATAAAAGTGACACACTTTCAGTGGTACCGGAGACACTGTGCCTCGGATTGAGGTGGGGTAGACTCATGCGCGTCGAAAATGACCCATGGATCATTGTCCTAAAGTATATACAGAATACAAATGTGTTTGGTCGGTTTTCCGCATTCCAGTTGTTGTTTTCACTTAAAAGTTTTTCAATTTCAAATAATAGTGAGACACTTTGGGTGGTACCGGCCACACTGTGCCTCAGATTGAGGAGGGGTTGACTCGTACACGTCACTTGGGTGTTTTTAGTGCCTTCAAGTGTGGATTGAATAACCAGGTGAGTCTAATCCTCTCTTTAACTCCAATTTTGGATTAGGGTTTTCACTCTTATCGCATCTTCTTTCGAAGCTCTAAAACCCTCTTTTCTGTTGGGATTTATGGTGAATCATGAATTGAGATTTTATTAGGATCAAAGACACCGAATTAAGAGTGTGATTGTCTTTAGAATCAAGGTATGTGGTCAATGATTGATACTGAAGTAATAGTAATGGAATGTTCATTAGAATGGAATTTAGGGTGAATCATGATGAGAGCTTAGATTGGGATCAGTGACCTTATGATGTTGTGATTGATGTGATGATGTCAGTGATACATAGTTGTGTGAGGTACCCAGTGGAGGATGAAGATATATGTGGTGGGGGTTATTCATGGTAGGAGATGGGTGGGGTTGTCTGAGGTCAAGGGAGGAGGGTGGGGGCTGTTCGGGGGGTTGTTCGGGGTCCAGGGAGGAGGGTGGGGGCTGTCCGGGGGTCTTTCTGGGGGGCTATCCGGGGGGATGTCTGGGGGGCTGAATGGGGGTTGTCTAGGGTCCAGGGAGGAGTGTGGGGGGGGGGGGTGTCCGGTGGACTGTTCGGGGTGTTTTCTGAGGGGATATCTGGGGTCCATGGAGGAGGGTGGGGGGGGGGTTGTCTGGGGGGTTGTCCGGGGAGATGTCTGGGGGGCCGTCTGGGGTCCAGGGAGGAGGGTGGGGAGCTGTCCAGGGGGGTTGTCCGTGGGGCTGTCCGGGGGGGGGCTGTCCCAGGTTCATGGGATGGTATTTACATATTTTCAAAGAAAATTATTTCATGGTTAAAAAATAATTTCATTATATCAACTTCAAATCAGACCACTAATTTTCTAAATTCCATTAAAAAATTACAATTTCATTAAAATTGGTGGATGTCACAGCAAATCATCAAATAAACATCAATTTGTCCCTAATAAAAATCAATAAACATCAATGGTCAGTAATATCATTCAAAAATGTAACTGATCAATTTGTCCCTCATCACAATCACTATCATCACCATCATATTCACCATAACCCTCATCCTCATAGACGTCCCATCAACATCCATGCCCTCCTCTCCCTCATACTCAGCCTCAACCTCCTCATCACCTTCCTCCTCTGCCTCTGCCTCCTCCATTCCCTCCCCCTCCTCTGCCTCAGCCTCCTCATATCCATCGTCTCAACCACCACCATAATTGCCACCTGGTGCACCATATTTAGAATGCATCGATGAGATATATTCTTCACAAGAAGTGTTGGCCTCCTGTGGAAGTGTTAGACTTAATGCTTCCATCAGTTTCATAAATGTTGTGTTTTCCATAGCAGACTGTGTTGCCATCTCTATGGCCCTTTATTATCCTGTTCTACATGTGCCTTAACCTACAGTAACTCATTGAACTACAATCGTACCTAAGGAGGGCCAATACCTCATCAGAACTATACTCTTCCCAGGCCGTCATCATACTCTACCAGGGTTCTCATTTCCCAACACCTGATGTTTGTGATCATTTGGCCCAAAATTGTGAGCTTCCTGGGCATCAAGGGCCTATAAAGCATCATGTTACAAATATAAATATATTATTAAGTAGAAAAATAGGGATTAAAATTTTAAATCTAAAAATCAAAACTTACAATCTGCTGCTGAGTTGGTTCATTAACCACACTTCAATATTTCTTCTCTCTACTCGAGAAAGACAATTTTTCATAAGGCAAACATCCTACTTTATTCAATTTATGCCTCTACAATGACATTGAATGTATGAAACCATAATTAAAAATAGTATACCAAAAAAACCGTAATTCCATAACTAAAATTATATAACAACTTTAGAAAACAAATAAATTACAGAGGAAGCAATAGAAAGTGAAAGTTGTAACGAAAGATTATAAACAGTCATACCAGCTACCTCTAATTATCTATAATCATAGTATGTCCCAATTTTTTGATGTATTTCTTAGTATCAATTTTTTTTATTTCTTCTAGATGCATCCAATATAAAATTCAAAAATTATTATTAACAAAACACATGTAAATTTTCATTTAAATACTTCTAATTTGATTAATACCAGAAATTGGATAGTCTCCCAATGAGTAATCATCTCTTGGTATTGTTCTAATAGTCAATCATCCATGACAGGGACTACCTCCAACTCTATGTCCACTCTATCACGCCATCCAATGTACAAATCATGATTATAAGCTCTCCAAAGCCTGCCCAAAATCCTTTAGATGTGTTTTTTGTGCACCCTCACAATCGTGAAATTAAACCGCAGCTGAAACCAAATTATTAATTCATATAAATACAAAAATTAATATATTGAATTCAGTACAACTGATTTTTTTTACCCACAACACATCCCAAGATTTATCCTTGACTTAATTTGGCAGCTGTTTCCATGAGAGCAGGCTGACAGGAATGATGTCAGAGTATTTGGAAAGCATCGCCAAAAAACTCTAACATTGCTACCCTGATTTTTCAATCATCTATCTATCTTCATTTTATTCCCCCATTAAGTGTGTGCAGCAGATCCACACCAAACACATGCGTTTACAACCCACCCCGCCTCCTAGCATTAGATATATGTGTTATGAAATAAAAAAATATTTTATAAATACATGTTATAATGAAAACAAATAATGCTGTAACGATTTTTTTGGGTTATATAAGTATACCTACAGTAGTCTGATTAATGGGTGCTGATGGATCTGCAAAAACTGAAGGAACACCCTATACAGATGGAGTGGGTCCCAATTTATGCTCCGCAGGGACAGACATAGGTGGAGCATTTGTCGAAGAAGATGGAATATAAAATCCCAGAGAGATCGAAGAAGTAGTAAAAGAAGACGATAGGGATGGCTGGCCAAATGCTAGATGGGGAGTGGGAATCATAATCGGATCTGATACAGATGAGTGATGAGGGTCATATGTAAATGGTGGTGAAAACATGGGAGGTTTAAATATGATGTGTGTCCCTAATGGCACATCGGGATCAGAATGTGGTATGGATGGTATGTTAGTGGGAGGGGGGGTCTAATTGGGTACGCCGACTAGATCATCTAGCTCCTGTACCACCCCCCTCGTATGAACACCCCCTGTACTGGGACCACTACTCGACTGCTCCTCAAATAACTATTTCCTAATTGATGGATCCTGAAAAAATATTTAAAAAATTAATCACATGAAATTATATATAATTTAAATAAATATATTTGAAATAAAATACTCACTACAGGCCCTAGTGGTGGAATTCCCAGTTCGTTCATGCGATGATTGTTTTCCATAATCTTTTTTTGTCACATATCTTCAATTGGTTTCATTTCCTGCATTTGAAAACAAATATGGAAGTAAATAGAAAACAATAACTAATGTGTAACCCAAAAACCAAAATAAATGAGAGGGAATATGGGGATTCATAGATAATTTAACTAACAATTGTTTTAGGTAAACTT
The DNA here is from genome assembly GCA_963277665.1 of Viscum album. Lineage (NCBI taxonomy): Eukaryota > Viridiplantae > Streptophyta > Magnoliopsida > Santalales > Viscaceae > Viscum > Viscum album. The sequence continues at coordinate 1,806,956,374 of OY728128.1, read as the reverse complement.
GTTTAAATATATAATTATGTTAATAAATCGTACCAGATGTAATAAAGAAATTAAATTTTTAGTATAATGATTATTAACTAAGATTCATCAATCTATTAAAATTATGGAACATTGATTCTACCATATTCATAAGTGGAAAAGAAATTGTCAAAATTAATGGAAAATTTAATTTCATTAGCTCAGGTAGATGATGCGGGTTTCAATATTTAATCAATTTGAATAGAACCAACCTTAACAACCCAACTCGAGGTAAACCAAATGAATTGCGAACATGAATGGATGATTTTATATATTTCCCACCACAACATCATGTTCGCAGTCAACTCTAACAATTGACCTATTGGAGTCATCAAAATAAATAAAAGGATTGGTTCTAATGTTAGTAGGGATGGTTTCAATTCCATCATCACCGTCATCAAAAATATGTATTGGAATTACTTCAACTATGACACCAAATTCAGGTCGAAGTTGGTCTTTGACATAAAAACATGTTTATCTATTGATTCCAATACAAATGGTTCTTTTGTAGAAATATTGTGAGTCATATTAATTACTTGAAATCCACAATCATCAATAAATGTTCCATGTCTCGTCATTGAATCAAACCAATGGCATTTCATCAACGTGACTCGTCCATGAGAGTAATAATCCAACATTATTATTTTTTCAGTGACTCTATAATAACCCACATTTTCAAATCGTTTTCTAATATCAAATGCACTGGCATATCAATCTATTGTGGAAGTAACCATAACACCGTCATGTTGTGTTCTCATGTTCTTTGCTCGTTCGGTGAAAATAAATTTGTACCCATTGATAACAATTGATTTACAATCACGAACCATGGTATTTGGACCAAAAGCCAAATCTCTTATTTCCTTAGAGATAGAGTCAGCAAAAAAACACAACACCTACAATATAAATTAATATTAAACATAATTAAATATTGATTTATTTATTTTAAACAGTAATATTTTTACCATAAATATTAACCAAGCATAAAACTATTTCCTAAGCAAATTCTCCCTCATTCTCAAAGATAAAGAATGATGCTTTCTATTTATCATTGTTTTATGTTACATGTAGATAAAGAATATGAATTTTTTAGAATATTTATATGTAAGACATACATATTCAATTTAGTTTCCTGATGTTGTCAACGAACAAATCACAATTGAACAAAATTGTGTGATGTTCCATCTCCAGCTCTTCATGGATTAATGTCTTCAATGTATATGATCCAAGAATTAATCCTATTTGAGTAAGTGATGGAAAACTGGGTTTAATTTTCCCATATTATTCTTCTTCATTTCTCATTGGTCTGTTCATTATTTTAGTAATATCATAAAATACATTGAGTATAAATCCATATATTCTTGAGCCAATTAACTATTCATGATAGAACCATCGATGTGATTCCTGTTTCGGACATAAGAATTTAATGTGTACATATTTCTTTCAGTCGGAGACATCCAACAAAAAGAAACAGGTCCTCCAAGAAGTATTTCAGTGGGAATATGGACAGTCAGATGCATCATGCATGTGAAAAATGATGGAGGATATATTTTCTCCTACTCACACAAAATTAATGGGGCATCTGTCATCATTTTTTTCAAGAACAACATGGAAAACTTCTTAGCACAATGGTCTCTAAACAAATGGCACCACCAAATAACAGTCACCCTTACATTGTTGTAAAAAAGATGACGGATTTCTACTAGAATCAACTCATGCAGAATAACATGATAATCATGAGTCTTCAAATATTTTTGCTTCAACTCTCTTCTGTTGACCTGTTTAGATATGTTGCTCGAATAGCCATCAGGAACTCTAATAGTCTATAATACTTTTAGAATTTTCTTTTCATAGGTGTCATCACATAAGAAGGACATTGAACATTCCATTTATTTTCAATGATATGCATAGGATGCAATTATGGTATGATGCCCCAATCCACCAAGTCACGTTGGGACCTTAAATCAACTTTTGTCTTTCCCTTAACATTTAGAAGTATCGAAAGAAAAATTTCAAATTTATTCTTTTTAATGTGAATTACGTCTATGCAATGACGTAAAAAAGTGGTTGACCAATAAGGAAAATCTAAAAAGATACTCCTCTTCCTCCAATTGTAACAGGTTTTAGTGGAAACATTCTTTCTCTTTCCATATTTCATTTGAACCTTCATGAATGAAAAAATGAAATCATTCAATTCATTAAGAACATCAGTTCCAAACGTATGCTGAGGTGGATCATTGGTCTCTGTGGTATTATCTAATCTTCGATGATTCTTTCTATATGGATGGTCCATTGGAAAGAATCGTCAATGTCCCATAAAACTGAAACTACAACAATGTTTCAGACTTCTGGATCATGTAATCTTCATACAAATAGGGCATGATAGTTTTCCCTTCATTCTCCATCTGGACATCATTGCATAATCCGGAAAATCATTGATTGTCCACATAAGTGTAGCACACATCTAAAATATGTCTTTCGAATATGCATCGTATGTGGTCACACCCTCATACTAAAGAAGTTTCAATTCTTTTACTAAAGGTTGCATGTATACGTCAATATCAATGTCGGGATCAGAAGGGACAGATATGAGGATACTCATGAAAGTGAAAGGTTTTTTCATACACACCCATGGGGGAAGATTATAAATGTGTATAAAAACTGGCCATGTGATGTGCGAAGTAAGAATCTGCCCAAATGGATTTAAACCATTGCATGAATGACCTAGCCTCACATTATGCACATCATCTGAAAAATCAGGATATAGAGCATCAATTCTCTGCCAGGAAAATCCATCTGTATGGTGAAACAACTCATCATTAGTCTTCTATCTCTCAGTATCATGCCATCTCATTTTTATTGATATTTCATTAGAAATAAGAAGTTTTGGAGTCTGGGAATCAATGGAAAGTTCCACATTACTTTATGTGGCATGCGGGATGGTGTTCCGTTTGATTTTGACATCCAGTGTGATCTTCCACATTTTATACAATCATTTCATTCATCGGTTTCCTCCCAGAATAAATTGCTATATTTTAGGAAAGAATGAATTTTGTTTCTCGAAAATCCAATTTCCTCAACTAACGTCCATGCCATATAGTGGTTTGAGTTAATATCTACATCATCTGGAAGTAAATCCTTCAAGAAGGTAAGAATGTAATCGACTACTGTATTAGAATTCCCATACATATTTTTCCCATAAAACAATCAGATTAAAAATTCTAGCTTTTTCATTTTATCACACAGTCGATATACTAGAGTCATGGCAGCATCATTCAATTTTTTCAACCTTACAACATAATCATTTTCATTATACGCATCATGTGTGCTCATATCAAAGTCTTCTTGGGTTGGAATCTTTTATTTTTCATGATGATGAATAAACAAAAACAGGTCATATAACAAATTTTCCACTCCAGTCCTCTCATTTGAATCATCAACAATTTTGGACTTCATTTTCTCCCCATTGTGATACCACACATAGTAGTTTTCTTGAAAAAAATATTTGGTTATGTGGTAGCTGACCTGTTCATGGCTCAACCAAGGTCTGCCCACACAATTGGAACATAGGTAGTGTATGAGACCACTATCTGAAGCATTGTGAAATGAAAAATCTAAAAAACTCTCCAAATTTTTTTGAAAATCGCTTGAGATATGATTGGTTTCATACATCCAACATCTATCCATTATAAAAAAAACAATTTTTATAAGTAATTTCATCAAAATCAATTCAAAAAGATTGAATTTTCATTGAAAATATATTTAATTAAAAAATAATTGTTCACTTTATATGACATCGTAACTGACAACGATGGTGGTCGGGCTGTCCAGGTGGGAGGGCCCTCAATGGGGGTGGTCGGGCTGTCCAAGGGTGTAGGGGGTGTCCAGGGGGTAGGGGGTGTCCATGGGGGTGGATGGTTATCGAAGGGCGTGAGCAGGGTGTCCAGGGGGTGGGTAGGTCTATCAAAGGGGGGTGAGCTGGCTGTCCACGGGGGGTGGTCGTGTTGTCCACGGGAGTGCTAGGGCTGTCCAGTGGGGGCGGGTGTCAAGGTGGTGGGGGGGTCTTTCGAGGGGTGGGGCGTCTGGAGAGATGGGTGGTGTCCGGGGGGTGGTGGGCGGGTGTCTGGGGGTGGGCAGGTTGTCCAAGAGGGTGGGGGCTGTCTAGGGGGTATGGGTTGTCCAAGGGGTGGGCGGCCAGTCCACGGGGGTGGAGAGGCTGCCCAGGGGGTGGGGGCTATCCATGGGGTAGGGTCTTTCCAAGGGGGCATTGTCCAAGGGGTACGAGGTGTCCATGGGGTGGGCGGGCTATCAAGGGGGTGGCGGGGGTGGAGGGCTATCCAGGGGGTACATGGTGCCCAAGGGGGTGGGTGGGGTTTCCACAGGGGTGGCGGGGCTATCCAGGGAACACTTAAACCAGACCATCTGGCCGAGCCCGATCCACTTCTGATGATGCTATTTCCGCCTGCTAGTGTTCTCATGGATGCCTGTCACATTCCATAGATGCCTACCACATGCCCCAAGGATCCATTGTCCATCTGGCCATGCACCACTTTCCAGCCACATTTCCCACCCCGGCTTCCCCCATTCCACTTGGCCATCATCTCCACCTACCACTGCTCCACTGGCCGCACTAGGATCCTCTGTCGTCATGCTGGTGGTCCCATCTACCAACCACCACGCCACATCCAATACCCAAAACATGATAAAAATTAATATAAGGAATCCTTAGATCAATATCTACATACATTTATTCCCAAATCTATGATCTATTATTTTTTAGTCATTTTAAAAAAGTAAGTGATGAATAAGGCACAAAGAACGGATTGAAGAAGATAGATCGACCGATGGTCATGATAGTTTGGCCATCGACATTGATGATCAAAGTATAAAAATTGACAATGAAACAATTTTTTATTCACTAATTGAAATCAGGGTTGTGGAATTCAAAAGAAATAATCCTAACTTTATTTTGATCTATTTTTCATTAAAGAACATGCCGAAAAATCTTCATAGAAGAACCATCATTGATTTGAGAAAGGATGAATGGAAAGAGTTTCACCATCGGCCATGGGAGAATTTTGAGGAAACCCTAACTGAAACCTCATAATCACCTATTTATAACCTTGAAATTAGGTTATGTTTAAACCAATTAACTGTAGCTGCCAACGGTCGTGGGATTCGAACATCTCTCACCCTCTCGCATTAGGTTGTGCTTATGTAAAACATCGCATTTCAAACTCAAAGGTGGTCTTGAATTTCTAAACTGATTCCCCACTGAAGAGTTATTCATAATAAATCCTCAATAAAATAAAATAAAATAATTATTTTTTTACGGTTACCTTCATGGTGACTTTTTTTACAAAAGACTCACGCAAACAAAATTTATGTCTCGCCTAGGGTAAACACCATGCTATAGAATCAACCATGGCCTTGGATTTTTGATCATACCTTCCATTTTAGATTTATCCCACTTCCTTAATATGCGTAGTAAAAAATATGATTAATATATTTTATAAAATTAATTCTGGGAACACCATGCCTTGGAATTGCACGTCATCTTAGTGCTTAGCTATAGAAATATATGGAGAAATATTTCAAAGTTTTACAAGGAAAAATGTAATAATCTTTCCAATTATTTGAATAACATTATTTTTATATTTAATTAATCATTTTATTGAAAATTTAATGATTTCATTAATTTATTCTTAAATTCCATAATTTTATTTTAAATATTTTTTTTGTGGAAATCATTTTTATTTTCAATATAAAATTTAATGAAATTTTTTTACTAGATATTTAAATTATCATATTGAATTAAATATTTTCATTATTATTAATAGATCTAATGAAAATGATTGTGTGACATATCACGTTATAGAATTAATGATATTAAGTGGCGATCTATGATAAGTGATCACCTGAAGGATGAAACCAACCACAAGAAGAGATTCTACATTCACTCTATCAACTACAAGATCAAAATTGGATTGACTATATGTGAGATATTTTAGAAATTCATAACTAACCGAATGTATAAATTTGATAAATAATTTTATGCTACCATAAGATAAAAAAGAGATCGATAGTGCATGCCCCTAATATAATTCATGACTAAGTATTAACCTACCGTGAATAAGGATTCTATAAAGTCTCCAGGATTATGTGAGCTCATAGAAGTTACTACAAAAAGTTCACAAGTAGACATGGGCCTATAAAATCTACACCTGAAGGGATTAAATAATTATTCCTATGATCGAGATACTATAAGTTTATATCTACCCCTGGATTATCCACATTAAAACATGATTAATTTATTGATTTTCACCAAGATGCCAAAATAAATGGGAAGCTACCATATCTCAAACTAAAAGTAGAACAAAGACCTTGATGATCAAATATGAATAATATGAGCTTGATTTAGATTCAATATATGAGGATACCAAACAAGGATTGACCACGATTCATTCAATGGGTGTCATTAAATTTTTATTTGATGGAAGACAACAATCCCAATTCATACCATTAAATCGAAGGGATTAAAATCTCCAGTTTGAAGAATATAATGTGATCAAATATGATACTGATATTGAATGATATCAAACTATAATGAAACAAAATATTTGTAACATGAGATCATTAATGGTAAATATATGTGAAAGTTAATCTAAATGAAAACCTGAAGAATAATTGAGATAATAAGGTCATTCAAAGTCTAATCTTTAACATTGGGGATAGAGATGAGGTTAACTTAATTTAGGTAAACTGATGAATCTAAGAGTAATCAAATAACCTTGACTCAAGATACATTATACAATCTGATATAGAGGATCACAAAAAAATTTATTGAGATTAGATATTTTATTGAAGGTGGGGAATATATTTTAGAAGTATCTATGATCAACAAAGGTCAAAGTTGATTCTAAACATGAAAAAATATTCTATTATGAAGATGGTTTTCAATTGTCAATATGATTTCTATTTGCATATGTTTTTGTTAATAATGTGGGTCCTTGTAGCTCCATGATGATAAAATTTAAGTAATACTGAAAGTTGTACACATATTTTTCAAAAAATCACCTCTGTGAAGCTGAAGGAACTGATCTATTCAAAGACAGTGACTTTTAGGGATGTTTAGCTCAACTCGTTCACATTTAGGGGAATTGGTTGAGCTTCGAACCATGGTTCTAATACTCATCAGCCAAAAAAATGATTATGTTGCATATAATAATTCAAATGAGGTTGGAACTAATGAGGTATCAACTTTAATGTTCTTTGAACTAAGATCATGTGAGGAAGAAAGAAGATTGAGGCATGTTAACCTAAGTTGAAGACTGATGAAGAGATCAAAGAGAATCTTGGATTTGGTGTGTTAATAGTCCATATAAAGGTAGATATAGGTGCTCAAATTAATGTTTAGGGTATGGAAACCTATGTGAAGTTCAAATCTATAAATTCAAGGATAAATATAAATGTATATTTGATTATTTTTTAATCCCATTAATCAATAATTGGGCCTTGATGTACTAGAATATGAAAGGGTACATCAGGTAATTTAAATTCAATTCTCTAAAGTACCTTAAAAATTATAAATAGAGAAATTATTAGAAATAAGAATAAATGAGAATAAATTATAGTTTGTAAAGAATATTATAGAGATTATTGAAGTATTAAATACATGAACATGTATAAAGAAGGATATTAAATATGAATCTTAGCTCAAGTCGAACAAGGATTAAAGCTAATTTCCAAAATTAATATTTTTCAACTCATTGTAAAATACTCATCCCATTCTTATTGTTTGGATGAATTGGGGAAGAAGATCTTAAGTGATACTCACTTCAGCAAACACAACCCTTAAACCTTCCATGTGAAGACCATATAGAATTTAAATTATGATCATTTATGAGAATGGAAATAGTTTTTGGAAGTACATTTGATTATAAGGGGTCATCTTTTTTCCTTGAAGAGGATGGATATGTATAATAAATATTCTATGTGGATGCTAGTATTATAAATTGGTTTTAATACTTTAATAGTGTTATTTGTTTTTATAAATTACACTCTTCATATTTTATTATTCTTTTAAAAAATTATTAATTAATTTTTGTAAGTTTCAATAATGTTTTTGTAATTGTCTAAATATATTATTAATTTTTCTAATGATTGTTATATTCTTAAGTCTTTTAAGGATTGATATTTTTTATCTTATCTAAAATATTTGGGTAATCCAAATGAGTCACCAAGGATAACCTTCAACCACACTAAGGGGCCCATAGGGTCAACCTTATGGGATATCATATCATTGGTATCCCACTAGGAGGTAGTGGTGTTCTTCATGCATAGCATAGGTATAATGAATGTGGGTCTATGTATAAGGCCCGCTGGTCTTCACATAGGTTATTTTTGGTAGCCCACTGGGAACATGTATAAGGCACATGTTTGTGATTGATCGGTTGTTGATGCTGAACCCCACTACCAGCTCATGATGGGGAAGGTGTTGTTTGATTTTTATACCATTTCGTCTTGACACACCGTATTTGATGTGGGAAAATGAACTAACTTTTCTTTTTTCATCTCTTAAAATCTCAGACATAAGCTCGTCTATCAGATAAGTTCAAATTGAACTATTTGATCTCCTATGTGTTTTTTGGAACTCTCATGCTTACCTATTTTGAATTTTATTGTCTTCTTCTTAAACTATGCTTCCTCATATCACCAGATATCTCAGCCCATACTTCTCACATCCTTCAAAATACCCCCATCTCTCACACTATAATTATATACTTGGAAGGAATTACTAGTTTGAATCCTTCTCTAGGGGCTTCAATGTAAGTTACACATGTTTCTTAGCTTCACTGGATGATATTTTATTCCCATCATTAGAACTTTTGTCACTAATGGATATCATTCACCAGTGGATCTTTTCTAATGATTGACCAATGGACACCAATGGAAGCACCATTTCCCAAAGTTTGATCTTTATTTTTCAATCATGGTGCCTTATTCTAAGTGTAACAACAAATCATTTTTTCACTGATATCATATGATACCATTCTGAGTTTTTTTACCATTGTTTATACAATTATATAATAAAACCCACCAATAGATTTTATATTTTTCTAATTTTACAAATCCAATAGTAGAACCTTCAGTTTCGTTGAAGGGATTTATTTTTCTTCCTTCAACATTTCATTATTTTTTATTTTGAACAAGCTTCTTCCTTCACATTGGGGGTTCTTATAACTTCTACCACTATTATACTTCATCAAATGGTAGATCATATACCACCATTTGATGTACAATGGTATCATATTCATCATGCTTCTCAAGAATATCTTAGTTAATTAGTGTCTTTTCAGTAGCTTTATTTTCATTTAATTTTATTTTATTTATTTCTTATAATTGAATTGATATATTTTATTATTTTCCTACTATTAGACATCCAACTATAGAAGATCCAAAAATTATAAGAAACATGCTACCACTTTATATTTTCCTTGGTATCATAATCATGATATTATTCTCTACTTGAGTGTTGGATCCACCCTGATGGTAGTAGAGTCAATCTACCTCTACATAATTTTCTAATTCACTATTAGTTCAATGTTTTCTAAAAAAATTCATTATGTTTAATTTATGTTATCAAAATATATATTTCGTTTAATTTTTTATTATTTTATGTTGAAATATAATTATATAATGTGTAAAAAATAATTGTAAGAATATTTTCTGTACACATATTCATGAAGACTAAAATTCTTATGATGCTCTATTTTGCAATGTTTTACAATCTTATAAAACTAGAAGTTTATGGTTCCTTCAATGTTGTGTAATTATAAATTGTTTATAGTCATTATAGATAATATGTTAAATTTTTTGTTCCAATTTATTACGAAGAAATATAAATCATGCATTTTATCTATTATTCAATGTCTCTTTAACAAATGAAGATAATATTCATATTATTTTATTTTTTATTCGCTAACAATTGTCATGTAGTCATTATACATGGACACAATGCTAGAAGATAATTTTATTAATAGTTCAACAGACATATTCAAGGAATAAAAACGAATTCCAATGCAGATCATTTGAGAGATGGATTTGTGATACAACATCGGCACATTCATACTGCCCTCATTTTTTCAAGAACATATAAAACTTTTGTACTCTATATGTGATCATATAAGAAATTAAAAATTCAATATTTTTTCATTCAAATGATCAATGATCATCAAGATTAAAAAATTTGATGTATTTTATCATCATCTAATTTCTCTGTATTTTTTTCTTTTTGATGTAATCTTTATTGTTCTATTTTTATTACTTTGATTTTGATTTATTCTTTTCAAAATAAAAATAAATTCTTTCATTGTTTAGTTCTTACACCTCAAAAAATGAAGTTTGAGTTGTGTTTCCTGATAAAAATTTAGGTTTAAAAACTATGTTGTGTTTCCTATAAAAAGACTCAGTTATGCCTCTCGGTTACTGTAAAATTTTTTTTCTATAACAAGGTTATCACACCTTTAAAAGTGATTTTCATAGTGGGTACCAATATACTTGATGAGTATATGAGGTTAATGAGTGGAGTGGGATCTTTCTTATCTGAACCACTATCAATCTTTGTGTTATTTATTTTTATTTATGTTTCACCTCATATTAAGAACACTTCACTTTCCATAGTACTTTAATTTACAAACTCTGATTAATTTTGTAATTAAAATTTTAAAACCACATTTCACTACCACCCCAATCCCTCCCCCCCTTCGCTAGTCATAATTACCATCACTTTTGATATAAAAATTGATGTCATAACTAGGATAATTTCTCTATAGTTCTGATATCAAACAATTTGTTTGAAAACCAATTTTCTTATAGGTTAGTCATTACATTGTTAATTTTTAAATTTATGATAACCTAAATTCCTAGACTTAACAGTCTAGAAAATAAGATAAAATGGATTCTTTTAGGATGGAAGATTCTAATGTGAATGATGGATGAATTTCACAAAAACCCCATTCTTTGATGGAACATAATATGTCTACTAGAATCCCATAATAGAATATTACTTGAAATAGTTAAGTATGGATCAATTGACTATAATGGATAATCTATATGATCTACCTAAACTAGATCATGAGACACATATTTGTAATAAAATGTGTTTTCAATTAATAAGATAAAAATATTTTATAATTTCTATAAGAAAAAGTGACTATATCTGTGTTTCATATTGTAATAAATCCCATGATATTTGGAGGATTATTCAAGTGAATAATTATGGGATTGATAAGAAAAACAAAACTATGTTTGGAATGCTCTAAGAAAAATATGAGGACATTAAGATGCGAGATAAAGAGTCTTCAAACCAGATGATCCACCAGTTTACTAGTATAAATAATTGTATGAGTGATCTGGGAGAACTTATGAAAAATATAGCTCAAGTGGAGAGATAATGATATCTATTGAAAAAAATTCCATGAAAACAAGGTGTTTATTAATCAGAGTAATAATTTTAAGTATTATACTTTAAATGAACTAACAGTCTCTTTGCAATAGCATGGGTTAGAGATGAAAAATATCATTGAGGATGTTCCTACTAAAATAAAGGTATTGAATTTTAATCTTATGTTATCAATACCTCTAATGCCTCTAAATCTGAGTTCCAGGAGAGTGACAAGGATATGGGGAACCATAGCAGGAAATTTTTCATGTTTATGAAAAGAAAAGGCTGAAATAAATTGTTCAAGAAGAAGTATATAAATGACTATAATTAAGGTAATATCAATAATAATGATGATGTTTCAGAATTATCTTCTTATGAGTGCAGGAATAGGGGTCACATAAGGACTAACTACCTGAAACTCAAACATCCAAATAAATAATAATAGAAAATAAGAAAGAAAAATCAAGATTTTTTTGGATGTTGTGACTTCTCAGGTAGTTCTACACTTGGAGTGATTCTGTAAGTGAATATGAGTCAATGAATCTCGGACTCCTGGGTATTCAGTATGAGGTAAATGGTTCACGCTTTACTCAGTTAATAAATCTCTTAAATGTTGATCATAATTCTTTATCTGAAAACGAAATTGAAATCGTTTCTTATTCACGTTCTGAATCTAATTCTGTAAATTCAAAAGTTACTAAACTGCTTAAATAAAATTAACAATTAAAGATTGATGGAGTCATGATAATTGAAAAGTTTACATAATTGAAAATTAAAAACAATATGTTCATTAAATAAAATGAGAAAATGAAAAGGGGGTGTGAAAATCATAAAATCTGTCTTTCCTAGAATGATAGATCAAATGATTATTACAAATCTAAATTTCTAAAAATGAATGTTAAAAATGAAAGGGTTAAAAACTTTTTGGTAATAAATGATAAATATTAGCATATAAGGTTTAATTTAGTTGTGTATGATCTTTATAAAGTAGAAAATTAATGTAAGAAATAGAATCTAGAAATAAAGAAACTATGAAACACAATTTCTCAATCCAATGAAACTTTTAATATCGATTTAGAACCTTTTCAAAAAGATAATATGGTTTTGAAAAATGAAATTATTAATCATAAAAAGGATATATCTAATTTTTTAATAGGTAAATAGAAATAAGATAAATTGGGGATTTAATGAAATGAAACATAAATAAAAATGGTTTCAGTTATAATATTCGAAAAACCTGTTTAAATTAAACTAACATTGATAAAATCTCAAAAGTAAGTGTTTCCAATGAAACTTATTTTAATTGTATAATGAAAGAACATTATGTCAATGAGTGTTCACTAAGATTTACACAATAATTAGGGTAATATAGAACATTCATTACTATATATATATTTTATAATTATACAAATAATAAATTAATTCAGTATATTTTAGTTCCAAATTTTTCTAATATTAATCTAGTTAGATTCAAGTTAGCATGGGTTATAAAATATTCTGTTTGACTTTTTAAATTTAGGAAATCAAATTTACAAGTCTTAATGACTTGTGGTACTTAGACAGTGGCTAATTTAGGAACTTGATATGTGATGTATCAAATTTATATCATTTAATTCATGTGATGGTATCCTTATCACATTTAGACACAACTCAAAAGGTTATATTAATGGTATTGGTGAAGTTGGTTTTTATAAAACTGTTATTATTTGAAAAGTATTATATGTACTTGATTTGAAACATATTCTTATAATTATATCAAAGTTATTTGATGGTGTATTAAATATTATATATGAAAATGATAAATGTATTGTTCTGAAAAATAAATTACATTTTTTCTACAAATTAAAAAAGAAACTATATACACTATTGATTTTTCTGATCTAACTAAACAATAGGTTATGTGGTTGAATACTATAAAAGAAGCTGAAATTTTATAAAATAGGTAGCTTGGGCATGAAAATTTTAGACTATTTCATAGCCTTTCAAAACATGAAAATATTTTATAACTACCCAAGTTACATACAAATAAGTAATTCATGTGTGATTCATTTTTGAAGGGTAAGAAACATGAATAAATAATTAAATCAATAAATTATGTTAGTAATTATATATGATCATAATTATTACATCTTCACTTGTTTGTACCAATACAACCTATTAGTTTTGGTAGTAAGGAGAATGTATTTGGGATTTTAGATGAATACAATTGATTTTTATGAATTTATTTCTTGTCACATAAAAATGAAACTTTATCCAAATATTGTGATTTTTATAATCCTATTCAAAATTTAAAAATTAGGTTAATCATATCTATCATAAGTGATATGTGTGGTGAATTTATGAATTTATAATTTGATAAATTTTTTGAAACCAATGGATATAAACATTGTTTCTCATCCCCTATGACTCCACAATATAATGGTGTGGTAGAAATAAAGAATATATTTATTAATAAAATGTCTAGGTCAATGCTAATGGAATTTAGTGTGTATAATACTTTTGGGAAGAAGATATAAATACATCTTTCCATGTTTTAAATATAGTTTCTAATTTGAAATTATTAAATAAGACCCCTTATGAAATTTTAAATGGGATTAAACATAAAGTTGGTTATTTTAGGGTTTTTTAAGTAAAGTATTTATCTTAAACACAAAACATAATTTATGAAAATTAAACTCTAAATCAGATGAAGGGATATTTTTTGGATAATCTAATGCTATAAAAGATTATAGAGTTTTAAATAAGTAAACTTTATTTTTTGAATAATCATTTCATGTTATGTTTAATGAAAATAATCCAAATAAAAAGGATTTTGTTTCAAGCAAGAAAAATGATGAATTTAGAAAATTAACTTTTGGTCAAATAAATTATGAAGAAAATAATAATGCATCAGTTTAGTAGATAACTTATCAAAATGATCCTAAGGAATGGAAAACACATAAATAATATACTATTGAAAAAGTAATCAGTAATGTACAATTTATAATTAAAACCACGAAATCTATTTTACTTTACTATGAAAACATTGTTTTGTTGCGTATTTTGTTCCAGTAATTATCAAAAATGATTAAATTGAGTCAAATTTAATTAATTATATTCATGATTAATTAAATAAATTATAAATGAATAAATTATAGTATTTAGTTACTTTTCCAAAATATAAACATGTTATAGAAACTAAATACATTTTTCATAATAAATTTGATGAAACTAGAAACATTGTTAAAAATAAAGAAAGCCTATTAGCTCATGGTTATTCCTAGGAATATGGAATTGAATTTTAAGATTATTTTTCTCATGTTTCGAGGATGAAATAAATTATATTTATAATTTTCTTTTTCTAGATTTTAAAATGTCATGTTATTTCAATTGGATGTAAAAATATCGTTTTAAAATGGAATTATTTTAGTGAATGTTTAGGTTAGATAACCCCATGGATTTGAAAATGATAATTTTATAAATCTTATTTTTAAATTTTATAAAGAATTATATGGTCTTAAACAAGGTCCAATAGCTTGGTGTGAAAGACTAACACATTTTTTGTTATGAATTTTTTTTTAAAAGACAAGGTTAATCCAACCTTGTTTATAAAAATACTTTAAAATGATATATTTATTATACAGATATATGTTGATGACATAATATTTTGTCCAACTTCATGAATATTTTTTTGGATTTATTTTCTTACTTTGATTTTGACATTAGAGGTTGCAGAATTGAATAGAAAGGGACTACAGGTATGTGTCAATTTTTAGGAATAAATTTAATTTCATAGATCTTTAAGAAAAAATTATCAGTTAACTTATCAGTATCAAAGTCTGAATAAGTTTCAAATAATATTTTTTGTTCCTAAAGTATTTGGATAAAACAAACTTTTAATGATTTTAAAATAATTTTTTTAAAATATCTACTGTGATAACTGACGTACTGTTTCAATTTCTAAAAACCTTCTTCAACACTCAAAAATAAAACACATATATGGTAGATTTCATTTCCTTAAGGATCATGTAAATAAAGGTGATATTTCTTTATAATTTTTTTATATTAAGAAATAGTTAGCTGAAATTTTCACTAAACACTTAGATTCTATTAATATAGATAAAATTAAATTTTAATTGGGAATACTAGAAGATTAAGATTATTGTTTAGTATAATCATTCATATTAAATATCTTTTTACATGTGTTATGTAATTAAATGTTATTTCTTACACACTGACTAAATTCTAATTAGATATTTCTATTTTAAAATGCATCGGTAAACTTTTACACTATCTTAATTATTTAATTATTTAAATAATGGAACTATATGTTTACTCTTATGAAAATATTCTACTATATTACATTTAAATTAGTAGCTTTTGACTAAAAGGGGGTGTCTTTTATATATTATCTCTAATTTACTTTTTGATAAATTTCAAAAGGGGGTATATTTCTGTTGAAAATTTAATAAATGATATGTTTTTTAATTTACAAAAGGAGGGAGTTTATTAGTATTTTAATGTGGTTCTAATATATTAAATGTTTTTGTTTTTGATAAATTAATCTCTTTATATTTTATTTAATTCAAAATTGTTTTAGATAATTAATAATTTATGTTTACAGGTTTTAATAATGTTTATATAATTATTAAAATATGATTTTAATGTTTTAATTATTTTTATATACTTAATTATTTTAATTTTTTCTATTTTTTATGTTGTCTAAAATATTCGGTATAGATTTGTGAGACACCTTGTCAAGCCCTCAACCACACTATGTAGACCCAATGGGTCTCCCCATGGGATAGCCTTCCTTGGGCAACCAACTACGAGGTAGTGGTTTTTGATTGAGCATTATGAAAGGCTAATGTTTGTGGGCCCATAAATATGGCCTAATGGTTTATGCATATGTTTGTCTTGGTAGCCCATTGGGCCCGTGTATAAGGCCCATGTGTGTGAGTAATGGGGTGAAAGTACTGAACCCCGCTGATAGCTCAATCTGGGGAAGGTTCAACTTGATGGTTATATCACTACTTATTTTCTTAAAAAATTCAATGTGGGACACTAAACTAACATTGATATTCATCATCTAATAAAATTTTATAATTAAGATCACTCGTCAGATCAGTTCACATCAAACCATTCGATCTCATTTGTTTAATCTCATTCAATCGCCCATATGTTTTTTTGAGCTCCCAAGCTTACCCATTCAAATTATGTCATCTTCTTTATCTCATATGATTCTTCAGATCACTTGATATCTTGAACCATCATACTTTAATCCTTTAAACTGCAATCATATCTCAAACTTCATGCTTTAAATCGACATGAAATGATGGTTTAAAGCCTTATCTAGTGGCTTCAATGGAAGTTTCACAAGTTTCTTAGCTTTATTGGGTGATATTTTTTATCACTATTAAAACTATTATCACTAATAGATTTCAATCACTGGTGAATATTTTACAACATTTTACTATTGGACTCAAAAAAATAATTGTTTCTCAGTAGTGGATTTTTCTTTTTCACAAACGTTAGTTTGTTCAATGTGAAATGGTGAATCATTTCTAACACCAGTAGTAGATGATACCAATGTCTGTTTTTCAACCAATGGTCATAAAATTGTAGAATAAAATCCACCAATATCTTCTATATTTTTCTACCATTTGACATATAATGGTATCAACTTTATTTACTTCGACATGACTTTAATTTTTCTTCTTTTAACATTCAGTTAGTTTTTATTGTGAACTAGCTTCTTTCTTCACACAGGGTGTTCTCATAACTTCTTCTATAGTCGGAATTCATTAGATGGTGGATCATATACCACCATTAGACATAAAATAGTATTATATTCATATTATTTCTCAAGAATATCTTGGTTAATCAATGTTTTGGAAGTATCTTTATTTTCATTATATTTTATTTTATTTCTTTCTTCTAATTACATCAGTAGATATATCTTTTTTAAAACCAGTGGACAAATAACAATAGATCATTCAAAAAATGGCATTATCATGATACTCTTCTCTATTTTCACTAGTATAATAATCAAGATACCATTATATGTTTCAATTTTGGATCTTCACCAGCATTAGTAGTGTCAATCTACATCAAGATAATTTTTTAATCCACTATTAGTTCAAAAATGATTGTTTCTAAAAAGTTTATCAGTTATGTTTAATTAAAGTTATCAAGATATATATTTTATTAAGTATTTTATTATTTTATGTTTAAATATAATTATATAATGTGTAAAAAGTAATTTCAAGAATATTTTATGTACACATATTCATGCGGATTAAAATTCTTATGATGCTCTATTTTATAAATTTTTATTGTCTTGTTATACTGGATGTTTATCATTTCTATTTTTAACTATTGGTTAATTGTAAATTTTTTTAAAATTTTATACTAAACATTTAAATGTTTTATTTTAATTTTTTATGAAGAAATATAAATCATATTTTTTCTCTTTTATTCAGTGCAGCTTTGAAAAATGAAGTAAATAGTCATATTATTTTATTTTTATTTTCTAAGAAGTGCCATGTAGTTATTGGACATGGACACAATACTATAAAATATTTTTATAAATGTTTTTAGAGACATATTGAAGTCAATAAAAATTTATATTACATATCATTCAATAGAGTCTTTTGTGATACACCGCCAAAACATTCTTGTTGCTCTCATTTTGTGGAAAAACTATTGTGACTTCTATACTCTGGCTCTGGTCATAGAAGGACTTCAATATTCAACATTGTTCCTTTAAATTTATCAACGATCATCAAGATTCAATACCTTTGATATTTTTTATCATACTGTAATATCTCTATAATTTTTTTTCTTTTTTTAATCTTTATTCTTCTATTTGTATTTCTTCAAGTCTGTTTTATGCCTTTCCTAATCAAAAGAAAGTGTTGCTTTGTCTGGTTATTCCACCACCAAAAAATAAATCTAGGTTGTGAATCTCGATCAAAATTAAGGTTAAAAACTTTTTTGAGTGTCCTATAAAAATACTAGGTTGTTCCTCTAGGTTCTAAAATAATTAATTGTTTGTAAGAAGGTTCTCACACCAATAAAAGTGAGTTTCATAGTGGGTAACAATCTATTAAAGATGTATGGAAGGTTGAAAAGTGTGCTGGGATATTTGTCACTTGAACCACCATAAATCTATCTATTATTTCTATTTATTTCCACTAAACCTCATATCAAGAAGACTTCACTCACTATAGTTATTTAAAATTTAAATTCTGATAGTTTTTTTCTTTAAATTTTTAAAAGGACTATCCCCCTTCTTATAATAATTTACATCGATGTCGATCCAATAGTGGAGGCCAAAGAGAATATTTCAGTATTGTGAATATGATATAGAGGTTGGTTATTGAAATGTTAATTGGTATTAATTAGAGAACCTAGGTATTAAAGTGGGATTTCCTGAGAAGGGATACAAAAAAAGAAATCATCATTACTGACATGATCAAGGGAATGGAAGATCGGAGTGGTCTAGGAATGGGGAGTAGGAAACAGATTATCACTAGAGCTTGAGAAGAGTTTCAATCTCTTTGATAATGAAATTCAATCTCTATTTAATTCTTTATCATTCTACTTTTATGTTTTAAATGGATTTACTGATATATTATGAATATATGAACATAATAATTGGCTAAAATACTATAGGGTAACGATATTTATATGGTAACTATTTTACATCATTCATGTTATATATTTTTTAGAAGATATCCTCATCATCATTATTAAGTAGTATACTCTTAAAACATCATTAATTTATTTAGAACTGATCTTGATTGATTTTATTTTCAAATAGCTTAATCATATAAGAATATTTTGAAAAGATATCTTATTATTTAATGAAACACACAAATTTGAAATGATAATTTTAACATAGTGATGGTTGATTACAAAAAAAATTTAATGATTGGGTGTTTCGGTTGATGATATGTTGGAACAATTCACTCATAGTTTGACCATTTGAAATAATAGTCATCCCACTTTTATCTCAAATCCATCATTTTTCTTATAGTGAATGAATGAAGTAAAATCTATTTTAAACCAACCAATAAAATTATTTGATCTCATCAATTTATGTTTCCCACTTACAAACCTATGATCTATCTAATTAATTTAACTTATAATTTCTATACCTATTTATATCTCACACATGTTGTTTCATTATTCTTGTTTCCATCTTCTCTTGAGTGTTTTACTTTATTAATTTGTCCCACACACAAACTACAAGTCCTTCCCTATGCATAGACCCCTACTCACAAATAAATAAGTTCACAATAGTTTTATAAATAATTAATTTTCTGATATTTAGTGACATCCAGGTTGATAATGCAAAAGTGGTTTTCCAAGAAATAGGTATATATTATTACTAAATTTTTTCAAGTTCTTTTTATCTTAATCCTTCTAAAAATCATCTATAACCATCATAATATAATTATATCTGTAAATTTATTTTATTTATAAGTTATTATATTATTGATACAACCATTTTATATCTCCTATACATCCGATGGAATATGAAAGCATCACTTGTACATTCATATAGACTACCATGTCCATATAGTGATGTAATTATTTTACTTTATTATCTTAGTTGGATAGTTATAAATATATAGTTAATGAATAAATATGATATTTATGAAATAATTATGTTTCTAGAAATATAATATATCATCTACCTTCTAACCCTTCAATAGATTTCAAATTGATAATATCCCACATTTTTTTAGGTGAACTACCATGACAAAGGTGCAATTAATTGAATCGCCAAATAAAAACATGAATCAGAAACAAATCACTTAACACCTAAACAATTAATTTTAATAATTAAATAAGAGTAAATGGGTTAAATATGTTATGAATAAATGATATCAATAAATATAGATAAAATATATATATCTTATATAGATGAATAATATATATATATATATTATACATGAGGTTGGAATGATTCCAGCCACACAGAAATACAAGTTAAAGCTTTGTTCTACGATCCCATTTTCATTCAGAATTATATATATTTAAATTTCCATTTGAGGAATTACATTCTCTTTCCCTCATAAAGACCATATATTTTATTTTCCTTGGGTTATTTTTATAATTTTTGAATTTTCATTTTCTTATAAATATGTTTTGTAGTCAAAACATCGAAAGAACATTTTTCTGAAAAATTGACCTTACTTCTCCTATTAGTCAATAATATTTCAATTCCATTTCAATATTTTATATTTTATTCAAATTTTGTTATTTTATATAAATCAATGATTTATTAAGGTCAATTTAAATTAACTTCGATTTTTTATGCAATGTTTTAAAAAGGAATATTTTTAATGTCTTACATTCAAGTCATTTTGACTTTTTATGAAAGTGTGAAAAGAATTTTTTTAACATTTACCACATAAAATCATTTTCTGTTAATTATATTCATTATTAATTATCTATATTAATCTACATGGTTTTATGGTACTTTCAAATAAAATCATATTTCCATTATTATAGGAACTTTTAGTTTGAAAATATTTTCAAATGAAAATGACCTTTCTCCTTGTTTTTAAAGATACATTTTAATGGTTTTAAAATGGTGTTTTTCAACTATTTTAATATCCTCTAAATATTAATCAACATTACTAGGGGTATACACTGATTATATCATCCATATTATCTTTATAGATTCCATAGGATCATTTTTTTTTCTAATTATTAACTGGGGAAAATATTGGTATTCCATATACTAGTTTTCAAATACAGATATTTTTATTAATTTTGTAGTACATTTTTTATTCATTATTTTCATATGATGAATGCATTAGACATGGTCTGTGTAGGATGGGGATTAATATTATATATACCCTCGATGTATTTGTATGTCTCATGGGAAAAATTAGTATTGGTATTTGGCATATGCCTTTCCAATTTATATAGTATGCCTTGGCATGAGGCCATGACAATAAGATTATGTTGTATAGTGTTATAAATTATATCATTATGAAACCATTTATTATTATCCATATGATAATTTATATTATTATATCATCCATGTACATATTACTCTTTTTATATTAATTATATAGTATATTTGATTATTATTTTTCTCTATCATATTTGTCGTGCCTTATATATTATATGATAGCTTATATTATATGATTTCCCTTAATAGAATATTACCTCTCCCATTATTAGGTTTTCCTTTCCCTATGGTACTAGGAAGTAAAATTTTAATGATTTTATGTATATAATAGAATAAATAATAATGTTATAATTGGAATTGTAAGTTTTATTTCAAATTTTTTAATATAGTATGAAAATCATGTATATATCTAGTCTCTCAATACTCCTATATTATTTGATCCTTCCAAATGTGATCCCTTGTATCTTATTCCAATGTAGTAAAGTAACCATCGGTTTTAGGTAACTAGAGGTGGGTTGTTTCAATTGGTATTAGAGAATTTTTTATATAAACCTTGGGAACTATACCTAGATGAACACATTATAACATAATCAAAACATTATCAAAAGCCCTTATTATATTCAAGAAACTTTTATAGATTATTTTTATTTCATGGAAATTATATTTTATTATTCAATATTCATTATGTTATGATGTCATTCTATATATATTTTTGTTTAGGAATGGATCCATGGATATGAAATAGAAACAATTCAATCATATTTAAGTTATGTATTGATTTACCTCAGTATAAACTTAATGGAATTAATGTGGTTTGTTCTAGTTATGAGTAGATTTTAACTATATTGGGTCAGTTGACCCCAGTCTTGACCAATAATCATTACAATATAGAGAAACATGTTGATCTCCAACATGGTGTAACAATATTATAACACTTACTGCAAAACCAACCTCCACCATTCAATGGGACTACTAATAAATTAGTAGATGATAAATGGATCAACTTAGTGGAGAAAATATTTCTCTCATTGGGAAGTAGTGAAATATAAAAATTTAATATAAAAATTT
Source organism: Viscum album (assembly GCA_963277665.1). NCBI lineage: Eukaryota > Viridiplantae > Streptophyta > Magnoliopsida > Santalales > Viscaceae > Viscum > Viscum album. Next base: position 1,806,933,932 of record OY728128.1, on the reverse strand, counting down.
ATAATGTAAAAGTAGATAAAGATTAGTGTTAGTGAATAATCTAGAACACAAAAGAGGCATTGGGCATAGATGGTATGGAATAGAATAATTTTAAGGAGATTTTCTTTGAAAATAATTTCCACATGAGAAATATGTCAATATGGATAGATAATTCCCTAATCTAAGGAAAACGGAAGGAGAAAATATTATTGAATACGAATCTCAATTTACAGGTTTGGAAACTCATGTTACAGAATATGTATTTAATCTAAGATGTAAGATTGATTTGATCATTTAAGGGAAAAGTATACCCTTCAATGAGAATTATTCTCTCCAACATTTTCAAAATATGAGGATATAGTATAAAGTTACAACAAGATATAGATATAATTCCCCAATAATTATGTTTTATACTGAAATCAAGAAAATAAGTGGGAATTTGTGGTAAGAAAAACCATAGAACAATCTTTAAGTTCATGGTATTTTTCATCAAATGTGGAGTGAAAGGCTATCAGGTTCATGAATGCATGGGAGAGAAAGAACCAACAAATTTAAAAAGACTAAAATGTAAGGTTATAGAGAATTATTCAAATAAATTCCCCAAGAATAAATAGAATATTCCCTATAAAAATACAAGGGAGAAAGTCTGATCTTATGAGATAGTACAAGTGAGATTAAAATCCTAAATGACATGACAGTATGTACTTTGATTATAAACTCAAAGTTAGCTAATGATTTATTTGATTCTAGATATATGGAATATTTTATATATAACACTTTTATTGAGAATATTAAATCATACAATAACTCTCTATGGAGACTGTTTTCAATCAAGACACCAAGTGGTAATCTTATTGAAATAAGGATGTATCAAGTAGTATCAACTCAAATGCATAGATAATACCTAGTTACAGAAATTATTATTATACCTATGATTGAATTTGATATAATTCTCATCATGGATTCACTTTAAAAATAAAATTAAATAATTTATTTCCTAGATAATGATAATATAATTTATTAATGGGGTAGAGAATACCTTATTTTTTAGAAAGATACTTCCCTATAAGAATCCTTTATTGATCAACTTCAAATATCTCACCTTAATGAATTTTTGAGAGAAGTGAAAGAGAATATATTATCTATGGATGGGAAATACATGTTATAAATAAATGATATGCCTATTGTATTATAATATATTAATTCATTTACATAATACTTATTAGGATACCTACATGAGAATGTAGTTAAGTTTTCTATGAAACACTTCCCAAATGAAAAACCTATAACAAATAATCCCTATAGAATGAAACCAAAAAAGTTGTTAAATTTTATGAAACAATTGAAGGTTTTTTGTGATAATGTATTTAGACATCCTATTATTTCACCTTGTAGAGATCATATCTGTTGGAATCCTCATGTGTTAATCATGGTTTAATGATCAAAAATCTCTTTACTGTTAATTAATATCGATCTTCATTGCATATATTTCTAATGCTCTTCAATATCAATAATAGCTACACATCATGTTTTTTAATATAATAAAAAAGATTATGGATGTTAATTACTCTGTTTATTGTTTACAAGTCTTATGCATAATCACAATTCTCACTTATATTATCATACCTGTATATTTATGATTCACATTATCTTACTCTCTAATGATTAACCTTAATCCATATTCTGCATATCACTGTCTTAGTCCAAATATAGATATTTGTCTAAGTATGCAAACACAGTGAAGGACTCACCGTAACCAGACACCGTGACCAGACACCATGAAGGACTCACCGTGAAGGACTCACTGTGACCCAGACACCATGGCCCAGACACCGTGACCAGACACCGTGACCACTCACCGTGAAGGACACATAGTGAAGCTCAAACCGTGAACCACATACCGTAAAGAAGACACCGTTTCCATAATCATTGTGACACCGTTTCTTATGTTTCTATCAATATTATTTAAATAATGCTAAAGGTCATATTTGTTGTTTTTAATGCAATTAATGTTATTTAATGATAGTTGTTGGCATGTCAAGAAACCGTATCTCGTACCTATTAAAAGGTAATCATTCCTACTACCGTATCTCATGGTCGTGGAATGTAACAAGAAACGAACAAGAAGTAAGAAGCACCAAACGACAACGAAACAAGATATACAACACGAAGAACATACATACACCCAAGTGCACTATGCTGAACAAGAAGAACAATCCTGAACAAGAAGGAGATTTCAAGACCTTAAGAGAACTCTCATGAGTGCAATCCAATACTGATGAAGAACACACGATGAATCAAGAGATCTTTATCAATTCTGAAGAAGTCAAGATGAACTACGACACTCTGTTTTTCAACAGAAAAACCAGAGAAGGACTCAGAAGCATTCCTGCTGAATCCAACGTGTCAAGAGCTACATTGATAATCACTAGATCTTTCTAAACTCTAATCTATCTTCTCTATATAATTTTTTTATTAACTTTCGAGCAGTGTGGTGTACTCTGTATATTTTTTACACACATTGTCTCCTGCACTGAACTGGAGGATATCAAAATCCTCACTCAAATTCTCTTAACTTCTGTTTACGCACGTCAACTATGGAAGAGGTCCTTGTGTGACCTTGTCTTTGTTTTTTGTTTCCAACAAAGAACAGTGGTAGAGGTCCCTACGTGGCCTGAACAGTTTTGTAATACTGTTGTTAACCCCGATCCAGGGGGTGGATAAAATTTATATATATTTAAGAGGACTATGTCTCGGCTTGAGACTGAACCTCTTGTTATATATGTTGTGCAACTTTTATTTAAGTTTAAAGTATACTACATATATCTTATTTATTCCACTGCTATTATATTAAAATACAAAACTATTTTGAAGCTACTTTGATAGTTAAATTAGAAATTGTTTACACTTATTGTAAATCAATAGGTTAGCTTCAAAAGTTAGTTTGACCTTGTGGTTAAATTAACTGAGACCTAATAAATCTTTGAGAAGCTAAGTGAACATTTACAATCTTTTTAATTCACTACAGTTTAACTTGTTTTATAAATTGGGGGATTTTAACTAGACAATATTTTAACAGAAATTTTAATTGGAACTCAATTCACCCCCCTCTTGAGTGTCCACTCTGACCAACATTTGGTATCAGAGGTTTAGTTTTTTTTCAAAGATTTTTTAAATACTCTGTTTTTCAACTGTGATTTTAGTTGCATCTTTAAAGATCTTAAATTTTTTTTAGTTCTAAATTTTTATCTCTATAAATTATCTTTCTAAAATCTAGTTAAGGATAATAGACTAGAGGTTGCTGCTACTAACAGGCCAACTTTCTTCAATGGTACAAACTATGCTCAGTGAAAACTTAAAATGAAAATTCATTTAGAAAGCATAGGTTTTGATATTTGGACTTCCATAGAATCAGAATATAAACATCCCACTACTGCTAGATCCACTTGGGATGAACCTAAAAACACTTCATACAATAATAATTGTAAAGCCATGAATGCCATGTACTGTTCTTTAGGAGATGAATATTTTAACAGAATTTCTGCTTATAAAACTGCTTTTGAAATTTGGGATAATTTGGGTGTTTCTCATGAAGGAACAACCAATGTTAAAGAAATAAGATTAAATACTTATACTATTAAATATGATAGTTTTAAAATGAAGACTGATGAACCCATTTCTGATATGTATCTTAGGTTTAATGAGATAGTCAATACATTGAATTCACTTGGAAAGGCTGTTCCAGCAAAGGAACAAATTATGAGGATTCTGATATGTTTACCAGACCGATGGAGAGGCCCATCTGTTTCAATCAGAGAGTCATGTGACATTGCTTCTCTACCTGTCAAAGAAATCATTGGTAAGATTATGATGTATGAGGAAGAACTCAAGGTGAATAAAGAGGAAGATGATGAACCTAAGAGGAAATCAGAGGATTTCAAGACTACTACTTCAAAGAGCAAGGACAAAGATAAAGCTCAACTACCTACTGACAATTCAACCAGTGAAAATTCAGACTCTTATAGTGATGCTGAAATGGCTCAGATATCCAGAAGGTTTAAGAAATTTTATAGGAAGAAGAAATTCTTCAGAAAATCAAATTACAAATGAAAGTATGACAATAAGGGACATTGGAAGAAGGATTGGAAAAAGCCAGATAAAAGTGATAAAGTTGTCTGTTATGAGTGAAAAAGAAAAAGAAAATATTAAAGAAGACTTCCCAAAGCTCAAATTCAAGAAGAAATGTGATTACAAGGATAGTAAGTACAAAAAGTCAATGAAGGCTACTTGGAGTGCTTCTGAGGATAGCTCTAGTGAATCTGAAGCTTCTGAGACTGAAACTAGAAATAAGGAAAACATGTGTTTTATGACAAACACATCTGAGGTAACCTTAGATACTCCCGTTTTAAATTCATATTATTCTAGAAATGATTCTGATACTGAAAACATGTCAAAATATGAACTGTTTGAACACACTGATATGTTGGAAGAAACTTATAATGAATTTAAGGATAAATACAAATCATTAAAGAAACAACATGCTCTCACAACTACTATTAAAGCTAAACTTATTATTGAAAAATAGAAAAATAATCAACTTTTAATGAAGAACACCGAATTGAAAATGTCTAATGAGAAACATAGAAAGGATTTATAGAAATTCACAAATGGAAAGGATACACTAACTCAAATGCTATGAAATCATGTTGCACCAAAATCCATGACTGGAATTGGCTACAAACTTGGACAGAGACAATTTACTAAGAATAGATTTATTTCTAAATCTGGATAGAATACTGCTAGTTCTAGTTCTGGAATTTTATATTCTTCAACTAGTTATATTCATAGTTACGGATCTAATAAGGTTTATCTTTCAAAATATGTTGATTCTATAAATTTTATGAGACCCATAAGACAAATTTGGGTACCGAAATATTTGATTTCTAACCTGTCTGGACCCTAGAAGATCTGGGTACCAAAATCATATCCTATCTAAATCTGTTTTGTAGGAAACCTGCTTAAAGAGCTCATGTAGGAAGACATGGTATTTGGACAGTGGATGTTCAATACATATGTCAGGAGACTTCTCATGCTTTAAAAGAATAGTCAGAATTAATGGAGGCTTTTTCACCTTTGGTGATAATTCTAAAGGGAAAATCATCGGCTTAGGCCAGATTGGTAACACTGAATCAGAATTAATTTCTAAAGTTTTATTCATTGGTGGACTTAAATATAATCTGTTATGTATTTCTCAGTTATGTGATGATGGTTTTAATGTTAAATTTGAAAATGATTCTTGCAATGTTTTTAATTCTAAACATGTTTTTGTATTTTCTGCCCCACGAAATGAAAATGTTTATGCTGTTGATTTAAATTCTTTAGCCATGAAAAATATTACTTGTTTAAATTCTGTTCATTAAGAGTCTTGGCTTTTCACAGAAGATTAGGACACCAAAATATACACTCACTTAGAAAACTTACTAGGAAGAACATAGTGAGAGACCTACCCAAACTTGAGTTTCCAGATGACAAAGTTTATAATCCCTGTCAAAAGGGAAAGCAACACAAAATATCTTTCAAACCAAAGAATGTAGTTTCAACTTCTCAACCTCTCGAGTTGGTTCACATGGATTTTTTTGGACCATCTAGAGTTTCTAGCTTAAATGGGAAGCACTATGTCTATGTCTTAGTAGATGACTTTTTTAGATATACTTGGGTATAATTCTTAGCCTATAAAAGTGAATCTTGTTCTTACTTTTCTAAATACTCTAAATCTGTAGAGAACCTTAGTGGACTTAAGATTAAAACTCTAAGAAGTGATCATGGCCATGAGTTTGAGAATCAGGAATTTGAATCATATTTCTCACACAATGGCTATAGTCATAACTTTTCTTCCCCTAGGACACCTCAGCAAAATGGTGTAGTAGAAAGGAGGAATAGAACCCTGCAAGAAATTTCCAAAACCATGGTTAATGAATATGACATGCCTATTTATTTTTGGGTTGAAGTTGTAAATACAACTTATTATATTATCAATAGAGTCTTGATCAAACCTATTCTTATGAGGACCCTTATGAGTTGTTGAACCATAGGAATCCTAAGGTTAACTACTTCAGAGTTTTTGGCTACGAAGTCTTTTTTCATAATACCAAAGATAATCTTGACAAGTTTTCATCCAAGAGTGATGAATGTATTTTCCAAGGTTACTCTATTTCTATTAAATCCTATAGAGTTTTCAATAAAAGAACCAAGTGTGTGGAAGAATCTGTTCACATCAAGTTTGATGAAACTGATCCACATGAGCCTAAAACCTCTGTTGAAAATCTTGATGAAGATTTATATGTTCTAGACCATAATGACAAATTAAATGAACCTGCTATAAAGACAACCAGTTCTGGAAATTTTCCAGAACCGAATTCTGTTGATTCCCAACCTGTTGGTGATACTGAAGATTCTAGTCCTACCTTTAATAGATCAACTAGAATTCTAAAGAATCATCCTTTAGATGTTGTTGTAGGAAATCTTGATAGAGGGACACAGACTAGAGCTTATCTTAGAAATCAGGTTGAACATCAAGCCTTCTTGTCACAGCTTGAACCTAAAAACATTGATGATGCTATTAATGATGAATTTTGGGTAATTTCTATGCAAGAAGAACTCAATCAATTTGAAAGAAATAATGTTTGGAATATTTTTGAAAGAACTAAGGACACTTTCACAATAAGAACAAAATGGGTGTTTAGAAATAATGTAGATGAATCCAAAAACATAGTTAGAAATAAATCTAGACTAGTTGCACAAGCCTATAGTCAAGAAGAAGGTATTGACTATGAGGAGACTTTTTCTCTAGTAGCCATATTAGAAGCTATTAGTATTTTACTTGCTTATGTTTCACATCTAAATTTCAAACTTTATCAAATGGATGTCAAGAGTTCATTCTTAAATGGATATATTATTGAGGATATTTTTTGGTGAACAACCACCTAGATTTTCAGACCATCATTTTCCAAATCATGTTTTCAAACTATCAAAATCTTTATCTGGTTTAAAGCAACGTCCAAGAGCATGGTATGATAGATTATAAACTTTTCTAATTTCTAAAGGTTTTAAAAATGGAATAGATGATCCTACATTATTTATAAAATGAATTTCTAAAGACTTTTTAGTTGTACAAATTTATGTAGATGATATTATTTTTTGATCTTCAAAAACTACATTACGTACTGATTTTTCTAAAATGATGCAAAATGAATTTGAAATGAGTTTAATGGGTGAACTTAAATTCTTTCTTGGTTTTAAAATCATTCAAAATGATGATGGAATTATTTTTAACTCAATGTAAATATACTAGAGATCTTTTAAAATGTTTTGGATTGGATAGCACAAAAAGTAGTGACACTCCCATGAGTACCACCTGTAAGATGGATCTTGATGAAAATGGTAAATCTGTTGATCAAACCACTTATAGAGGAATGATTGGAAGTCTAATCTATATGAATGCTAGTCATACTGATATTATGTTTAGTGTGTGTATGTGTGCTCATTTTCAAGAAAACCCTAAAGAGTCACATTTAAATGTTGTAAAGAGAATTTTCTAATACCTCAAGCATACTCCCAATTTAAGACTGCTCTATCCCAAATGACAATCATTTGAATTAGTTAGTTATTCTGATGCTGACTTTGTTGGATGTAAGCTAGATAGAAAAAGCACCTCTGGAATGATTCACCTTTTAGGAAAGTCACTAGTATCATGGTGTAGTAAGAAAAAGAATTTTGTTGCATTTTCAAATGCAGAAGCTGAATACAAAGCTGTTGGAAGTTGTTGTGCACAAATTTTGTGGATGAAACACACATTACTAGACTATGGATATTAATTCAGACATGTCTCAATAAATTGTGACAACACATGTGCTATTAATATTTCTAAGAATTCTGTTTCTCATTTTAGGAAAAAACAAATTGATGTAAGACATCACTTTTTGAGGGATCATTATCAAAAAGGTGATATCACTTTGGAATTCATTGGTAATGAATATCAAATTGCTGATATATTCACTAAACCATTAAATTCTGAAATATTAGACTACATCATACATGATCTTTGTATAATTAATCATAAATGAATATCTTACTGATTTTAATGTTTAATACTTTATTATACTTTACGTTACAGTTTCATACTTACTGTTTCTAAGTTGATGTTTTATGCTCACGGTCTGACAACTCACTGTCTCACCGTGACTATATAAAATGCTTATTGTCTCACCGTTATGACTAAAAACCGTCTCACCATGATGACTAGTTTTCTGTCTCACCGTAATGCCTACTCATAGTCTCACCGTGAGAATTATGTTTATTTCTATTTTAACCCGTATCGTTGTAATTTTTATTTCACCGCTATTTGATTGCCCGTGTTTTTGTTTTTATGACGTTTGACATTCCCAAATGATAAAATATAAGGGTTTCGTTCGATTACTTACCCGAAATCTCTCTTGAACCTTCTCTTACCTCTCGCCCGAACCTTTAGTGAATTCCAAGGATGAAGCATCCATCCTCACCCTCTTCTAAGAAGCTATGCTCTAAGAAACAAAATAGGATACCGAGGATAGCTCCCGAAGGACCTCTAAACCCAAACCTGGTAAGTTGTACAGTTGTACCTGAAAAAGAGGTTTGACCTGATTGGATGTTGTCTAGCAGATCATTGGTTTTGAAAGTTTTAAGAGAATAAAGATGGCTTGAATGGTTCACTGGATAGAATACACCGATTTACCTGAGGCTTTTATCTCAATTCTATTAGTATGTGAAGTTTTCATTTGTGTTTGGAGAAATCTTTATAGTGACCAGCTGGATCGATGGTCAGAAGTGCTCTTTCTCTTCAATAATATGGGACGCATGCCTAAGAATTCCACACGAAGGAATTTGTAAAGATTACCAGAGAGACCCTCATCCAATAATCGACATCGTTGACCTGGAGACTGCTTTGGAATGTATAACTGGAAATGGAACCATGAAAAGGGCCATAGATGCTGAATTAGATGGGGAGATAAGACTTCTGTTCATGTTTGTTCAGAATTTGGTTAGTCCAAGAAAACGGGATTTTGTTGTGATGAAGTATCAGGATGTGTTCCTAATTCACTTGTTGAAGAATGGCCATATGATCAATCTGTGCAAGTATGTTATCAACCATATCTGTGCGCTAATCAAAGTAACTTCCAAATCCACCTCCCTGTTTTACTCAAGGATGATTTCAGCTATGTTAGTTTAAAAAGGGATGGTTGGACCGAATGAAGAAAATTTAGAGGACCTTGATTTCTTCCTATCCATGCCTATCATCAGAAGGATGAAGATAATCTGGAATCCCTGGAAGAAGCAATGGGTTGAGGATAGTGATCAACTGTATAAAAAGTTTAATCCTATTGACGATCCAAGAAGGCCTAAGAACCTAGCGGATCCTGGTTTGGAACCAGATGAAGTGGCTGAGTATTCAGAAGAAGAAGAACAAGAAGAATTGACAGCTGAAGTACCACCTAGAGAAGATCCTGTAATACCTCAAATGGAAACAGCTCCTGTTGAAGAGGAAAGGGCTATTTTCCCTGCTTTTATCCCTGCTGAAATACCTCAAGGAGAGGAATTTGTTGTTGGAAAGGAAAGGACTAAGGATCCTTCAGTTTTTCTTCATGTGGAAGAAGCTCATCCCAATGCTGCAAGGAAATTGGTTTTTCCTGTTACAGAATAGCAAGAAACCTTAGTGGCAGATCTTGTTGAAGAGACTCCTTCTTTTGAGAAAGAAGCAAGTTTGGAAGCTTATCCAGTGGAACAATCGGTTCCTGAGATTATTCCATCTGCTGAAGAAAGAATGAAAATCGCCTTTCAGCTGGTAATGCAAGAGTTTACTGAGGAGTTTAGGGATGACCCTATGGATCTTTTTCATGTTCCTGAACCTTAAGAATCTGGAAGGGAAGAACAAGTTGAGGGGGAGGAACCTCAAAATCTTGATATTGTGTTAGCCGGATCTACTGAAGCTTCTCCACCTTCTATCACTTTTTCTGTGCACTCTCGGAATGAGTTACTTTGCTTTTATGATGTGAATGAGTCACATCAAGTGACTGCAACTAGAATGGATCTTTCTTCTCTGTTTCAACTGATGTCCTTAGCTCTTTCAGAACCAGAGCCCCAACCTCAATTTGAATCAGAATCTGAGTCTGAAGATGACTCTGATCCTGAACCAGAATCTGAACCTTTAACTTTACCTACATCCTTACCTAAGATTCACTCCTTTGTGACCAAAGATGATCTGAATGTTTTTGGAGATACTTTGTTAGTTGGAGTTGAGAAAATTGTCTCCACTCAACCTCACCCAGTAACTCAGTTAAGTCAAGAAGATACATCAATAATTTTGGAAAATATTATCTTGCATATTCAACCAAGGATGATCCAAGAAATTAAAGAAGTAAGATTAGAGAGTAAGCTGCTGAGTGGTGATGTTGAAAATCTGAAAAATATGGTAGAAAGTCTGCAGAATGAGTTATCTTTGAGATCAGATCCTTCTCCTGTTTCTGCTCGTGCACCCGTTGTTGTTTCTCCTGAGTCTTCTGATTCCATCCTTGCAAGGGAGATTGTTTATCAAGTTCATCCATACCTACTATCTTTTGATGAAAATATTGGAAAAAGGCACACCAAGATGCTGGAACGCATGAGAGAGCTTGTGGAAAATCTGAATAAGCTTATAGATGAATACACTGGATGTCTGCAAAAAGTTCTGAAATAGCTCAAAGTTTTAACTGATGTTGTCAAGGATTCACCTGTTTCAGGTCAGACCTCCACACCTTCTTTGGATGATTCTATGCTGAGATCCATAATAAAGGAAGAATTTCAGAATGCCTTCAGTGGCTTGGATCTATCTTCTTTGTCAGAAGTGATTAAGAACATTGATAGAGCATTGGACTTGGTTAGGATTCATTCTAAGATAGCCAATGATGCTCAACAAGAGATCTCCAAGAAAATGGATTTGTATCTTTCCTGGATTTTCACTAAAAGTGATATGACAGATCACTTTATATATCTTGTGGAAAATTTTAGAATTCCTCCGGTGACTCATGGTTTTAAAGATCAAGTTCAGAAACTTTCAGAGTTCACTAGATTGTTGGACAGATTTCTAGAGAATAAGGATGATTTTGAAAAGGCTATGCAGTATGGTGGTGAAATCATTACTGATTTCATCAATCTTTTGAAGCCGTATCTTCATGTCCAGTGTACTGCTATAGTTTCTCCAGCTGCAACACCCCTTAGACCTGGACTGCCAGCCTTAGCCTCAACTGCCTTGACAGTTCGTCAAGATCTTTCTCAAATCCGCCTAGTCATTCTTGACAAACCACAGCCTAGATCTTCTACTACTCCTACTTTGACTCCATCTATTTTTGAAGGTCTACCCTTACCCTCGTTGTCTACAACATCTATACCTTCTTCTACTTCAGAACCAGCTCCTGCTGCTGATAAAGGCAAAGACAAGATGGATCCCTGAAGAGTTCGAGGACTGTTTTATTTATGGGATGACTTTTGTTGTTTCATGTTTTATTGAATTCTCAACACTTTGTTTAACACCAAATGTAGTGTTTCATTTCATTTTATATCTTTTTGATAATCCCAAAAGGGGGAGAAAAACTACAAGTGTCACTTCTATAATAGTATAAATGGGGGAGAACAACTACAAGTATCAGTTCTATAATGTGTTTGCTATGATAGTTACTATAATTTTACATGTCATTTATATTCTACCAATATATGATTTGTGATCATCAAAAAGGGGGATATTGTTGGACTCATCATGTGTTAATCATGTTTTAATGATCAAAAATCTATATAATGTTAATTAATCTTGATCTTCATTGCACATCTTTCTAATGCTCTTTAATCTCAGTAATAGCTACACATCATGTTTTTTTATATAATAACAAATCTTATGGATGTTAATTACTCTCTTTATTATTTACAAGTCTTATGCATAATCACAATTCTCACTTATATTATCACACCTTTATATTTCTGATTCACATTCTCTTACATTCTAATGATTAACCTTAATCCATATTCTGCATATCACTATCTTAGTCCAAATACAGATATTTGTCTAAGTATGCATACACCGTGAAGGACTCACCGTGAAGGACTCATCGTGACCCAGACACCGTGACCCAGACACCATGACCAGACACCTTGACCACTCACCATGAAGGACACACAGTGAAGCTCAAACTGTGAACCACATACCGTGAAGAAGACACTGTTTCCATAATCATTGTGACACCGTTTCTTAAGTTTCTTTCAATATTGTTTAAATAATGATAACGGTCATATTTGTTTTTTTATGCAATTAATGTTATTTAATGATAGTTGTTGGCATGTGAGGACACTGTATCTCATACCTATTAAAAGGGAATCATTCCTACTGCCAGAACTCATGGTCGTGGAATGTAACAGGCAACAAACAAGAAGTAAGAAGCACCAAGAGACAACGAAACAAGATATACAATACGAAGAACATACGTACACCCGAGTGAACTCTGCTGAACAAGAAGAACAACCCTGAACAAGAAGGAGATTGCAAGACCTTAAGAGAACTCTCATGAGTGAAATACAATACTAATGTAGAACACATGAGGAATCAAGAGATATTTCTCACTCCTGAAGAAGACAAGCTAAACTACGACACTCTATTTTTCAACAGAAAAACCAGAGAAGGAATCAGAAGCATTCATGCTGAATCCAACGAGTCCAGAGCTATATTGATAATCACTAGAGCTTTCTAAACTCTCATCTATCTTCTCTAAGTGATTTATTTATTAACATTCAAGCAGTGTGGTGTACTCTATATATTTTTTACACACACTGTCTCCTTCCCTGAACTGGAGGATATCAAAATCCTCACTCAAATACTCTTAACTTCTTTTTACCCATGTCAACTGTGGTAGAGGCCCTTGTTTGACCTGGTCTTTGATTTTTTTTCCCACGAAGAATTGTGGTAGAGGTCCCTGCATGGCCTGGATAGTATTGTAAAACTGTTGTTAACCCCGATCCCGGGTGTGGATCAAATTTATATATATTTAAGAGGACTAAGTCTCGGCTTGAGATTGAACCTCTTGTTATATATGTTGTGAATCTTTTATTTAAGTTTAAAGTATACTATATATATATTATTTATTCCACTGCTATTACTTTGAAATACAAAACTATTTTGAAGCTACTTTTATAGTTAAATTAGCAATTGTTTTCACTAATTGTAAATCAATAGGTTAGCTTCAAAAGTTAGTTTGACCTTCTGGTTAAATTAACTAAGACCTAATCAATATTTGGGAATCTAAGTGAACATTTACAATCTGTATAAATTCACTACAGTTTAACTTGTTTTATAAATCATGAGATTTTAGCTAGAAAATATTTTAACAGAAATTTTAATTGGAACTAAATTCACCCCTCTCTTGAGTGTCCACTCTGACCAACAATATCCTATTTATGAAAAATTGGGTGGATATTTGAGCTTGTGTATTAATTATAAAGAGATCTATTCTACTATTATAAAGAATAAGAATCATTTTACATGCATTGTTTACGTAATTGATAAACTTCATCGAGATCAATATTTTCCAAGAATCGTTATTTTCTTTGGTTTTCATCAATTAAGGGTTAATAATGAAGATATTATAAAGTTGGTATTTCATATGTGGTATGGGCATTATGAGTTTATAGTCATTCCCTTCAGATTGGATAATGGATCTTCAATTTTTATAGATCATATTAATATAATATTCAAAGATTATCTTGATAACTTCATGGTGGTATTCATTAATGAAATTATAAAATACCCTAAATACATGAAGAGTATGATATTCATTTTCAAATAATTCTTGAGATTCTCATCGAAAAGAAATTATAAAATTAATTCAATAAGTGTGAATTTTGGATCAAATAATTTTCTTTTCATGGTCATATTTTCTCCAAGAATAGAATATATATTGATCCTTTAAATATAGTCATAGTAAATGAATGGCCTACAAAAATGAATATAACTAAGATATATAGTTTTCTTTTGTATATCTTGTTACTATCAGTGATTCGTTAAAAAATTGTTTCTAATTGGACAACAAATTAACCAAGTTGAAATTTAAAGGGGACAAGTTTACTTATTGAAGAGAATGTGAAGAATTTTTTACCAAGATAAATATGATATTGTTTAATTAAATATTATTTAATAAATATTAACAAAGGAAGGGTTTTTAATAAATAGTGATTCATTGAACAAAGGACAAGGTTGTGTCCTTATAAAGAATGATAGAGTGGTTCCTTCTGCATTAACACAATTGAAGATCCTTAAGAAAAACTATCCTTATTATTATCTTGAGTTGGCACCTATAATATTTTCCTTGATGGTATAGAGAAATTGTCTCTATAGATAAATATGTGATATACATATATGGACCAAAAAATTTGGAAGTGCATGTTATCTCCAAAAATCTCAATATGATGAAAGGAATATTGCTAGAACTACCCAAGGACTAATATTTCTCAAAAAATTATCACCCCTGGAAAGAAATTAAGGAAGCTTATGCACTAATTATGAGGAAACATACAGTTATGACAATGATGATGATTTTGAAGGATCCTATATTTAAGGATTAATAAATTTTGATATAAAAATTTTTAGGAAATGGGAAACATAATTCCTTTTACAAGAACTTAACAATCTATCATTACTGGAAAAGATACATAATTTAAAGCATAATTATCTGGATTCGAAAAGGAAGGTTAAAAAAGTGAATTCGTAAAGATGGATTGTTGATTTATGGGATGATTTTATATGTTCCATTTATACCAGAGCTGAAATGGGATCCACTAGATGATGCCTTTAACAAATGGAGAGGCCAGTCTTAGGTATATAGAAACCCAATCTAGTCATGGAGTAAGTGAATCGGGACGAGGATATTAAAAATTAAATATTATATATTACATCTAAGTTACCATTATTTCTTGACAAACCCTTTATTTTATTCAATCATCACATTCATTTAACACATCTAATCTATTTTAGTGTAACAGATTCATTATCCTTCCATTAGTGCTTCAACTTTAACATATGAGTGGGAGATTATCTCTAGAAATCTACATTAATTATCTTTTTATGGTACCAATCCATATATTAATATTATTTTACAAATAAAACATATCATGGTGAAATCATACCTCATGTATCATCATATAGTTTGAGATGTTGTAGTATACACTATACCATCGTTAAGCACTTTGTCTTCTAGACACACATCAATGGTGTGTCCCACAACTCCATAGTAATATAATTTTATTTCTAATATTGATTGGGAATAAATGTTTCAAAATATTTCAAGATAATTCTAAGTGATCACTAATTTCAAGTTTCTAACATTTCATCCTCTACTTACTAAGAAAAATTTTGGAGGGATCTCCATATTTCAATTTGAGAATTTCATTTTCATTTTCATCTCTTTGATCTTTGTATCTTTCTCCTTTAGTTAAATATAAATATTCTATATTCTAGAAAAAAATTCTTTTCAAACGCTTATCCTTTATTTAATATATTATTTAAATGGAATAAAAATACATTTAAATACCATTTATTAATTAATTTTATCATCAAATTATTTTGTGATATATCTAAGTAAATTTATTTTCACTTTCATTTTTATGCCTATTATTCTGAAGGATTATTTAATATTCAGTTCCAATTTCATCAAACTATTATTCTCTACAATCAGTTATTTAATGAACACATAATCAAATCCATGGATTATCTCTAATTGATACACCTTTTAATATAACACATGGATATCATCTTGGTTAAAACAAAAACATTATCTAGATTTATGACCTGATGTAATTATCCCTTATTCTCTAGAATCATCACATCCTTTTTCTCTATGGAAGAATTTATATCTTCATATTTATAAGTACATTCCAAAACATCATTCTAAATTGATTTATCATCGAATACAATCACACTTACCTTGATGGGTGTTTTATGCTTCTTTGGAGACTTCTTCATCTACTTACTAATTCTATTATTTCATCATTCAATTAGTAAATTTTCCCTACTTTTGTTCATTTATAACTAATCACAGCCAAATATTTTATCTTCGATGAAAGTAGTATCCAAAAAAATATGGGATTACACTACTTTCCCATTAATTTATTCAAAAAAATACCTTTATAAAATGAAATAACACAATGAAAAGAATCATGAATAACTTACAGGGAATACCTTAAATCAATATATTTTAACTCTATATACCACTAACACATTCACAGTGCCATATCAAATTAGTACTGAAATATATTTATTCTATAACAACATCACGATAATACTTTCAAAAGAAAATAATATATTTTTTCAAACCATGAAATATAGCACCATCTAAAACAAGTGAACTCATTAATGATTCCATATGAAAAAAATCAAAAAAATGTATTTAAATATTAATCTCTAAATAAAAAAAATCAATTATGATACAAAATTTTTGTACTAGGGAGTTATGATATATTTATAACACTCACTAATTGAGGGATCAATCTGGATTTTACATTACTTAAACTCTTTGATCACTCAAAACATTACTCTTCATAAGATTTTGTTCTAATATGGGATAAAACTCATTCAATCTATCATTCTATATCCGTTATTCTCTCATCACATATCAATAAAAAATATAAAAATTAAATTTGATGATCACAAATTATTTTTACTTCATTCACTCACATTGGGATACTTTCTAAATATGATACACATGATGATGTGTTGGTGTACCAAAATATACTATCAATCACTATTTATTGGATATAGGTTTTTTCCATGGTAACTCCACTCAAGGGTGAACATACTTTACAATTAATTTAGGGATGGATAACTTCCACCCAAGGGTTACTCTCTATTCTTACTCCACCACACACTACTTCATAAAATTAATTCTCATTCTATAGAGAAGAAGGTCTCTTCACTCTAAACATGATAATTGGTTCATCATTCATCATGAAGTCTAAATAGGATGTGATGTTTATCTAAACATTATGTTTATTTCTCTTCATTAAGACAGATGTGGTATACTCTATAATTAGTTATTTATACCAAACTAATTAATATAATCATGCCATCAACAAAAATACATCAATATAAAGAATAATTCTATATTGGAATTATACTTATTATATACCATATTATTCTATAATAGATGAATATATTAATTAAACTCTATCTTCACAAACCATTACTTAACAATCCTAGTGATTTAATGAATTTATAATTACATTATCTCTATTCTATTCTTATTATCTTAAAACTACATCAATAAATCACATTCTTCTCATTTTAGAACCCTCATTGTAGTATTTTTATATATTTCCTAAATACTAACCATAAAATCAATGGTTAGGATAAATTATCCTTTGTTTATTATTCTAAAATCTTGATAAATGTATCATATATTTAAATGTGGAAACATTTTCCCATTTAGGTCTACCCGATCACTTGAAACACTAGTAATATCTCACAGATTTGAATTTTAGGAAAGATCATTAATTTTTCATGATTCAGTGCCAAAAAAATATAAAAAACTGGACACCATTGCATATTGAGGTCCACATCAATAATAAACATTTATAAACCATGGATTATAAATTCTCTATATCAAGATAATAAAAACCATTTTGAATTTAATAATTAATAAAATATTGAACCTCTATGGTATAGTCATCTCTAAACCATATCATGATACACCACTAGATGTGAAGGATTCTACTGAAACATCCTATATAGAATGTTTCATATTTCATGTCAAACTATATAATCCTAAAACACCTTACTCTAATACATGGAAAAAACTAAAACTCCACATTTTATTTAATAAAATATGAAAAATATTCTCTTCATAATTATAACAAACCATAATCCCATTTTAGAAAGGGATTTTGTAAAGATGAATTATTTTGTGGACTCCTTCAAAATGAAAATCAGGTTTTCAGTTATTTTTAATAATATTAATTTCACTATAACTTGTACTTGAGTCTTCACCATAGATCAATTCTTATTTTCACTTCAACCTCTATCCATGAGAAACTTCTCATCGTACATCACACTATGAATTATTCTAGGGTAATTTGTAATAAAATATCCTCATTTATTTATTAGATGAACCAAATATGGGAAATATTCCTTCAAAAAACATATAACTCTGCATTTGTCCTTCACAATAGAGGTTTTCATCTACAATGATTGATATTATGGTGTGGAATGTCTTAACCATCCCATTTCTAGAATATTTTAATTATATGTGATATGTACTAAGAAGTCAAAATAATTAACATGGTTATTTTATATCATATTCATTAATAGTATAAATTTATTCATATAAAAACGTTTATGATGTGATCTCATTCTATATGAAATAACCATCCATCCATATCATGATGAAAATCCATTGATCTATAAGAAAGATAAATTTACACTACAGACTTATGATTATCCTTACATGAGGTTCAAAACTATAGATTTTATTTGACAAGATATTAGAGTTATTCTTGCCTAGAAAACTTAAATTATAGGTTAATCTACACAAATCTATAATTTATAACTTATTATTACACAATATTTTGAAATTATTGGTTAATGTTATAAAAATTCCATTGCTAAGTTTTTTACCATATATAGAATATTGTATTTTCATGTTAGTATTATGTAACCTTTATAAAATAAATTTTAGTCTTACATAAAATCATACTTTTCTATAGATACTTCTAGCCATATTAGACCACGTTTTGAATAATTCCCCATGGATCAAAGCACTTTATTTATTTTGTAAAGGAAAAAAGACTATGTGATCAGTGGATTGACTATAATGGGAAGTAGTATTCAAATTGGATTAATGAATTATAATTGTTTAACCATATGTTATCATTTATGGTTTTTTTTGTTTCTAATTGTGGAATAAAATTTAAATTTTTGTATGGGATACTATTTAAGATGGTCAATGATAACCGATTAGAATGAAAATGGATGGTATAAATAAATTTATGTAGGCAGATTATCATTTTACTTATTATTTCAAAAAAAAATAATGGACTTATTTTTTATTTACAAAATAAATGATTTCAATGATTTTAAAATGAATTAAAAATATGGTTTTATATATTATGATAGTTCGTTATTGTGAGTGTTAATTTCAATGAAATGAAAATTTTGATTCTTATTTCTGTGAGTGTTTTCTAGATGATTTTTGGGAACTTTATTACTATAACTTTATTCATAGTATCTTAGTAAATATTTAGAATAATGTTTTTGAATTTATTAGTTAAATTTTTTTATGTATTATGTGGTTTTTTATGGGCTTAAATATATTTTGGGATACCCCAGATTAGTTTTGGTACTTTTTTAGATTAAAATCTTCTAGTTGGGTGTGAAATTCAACATAAGTGGGGGAATAGGATTAGTGTTACATTGGTATAGATGTGGAAATGTATTTCTGAGTAGTTGTCATGGAATTTTTTGTTTTATGGATTTTTTTATTTCTTATTATCAAATTATTTTCATTTTGGTAGTGAATTATATGTGTGTATTTAATATTATCAGTTTTCTAGGCAGAAAAATGTTCTTAGAAAATTCATATGAGAGAACAGGTTTTTTCATGTATGGTGTGTAAGGTAATTAACTATATAAATTATTTGATTTTCAATACTCACCACCCAACCTGTATATCTTGGTGGACTTAAAAATGATGTTGATCTTGAGTTACATGTTTGGGTGAGATTTTCTTTAATATATTTGATAGAGTAGTGATGGTTGGCTAGTAGATAATAGTGGATATTTTTTCATTGGTTAAATTTACTATTTTCAAAATCTTTATATTTTTATTGTTGGAAATATTCCTATTATTGTTATATGTGTTATTGGATGTACTATTTTAGGAATATTCATTAACTATTTCAATTGTGTAGCAGTTACACGTGGAGGTGGAGGTGGGGTTTGATAATATTATACACCATTCCCCCATGATATATTTTAGTTGTTTTAATTTATTAAATATCCCTTGGTTATTGGTGTAATGGAACCAGGGGATAAAAAGAATTTATATTTTCCTTAGTGTTAGGTTTGAGTGGTAAGGTTGTGATGTGATGTTACAAATGGTATGAATATGGTTCTGTAATAGCCTAGTTTGTTTTCTGATGGTATTTTTTAGGACTTAGAAGGTAAAATACAAAAATATATGATAACATATTTATAGTTAGATCTATGGTTTTTGGGAAGTATGGGAATGTTATATGTTGGTTGAATCATAATGATTAAATCTCTTATGTTTTACCCAATTTTTTTGAATTTTATAATATGGATTAATAATAGATTTGTGTCTCATACATTATATAATACCATAATAAAATTTTCAATTATTATGGTTGAATTAATCTAATAAAAGAAATTTTTTCTATGATTAACCATATAATTGTGTAAATTAAATGGTTATCCCTTTGTTTCTAAATTTTAAAACATAAATGCTTTATTAGGTATTGATTTTTTATGTTATTATTCATGTTAAGCACATGAACATGGATATTTACAAGGTATTTATAGATTTTTTTTATAGATTGATGTATTTGGTTAGTAGTTCTAATATTTCCTTAAATTTCAAAATTTATTATCTTGATCATTAGTTTTAAGTATTAGTGATAGATATTAATTTTCTACACAATGGGAAGGTTATTAAATATATTAAAATTCACTAACAAAAAACATAGTTAATGTTAAATGGTTATTTAGTTGGTGATCTAATTTTATCAATGTTGTTGGTTGAATATATGGGATTTATGTTCTTGATTTTAACTATTTATTAGAGAAAACATTTTACGTTACTTGGGATTTTAAGAAATAAAATTATATGGTTTTAAAATAAGTTAAATATGGATTTAATACAAAATTAAATTCAATAGAAAAATATATTTTGGGTTACATTAGTCTTCTTTTATGTTAAAATTTATTTTATATAATATATAAACTGGTTATGAAATGTTTTTCAATGAAAAACTTTTGTAAAAAGAGTGGGAATAGAATTTTAAAAGAACTGTTGGTATTTTAGTGTTCATTTAGTAGAATATGGTTTATTTTTGTAAATTTTTTCAGGTAATTATTTAATTTTAAAAATTAAATTTCTTTGGTTTCAAATAATGTTGTCTTTATTCTTTTATTCATTATATAATTAAAATGATATTTGGTTTTTTGGGAGAAAAAAGTTTGGTTTTAAAATTGCTGTCTCATATAATTTTTTTAAGAAATGAAATTTTTTCAATTTTAGGTGTTTTTAGTTCTACTAAAAAATGGTAATTAAATCACATTATTTTTAAAAAAGTATTTGGTTAAAAATTATTTTATATTAAAAGAATATTTATGGTGAAAATTTTTTTATAATGGGAAGAAAATTTATCTTTGGGTCCAAGATTTTATTGGGTTTTTTATGATAACTTATTTAGGGTAGACCCATTTAGTATCATTTTAGAGACTCATATTCTATCTCACACCAATGGATAATTTAATTAATATAATATAAAAATTTGATTTTATAACTAGAGTATTTTAATTTGTAACATGGTTTAAAAACTATCATTTTTATTTTTCTCCGGATTGAGATTTTTATCTAGGAGTGGTATAATTTTATATTATATTTCTATCCTTGGTTTTTCCCTATTTCATATCTTTAAATATATATAATGATTATTTATAATTATAGGATGATTTATCATTGAAAAAACCTATATGAGATTGAGGTTTCATGTTCTTCAAGTATAATAGAGATAATTATATCGAAAGAATGTAAATCCCTATAAATGTTGGACCTTGTTTATAATTTACATCTCAATTATTTTTGAATAATTGATCATGATGTCATATTTAAAATATTTTACACCCTATAAATATTTATCACATGTGATTAAACATTATGAAATTTATTTCCCATGAATTATCAATTTCTTCATTCTAGATGTTTTATACATTAAAGAAAATCAAGAAGGAAGAGGTTTGGTAGGTTAGGACTCTACTATACACAACCACCCATCCTATATCACATCACATGAAGTCACAATATGGTTCCACCATTATGGGTTAGTGGTGGTTATTAAAAAGTTTCTAGGACACCAAAGATACTATAAGAACCCACACCCCATCTCTCTCTCCTTCATTTTCACCATTTTAAATTGAATCCTTCAAAAATTGGATACACTATGTCCTTTATAGTGTCTAGTTGTTTTATGTATGTTTATTAAATATGATGAATTTTATGGCATAAAGAGGTGAAACATAAAATGAAATGGTCATGTTAATATATCTTAGGTGATGCAAACTTTGGTGGAGGAGGCTTGCTGAAGTTAGCGGAAGTGTGGGAAGGTGTCTGGTGGAAACACTAAGGTACATTTTGGATATGGTTTCTAAAATGGAATATATTTTAGGATAAAACCATCACTATTATATGGATAGGGGTTTTTGGGTGATTATCTCACCATATTATGTGTATATAAAGGGAGGGTATCGATGGGTTGATCCCCATCAGTGGGTTCCACATTGATCTAGTGTGTCATAATGGATTAGTAAATATGGGTTTTTTGGTTATATGGGACACATAGTGACCTAACAATATCCCTATGTGATGAAAAAGGTTGATTTGTTAGGCTCACCAACCCATTGGTGTCATGGGTAAGCCCATAGTACGACCTTCTCCTACTGTATATGGGATGACATGTGGAGTTGGTAGAAAAAGTGGGTAACATTTTCCCCATCTAAACACTAGTGGTATAACATATATATACACTATAAGAGTGAATAATCATTATTAACCGGAATAGAATAGTCATAATATCACACACCTAGCTACCCCTTTGGGTATGAAAGCTTTGTCGGCTAGAGAACACACCATGTCAGCTAATTCACACATCATGTACACCATTCCAAATGTTACTCACTAGTAGTAATTATATATAGAGAACCTATGTGAAACTACTTCTTTCTATACGCAAAATATTAATTTTTCCTCATAAATTTTAACCAAATTTCAAAAATAATAAAATCACTAATAAATTAAAAGTATTTCTCCACATTAATCCCAATGGTATGTTTCTCTTTTCCCTCAGATGTTATTTTCAATCCATTTTGGGTATGTATATTTTTTTAGATTATTTAATTTTGATAATATATTTCATATGAGATGTTTGGATCTATAATATTATTTAATACTCTTCTAGATATATATAAATTATACAGCATGACAACCCCCACAAACATTATGGTGTATAGTAATATCACGTCGGTCAGTTTGTGAGGCTTATGTTTTGGGTATGGGGTTGAGTACTCCATTTATCACTTCCCTCATGAAAAGGTGTAGGTCCCCCACATGATTTATGGGGTGTGGAACAACCCCATGAGATAATTGTTTGGTCCTGTATCAATTCAGTGACTATTTCCTTGATAGATTAATTATCCTTACTAAGGCATGGGTCCTCCATCAAGGACATTACTCCCTCGATGGAAAGTTTTTCCTTGGAAAGCCATAGGTCCCCAACCATGGATTCAAAGTGGTGACCTGGATTTCATGAATATGGGAATTTAATGTATAGATTATATTGATACTTACTATGTATTTATAGAATCTGATAAAATATTTCTATGGAAGACTTGGTTGTAATGTCATAACCTTGGTTCAAAATTGAATGTCTCAATCTGTAAATCTTATCTAAAACTATATATTTGGTTTAAATCTATATTTTTATCCAATCATTTTTATTTATCTTTGGTACATCCTATTGGGTATTTTTATTTTCACCTCTTCATTCACATTCCTTCTCACACATGTTGTGACAATTTAGATAACAGATATTATAGGAATGACATTGTATGATATAAAGGTGGAAGAGATATTCTTAGTGGTTTTCAATAGGGATGAATATTATCAATTTTAATTTTATGGGTTCTTTCATAGAGGAGGTGTTTATTTTTCTTGTTTTAGTCTTTTAATTACCCTATAATATTTTCTATCATATTATTATTTACTTCTAGGGTCTTTATTTGTATACTATTGTAGAATTTCAATATCCTTTGTATGAATGTTACTCTAGAATTTCGATTTTGTCTCTATTATTTCATTTTTGATGATAAATTAAATTTAGTATATAGATATATTAAATTTGGTTATAAGTTCATTTGGATAATTCTTAAAAAATATATTTCTTTTTGAAACTATTCTATATCCCATGGTCTATTTGAGGTGGTCTTGGGGGGAACTCAACTTAAATTTTAGACCATGTGGGCCCCTGATGGGTTAGGTAATGTCAAAGTGATATTAGAGAGAGAATGTAAATCCTAATTATGTATTTTGGGGTTATGAGTCTTGTGATGTTTAGTTTGATAAATCTTGGGGAAAGATGTTAAATTTGCCTTAAGATTTCTTTTTTTACTAGGAAACCCAATTTATGATGTGGACGGTCAATATATCCTTTTTGGAAGACATTTAAAACCTACTATTCCACTCAAATCCCTAAGGCATTATTTAGAGGGTACATTAGGGGTGGTACATGAACCTTATAGTGGTTATTTATTTACTTCAATAATTCTATAATTTTATCTCATATATAAATGCCGTAATGATCATTGGATCATATTTTTTAATATTGGATATAACCCCTTGGACATCCATTTTGGATTTACAAGTAGGTTTGGGATGATTCAGTGATGGTGCAAGAGGCACCTATCACTGGTCAGATTACTAGAGAAACAATGATTCAAATGCCTAATAAAGAAGTATCTCTACTAATAAAGTAGATTTTAGAGCATAATAATATTACACAAAGGAAATATCCTATACTTATTAATATGGGGTAGATCCCCAAACTTTCAAGAAGTTCATAGTTCTAGTGGTGTATAATGAGATGAACCATAAGTTGAATGTAATACACAAGTTCCAACATTACAGGAAACCTAGATTATAAGGTAATCGTGGACCTTATAATATCAAGTACTATCTAGAGAACATAAAATGTGTGTTCAACTTAGTTCATAAACCCATATATCATATGGTTATTATAGCATTGATCCTTCTCTACAGTGTGGGTTAACATTGGTGAGATTTGACTATGTAGACTCAAGATAAGGATACTCTATCATGGAAATTTTTTAGTGGATTTCTAGTGAAGAGTGTTATCCAGAAACTCTAAGAATGGTTCAAGTAAAGGAGTTTTTGGATACTCACTCGAATAATATAACCATATTGTGGTATGGATTTATGTTTATTGACCTCATGAGGAATTCTCATGATTTTTTTGTGATGGGTTCTGGTAATAATATAATTTTGAGTAAGGACTTTCTGGAAGGACTCAAGCTAAGTGATTTACATTATGTATACCCACTTAAATCAACATCCTTGGGGTAACACTATTTATCAATAACTTCATTGGATAGACACAACCTTGGACTAGTGATGATTTGATATTACCTAGGGATGATTCATTAGCCGCATCCATTCCATGGTAAATGATACGATATTATCAGTGATGGTACATTAAATCAAGATTACCATCATCTGTATTAGAAATAATAGATTCTTATTTTGGTATGAATCATTGTGTAGGAAATATATACTATATTTTTAGATATCAAAGTTTTATATATTAGAACTTTTTAAATATATAAGAAACTAATCATATCCAAGATGGAATAATATAATCTAGGGGTGATGATAGATTAATTTTATAGAGGGCTTTAACAAAGTATCATTAAAAATTATTTGAGGTATGATCTATAAATTTTTCATACTAGTACATGTATTTTTTATTACAAGATATATCTATTGTTTTATCACCATATTGAAAGTACGAGAGGTATACCTTCAAGTAGAGAACCTCATTAGACCTATTTTCCAAGAGAATCCTACTGTGTGAGAATGCCCTAACCCATGGCTATTGTAAGTGAAAGATAGATATAGATGACGTGAGTTTTTTGTGTGATCACATTTTCAATATAATGAAGAACTAATACATCATCTTTGATATGGATTTATTATCTTTATTCAAATCATTTTTGGATTTCTATCATTGAAGAGTGGTGTGTTTTTTGAGTTGATGGATCAGTTTTTTAATTCATGAGTGAGTAAAATATTTAGGAAGGATATGATAATATAGACTAAAATAAGTGTTTTTAAATTTAATAATAACTAAAATCTTGATTCTATGTTTATTGGATAATTCTAAGGCTCTTATTCTTACTATTATAGATGAATATATTCAATTTTTTCCTAAGGACTTCCCAATCATTCCCAATCATCGAGAGATAAAATTTTTCATTGACTTTTATCTCAGAACCACACTAGTATATTCAATATATTATTGTATATCCATGTACAAAATCATGTGTTAAAGGTATAGATATAAGTGGATTTTGATAAATCATTTGTTGAACCCAATGTGTACTCTAGGTAATGTCGTATTATATTATATAAGAAGTTGTACATGAGTCTGAGAATTTTCATTACCATTGCTGGTTGAACAATGTGAAAACTAATAAAAAATACCATATAACAATGATTTATGATCTTTTTGGATAGATAAAGGTAGAATATTTTTCCTCAAAAATCAGCCTCAAGTTTATATTTAATCATTATTGAGTCTATGAGGAGGATATTCAGAAGGTGGAATTCTTGTAATGCTACAGGAATTAAGATTTCCTAATAGTGTCATTTTTTATGATGAACACCTTCATCATTTTCATATGACTCATAAAAAATATAGTTTTATATTTTATTAGACCCCTTCATGGTGGTATTCATTAATAAAATCAATATCTGTACTAAGAAAAAGGTTAAGTAAGCCAAGTATTTGAGTATCATATTGTATTTTCTCTAGGATCATCAACTATATGTTAAAATCTTAAGTGTAAATTATAAATATAGAAACTTCAATTTCTATAGAATGTAATATTAGAATTTAGGGTAGTGTTTATCCCTACAACGATTGATATTATTATAACATGTATGTTTTCCAAAAATTTGTTTGAGGTACATATTTTCCATGGGATGGAAAAATATTATCGTAGGTTTGTAGTGAATGTTTTTAATATTAGACTACTATAACAACCATTACAAAAAAATAATCCCATTTTATTATTTGATATATGATGGAAATATTATTTATGGGATATGGTAGAGGTTTACTAGTTCTCTAAATAATTGATTTCCAGATTAAGTAGTTGATCACATCGTGTTTTTTTGTACTTCTTGAAAAAATATTTGATGTGAACTAATGCAGAGGAGGGTAGAGATTTTTCAGATTCTATAGACCTAATACCTCATGATTAATATTATGAAACCCAAAACATGGAGCATGAAATTTTAGTTTTTTCCATGAAGATATAGAGACATTTCCTTCTCGGTGAGTATATTTATGTCTACATAAATCACCACATTCTTACGAACATTTTATGCCAACAATATCTCAACTAGAGATAGTGGTAATAGATTGAGTTTATATTGTATAATGACTTAAAAATAGAAAAAAATACAAAAAATAAAAACATGGTAAGTGATGCACTGAGTATGAATTTTTTTTCCTTTCTATTCAAGTAATAATCCAAAGAGTGTTGTATAATGGAGTAGCTAACTGTAATGTAATTTTTATTGTTGAAAACATTGATATTTCATACCTTTAATCAATTGTGATATCCCTCACAGTTCTTCACCTAGTGAGGGAGACTCATCTTGGATATATTTATTGTGAGTTCCTATTTGAACTAATATACTAAATCAATAAACCTAAGGGATTCTATGAATATTGGCATAACTTAATCTTCTTTCAAATGTGAACAGTGGTTCTATTTGAGATACATGGGGAGATGTTTAGAATGTTCCATAACCAACCCCCTAATAGTATGTATAGGTGTTATAAAGATTTATTAAGATATTATGAATTATTATTTTGATCCATGTATAAATAAAAGTGTTTCTGAGTTCGTGTCTCAGTGCCATATCATTCAATGGATGAAGGTTTAACACCTAGTTCCATCCGTTCTTAGCAAGCTTATTGAGGTTCCATTGTATATGTGGAATAGAATATCAATTGATTTCATTATAGTACTTACATTATTGACGAATATTTATGATCATGTGTGTTTAATTATTTATTTATCAATTCATCCAACTTCTCCTCTATATTAGAGAAGAGTTTGGTAGAGATCTTGGGATTTTTTATATATATATAAGATTCTAAAGATTCTTGATGTTCCCTTGGTGATAGTTTCAACTAATATTATTGATTCACAACTATGTTATGGAGGGGTATACATAAATCTTTTAGGAATCATTTTTAGTTTGTTATACTGTTTCTAACAGCCACAGTTTGAAGTATGTCCTTATACCCATAGTATTTTAAAAGATTTTTCATTTTTTATTTGTCTTTGAGTGTTTGGGTAAAGTTTTTGGAGGCTTTGGAGGGTTTTTGGTTTTTTGGGTCCAACACAACCAAAACAATAGTCATTTTGGTGGGATTGTTTTAATAAGTGTGTCATGTGTGACATGGGCCTACCCAAATGCAAGGATGATGGGTGTGGTCAAGTTCATGGCAATATGGTTGGCTCACTATGAAAAATGAATAGAGAGGCATCACCAAACCATGGTCTAGGGCATGGTAAACGTAAAAAAACATGGGTATATACACCATAGAGTTTGGGGTGGTTTTGGAGAATCTCCCAAATGTAAAACATTTGAAGGCACCATGCCAATTTTTAGATTCATCAGAGCATGGTGGTGGTCAACTAGTTTTTTTCAATGGCCGATTATGAGACCTATCTTAGAGAAAAATTTGTTGGATCCATGTCCAATCATTTTGGAAGGGATTTTGATGCGGTTTGTGAGTATAAACACCTATTACAACACTTATATTTCCTATATAAATATTTTATTTATATCTTTTGTTTTTTTAACAATAAATGACTCTTTTTGGATCACTAATGGATATTTTTAAGAGGATCTTTATTGTTGATGTGGTCTTACATCTCTCTTTTTTCGTGTAGTAGAACTGACTAACTTGAGGTCAATGGATTCTCTCTCAATATACAATTCTAGAACATTATGTATTTGATATTCCTAAATAATTTATGGGTTCTTCTTTAAAATTCCTTGAAGAATATATATGTGTAAAATCCCTAGAGTTGAATTATTTAAACATGATAGTTTTGAAATATGGAAAGAAATTTGTTTATAAAAATACATGATGAAAAATTAATTTTAATGAATTATTTAATTTGAATCTTAGAATAATTAAGTTGGTATATGTTCTTTGGGATGAATATTGTTTTATATTAACAATGTCAAAGTGCGATGAAGAATGGTCATGAAGTACTAAAATCATTTTGGTTCTTTATGTGACAGCATGGGGACAGGATGACTTAACACTTTTGAGTATAGAGAGGTCCACGAATTCATGTGTGAGTGTGTGAACATGGGATGGTTATTCCAAGGGGTAAGGAATTGTAATATTCTTTGAATAATGTATTATTATATGGAATTCATTTATATATTTTCATAAAACTATTAATCTAATTCTCACCAGTTTTATATAAAATGTGTTAACTTTTTCTTATCCTAGTAACAAGAGTTTGGAATTCTGTGGGGGTTACATACTGAGTGTTATACTCACCCCCTCCTTGGGAATTTTGGTAAATTTGTAGATGTGGTTTACCAGGATATATGAAAGTGTAAGGTTACAAACTTTCATACAGGAACTCCATGATGTCGTTGTAGAAGTTGGTGTACATAGAGATTGGAGTAGCTCATGTATTGGGTTATAGTGGTTTTACATTGGTTTTATAGTCTTTTCCAATTGAATAGTTTTTAGTTTTTACTTTTCACTATTCTATTATTACACTGATATTGTTCCTTTTCTAGTAATTTTTCGAGTTGAATAGTATATTTATCATCATCATATAGTTGATTTTTTTGTAATCGTTTCATATTAACATGTGGTATTATTTTAAATTGGGAAATAATCTCCCATTTTTAGGTTGGACCTTTGCATTTATTTATATACTTTTGCATCTTGAAGACATATACTATTGTCAGTAGAACCTCTGACCTATCATAAACCAATGGGTTGTCTGGGTATGTCACAAATGGTATCATTAATGGTCAGTCCATCATCTCAGGATGGTATAAAGGATATGGGAATATTGAAACATGAAATTTATAACACAAAAATATATATATAACATTTTTATACTAAATTTAAAGTTTAAAGAGAAGTCCCAAAACATAAAGTTTTGTTCATAACTTCTAGGTTTGCTCTCAACTCATCATTGTGGGTTTATTTGGTGACTTCTAGGTATCATGCATTAGTAAAGAGACTTCCCATTAATATTTCATCACATCATGATTACATGATTTTGGAATAGTTGTATTTTGAATATTTTTTTGATATATAAAAAAATAAATATAAATAGTTTAAAAGTTAAAGCAATAAATTTTTCACTTCAGAAATGGTTTGTGAAATAAAAATTCCACCATTAAGTAGAATAAGAAACAAATAAGAGGTATTATCCAAGAATTTGGTCACACATAAACCTCATGTGAACAAATATGCAGTTCATAGTGTAGTTAAATAATTTCATGTTGTTGAAATGGGGCCTAGTATTGTGAAAACTCATTACGTGAATCACATTGTATAATTTCTAAATAAGAACCCAACAACATTTTATAGTGATTTTGGACCTAATCATGTAGTGGTATAGATATATAGGATGGCACAGTTTTTTAAATTCTTGAGATATATAGATCAAATTAAGGTAAATGTAGAAATGCATCTACTTGAGGACCTAGTTCTAGAATTGTGGGACATAGATGTTCAAGCTAAGATGGATTGAGACCTCACTTACAATGGATTCATGGAACTTATCAATAAAAAATTATATCTTGAAACATTAAAAATTGAGTAGATATTATACATTTTTCAATTAGATAAAGGAAGTATGACTGTAATTTCATATGCTGTTAAATTCACTCACATTGTTTTCTTTGCATCGGAGGTAGCTGCTAGCGAGATACTAGATGTTTGGATATTTGAAGAGGGTATCAAACCTGAGGTTCACTCAAATGTATTCATTTTTTTATTAATGAATATAAAGAAATGGTGAATAAGTCCATGGATGTAGAATAAGATCCTATAGGAAATATGATTTAATGGGACTCCTTTTTCCATCTGAGGATGGTGATAATTTCATCTTGGGAAATAATCCCAAGTGGTTGGTTCAGTCTTAGGGTGTCAATGAAATAGAAAATCAATCCACTAGATTAGTCTCTTTTCCACTACATAATATAAATGAACTATTATATTTCTATTGTGTCTTTCTTATGTATATAAATTAATATTTTACTTAACCACAAAATAATTTCCACAACTATGGAAATAAAGGGCATCTCAAGAAATATTTCAATTAGATTCTAAAACCAGTAGGTGTAACTAGCTCGAATAAACCTCAGGATTTTATTACTTGGTTAAAGAAATCCAATTAAACTAGTTCCCATCAACATACCCAATTCAACCAAGATACCTCTAGGAAAACATTTGTTTTACCATCAACACCTCAGTATAGAAGAAAGAGCTATCTGGTGGAAACTTATTAATAGTTATACAAAGAAGATTGAGCTATCACAACCAAGAAACCATGTCCCTCTTTAGTGAAAGGTACTGTCCTTATGAACTTGAATCTTATTCATATATTTTTTGGAGATAGGTGCATCACATTATTTTCTTTCTCCTTGTCTGGTTAGAAAATTGGGATTACATATGGAAATGATGCCTCACACTAGGAGTATTATGGCACCCCTCATACAGTGACATCATAGATGATTCCATATAAAATCATGTTCCATTATAATTGATATGGTTTAGTTTTTATAGGAGTTTATAGTCCTAGAAATGGATAATTTTTATCTAATATTTGTAATGGACTTACTGGTGATATTTAAAGGACGTATTGACTACTATGCACGACAAGTGATGTTGACATCCACATATGGTATTATTTTTGTATTCAAGGGATATTGGGATATAAATACAAGAAGAATGGTATCTTTAGTGTTAGTGGAAGGAACACAATCTTGTGAGTTATTAGTAATAAAACAAGGCATTACAGATGAAACTAGAAATAGGAGTCTTCCTGCCACAGTGGATTAATACCCATATGTCATTACAGAAAATTTATGTAAGTTAACACCTGATAAAGCAATTGACTTTTCTATTGATATAATCTCAGGAAAATACCCCTTTTCACTCTTATAATATAGAATGTATTTGAAAGAGTTTCATTAGTTAAACATCTATCTATAAGAGTTGGAGAGTAAAGGCTTCATCATATCTAGAGCATCACCTGGAGCTATACTTTTTTTATTCACAAAGAAGGTGGATGGTTCCCTCCTGTTATTTGTTGATAATCATAAACATGATCAAGTTACAGTCAATAATAAAAACCCACTTCCTTGAATTGATGATATATTTGAACAATTAAATTGAACCAATTTGTTATCTAATAATGATCTATGATTAGGATATCATCAACTCAGATTTTGGAAAGAGAATTTTCTGATGATAGAATTACAAAGTTAATATAAAAATTATGAATATATCATAATTCCATTTTTGGAAATATTCTTCAAATGTCTCCATACCTCAATTATTTTTTTAGGTATTTTTTTGATGATATTTAAATTTATTCCCATTATAGGAATGACAAAATAGAGAATGTGGAAATTTTATTGAGTATATTATGTGATCACTAATTATATGTTAAGTTTCCTAAGTGTAAAATTTGGATAAAAGATGTTTGTTTTCTTATCCATGTCATTTTTATGTGGTAATATTAGTTTACCCAAGGAAAATTCAAGAAATCATCTCTTGTTAGCCACCCAAGAATTTCTTTGAGATGTGTTTTTTTTGGATTAGTAGTTTTTTATAGTCACTTTTTCCAGGATTTATCAAGACTTTATTCTCCTATGAATGCTCTAATGAGAAACATTATTCTATTCAAATGGAATAATTACTATTAGAAATTATTTCTAGTGCTTAAATGTTGTATCACTTTGAAACCATTCCTAATCTGTCACACCTGATTTTTAAAGTTTTGGTTTATGTTTCGTTTCATTAGTAATCCTAGTCTTTTATGAGGTTCTAGGTGTGATATGAGTAATGTTTTGTAGTGTTTTATTTTTCTAGAATTTATCCTATGGTTTCTCTTTGGTTTTTTTGGGTGTTTTTGGAGAAAACATGGAAATTTTCCTTGAAAGTTCTATGTGCATGGTTTGGTGCACAGTTTGATAAACTGTGTGGCCAAACCTAGGTAACCGTGAGGCGGGTCTAAAACCTTCTGCATGTTATGTTCAAGGTTTTGAGTCCACTTATGATTAATCATGTTTTTTATCATGTTTCTACAACACATTTCGGTGCGTGGTTTAATAAACCATGACGCCTACATGTGCGAGTCTTCCCAGAATTAAAAAAAATCCAATTTTCCACGATTTCCCCGTCATGATTTTTGACCCAAATCTACCCAAATTGGATTCTCTAGGTTTTATTATACCTATGGAGGTATCTCCCATTCTCTCAAATCCTTTCCACTTTCTCCCTTGGTGTATATTTAATAAAACCTCAATGTGGGGCTTGTTTCTCAAGGTAATTTCCTTCTCCTTTCTCCACCCTCTTCTTCTTTTTTTCTTTCTTATCCTTCCTTGTTCATTATAGACATAGTATTTTTCCGTTATTTTTATTAGGGTGTTGGTTTTTTAGGGTTTTTATTCATAGATCTAGGTTTTTGGAACCCTCCTCAAGTGATTTTCAGAATGTGTTTCCATTCCTCCATGGATTTGAGTTATATTTCCCCTTGTACATGACTTTGTAATTTAAGATTCATTAATTTCATGTTATTTTTACCTTCTTTACATTTTGAATATTTTTATATAACCATTGGATAAATTATTTTGTGTTCAAAATGGTAGTTTATGCCTTGTTTTGTGATAATTATAATTTCTTTGTTAAAAAGGTTCACAATGCATGTTTGATAAAATGATCCATTTTCATTAACAAGTTATTTGTGATATTTAAAACATGGTTTAGAAATTTAAATGGATTTATGGAATTAAAGTTGGTGTTTTATACATTATTTATTGTTAACTAGATTTTTTTTTGTTTAATGTCTCATGCATAGTGTTTGACTTATTGCCTGGTTGGATTTTGTGGCTTAATTGTGACATAAAATAATTTTTTTGGAATTATAAATATATTGAAAGAATAAAAATTTTATTTTGGGTTCCTAATATGTGTTTCCAAAGTTATTTTGGTTTTATAAAGAAGTGGGTATTATTTTTTAACATGTTTTGGCATGTGTTGTTGGTGAATGGCCCATTTAGCATTTTATAAAAAAGGTTTGATCCTTGAATGTGTAACCTTTATATTTAAAGGAGTTTGTAAAGGTTTTTATGTGTAAAATGGTGTGTTTACACCTCTTTAAAAGAAGTAGACTTTCTATCATTGATAAATTATGGTTAGGTAAGATGCTTAAATCCATGTTTGGTAGCTTTGTGAAAATGATGAAATAGTTTATTATGAAAACCTTCTTTTGATGTCTCTCATGACTTGTATGTGTATATAAATTATGGTATTTCTTCACTTTGTAATCCTTTTTATCCATTATAATATTTCATCCATTTGTACTATTTTGTTTAGTTTATTCTATGGCATGAGATAGGTCCTTGGACTGGGTCGTGGTGAGGTCTATTATTGAGTTATAATTATATATATGTGTGTGTGTGTGTGTATGATTGGATGCTTTACTAGCATTGGTTGGATCACCCAAGTTATATATATGATACAGGGGAAGCTTCCATATTAAGATAATTTTTTGAGAATTCTCGTTTCACTAGTAGTTGACATATTGACCAGTGGCCCATAATAAGTGGATATATTTGTGTTTATTTTTATAGGATTGGGACCCTAGGTCTATCCTAAGTTAGGGTTGTTAAGAATTTGGATGTTTTGATTTTATCATATTTGTCATGATAACGAGGATGGGGTATCATGTATTAGTATGTTCTAGATTATTCTTGATCTCATGGGTTCATGTATATCTATTTTCACATAGTTAATTGCAGTGATAAATGTGATACTTATATGATCATTTCAATTTCCCTTATTGTGTGATTACTGTATTGCCTTCTTGTGTAATGTTTTCGTGTATAGTTATGCATTGATTTTAATAAGTATTATGGATTTTTTTTTCAAATAAAAGTGCTTTATCACATTCATGCAATCTAAAAAATCATCACCTTCCCCTGGAAGATACCAATATTGCACTAATGGAATGAACCTGGTTTTGGAAATGAATAAGTGAAATGAGTTGTAATTTTTTAAGTAAAATGTGTAGAATATCATAATTTGATATATTGTAGTTCAAACATAAAATTTATGTTTCTTTTATTTTAAATTAAGTTCATCGGGAATATATTATCAGGGTAGCCTACTGATTTTTAGTACTCATGCATATAGTTCTTTTCTATTTTTATCCCTTGTGCAGGTTCCACATTGAGTTCATTTTCTATGGGTTACAGTTGATCTTTGTGTTGGAGAATGACTTGTGGGGTCACATGGAGATAGTTTGGTCATTAGGTTTTGTTAGTCTAGGATTCTCTTTTTTTACTTTTCAAATAATTGTATAAATGATGTTCAGGTTAGATTAATTGATATATTGAACTATCCATGTATTTTTTTCTATTGCATGTTTCGTTATTTAAATTTTGGAAGAAATTTTTCTGTTGTGTACATTGCTAATGATATAAACTAGTTTCTATCCCTTAGGGATTGGGAATTCCCTTCGGTCCATGCCATGGATCAGCTCGAGTGACCATTTTAGGGTTGAACTGGGTTGTTTCATGGCAAAATTGTATCAGAGCAGGTTAGCTCTTAGAGGACCATTATTTTCAGTGTGCCCTTTCATACATAGGGATGTCAAGGTGGATGAAGTAGAATTGATGGAATTAAAGAGGTATTTACAAGAATATCATCACAAAATCTTTCTCATTCTGGTCCTCAAGTTTCCATGGGTAATCAAATTTTGTTAGTTTCTGGGTCTTTAACGATTGTTTGGTGATTGGGATATGATAAGGAGAGTTTAATTAATCATCCCCATGATCTATCATGTCCAGGGATTCGATGTAGAGATTGGGGAATGGTACCAGAAGTCTCTCTATGTTGGTGGTGTGTTTGGAATATGGCCACCAACCATATCATCACATCACCTACCGACACTAGTTCCTTTTTTGAGTTCTTTTGGGTATCCTTTGAATTCTCAAAATTATTGTGAAAGCCCTTGTGTTATATTTGTGTAAAAAGGGTTTTAATAGAATAGTTGTATTTCGAATGATGGAAAATATATTTTCATAATTTAATTTAATAAAGGTTTTAGAAATTTGTGTTTTTTTGAAACAAATTTTTGGGTTAAGCGAAAACAGTTTAACGTGATTGGATTTCTTTAATCCAAACGTATGAATTGTTGAAATAAATTGTTTAAAAAGAATTGATTATTTTAAGGTGGGTTATGTGAATTTTTTTAAATGGGTTTTGTTGGACTATCAAAAAAAATTTGAAACAGATAAATTGGATTTTTAAATTGGTTTTGAATGGTTGGTGTTTTTCTGAAAGGGTTTTTTGCAATTCGAAAGGGGTTTTTGTAAGGACCTAACCCCAATTTCCCAGAGGAGGTGCCTTATTTTATTATGTTGGCATAAATACATGGAATATGAATCCCAAAAGACCGAGTAGTTTATTATTATTCAAAACAAGTTACATATATAATTTTAACATTACAACATGAATGGAATCAGAACACTATTTTATTCCACTAGAATCATCACATCTCCAAGATTATGCTTGAAAGTAATTCATAAATTACTTCTTCATGTCCTGGGAAAATAAAACATAAGAGAGGGGTGAGCTCAAATGCTCAGTAAGAGTAATCAATATAGAATAAGATAATATAAACATTAAACAAGGTGAATAATTGAAAACACGTGCCTTTAATAATACACATAAAACATATTATGGCAGGAATATGAGCTAAATAAATAATTCCAAAATTAAACATAATCATGGGTATTATACTAGTCTAATAACCACACGAACTTTCAATTACTAGCTTCATAATGAGGGAATTTCATATTCCGTACATTATAACCATACCGTCCAAGCCTCATTCTAGGACTACAAAATAATAATTTTGTTAAGGCCCTGTGCCAAGACCATTGTTTGCCTCATGAGACCTACCGATGCATCGAGAGGATATATAGGGCCCCACCAACCACATAATAATTCCAACACATTCCTCAAATGATTGGGGATAAACATAAACAACATTTACATTCATATTGAAACTACCTAACTTTCACAAATTATTGAACATAAACACTGTCCATTCAGAAAATTTGATGAATAGTTTTAGGATAGATCATCAACAATAAATTTAGTCATACAACATTAAATAAAATATGTTATATGACTTCATATATTATTAAACCCAATAATACAATGGAATAAATAAGATCATTGAAAGAAAATACTCTTATAAAATCATTAAGAAATTTTGAGATAAATACTTTTTTATTTTGAAAAGAAGATTTCTTTTGGAAAATATTTGTATAAAAACAGAATTGAAGTGAGATATTATTTTCAAAACAAAATGAGTATTTTTAGAAATATAATGGTGTCCAAAAACAGATTATAGAGTGCCCTTGTAAATAGATATGAATTGGAGAAATTCCCTTGAATTGGGCTTCTATTTTGGAATCAATTTTGAAAGTTACTTTTAAAACGTGTAACTATCCGTAAAATGAGGAAGGTTTCAGGTTTGTAAACATATATATGATAATGACACATAATATATGAAGAGTACATAACAATACATAAGAATTTAATTTAGGTAATTAGACAATGAAAGTAACCCGAATGAAAATGGAAGTTCGGGTGAAAAGCCTTTACCTTTACTCCAAACGTATTATTCTCTCGAACTTAAGAACCTGAAATATGAAATTATAATTATTAATAACTTATTTAAAATCCTATTATACATGTATTTATTTTATCCTAATTCTGTTTAGTTCATTTATACCCTTATTGCTATGTTTTTTTATTGAATTTTGTTGTTCTGGGGTGTTCATTTTCCTTATTTTCATAATCGGTTCACTTGTTTTTAAGTAATGGATTTAATGTGGAATGGTTATAAATATCCAAGATTATAATTATATATTATTTTTGAACATAAATAATTGTTAATGGTCATTTCTATCATTTTTTATATGGAATGAGGATTAATCATTAGATGAGAACCACTTCGATTATTTGGCAGTATTTGGATTATTATGAACTAGTTTTTTCATATAACATGATTATGTGTACATATTATGGTTGCTTAATATTAATTATGTTTTAATACATATATTATAGTCTGTTTAAACCATAAATATTTTTTCATTACCAGTAATGAAGAATAAATTGAAGAAAGAAACTTCGTCGTCCATGAAGGCTATAAATTGGAACCTCATGGACGTTGATTTCATTTATAAAAATAAAAGGGAGGGAGTAAGAATATTTATTATGGTACTTAAATTCACATTAAACAAGTCCTATATATATATGTTACTGGATTTATCATGATAATTTTTATAGAGGAGGTGAGGAGAGAAAAATAAAAGAGATGAACTTGAAAATAAAAGAAATGATAAAAGATCCCTCAGGAAAATTCGGCAGCCTAATGGCGTCACTTAAAATTTCATAAAATAAAATGATGAGAAAAAAAGGGTACCTCGTCATATTGAAATAAAAATGAAATTAAGAAGAATTAATAAAATCAAACCTCAATATATGAGAAATGAATTTCAAATAGATATCATAAAACAAGTGTCGACTTAAAGAAGAGAATGAAGGATTCCCTTACCTTGTAGAATAACTCCTAGATCCTGAAGGATGGGACCTTGGGGGCTTAGGGACACCCTGGGAGGACTCCTAGTTAGGTAAAACCACCAGAGCATTGAGTATGAGGGATTTGGAATGAACGAAAATGAATGGATGAGTGGGTATTTATTGAAAAAGAGAGGTAATTTTTTAATAATTTCAAAGGGACACCTTAATTTTGGTTTTTACCAAACCATGGGCTTGCCCATGGTTTAATCCACTTGGGACACCTCATTTCATAAGTTACTATAAACAATTATACCAGCCTTTTATTTTAATTATTATGTCATTACGATGTCATTAAACTACTGAATACTCAAAACTGTATTTTTCACTATTCACGAAAAATTCAAGTATTTTAGAAAAATCCCAAAAATTCACCCCTACCATTTTTTGACATGTATAATTCAAAAGTGAAATAAATTTTTCAAATATAATTTTATAAATATTATTAATTTAATTTTTAAATAAGGTCATAATTAATTCAAAAAATGACAATCTTGAAGTGCAATTAGTTTTATGTGACATTGGAAAATTAATTAAGATCCCATTATCCTATTTCCTTAAGAAACTAAAATAATAATATTATTTACTATTCATAATGTCATATTACTATTTATATTACTATTCATAAGGGTTTGTTACTATTTACCAAAAATCAAGTTTGTTCTATAAAACTCCAAATGACTTACTGAACACAACTCTAGATGACCGTTTCTTGAAATTCAAAACATAGAAGAGGAAAGATTATAAAATTGCATTATATATTTTTTTCAAAAACTTGGGGTGTTACAGACTCCCCTTTTTACAAAAATTGTTTCCTCGAAATTCACAGAATATTACTTAAAAATATTCGTGTATTTCTTTAACATAAGCTCCTCAGGCTCCCGTGTTACTTCCTCCATCTTATGGTTTCTCCATAGAACCATCACCAGACGAGTCGTCCGATTTCTCAATACTTGTTCTCTAGTATCAAGAATCTTGATAGCCTATTCACAGCAAGATAGATCGGGCTTTAGTTCCACTTCTTCATAAGTGAGTATATGTGTTGGGTCTGGCATGTACTTTATTAAAATTGACACGTGGAACATATTGTGAACCTTGGAGAGACTTGGAGGTATTTCCAAATGGTTTGCTATGGCTCCAATTCGGTCTAGAATTTCAAAAGGTCTGATGTACCTAGGACTTAATTTACCATTCTTACCAAAACTTAAAACTCCCTTCCATGGAGATACCTTCAAGAAAACGTGATCACCTTCTTGAAATTCCAAATCATTCCTTCAGTTATCTGCGTAGCTCTTTTTCCTACTTTGAGCTATTTTGATATGGTTCTAGATAATCTTCACCTTCCGCATTGTTTCTTCAACAAGTTATGGGCCCCCGATCTTTCTTTCACCGACATCGTCCCAACAAGTTGGTGTATGACATCTCCTCCCATATAATGTTTTATAGGGTGCCATTGGAATACTTGAATGGAAGCTATTGTTTTAGGAAAATTAAAAGAGAGGTAAATACTGATCCCACATGACTTGATAATCAAGTGAACAAGACCTCAACATGTGTTCCAATGTTTGAATCATCTGTTCTGATTGTCCATCAGTCTGTGGGTGGTAGGCATTGCTCAAACGAAGATCAGTATCTAGGGCCTTCTAAAGAATTTTCCAGAATCTTCATGTAAAATGTGGATCATGATCAGAAACAATCGATAGGGGTACTCCATTAAGTCTCACAACTTCATTAATATATAGTCTTGCTAGACGTTCAAGTGGTATATCTTCTTTTATAGAAAAAAATGTGATGACTTGGAAAGATGATCAACAATGACCAATATTGCATCATTCCTTCTAGGAGTCTTTGGTAGTCCCATGACAAAGTCCATCGTGATATTATCCCATTTCCACTCAGCTATGGGAAGAGGTTTCAATACTCCTCTTATTTTTTTCCTTCCAGCTTTCACTTGTTGACAAACCATACATCTTGACACAAAATTAGAAATATCCCTCTTCTTGTTGTCCCACACAAAATTTTCCTTCAAATATCTACACATCATAGTTCTACCAAGGTGTATAGAGAAATTGGAACTATGAGCATCATTAAACAATTCCCTTTTTAGATCAGGAATATCAGCATCACAAAGTCTCTTCCCAAATTTCAAAATTCCATCTTCATATACGAAGTCACTCAATATCCCATCATTCACAACTTTAATCTTCTTTTGAAACTCCTCATCATCAGCCCGATAAATTTTTATCCTTTCAAGTAAATATGGTTTGGAAACTATTTGAAAAATCATTGAAGTTTCACCTTTCATGGTTATTCCCATATCCATCTTTACTAGATCCATGAAAATAGGATCCCTATCAATTCTCATCGTGTTCAAAACTCCATGATCTTTTCTGATCAAAGCATCTGACACCTTATTTTGCTTCCTCGGGTGGTATTTTATCGTGCAATAATAATCCTTGAGTAGTTCAAGACATCTCCTTTGCCTCATGTTGAGTTCTTTTTGTGAGAAAATATACTTCAAACTCTTATGATCAGTATATATCTCACATTTTTCACCATAGAGATAATTTCTCCATATATTCAAAGAAAAGATTACAGCAGCTTACTCAAGACCAGGAGTAGGATAGTTTTTATCATGAATTTTTAGTTGTCGTGATGCATAAGAAATAACCATATCATTTTTCATAAGGACACAACCAAGTACTTTCTTTGAAGCATCACTATAAATAACAAACCCGTCATTCCCTATTGGTAGATTCAATATAGGAGCGTTGACTAATCTCTACTTCAGTTATTTGAAATATTATTCACAATATGTTTTCCAAACAAATTTAACCCCTTTACGTGTGAGCTTTGTTAGCAGGTTAGCCAGTCGGGAAAAATTATGTATGAAATGTCTATAATAACCTACTAAGCCAATAAAACTTCGTACCTCAGTTATGTTTGTTGGCATGGGCCAATCTTCGATTTCCTTTTTCTTTATAGGATCAACTAGGATTACATCATTAGAGACAATATGGCCAAGAAAAGAAATCTCCTGAAGCCAGAATTCACACTTTCTAAACTTCCCATATAATTCATGTCTTTTAAGTGTCTTTAGGATAATGCGCAAGTGATTTTCATGATCTTTCTAGCTTTTGGAGT
Organism: Viscum album; assembly: GCA_963277665.1. Classification (NCBI taxonomy): domain Eukaryota; kingdom Viridiplantae; phylum Streptophyta; class Magnoliopsida; order Santalales; family Viscaceae; genus Viscum; species Viscum album. The sequence goes on along the minus strand of OY728128.1, from coordinate 1,806,891,725 downwards.
ATACCAAGATATCATCAATAAATACCACTACAAATTCATCGAGATATTCCTTGAAAACTCTGTTCATTAGAAACATGAATATAGAGGGTGAATTAGTCAATCCAAAAGACATCACTGTAAACTCGTAATGCCCATACCTAGTTCGAAATGCTGTTTTAGGAATGTATTCCTTCTTCACACTCAACTGATGATATCCAGATCAAAGGTAAATCTTTTAAAATTACATAGATCCATGAAGTTGGTCAAATAAATCATCAATGTGATGTAGGGGATACTTTTTCTTTATTTTTCTAGAATTGATCTCCCTGTAGTCGATAGATAATCTCATAGATCCATCTTTCTTCTTAACAAAAGGGATAGGGGCTCCCCATGGAGAAACACTAGGGTGAATAAATACCTTATTAATCAATTCCTCTACTTGTTTCTTTAGTTCCACTATGTAACATCCCCAAATGATACAGGGTTATATGACTAAATGATATGACTCATCTCAACAAGGTGCACCTTCCTTTTCGGGAGCCTGTCTGATTAGAACTCTATAGTTAAGCGTGTTTGGCCTGGAGTAGTGATCAGGATGGGTGACCTTCTGGGAAGTTTCTCAGGGTGTGTGTGGGTGAGGAAAAAGCACACTAGAAAGGTTAAGTGTTGGCCTGTGGGGACTGTCATTAGTCAAATGACTCGTTCAGGCATGTGGGTGGACCCTAGGGTGGGCCCCACTTGTCTGCGGGGGCAACTGGTGGTACCTGGTAGGCCAGGACCCGACAACCTTGTTAAGGCAGGGTGTTTGTGCTGTCATCGGGACCCGGTTGTAACAAAAATAGTTAGTTCAAGATCAAATAATCCCCAAAAAAGGATAATAATTTATAAAAAGAAAATACTAATCTTAATCCCAAAAATTCTACAAACAATACAAAAAGTTCAGAAAATACCATTTAATAATTAACTATCCTTAAAATTCATCAAAGTAACCCAATGTAAGATTGAAACAAAAAACACAGAAGGATTTAATCACATAGTCATCCACAATAGATCTTAATATTTATCTCCAAATAACATCAACTACTCTTAAAGTATCATACTGAAGAGTAATTAACATAATCACATATTCTCTATGAAAGGTCAATCATTTCTATAAATAAACCAACTTTTTATATTCCCACAATAAAAACATAGATTTTTTCAAAATAAAATTTGAACCATTACTCCACAAATGAGATCCTAAAGTATTATTTTTTCCTTTAGAATGTATTATTCCCAAAAAATCGAACATCTTCCAAAATAACATTTATCACTTAATCGCCAAATCAATTTCCTATACTAAGGAGATCCGTTTGACAAAACATAGGTTCTCAACATCTACTTATTCTTGATCCATAAAATCATCTAACTAAAAAGAGTTAGTCATACAAACTAGGGACATCAATAGTCCTGTAGTAGGTGATAAATCCCAATCATGTTTTGGTTTTGGGTTCGATTCCTACAGCTCTGTCCGATGCGACGAGTTGTCACACGGTCTACGTGTTTTCCTTTTCAAAAAACTATATAATTTTATAATATTCCATAAATTGAGATAAATTTTTCAAAAATAACTATAGTATATTTTAACCACAAATGTTATCTCCTACCTCTCATTTTCATCACATAAAGTAATAACTTATAATTACCTCAAATTCAAGGATCATATAAACCCAAATGGTTCTTTATAACTATACCCACAAAAGAAAAGATAATTATTCCTTGAATAACAATTTCACAAATCAAACTTTAGGTTTACACATACTAGAAAAAATTCTTCAAATATAATCTTATCATAAAAAGAGCCTTAATTCCTTTAAGCATTTAATCATACTAAAATCTAGCATAACTATTGAATCCATTATATGTAGACTTCTTACTCATTCAAATTTTTTCATGATCCATCAACCATTATTTCCCAACTAAATTCTTAATACTTATTTCCTACAAACAAAATCATGAATCACATCCTATGGTTCAAAAATTTCAAAACATCAGTTAAGAAATAATACATACATTTCGTTGGTCATTGTCAGTTTCCTCACCCTTGATTGGAATTGCATTAGGTATTGGTAAACATATATTTTTTTGGCCTTACTGATCCCATTCTTGAACCTTCTTCTTTGGACATCTATTTTTATAATGACCCAGAACACCACATTTAAAACATTCAATGGATCCCTCATAAAGAACTTCTTTCTCTTTCCTAGTGTCAGTTGGAAGCTTCCTTTTTCCATGGTAGATTCTTGCTTTATGACCTTCATTACCACATCTATAGCGTATTCTCGTCCCTTTAAAGCATTTTCCTAGGTGTTTCATTCCACATCCTTAACATATGGTTTTTTTAATATAATTACCTTTATGATTATTACCTGAACTTATGTAGGGATTTGTTTCCCATATATACGATTCCATATAAAAATAACCATGCTTCTGGTGGTCAATCATGACATCAAATAGTTGGTTGAGAAAAACCACAAGAGTTCTCATTGACTCTCCTATTTCATTCGGTTGCTTATTCAGAAGTCTTTCACAGGTTTATTCAAATACATTTTTACTTTGGTGCCTTCTAGATCCATCCATTTACTAAAACCTTACAGGTCAGAGTAAGTATATCATTAAAATCATTATATAATATCTTATGAGGGGGTAAAAACTAAGATATACTTATTCATGTTATCTTAAACCCATTAAATTTATCTAAAATAACTATGACTCTTTATATTATGTTAACTATTGAGGTTATTTCTCTTATGCTTAAACAACACCTTAAGCATTAAAGCTGTCTAAACTGACCTCTGATACCAACTATAAAGACCCATCCTTATACAATACATAATCTCTAATTATGTTAATAATTCACATTGAGGATAGTTTCAGGTTTATAGTTTTAGAGAATCAGGTCATGACTATTACATTACATCTACAAAATTACAAATTAGACACTTGTACTCAGTTTCTATTTTTTCAAAAAACAAAAACTCTTGAAAAAAGATTCATGTCTAGATCCATGTCTTAGACAACATGACTTTTCCTTGATCCCATCCTTCACCCAATTCATATTTATGTCCTGTGAAAAACATTTCGAAACATGGGATGAGCATAAAAATCACACTAAGGGATATAAAATAAAGAAAGAAAACATTAGTCCATAAATACATATAAAACATAAGATCCTTAACATACCTCAAGAAATCATAATATTTATGAATAACACATAGAAATAATAAATCATAAAGGTAACTTGTAGCATCCATAACATACTTACGTTTTATCCTTCACATCTACATAGAGAGTTACATTTGTAATACCTATCATGGTATATTCCAAAAATCTCTTAGGATAAAAATAAATTTTTACCTCTGTCATGTTACCCAATGCATTGGAGAGCTATATCGGGCTCACCAGCCCTAGGTTTATCACAAAACCACCCATATACATAAAAAATTCCCAAGAACCATAGCATATTCATAACACATAAAACCAATATAAAGGAAAAATAACATTTCCACATTTCAATCGCAATATATCCTTCAAATACATTGACATAACCAGTCAATTATCCAAACCATTTTCAATACCAAAATACATAATATAGTATATGGTATTGTAGTTGGGATTTGTTTTAGTGGTAATCACATCATAATCCCACCTGAAAAATGGCAGTTCAAAACCCATTGGGTGTAGGGAATGTAGTGTACTATAGGAGTGGCATGCACTGTAGCAGAGGCATGGTACTATAGCAATGGAAGATATTGTGCTGTACAGTAGCAGGCATATTATTGTAGCCGTACTATTCACAGAATGGTCCTTGGGCCAAAAATTTGGGTCTGCGGGCCATGTTATGGGCTAAATGACCACCAAGCCTTCGGGCTTTGTAATGGGTATCCCTCTACCCAGTTAAAAAAGGTCTTTTACTTTCTTTAAATAATAAATGAGGCTTCAGCCCCAACCTTTAAAAAAATATATGGTATTTATTTTCCTTCTAAAAACATTACATCTTATTAAGGAATAAAAATATGAAATAACGGTTGCAGTGGCAGAAAGGTCATTGTCACAATGTATGTTAAAAAGAAAAATTACCATTTTTTCCTTTAGTAAAATGATTTATAGAAAAAATTACCTTTGAATGAAATAAAAAGTCAAAGGTGTTTATAAACTGTTTAAAAGAAAGTCGTGTATGAATAAAAATATGCCTCAATGAAAGCAGATTGAGAAGAAGTCCCTTACCTCGTCTCTAACTTGACTCGTTAGTTATTTAATTTCTAGAAAAATAAACTAAAGTTATCTTATACTTGATTGAAAAAAAAATTATGGTTTATTATTCCTTTTTTATCACTTATTTCCACGATATAAGCATCATATAATCATTTATGTTAATAATGGTCGTTTTTTCGATATATGGTACTAGAGTCAAAAATGAGCTTCTTATAATTACATGTTGTCCACGTGGTCAAAATTACATTTTCTCTAGAATGATATTCATGGTTTAGATATCATATATATCTTATATATCCAGTATATATATGTAATTTTATTAGTACATAACATTTGCAGATAATAAATGAAATGAACCGTTCATAGAGACGATAAGTCGGACTTACGCATGAACGCTACTTTCATTTCTATTTCATATTTAATAGAATGAAAACATAATGATACATAGTTTTATTATAATTCAAGTATAATTTCATATATAATTTCATTAACTCCATCCTTTATACATCCAATGTATGGTATGAATGAGTCATATCACTTTGAGGGGGTGGTTGTCCACACTTCCTTAAATAAAATTATCGTATTTAACCATTATGGAAACCATAAAGGTATTATATAAAAGAAAATAAAAAATCATATAAAAAATATAAATATAATATATATCACATATAAATTCTGTTCCATCTAATGACCACCATTATAGGTGGTAGAAAATAATTGAACAATCATTGTTTTGGGCGGTAGTAGTTCGTCGTCCACAAAAATAGTATATTTGTAACCATTAGATAGATGTGTGTGTATGTGTAGTTTAAATCCATATCATAAAAACAACCTGTTATATTGAAGATACTAGTTCATTTATAAAAAAAATAATAAAATGAGTTTAGGGGGTTGGAGAAGTAAATTAATAGAATAGAACTTAAAAGAAGATGTTACCTTAAAATGGGGTAACTCTCTTTGGGTTGAACTAAAAAAATTCTTTGAAGTTCCATATTCTAAATTCAAGTCTTCTAAGAGTAATAGAGGGATCTTGATAACTTATTTAGGAAATGTTTGGATGATCCAAGTGGCTTTGGAGGTTTCTTTAATGTGTTAGAGGTGATGGATTTTTATAAGGGAGAGGAGGGGCTCTTTTTGGAAGTTTGAAAATATTATATTATTATGAATTAAATTTCGGTTTCAAAAGGTCCAAAACATATTAAATTCGAATATAAGTTGACTATTATTCAAAATCATCTCAACTAATTGGTTTTGAAGAAGTTTTGGTTTCGTATTTATCTTATCATTTAGCTTTAACCCTTAGTTTACTATTTTTGACTCTTCCATGTCTTCTTGTGTATTCACACTATTAGGTTAATGTAGTTTCTATAAAATGACAATCGAACCACAAGTAGTTCATTAATGTAATTTTAACCTTATCTAGGTCATTTTTTCAAATCTTTGATTTTTAGGATTATTATTTCATTTCATATAATAATATTTGTTTTAAAAACTAATTTATATACATTTAAATACTATTCATATCATGACTTATTTAAAAAACGCAACTTGATTATTTTGAAAACCCATCATTAATTAAAAGATAACAAGTATTAATCATCTATAAAATTCTTTATGGCATAAAAACATTCAAAATAAATTTATTTTAACATTTATAATCTCATTTATTTAAAACATTCATTAATGAGGTAATCATTACCATCATTGTGTCATTAATAAATTTACTTATTTGCTGTCTAAAAATTATAAATAAATTACCATGATTTATGAAATCTTTATATTTTTATAATGACTATTTATAGTCTAAGATATCAACTATATAACCCCATATAATGTTTTTTTACAAAAAGATATATTTTTATATTAATTTTGTCTTTACTTTAAATTAATTACTATAAAGTGTCATTTTCACTTACAAGTGGGTCCAAGGGGTCCCAAAATCATCCCATGGATGCCCATGGTCATAATTTTATCACCCAATTGGATTAGAACACATTTTATGGTAAATTAATATTATTTTAATATTATGTTTTACCCTTATTTACCAGATTTACCCATTAACCATGGTTAATAAAATATTTACTGAAGTAAATACTCATAATGTCTAAAAATAAAGGAAACCTATTTACATAATTTGAACCTCTGGATTCCAAATATGGATTCCATTTTTACAAATTCCAAACACAAAATTTAAAGAAATTAATTTAAAATTAATTATCATTTTCAAAATCAAAAAGTCTATTTTTAAGAAATAATACCTTCAAAAGATTAACCTTTGTTTATGTCCAATTAAAGATTGAAATTACTTCAAATGACCAAAATTGGATTAAATGGTAAAAATATAATCCAATTAAACATTAAAACAAATTAAAATAACAATCTAACTATATAAATAAATTATATTAAATTTCAATTTAGAATTAAAATGCAGTATTTTTCACTATTTATTAAAAAATGAACATTATCAAAAAAAATACCAAAATATCATCCAAAGTAAATTTTGATGTCCTGATTCCAAATAAGAATATTATTTTATCAAATAGAACATATAAAATAGAAAAAAACAATATTTAAAAAGTGTTCTCCATCAAAAGGGGGTAAATAGTCCTTTTAATAAATATTGGTGTGATTATGCTTAAAATTTCATTTATTCACATTTTAAGCTTCTAACTTTTGTTGGATAAATGTAAAAACATTTAAAAAACATTTAAAAAACATGTATAATCCTATTGTAGTTATTTCTGTTCATTACCGCTAATACAAAAGCTACCTTTTAACTACAATTTAATATAATAATATTATTATATTATTTTTTGGTACAACACAACATTGTGTGCAACGTAAGATTTCAACGAAACCCGTTGTTGCATATCGGGTACGCCATTGAATATTGAAACCCCTTTAAAGTAAAATGAATATTTAATTCAAAAATATTAATAAATAAGGAATTTTCATATTATTTATTTACATGGGATGTTACATCCTTCTCCCTTTTGGGAAATTGCATCCTCACAATTTTAAAATTGGTCTTAGAAACTTCATTGAAAGTCCCACATCAAAAAAAGAGTCAATAAAACTCTCACTTTAAAAGAAAAAGAGAAGTATAAATCTTACCTAAGATAAACCATTATATGGTTCCATGAAAACATGGATATGGAGGAGAACTAATTGTCATGTTCTGATGGATGGTGATATAAAACATGATCCGGAGAATGATAACCACCAGAAAACCAAAAAATTGTTATAGGTTAATCGATCTTTAGTTTCCTAATAAGTATAGAAAACAAACAACGTTTTCATTTTATGCATTATTTAATAAGTTTTGATAATTAATTTATGATATAGACTAAGGACGTAAGGTAATATACTTACTTTTCAAGTAGAGTTTCATCCTTTAATAACATTCTACCAAAAACTCATCTTTTCTCCGAACGATGAGTATTCAAGATGACATAGTCCCACCTGAAGTGCTAGAATAAACATCTAGAGAATCACATAATCCAAAAAATATGAACTACATATTTAAATTATCATTATACATCAACCAAAACGAAAACGGTTCGTATAAGAACAAATAATCCTGAAAATAAAAGAATAATACTTTATAAAAAGAAAATAGTACTCTTAATCCACAAAATTCTACAAATAATACCCAAAGTTCATCAAATACCATTAAATAAACAATTTTCCTTAAAATTATTCATTGTAACCCAAACTAAGACTGAAACCCATAAGTCATAAGGATTTAATCACATAGTGATCCACAATAAATCTTTAGATTTATCTCTAAATAACATCGACTACTCTTAAAATTGCATAATAAAGTGTAATTATCCTAGTCACATATTCTCTATGAGTGGTTAATAGTTTCCATAAATAACCCAAATTTATATATCTCCATGATAAAAACATATATTATTTCAAAAAAATCAACCATTACTCCATAAATGAGATCCCATAGTATTCTATTTTCATTAAGCATATAGTGTACCCAAAAGAGAGAATGTCTTCCAAAATAACTGTTATCAATATATCAACAAATAATTTTCCTATACTAATCATATCCATTTTATAAAAAATAATTTATAAAAATAAAATTATTCTTGATCCATAAAATCATCTAACTATAAAGAGTTAGTCATACTAACAAGGTACTTCGCGTATTCTAGTGGTAGGCAATGAATCCCAATCACACTTTGGTTGTGGGTTTGATTCCTATAGCTTTGTCTGATGTGACGGGTTGTCACGCAGTCTACGTGTTGTCCTTTTTCAAAAACTATATAATTTTATAACATTCCCTAAAATGAGACATATTTCTAAAAAATAACCATAACATATTTTAACCACAAATTTTATCTCATACCTTGCATTTTCATCCTATAAAGTAATAACCTATAATTACCTCAAATTCAAGAATCATATAAACCCAAATGGTTATTTATAACTATATCCAAAAAATGATTATTATTTATTAAAAATCATTTTAACATATCAAACATTTGGTTTACAAATACTAGAAAAAAGTCTTATATAGTAATCCCATCATCAAAAGTGGCTTATTACTTTTAATCATTTCATCATCCTAAAATCTAGCATAACTCTTGAATCTCCTATATGTAGACTTCTTGATCATTAAATGTTTTTCATGATCCATTAACCATTAATTCCCAACTTATTTCATACTACTTATTTCTTAAAAACACATTCATGAATCATATCAATATATTCAATAATTTCAAAACATCAACTATGAAACAATCCATACCTTTCATTGGTCATTTTTAGTTTTCTCATCCTCGATTTGTATGAAATTTGGTGTTGGTAAACATATGTTTTTATTGTTCGACTGATCTCATTCTCAAACTTTCTACGTAGGACATCTATTTATATAATGACCAAGCACACCAAATTTAAAACATTCAATTGATCCCTCAAAAAGAACTTTTTTCCCTTTCTTATAGTCAATTGGATGCTTCCTTTTTCCATGGTAGATTCTTACATTATGACCTTTATAACCATGTCTATAGAATCTTCACGCCCCTTTGAAGAATTTCCCTAGGTGTTTCTTTCCACATCCTTGACACATAGGTTTTTTAATATACTTACCATTATTATTATTACCTGAATATCAATAGGGATTTGTTTATCGCATATACGATGCCTTAGTAAAATTACCATTGTTCAGGTGGTCAATCATGGCTCTAGATACTTGATTGAGAATAACCACAAGAGTTATCATTGATTCTCCCATTTCATTCGGTTGCATATTCAGAAGACCGTCATGGTTTTCTTCAAATACATTATTACTTTGGTGCCTACTAGATCCATCCATTTTCTAAACCCATAATTTTTAGTGCAAGTATATCAATAAAATCATCATATAATATCATATGAGGAGTGTAAAAACTAAGATATAATTATTCATGTTATATTAAACCCATTCATTTTATCTAAAATAACTATGACTCTTTATATTATGCTAACCATTATGGTTATATCACTAATGCTTAAACAACACCCTGACCTCTAAAGTTATCTAAACCGACCTCTGATACCAACTTTAAGGACTCGGCCTTAAACAACACATAATATTTAATTAAGTAAATAATTCACTTTGATCATCTTTTTAGGTTTATATTTTAAGATAATTGAGCCATAATTATTACATTACATCTCTAAAATTAAAAATTAGACACATCTACTCTGTTTCCATTTTTTCATAAAATAAAAACACTTGAAAAAAAGATTCATGTCTAGCCCCATGTTTTAGACAACATAAATTTTCCTTAATCCCATAATTGACCCAATTAATCTTTAAGTCCTTTGAAATTTTTTTCAAAACATGGGATTAGAAAAAAAAAGGTTAGTAAGGGTTATAAAATAAAGAAAGGAAACACTAGTCCATAAATACATACAAAACATAATCTCTTTAACATACCTCATGAAATAATAAGATTTATGATGAACAAAAAGAAATCATAAATCATAAATCTTACTTGTGGCATCCATAACATACTAACATTATAGCTTTCAAAGCTGCATAGGCAGTTACGTTTGGAATAGCCATCATGGTATATTCCCGAAATCTCTTTGGGGAAATAGAAATGTTTACCTCCTGCATGTTACCCAATGAATTGGAAAGCTATATTAGGCTCACCCGACCTAGGTTTATCATAGAACCACCCTTATACATAATAAATTCTCAAGAACAATAACATATTTATAACACACAAAATAAAAATAAAGGAAAAATAACATTTCCAAATTTCAATCACAATATATCATTTAAAAATGAGGACGTAACTAATCCATTATCAAAACCATTTTCAATAACAAAATTCATAAAATATTATATGGTATTTATTTACCATTTAAAAACATTAAAGCTAGTTAAGAAATCCAAATATTAAATAACGTTGGCGGCAGCGGAAAGGTCGTTGTCACCGCATACGTTAAAAAGAAACATTCCCTTTTGTTGTTTAGAAAAAATTTTCATAGAAAATGATTTCCTTTGAATGAAATGAAAATTCAAAGGTGTTTATACATCGAATAAAATAATGTCATTTACAAATAAAAATATGCCTCAATGAAAGGATATTTAGACGAACTCCATTACCTCATATCCGACTTCACTCATTCGCTCTTTAATCTCTTGAATAATTAAATAAAGTTAATTTATACTTTTCTTCCGAACCTTTTTCAAATTTATTATTTCTTTTATATCACTTATAAACAAATTATAAACATTATATAATAATTTATGTTAAATATGGTCATTTTGTCGATATTTGTTACTTGAGTCAAAAATGAACTTCTTATAATTACTTGTTGTCTATGTGGTCAAAAGTCCATTATCTCAGGAATGATAATCATTATTTTGATATCATTTATAAAATTTATATCCTGTATATATATATATAATAGTAGAAAACATTTGGAGATAAGAAATGAAATGCACCGTTCATGGAGATAGTAATCCGTACGTACGCATGAACGCTACATTCATTTATATTTCATATTTATTGAAATGAAAACATAATTATACATAGGTATATTATAATTATATTATAATATGATATATAATTTCATTAACTCTATCCTTTATACATCCCACATATGGTATGATAGATTCATATCACTTTTAGGGGGCGGTAGTCCGCACTTCCTCAAATTAAATTATCGTATTTACCCATTATAGAAACCATAAAGGTATTATATAAAAGATAATAAATAAGCATAGAGACAATATAAATATAATTTATATCAAATATAAATGAATTGTTATCATAATGTCCACCATGAGTGGCGGTAAGAGATAATTGAACAATCACCGTTTTGTGAGGCAGTAGTTTGTCGTCCACAAAAAAAGTATGTTCGTATCCACTATATGGAGGTGTGTGTAAGTGTAGTTTGAATACTTCTCATACCAACAAACTAGTATATTAAGGATACTGTTTTTGTTATAAAAATTAATAAAATGATTTCAGCGTATTGGAGAATTAATATAAAGGAAAAAACTTAAGATAAGATGTTACCTTTAAATTGGGTACCTCCCTTTGGTTTGAACCAAAAGGATTCCTTGAACTGCCTTCTTATAAAGTTAAGGCTTCTGAGAGGAATATAGAGATTTTTGGAGGTTATTTAGGTAGAGGTTGGTCAAGACAAGAGTATTTAGATGTGTGTTTAATGGGTTATAGGTGATGGCTTTTTATAAGGGTGAGGAGGGTCTCTTTAGGAAAGTTTGAAAATATTATTTTCTTATAAACAAAATTTCAGTTTAAAAAGGTCCCAAACGTATTAAATTCTAAGATAAGATAACTATTATTAATAATACTCTCAACAAATGGTTTTTAGTCACGTTTTGGTTTCAAATTTAATCTTATCATTTAGCTTTAACCCTTTGTTAACTAATTTTCACTCTTACTATGTCATCTTGTGTATTCACTCTATAAGATTAATATATTTACTATAAAATGTAAATTGAACCACAAGTGATTCAATAATGACATTTTAAACCTTATCTAAGTAATTTTTCTGAATCTTTGGTTTTTAGGATTATTATATCTTTTAATAAAATAATATTTTTTTTAAAATCTCATTTGTGTCAATTTAAATATTATTCATATCGTGACTTTTTTTTAAAACAAAACATGATTATATCATAATTTCATTATTAATTTAAATATAACAAGTCATAATAATCTCTAAAATTCTTGTATGGAATAAAGAGATTCAAAATAAATTTATTTTAACGTTTAAAATATCATTTATTTAAAACATTTATTAATGAGGTAATCATTACATCATTATTGTGTCATAAATAAATTTATTTATTTTATGTATTAAAATTATAAATAAAATACCATGATTTAGGAAATATTTTTATATTTATAATGATTATTTATAGTCAAAGATATCAATTATATAACCCAACATAAAATTTTTTTTACTAAAAGATATATGTTTACGTTACTTTTGTCTTTACTTTAAATTCATTAATATACTGTGTAATTTTCACTTACAAGTGGCTCTATGGGGTCCCAAAATCAACACAAGGATTCCCATGGTCAGACAATTATTAGGAAATAGGATTAGAAAACATGATAGGGTAATTTAATATTATTGTAATAATATTATTATTTTACCCTTATTTACTAGATTAACCCTCTAAACATGGTAAATAATATATTTATTGAAATATATATTCATAATGCCTAAAAATAAAAATTACCTATTTACACAATTTGGACCTCTAGATTCCAAATATGGAATCAATTTTTCCAAATTCGAAACACATAAGTTTCTGAAATTAATTTAAAATTAATTCTCATTGTCAAAACCAAAAAACATGTTTTTAAGAAATAATACCTATCAAAAGATTAACCTTTTTTAATGTCTGATTTAACAGTGAAATTACTTTAAATGACCAAATTTGGATTAAATGGTAAAAATATAATATATTTACACATTAAAAACAATTAAAATAACATTCTATCTATTTAAATAAATTATATTAAAAAGTGGGTTGGAATTAAAATGTTGTATTTTTCACTATTCCTTTAAAAATGAACACTATCTGAAAAATACCAAAATTTCATCCAAAGTAAATTTTTATGTCCTAATTCTAAAGAATAATATTATTTTATCAAATAGAACATATAAAATTGAAAAATAAGCTATATTTAAAATGGTTTCTCCATCAAAAGACAGTAAATCGACCTTTTAAAGAATATTAGAGTGTTTACACTTAAAATTGGATTCATTCACATTTTAATCTTCTAACTTATATTGGATAAATGTAAAAACATTTAACAAACAAATATAATCATATTGTAGTTAGTTATATTCATTCACACTTATACCACGACTATGAATTAACTACCATTTAAAATAATAATATTATTATATTAGTTTTATGTATAACTCAATGTTGTTTGCAACGTAATATTTCAAAGAAAATCATTGTTGCGTATCAAGTATTCCATTGAAAATAGAATCCCCATTAAATTAAAATTAATATTTTATTCAAAAATATTAATAAATTTGAAATTTTCATATTCTTTATTTACCTGAGATGTTACATGCATGCCCTTATATATATAATGACTCAAATGACTAGAAAATCGCCATAAAATAAGTGAATTGTTACTAACCAAGGAAATAATAAAATAAATAAATGAAACAATCACCATACACGCATTGGTCGATCATTGTCTCTTGATAAGTCAATACACATTAACTCATGTGTTTAAATTAAATGTAGAAATTAAAATTAATTACGCATTAAATTATTTTTCATGGATCTTTATTGAGTTAAAATTCACTCTTATTAAAATTCAACATTTTTATGTTGTTCGATCTTGTAATTAATTAAATTATAAAACAAAAAATTAAATTTAAAAATATTATTAATTTAACAAGTAAATTATATTAATTTAACCCATAGAATTTTAAAATTAATTTTCAAACAGAAAAAATATTTAATTATTTTAATTTACAACCAAAATTAAATTTGTATAATTAATTAATTCTTAATTATATTAAAATTAATGAGGCAATGGAAAATCCGTGTAGGGATTGTGCAGGTTTGGCCAAACTCGTACAGACCCATTCTTGGGTATGCATACCACGTGAATAGGTGTTATGGGTTAGGGAGGTCCACCCAAACTCAATCCTATTCAGGCTGACCCACCATGTCCACTTTTGGGGTAGATCTGACAATGGAAGAGATTGCATGTTCTATACTAGGGTATTGGCTAGTACAGATCCAAGATTGAATATCTGGTGGAGTGGAGATGCTGGGAAGGCAGTCTTGCAGACCAGGTAGTGACCCAGCAAGCCGAGTTTAGCTCGAATCTGGGAAGACCACAAGTGGCTAGAAAACAGCGAACTAGTGGGGAGAAGTGCTAGTGCGGGAGTCATATTGGTTGCAAGTGGTGGTAGTGGTGACTAGCTCGGCCTGATCTGATAATGTGTTAGACTAGGATCTGCAATATAGAAAATGATTTTTTTTCTTTTCAAAAATTTTAATTTGCTGTGTTTTTTTATTAGGTTTTAAATATTCTTTAAAAAATTTCGTACCTTTGAATTTTTTTTGAAATGTGGATTTTTTCACATCCTCTAGACACCAACCGTTTAATTAAAAGGTTTTTATTCAAAAAAACAAAAATAGATTCCTTAATAATTAAATAGGTTTTTGTCACAATTATAATTCCAAGAACAAGGGGAATTATATAATGGCCAGAAAACAATATTCCGGACATTAGGTATCTGGCCAGATAACTATGTTTAGAAGAAACCACCTCATCCAATAACTACATCCGAGTTAAGTTTTAAATGTTTGTTTTAAATAAAACCCACATTTTTTGATTCAATCCACATTTAAAACATCATATGGAAGTAACATGGTCATCCTATGTTAGATTTACTCACATTTAATTGAATTAGGATCATAATGATGTCATTTATGACCTTTCATGGAAATTTAATTCTTTTTTCCTTTGGCTTAATTTCATCACAAGTTTCTCTAGTACCAATTGAAGACACTGGTCGTGTAGCAGAAGCTCCAAATGGTGGGTTTTAAAATATTTCCACCAATGATCAATTGGACTTCATTTTCAATGGAATATCATTGTACACATACCTCTCGAGGATATTGTGCGAGGAATTTGAAGCAGAAAATAACAACCATAAAATACATGTTTTGATACTGGTTTTTTTGAAGGAGTGCTTGGTGTCTGATCATTGTTGGTGATCGCTGCTCGAAGAATTTAAAGCTGGACTCCTCTATAACATCCACATGCTATTCAAGAAATTAATGTAATACCTATCACCTAATTTTTCATTCTAGAGAATAAATTATATTAGACCTTTGACGCTTTGACGATCACCACATCACCTTTCTTGTGAAGTACAGGAGAGATCTCGATCTAAACATTAGGATCCTGTGCCCCTATCTCTAGAATTTGGGACAAAAAGAAGAGATAGATAAAGAGGTAGTTAATAGTCCCTCTCATGCGGTCTCTCTCTTATATATATAGTTAAATAATAAATATCTAGAATAAACTCTTGATACCTAAATATTTATTTCTCACTAAAAATGATATATTGTGACTACTATTCTGAGTTATAATAACCATTTATTTTATTATCATATTATTTTAATATAATATATATATTAGGTGATAATACCAGAAGAATTAACTCGACTCTTCATTCTCGTAAATATTATATGATCCTTGAATATTTTAAACTAATATTTTTTCAAATAATATTCTCCATGTATTTAGATTAACACTTTTAAATAAATTTAACACATAAATTCAATACCAATTATTATTAACATTAATAATATGAATTTATTAATTACTTTGGTGATCATATATCCTTGGAAAAAACATTGACACCATTGGTGGGTCCCCTGATACCCTATATACCTATTCAACTAAATAGGGTAGATTATGGAATATGCAATTGTGTGTGAGAGTTTATGTCCTTATATAGATAGTAGTAAATACCATTCACATACCAAGAGTAGGATCTAGAAATTTACCATGACCCCTGAAGAGACTATGATAGTCCTAGAAATGAAAACCAACATACGAACATTCAATGTTTAATTTTTTTTCATTGATATATCATAAAGCAGGATGCACGCATCTATCATTGCCCTTTTCTAACGTTTTTATTTGTTGATCAAACAAGATGGATTTATCATCAACTGTCATGGACATGATCCTATGAAGTTACAAACATCCTTCTCGACTATCCCTGATATATGTTACTTCCTTAACCTGGAAGTGAAAAATCCGTTATTCAGAATTCAACCATTTTCGTACCACCAATAATGCTCCCAATATAATATTCCTCACCAAAATTTCATTACCATGGTTTTTTACTTACATCAAAGTATGAGACCAAATTCCATACATAAAATATAATCTCAAGTTAGGATACCATTAAACAAGTCCATATTTAAGAACCACCACAGTCATCCATAACATGTGGTGTTTCTATTATCAGGTCATTCCCTATGATCTCTCTACTGGAGATCACTAAATCAGAACTTCATGAAAAGAAGTCTCAATTATTATGAGTCATGTATACCAGATATTCAAACATCTACTTTCTTCAGCCAGTAAGATATATCTAGACTATAATACCTTTGTTTAATAATAATGTCATAACATCTCGAGGTACTTATTATAGCATGGGATATGCTCTATCCATTTGATATGACAATTAATCTATATACATTACCATTTCAATGGCGGAAATAGAAATATCAACACTATAATTGTATGTGTGCAACATTCATATATAATTTTACACATTTTATGTTAATCAAAATTATTATACATGTTGGGTCTAGGGAACCCACTATTACAACACTTTTGGCATGAAATTGTCAATTCTATTCGCATCTGTTAAATCATTACTAAAAATAGAGGGAAAATATCATCAGTATGAAAACAAGATAATAATTTCAAAATTATATTAGTCAAAAATTGTGTCTAGTAAATATTATAGTGAAACTGTGGTTGAATAATGTTTCATGGGAAATAGTATATCCCTCACTATATAGATAATTGGTTTATAAAATTTTATTTATGATCAAGTAGATGAAATTGATCCACCTTCTTTATAGAATATTATCAATTGTGTTATTTTATGATCAAATTAGAATCTTATTTATCCATGATATATGTGATGAATATTTGTAAACATAATTATAGATGGTTGATAAAGTTTGTGTATTCTTTCTTATTTCTACTACAACTGTCCCAGAGTAGGTGTCGATATAGGCGGATTTAAATTATATAGTAAATTAGTATAATACCTAGGTCAAACAATTTTTTAGGGACCTCTATTTAATTTAAGTTAAGATATGGGATGCATAATATAAAAATATATTTCACATTTAGAGAAAATTAATTATAAAAAGTTACACTTCACCCATAATTTTATACGAATAGGCTCTTCATTAATATTATGATATGATATAAGAAATGAAGCTCCTACTAAGACATTTTCAGACCTCTAAGAGAAGACTCAGATATTAACCTATTTATAAAAAACATAATAACTAAGAAAACATCTATATAGCATGTTGATGTTGATAATGTGTTTAATGTGTTCCTCATTGTATAATTTTTGGTCCTCATAATTGTGTGTGTAATTATGTATATTTTCAATAATGATGATTCAAGAGTGGTTTCTCTATTTTAAAATTTTATACATTATTGTATCCTCTATCATTATTTTTCTAAGGAATTATATTTTTTATTTTTTCCTTCATTAATGTTCTTGGAATTAATGATTCCAAATGACTACTCTAGATCTATAATATTAAAGATTATTTTTTTCAACCTCAATTAATAACAAAACTAGAAGGAATGGGAGATATTTCTATATCTTATACAATTTTCATTGATTTTTATTATCAAAAACATAGGATTCATATTTCATCATAAAATTGGCATAAGAAAAAAATTATTATAAAGTATATGATAAAACAAAAAATATAAAAATGTAATCTAAAAAGGCTTCCCAACTCCTGTTTATTGTGAGGGTCCATGGTGAGGATGAGTTGGTCTTTTTTTGTATGGCCTCAATGCATGAGGGAAGAAACAAAAATCCTAGAAATTTTCTTGATGTAACTCTGAATATGAATTATAAAGGGTTTGTAAAAATAATATATATTCATTTACTTGGATAGCAATAAATCAATACTAGACAAATGCAAAAATTATAGTGATATATTACTACGATATCATTTAGAAAACACTCCAACATATTTATTAGGAGGATTTGATGATGTATTATATAGAGAACTGATTGATGGACATAGAATTATTTAAATCAAATTACATTACCTAATAATAGTATTCTACATGAACTTCTTGGTATTTTTGGTCTCATCTTCTTCAAGGGATATCAAGAATCTAATTATACTTAGAGCATCTGTAATTAATCCCCAAATCAATGAAACCATTTGTTATATTAATTTTAAATTCAATGATTGGCTTTGAGAAATCATCCATTGGGAAGTGTTGGTTGAGGATGTAGAATTTGACATAAACCCTTATATCTTCATTCCTAATTAATACAAGAATGAAATTATCTAAACATATGGTAATATATCCAAATATATTAAATAAACATTGATTAAATTTCTCACTTTATCGACAACCATGTAAAAGTGAGAAAAGTTTTTTCATCTCATGGATGTTTATACCGATAATTATTGACTAAAATGCCAATTTAGTAAAAAAGGTCTTCAACAGTAGAATTATCATGTAACTAAATGGAAAATAAATATCATTTTTCTTGATAAAATATAACAATTCATCCCTTATTTACAGTAAATGGTATCTCTGATTAGCTAAAGATGTTTATAATTTTCACTAACAAGGTTCAACAATATTTTTTAATTAGTTGAATAAAAAAAATTACCTCAATGTTTGGAGGATCATCTATATTATCCTATTCATCATAATGTTTAGCAGCATTCGACTGATATACCCCTAGGGCCTCTTGTGAATGAATTTGTCCTATTTTTTTATAAGGGTTTTAGTTCTATAAGTATTTTAATTAGTATCATGAAATGCGTATGAGACGTTGATGTTTTATGAATATTCGTCCATCTACATGGTTATCAGGTGGATGGTATTAATGTATCTCAAATCACATGTCCTATTTTGATAATACTAGATCATCCATTAAAATACATGTGTCACCTCAATTCGATTGTTGTAAATGATGAAAATATACATTGAATCAACCTAGGGATGGGATGGTGTCACTCAATTCCAATTAATTGTAGTATATTTCATGGAATTCTATGTTTATATCTCTTTATCATCCCTTTAAAAATAATTATCATTCATATATGATTTTTCATAATAGTCAAAAAAATATATAAACACCCAATATGTATCCTTTTAAAGGATAATTCAGACATTTTTGACAAGAATATGGTACAACATTATGTAATCCTATACATATTCTTGTAAATAAATACTTTAACATTGTATCATAACAAACTAACATGTATTTAATGTTTCATAGTCATTGAATTTTGTTTTCCATTAAAATTTTACTAATATTTTATTCTTAATATTATTATAGATTGGGATGATGTTATCTAATGGGGGTAAATATGTCACATTGATTCTGGTAGGAGAACATAGTCATACTAGGAAAGGTTTGAATCTATGTGATCATATTTTACAAAATTAATTTATCTCTTTATTACCCTCTTAATACTCAAACTTCTTCTTATGCTAGGGAAATGTTATATTCTAATGAATTTCCAATAGATATCTGTATATGAAATATAGAAAATAAATAAATATTGATTGGATTGGTTTACAAATTTCCCCCGGATGTGGGTGTTAACAAAATTTTTTGTCTCATTATTTTCCAAGATAAATATATCTACTGATATATATTATTTAATTATAATGGGTATGGTTTCTTTAATAACCCCATAGATATATTTCAATTAATTTTATAGTCTATGTAATGGTTCTTTATAGTGGATGTTTTAAATTTACAATGATACTATTAGCATTCCCTTCCTGAAAAATTATTCCTAGTTGTATTTATAATGTAATAACTGCAATGGAATTGATATTCTTCATCAAAATGAGGTGTTAAACATCTAATGGATAACCATAAAATGCATTATTAAATGCATCCTATTCAATAATATTTATATTGAACAACTTATAAATCTAGATATTACTTTTACATGATATTATCTATACTCATTACAAAGAACATAAAAAACAAATAGATATATTTTATATAATAGAATGATAGTATTCACTATCTATGTATTTTAATGAACAATGAATATAGAAAAATGATAATTCATACCATCATCTTCCAAAATATTCTAAAATACCTTAATATATAAAATAAACACAAACTGAAAAAGTACCAGAAAAATTAGTGATTAATAACAAAGGTTCTTTCCATTCTATTCATCATTATGAGTACTTATATATATTATTTTATCTAATATTCCTTTTTATAATTTAATATATATAAGTATCATGGTCTAATCACTTTATACTTCGTATTTTTTTCTTCAATGAATTTTTTATCTTATATCTAATAAATTTTACCCTCTCTCACTCTTCATTATCTTATCAACATTAAATGATAATATAATATTAACAAATTATTTATCATTATATTTTCTCTCCGATACTCCAACTATCTTATAATTTTCTTTTAATATCCATCAAATCGTATATTTATAATTTCACTTTTAAATTTTAATTAAAATCATGAATAAAAAATACACTATATTTTTTAATCCCTTAAATAATTTTCTTCCATTTTTACGATGATCCCCATGGAAGAAACAACTGTGTGGATTATTTTGAAAAAACTAAGTTATCACCACATAAAACAATTATTTTGGAATTTCACCAAATACCCATAACAGAATACTAATATGTTTATACATCTGTATCTTTTTTATTTTATTATGGTGTTATACATCACCTTCAAGATGTAATAAA
Source organism: Viscum album (assembly GCA_963277665.1). NCBI lineage: Eukaryota > Viridiplantae > Streptophyta > Magnoliopsida > Santalales > Viscaceae > Viscum > Viscum album. The sequence goes on along the minus strand of OY728128.1, from coordinate 1,806,870,456 downwards.
ATAATCACATTTATTTTTATATGATTGTATCATGATTTACATTGGGCTATTTTATTATTTGGAGAATAGCGTAGTATCATAAATTTTATTTCCCTCATATCTACCTTAGAGAAATAAATTTTAATACTGAAAATATTGACATACTTTTTCTTCCAAAACATTCTCTAATTCCATTTAATCACATTAGCTCCTAACATACACACAAAATATGTATAATTTCATATAGTTTTCATTATTTATTCATTGATTCAATTCATTCATCAATATATAAAAATGAATATGGCGTATTTTATGAGTTTTTTTATTTCACGTGAAATTGAATAAACAAAAACATATTGAGCTATGATAAATTTAGTATCAACCTTCTATATTGGACTATTTAATTTTATGTATAACTTGTAACATCTTGAATAATTATAAAAAGATCCAATATATTCTGATATATAAAAGAAGTCACGTAACCATGATGATTCCAAATAAAATTAATATTACTTGAGTACATATTATTAATAAATAAAAATATAAATAACATTTCATGTATATGTCGCTTGATTTTGGTTACTTCAAAATAATTTGATTTGTGATACGATTGTCCTATTATTGAAACTCGTTATTCTTATGTTTCTCTTTATGTAACTATTTGATCACATACAAATTCATCATTTTTAATCATACATGATTCATTTACAATCTATTAATATGATATATCACTTTTTGAGAAGAATTATTCTTCCACATTTCTAATTTCATGGATTTAATCTACATCATGATCAATTGATTAAGACTCACCTACCATATGTCTATTCATTTTTTTACATAGAATTTTATTTTCATCATATATAGATAATTAAATTTTCTCAAACCAATTATAGACTTCTATAAATAAACTATATGAACTTAAATTCATTCTAAATTACTCTATAGTAGTATACAAAACTATTCATCTCAAAAATAAATATATTACTATGATTATTTCGTTGAAAAAATCTTCATTAAATATCAATTTATATAAAAATAAAAAATCAAATTATAATTAAACACATAATTTATAGAAAACTATATATATCGGAATATAACAAATTATTATCATTATTTAAAAATCATATATAGCATCTCAAGCTCACCATGATCCTAATGATGATAATTATTCTTATAACCAAGAATTATTTTCATTGATGTATTTTAAAAACTAATCACATTAGTCATTATATCTACCTCCATAAATCTATTTACACAAAAATTTTAACCAATGATATCAACATATTCTCCATTTCCAATTAATTCTACAAAAAAACTTTACTAATATATGAGTGGATCATAACTGAGTTCCTTACCAAGGATAATATTATTTTTCTCACCTATGTAGGGACATATCTACTATAGGATCTATCTTCAATATCAAATTTTCTTAGTATTACATAACCTCTTTACTCTTATAGGAAGCTTAATGGTAGTAAATAAAACCTTTAGAATCCAACAGAAACTTCAGTATCCCCCACTATATTTTTCTAAAAAACAATTAAAACAGTGATTTCAGTATAAATTCATCATTTTGTTGAACTTTTTTATCCCCCTTATTGATAACAAATAAATTTTTAATACTTTTTATATCACACCATTCTAATATAGTGAGGAATGAAGTAACCAAGTCAACGTATAAGTGATGTTGGAAACATTAAAAATGAAGTGTTTTTATTTTAGACATCAAAGTGTTCCATTATGTAACACATCAAGTGACAGAAGCTCTGATGTTCCATTACAGGTGTTGTTTAATGATATATTTTTTATTATATTAGTTTCACTCAACACCCAGAATAGTGAAGTGAAAAGTATGATTATAAGTCCATAAATATTTATTTTTTATTACTTTATATATTTTGATATTTTAAAAATAAATATTAAATTGATGATAGAGTTCTCATCTTCTCAACTCCATCTTAACAAATTAAATCTTGCAATTATTCATTTTGGTTGATTTCAATTTAAGAAAAAATACTCGTGAAAATCCATCATAGGTAGTCTTCAATGATTTATGAAACGTGAGATAAATCACTCCATGATTTATTTAAAAACATGTTGTATTATCAATATAGAATTAAATATGTCCATCCTCTAAATAATGCATCATCTTCAATTTCATTGACTAAAAACCAACATATATATATATATATTATGTGTATTTTCCTTATATTCAATGTAATAAAATTAAAGTTGAGATATGTTTCTATTACAACAAAAAAAATCATTATTAGATAAAAAAAAGTGAAAAATATTTTAGAATTCTCCAAAATTAAAATTCAATATTTGATCTTCCTTGGGAATATTGGTTAATTTTTTATAGTCACCTCTCATTTTATGTAAAATTTGACTTTTCAAAAGATATTTCATGTAAAATTCATTTATTTATGTTATCAATTTTTTATAGTTGTCTCTAGTTCAATTAGACATAAAATATATCTATCTTTTTAAAATATTACTATATTACATGAAATTTCCTTATGGATTCTCCAAAATACATGGTAATCATTTTTTAGAATATATCATATAATTTTTATTAATACACATAGATATATTACACAAATCCAATTTTTTTTATTTTGTGGATTGTTTATCCATGTTATAACAACCCAAACTATTATGAATAAATTTCTCCCTTTTAATTTAATTAAATCTATTATGGTTATAAAAAACACCTCAAATTATTTTGTTTTATTATATATAGTTGGATTTAAATGACCATTAAGTATCTTAAATGTTGATAATATAGTATTTGAACAGTGATAACACAACTAGTATAAATACTGGGTTTTAAAAAATCTATTTGTCACAAACTAAGGAAGTGATGTCCTCAACTAGTTGGATTATACACAACAAATCCCATTTATTGGAGAATACATGGGAGATAAGATTTATTGTATTTTATCAAGACCAATCCAAATTTGGGATCCTATAACTTAAGCATGAGTGAAACTATTTACGGGAGAACTTCAAGCTTATTGAGATCACAACCAATACCATGTTCGTTGAATGACCCTATAAAACCCCCACCATCACACAACTTACTCTTATGGGGTATGTTGGTGTATTAAAGGTATATGTATCAAGACCCTAGAAATTTTAATATATAAATTATTTTTTAAAAAAAATAATGAATATATTTTCACCATATTGTTGTAACTTTTTAAATGATTTTTAAATCACAAATATTATGATTTTGGTTAATATTAAAATTAGATTAACAAATATATTTTGATCAATTAATGTATTATTGAAATTAATAATATTTTAATAAAATAATATTTTTAAATTACTTTTATTAAATATAATTGATCATATGATTTTTATAAAGTCAAATGTAATTTTTATTAGGGTTCGAAAACACTTATTGTTAAAAACCCCTCAATTTTAAATAAATGCTGGTTTATATATTTAAAATGAAAATAAAAATATTTATTAAATTATTTAGATAAAATTAATATTATTTTTGGAATTTTGATTTTTAAATTATCAAATTGTTATTTTTTATAGTTTTCTGAGACAGTCAAATTTTTGGGTAAAATTTAAATATTGTATAAATATACAGTGTGTTTTCTGTCCACATAAGCACCCAATATTGATGAATTAAATACTATATAAAGAATAATAATAAAAATATATGTTCTTACTTTAAAATAATGGAATTTTATGTTTATATTATTTATTTTATAAAGCTTTAATGAATCCTCCAGGATATATAATATATTTTCAGATTTTAAAATCATTTCTTTGAGATTGTGAATCACTTCCACACAGGCATGATAATTATTCTATTATATTCAGACCATAGCCATATAAAATATTTTAAACCACTCATCTATGGTAGAACCCGTGGTCAAAACCAGAGAATGGTTTTTGGTTTTGAATATTTTATTATGTAGTGTCCAAAACCAAATTAATAATAAAATCCCCATCTTTTCTTATATAAACCCACCCATGATCTCATTTATACTAACTAAAACTGTTTGTAGAATTAAAAAAATATTCCCTATACTCCCTATAGTCCTACCTAGTTTCCCCCAATCTTTCAAGAATCCCCTCCCAATAAATTGGAGTCCCACACTCAAATATGGGATCCCCCCCCCCTTCAATTCAACCACTTCCATTGAAATTAATCATTTTAATTTCAAATGATTATATCACCATTAAATTATTAATATTAAGTTATAGTCCGATGTTAGTTATTTGAATCAGAAACCATTTATTCCCTATCAGATTTACCATTTCTTAAGCTGTTACTATGCCTAATTTTCCTAAGGGAACCTCATCCTCCACTATCCATTTTTGTCAAGAACCCCATTTAATGTTTTCTATTTTAATTTAAATTTAATTCTTTTGGGATATATTATTCCAAATACAAATTACTATAAATTTTATTTATAAACTATTAAATCCCCTTTATCTCTCATTTATCCCTCTTACGAACCTTTATGCACACCCTTTACCATGCCGAAATTTTGTAAGGGTTCTTTCGTTTCTCCTATTTCTTCAAGTTTCTTTACTATGTTATGCCTTATTTTTCCAATTAATTACGTTGGAGAATTTTTTAAATGTACCTATTACTATCCATTTAATGTCTAAAATATGAAATATTCATTTACCTTTCATCAACCCATTTTATGAATTTCTATATTACGTTGGTATACTACTAAAATTGCAATATGATTTTCTATACAAAAATAATTGTGTATGGAATATCATAAAAAAAATCTATCAAGGGTATTCACCATTATACACATATATATATCGATTGGAGACTTAAATGTATTTATTCAACATTATTTTATTATTAAATATATTATGATGTTTGATGAATCCGGGTTATATGATCTTTGTGGCACACATAATCATGAGAATGAAATTATTATGAAGGATATGCCCTGATAGCACTCCAATGACTTGGATAATGGTTCATATCAATATAATTCACAATGGTATTGGGGGTTTACCATATTCCTTTTATGGTAATTTTTCCACTATGATGTCTTGGTGGGTTTATCTTTGACTTATGTTTATGATGCAATGTTTTATGCTGCTACCACATTTCCAATGTTATGATTATCATGCTATATCATGCCTTATTATTCAGGTTCTTTTTATGCTCCATTGATATTCCTATTTTCTAACATGTATTTTCTTCCTCATTATATTCCTTGTCTATTCCATTACCAAGATTTATTACTCACCCATTTCTTATTGATTTCCTCATTTTATCCCATGCAGTGTTAATTAAAAGGAACATTTTGATCATGTTAAATATGTTTTCAATAATGATGTTGTTTTCATGTTTTAAAATGTTATGTAATGTACTTAATTCAAAAATAATCTATAAATATATAAAATTTGGGTTTTTATTAAGTGTGTTTAAATTAAATAAACCAAGTATTAACGTGTAATAAGGACTAGGGATATTATAGTTGGTATTGAAGTAAGAGTATAGTTATTTTTGGGGTTCGAATTATGAAACTCTAGTGAAAGCCTTTGGATTAGATAACTCTATAAAATTTCATAGGTATAATACTAATTTTAAGAAAACATACATAAATTTTGGGTTGTATAGAGTAATTGTTTTATCAATAAAATAAATCCCTTTTTGGATACTACAAGTGGATGTGGTTCTGGAACAGATGTACCTATAGGTAATATCTCTGAAAATATGTTATGGGCTTCACTCGGGGTAATCTGGTACATGAAAATGGGACATACTGGGAACCTATTGTGAAACTCCGAGGGGATATATTTTGGTTAATTAATAATCTATTTACAAACCATTATTAATGGAATAAAAAATGCCCATAAGAATATAAGTTAAGAAATAGATCATGGATAATATAGTATGAAACCTAAAAACCCATAAATTAAGGAGATAAACGAAATTTATAGATTATCCCTTTAATGTTTTTGGATTCCATTTTATTTGTTTAATTGTTTAAGAAACTCATCCCTAATTTTTATTTTATTCTATCCAATGACCTAAAATAGGAAGAATCGTGTTAACAACCGATGTGAAGGGCATTGTTACTATTGACCCAGTGAGATTCCCAACCCGATGGGAGTGGGAATCCCGAACATTTCATGTTACTCTATCAGCTAACTCATGTTCTAAATATAAACATGGACTAGGAGGAGCTCCAAAATCCCCCTAAGAGAGATCAACCCGCAACTAATAGGTTCACGCATCAAAGGCCTCTTATATTCAATGGATTGTCTGATCGATTAATTATTGAACAATGGATCAACTTCATTGGAAAGATCTTCTTCGTCATTAAATGTTCTGAACAAGAGAAGGCTCTTCTTGTGGTATATTATATAGAGGTTGAATCTGATTAGTTTTGTACATTAATCAGGAATACAAATCATGAGGAAGATATCAATGCAATGGTGTGGGAGGAATTATTGAAAATGTTCTTTGATAAATATGTTCCCCACACCCTCTATATTTAAATTGGAAGATACTTTCTTTCACTAAAAAAAGTCAACTAATATATTTTGGTGGATCATGGAAACTTCACAATTCTTCCATGATATGCCTTCGGTTTTGACTTTACCCTCGAATGCAAGGTTGGACGCATATTTTGTGGGTTAAAGCCTGGTCTATGAAAAGACTTATATATCCATCTATTTGATAGCTATGATAAAATGGTACTATGTTACCTCAATGTAGATATGTAAATCATAAAATATTAGAGGTATTTTGGGTATAAAAAGTGGAAATTTTAATTTAATTCTAGTTTTCCTGTGGATAAATCTGACGGTGTTATGAAATTTCATCTTTCAAGTTGTCAAAGGTTCTAAAAGAAGAACCCTAGAAATTGATTAAGTGTAAAAAGTAAATGATTTAGGTGTGGAAGATATGGAAACCTAGCCAATTATTGTTGACAGGAAGAACCCACTAATGTGTAAGAGGATAGGAATGCTCCGGTCAACCATTAATGTGATGTTCACTAATACAATTGCAATGAACTATGACAGTTTAAAATCCAGGTCACTAATCTAAGGGTTTTTTGGAGTCAACCAATAACTTCCAAAGAATATTTGCTGATATTTTTCCATCACTACTGTTGAAGTGAATCCTAAAATAGAAGTGGTTTCAGGTACACTAGTTATCCATTCATTAATAGCGAACACAATTTTTCCTTCCAGTTCTAGGAATTACTTTATATCATGAAATTTTAGTAGAACTACCCAAACACCAAATCAAATCATATAAGTAGATATGTTTGTGAAAATAGAAAATGGGGAAAATATTTCATCCCATGTATATAACTCATCCCCTATCACAATTTGGATATTGTACTTCCCACGAACCTTGTCAAAATTTCACTCGTGGAATTTGATGAAGTTATGGGTATGGATTTGATTTCTCTGTATAGATCCATCATAAATTGTCATGAGAAGGAAATAACTATTTGAATGGTGAATCATCCCCAATTTTTTATAAGTTCAAGGAGTATGATGAATCTTATTAGGCACCATTATCCCATGAATGGATATTACTTCACTCTGAGAAAACGTATCTTCCCCAAATGATTGAGACTAATGAAAGAAACAACCTTAAATATATGCCTATTGTGAGAGAATAAATAGATCTCCATTTCTTTTTCTTATTCGTGAGGTAGAATTATCAATCGAACATATACTTGGGGTGTTTCCAATATCCAAGACTTAGAATTAGATGGTTGTTGTGTAAATTGGGGAATTGAAGAAACAGCTATAGGATAATCTGGATAAAGGGTTTATACAACCATGAACTTCAACATGGGGTGCACTGGTACTCTTTTTCATTAAGAAGGATGGTTAAATGGCCATTTGTGTTGATTATCATGAGCTCAACAAGATAATGATAAATATACAGTATCATTTTCCATGAATTAATGACTTATTCGATCATCTATGGGGAGAAAAATAATTTTCCAAGTTGGATCTATGGTTGGGATATTACCAGGTTAGATTGAAGAAGGAGGATATCCCCAAGTATGTTTTTTTGTACAAGGTATAGGTACTATGAGTTCATAGTGATTCCATTTAGACTCACTAATTATCTAGAAATATTTTTGGAAATAATGAATATAGTATTTAGAGATTACCTCAACTAATTTATTTTTTTATACGTAGATGATATTCAGATATACTCCAAAACCGAGGAGATGAATTAGGAGCATCATGGAACCATGATGAAGACCTTGTGAATGGATAATCTCTATGAGAATTACAACAACTATGAGTTCTGGTAGAACAAAATATCATTCTTGGGGAATATCACCACAAAAAATGGAATCTATGTGGGTCTTACAAAGACAAAAGCAATTGAAGGTTTTTTGGTGCCAACATCCATGATAGATATCTATAGCTTTATTGGGTTAGATGGATATTATTTCTGATTTGTGATAAATTTGTCACAATTTTCAAACCCTTTTACCAAGGTAACTCAGAAGGGAGTAAAATTATTCATAGAATGAAGAACATGAAGAAATAATCATTAACTTGAAAAGGAGGATTATAAATTACCCTATGCTCCACTACCCACAAGTGGGAAACTTTTGTGTAATTTTTAGTGATGCTTCGAAGAAGGGATTGGGATGTGTTTTGATGAAAAATTTAATTCATTGCCTACACCTCAAGACAATAGAAAATTCATGAGAAAAACTATCCCACACATGATTTGAAGTTAGATTTAGTGATATTTTCATTGAAAATCTAGTGCAATTCTCCCTATGGGGGGAAGTGTAAGATATATACTAATCACACGACCTTCAAATATATATTCACATAAAAAGAGATAAATATGCACCAAAGAAGATGGTTAGAGCTCATCAAGGATTACAACTACTCAATCAACTACCACCACGGTAAAGAAAATAAGGTGGTAGAGGTTATAAGTAAAAACGATCTAGGTATTTTTCATCAATGAAAATTGAGAGGGATCTAATGTTCATAAATTTGAAGGGAATGAACATGGGAATCATAATGGAAGGAACATCATCAATCCTTTCCCAAATTATTTCTCAACTTTCTCTTGTTGTATGTTTAAAGGATGAATAAAAAGATGATACAAGAATTTAGAAGAATCTGGAAACTATTAGAAAAGGGAAATCTTTGGATTTCAATCTTAATTAAGAATGAATTGTGATAATTGGGCCAAGACTATGTGTTCCATCAAATTATGAGTTATAAAAGTAAATATTGGATGATTTACATAGTAATACTTTCTCCATTCACCCAGGAAACACAAATATGTATAGGGATATCTAAGAGAACTATTGTTAAGATAACTTGAAGAAGGAGGTCTTTGATTATACATCAAAGTTTCTGGTATGTCAACAAGTGAAAGATGGAAGTAAGAAGTATAAGGGGTTCATGTAACCATTACCCTTGCCAAAATGTAAATGGGATAACATCACTATAGACTTTATCACTGGACTTCAAAAGACATAAAAGGGAAACAATACTATCTAGGTTGTTGTGGATCATCTTATAATGTTTGTGCACTTCATTGTGATTCTAGAGTATTTATCACTAGATCAAATTGCATGGATATACATCAGAGAACTGGTATGGATGCATAGTGTTCCACTATCAATTGTGTCTGATTGAGATCCAAGATTATCCCCCATGTTCTAGAAAATATTCAGCATTCTCTAAACATTGATCTTACTTTTAGTATGGACTATCATCCTTAAAATGATGGACAATCTTAGCAAACAATTCAAATATTAGAATACATGATATGAGCATGTTCTATGGACATCAAAGGTGGATGATACCAACATATTATTTTGGTTGAGTTCTCTAACAAAAATAGTTTCCACTTGAGCATCCAAACAACTCCCTATGAATACCTTTATGGGAAGAGGTAAAAAACTATAGTATGTTGGGATGAAGTTGGGGACTGAAAACTTCTAGGTCCTGAAATGGTTGATGAAATGGTGGACTAGGTTAATACCATTCATCAGCACATCAAAGATACTCAAAGTCAACAAAAAAATCTTTTCTAAAAATCGTCAATGTAACCAAGAGTTTGATATATGGGACATTGTATTCCTCCACATATCTCCATGGAAAAGAGTAATGAGATTTGGGATGAAGGGAAAGCTTGTTCCAAGGTACAGCGGTCCTTTTGAGATCCTTGATTTCATCAGATAATCAGAATATCGACTAACAATCCCACCAAACTAATCTCATGCACATGATGTGTTCCATTTATCCCTCTTGATAAATTACATACCATACCCCACACATGTTCTCAATCTAGAGTTGGTCGCCTTGGAGAATGATCTTTCTTATTTGGAGAAGCAATTTAAGTTCTTAGAATATAGAGAAATGGTCCTATTAAATAATATAATGACCTTGGTCATAGAGGAGTGGGGAAACAAAAATATTAAAGAGGAAATGTGGGATCCAGAGGAATTGATGAAAAATAGTTACCATCATTTGTTTTAGTGTGGAAAAAGTAAATTTAGAGGGTGAAATTTCTAGGGGGGATATTGTAATGACCCAAACTATTATGAATAAAATTCCCATTTTTGATTTAATTAAATGTATTATTTTTATAGAAAACACATGCACTTATTTTGTTTTATGATATCTAATTGGATTTAAATGAACTTTAAGTTTCATTACCATTGACAATATAGTTGTTGAATAGTATTCACATGACTCTTAGAAATATAGGGTTTTAATATATACATCTAACATTGAAAAAGGGATTAGTGACCTCAACCAGAATGATCATACCCTATAATGCACATTTATCGGAGCTTTTAAGGGTGATTTCATTTTTTGGCATTTCCCTAGACCAATCCAAAGATGAGATCCAACAACTTAAGTCTTAGGGAAATTGTTAATGGGAGAAGTTCAAACTCACCGAGATCATGGCCCTAACCATGTTCCTCGAACGGACCCATGAAAACCCTACCATTTCACAACATACTCTTAGAGAATATGATGGTATATTAAAGATATACGTATCAACACCGTAGTGGAAACGACCTAAAAATTTATTAATTAAAATTACTCTTGATCTAATTAAATGTGTTATTATGTAAAATGGTTATATAAAAAATCCACTTACAAGGTTTTATGTTTTTGGATTTTAAAATACTGTTAATAATTATTACCATTTCTAATATATTCATTGAATAGTGATCACACAATTATTATAAATATAGGGCTTTATAAAATCCAATTTACTCAACCAAGGAACTGATGTGCTCATCCAGTAGAATTCCTCCATAAGAAGCCCATTTTATAGAGATCAGAAAAGAGGTGGCGTCATGGGGCTTCGCTCTTGACCAAGCCCAAGTTGAGCTACAACACGTTAAGCTTGAGAGGAATTGCCTATGGGATAAGTGTATGTTAATAGTTATTACCACTCGAGCGATGTTATCTGAGCCACCCATATATTTTTTTCACCATCACACACCTTACCTTTCGGTCTTATGTGGGTGTTATAAGAGTTTATGTAACAAGACCCTATCATTATGATTATGTACATTATTTTTCTATATAGAATATACATTCATTTTTTTATTATTACTCTGTAAATAGTTTTTAAAAAACAAATAGTATTTTTAAAAAATAATCAACTAAGAAATATATTTAGATGAATTAATGGATTTTTTAATTAAATATTATTTTAGAAAAATATTATTACTAAATTAATATTAATTAAATATAAATTATTGTAAAATTTTTATGAAAACAATTTTAATTTTTATTAAGTTTTGAAAGCTGTTTTTGACAAATCTCTTGAATTTTCGATAAATGTCCATTTTAAAAGTAAAAACTCTCCTATTTTTAAATTTATTTAGATAAAATGAATATTATTTTTGGAATTAGGATGTCATAATTATTGAATGGTTAATATTTCATAATTTTCTGAGATGGTTGAATTTTTGGGTAAAAATTAAATACCGTTTTAATAAATAATGTGTTTTTTGACATCATAATGACCCAATATGGATGTAATAATATACTATAAATAGGGTTTTCGGAAAATATATGTTTTATCATTAAAATAATCTTATTTTAGAGTTTTTTTATTTATTTTACAAAGATTTAGTGTACCCTCTAAGACTTATAAAACATTTTTACTTTTAAAATTTATTTCCTTGAGAGTGCGACTCACCTTCACATAAGCAATAATAATATTTCAATAAGTTTTGAAATTAGCCTTATAAAATATTTTTTCCAATCCCCTTTAGAAAAAACCATGGGATGGTTTTTAGTTTTGATTATTTTAATGTGTAGTGTCCAAAACCTAAATAATAAAGAATTACCTCACTTTTCCTAAATAAACCCACCCAAGCCCCCACTTCCTCTTCACTCAAAACCTTTAGAGCTCAACCAATCTCTACATACTCCCTATATAATACTCCCATGGTGCCTCAATCTCCCAATAATTCACTCTCATTCCGCTCCCAAGCCTTTGGGATTTTACTTCAAAGTATAGGATCTTCACTTTCCATCCTTCCTTATTTATGTCCATGTTTCCTAATATTGTTATGACTTTTCAATTTAAATTACAAATTTTGGGTTATTATTTAGAAACCCCCTCCCCATAATTCCTTAATTACGTTTTAATGATGATATACCCCTTTCTCTCTCTTTAATGCCTCCCATGTACACCCATTACCATGCCAAAATTCCATAAGATATTTCTTCCATTCTCATTTTTTCCAAGTTTCTTTATGTTTTTATACCCGTTTAATATCAATTAAAAATGTTGGGGTATGATTTATCACAACCCATATACGTCCCTCCTTATGTTTTTAATGAAAAGAGACCCATTTCTCTCTCATTAATGCCTCCCATGTACACCCATTACTATGCTGAAATCCAGTAAGGGATTTTGTTCCCATCATTTACATTCAAAAACATCTTTTATATTATGCATAAAAAATTCATTACATATGTTGGTACATGTATCTATATTTCCCACTTACTGTCAATTTCATATACATATGATGGGATACCCCTTTCTCTCTCATCAACCATTTGTATGAACTGTTATGTCACGTCATTATGCTGTCGAAATTACTTCATGATTTTCCAAGACAAAGTCATTGTGTTGTGAATACCATGCCCATTTCTCTACCAAGATTATTCACATTAATGCACATTTAATTATTTATTATAGAGATTCATGTATGAATTTCAAATTCCCATATCATGTTGTAAATTATTATGTTTAATAAATCTGTGTAAAATGATCCATGTGGCACCTTTATGCATGAAATGATATAATTAAGAAGGGTGTGCCCTGATAGCACTCCAATGTGTTGGGTAAAGATTAGTATCATGATACGTCAAGTTAAATGAGGTTTTACTCATTCTAATTCAGGTTAAATGAGGTTTTACTCGTTATCCATGTTCAATTGGCCTTTTCTCATGCTAATATCATGTTAACTGTTGTTTCCACATATCCATGTTATGATTATCCTGCTATATAATGCCTTTATGTTTATATTTATCTTATGCTCCATTAACATGCCTAGTTCCTAAAATGTGCTATATTATTCATGATACTCATTGTTTACTCCCTTAATAGGATTTATATCTCACACTTTTCATATGCATGTCCTCAGGTTATCCCATGCAATGATAAGTACAAAGGAATGTGTGGGGTCATGTAAAAGAATTTTTCAATAAAGATGGGTATTTCACATTTTAAGTTGCTATGTAATGTTCCTAATCCCCAAAGACACTAGACCTATCAATATTCTATGTTGTATCATGTAATGTTTTTATGTCATAAATTATGTTTAAGTGTGAAATAAAGAGCAGGGTTGTTATAGTTGGTATCAGAGGATAGGTTTAATTATATTTGGGATTAGGTTTAGAAAACTATAGTGAAATCCTTAGGGATAATACTAAGTTTAAAAAAACATACCTAAATTTTGGTGAGTATTGACTAAGTATTTTTTCAAGAAAATACATCTCTGTCTAGATATTAGTAGGTAGAGGCGGCTCTGGAACAGATGTATCAAGGGGTAAAACCAAAAAACACCACTTTGAGCTAGACTCGAATGGGAAATAGTGCAAAACAACAGGCCTTATTGGACTCTTGGTTATGATACACCCAGAGAATATGCTTTTATAAATTTATAAGATTAGTATGAACCATTATTAAGGGAATACAAAAGAATTCCCCTAAGAATATATGTTGGGAATTTTATCATGGATAACATAGATTGAAGCCTATAAATTCATATGTCAAGTAAATAAAAGTAATTTATAGGTCATCCATTTTTTTATTTGGATTACCCTTTATGTGTTACCCCCTACATTCCTTTTATTCCAGTAAATGGCTAGTAATAGTAGGAATCAGTCTAAAAACCGGTGTGAAGATCAATGTTAAGATGGTTATAATGAGATACTCAATCCGATGGGAGTGAGAATCATGAAGTATGATTTAGACACCACTGTGGGAGGATCAGGGAAATTTCACCCCAAAGAGGGGGACACCAAATGGATGGATTTTAACAATCAAAAAGAGCAGACCTCTGGTGGTGTGTCCCATGAGGGGAAGATGTCACACAATAATGGCTGATCTGACACCATTGAAGGCAGATCAGGGTGGTGGACCCCAAAGAGTGGAATAGAAAGGCTTATCATTAGCTGGGATTGAACCTCATGGAGGAATCCTACATACCCTCTATAGAATATATGGGGTCAAAACCCACTTAGTACAAATGGGTGAGGCATGAAATCTGGGTGTACACAAAGAACAATGACCCAGAGATATGTTGGGGCTTACACATGTCCAGCAACCCATCGAAAGAGGCACACTATTTTTTGGACAGTTATTGTTTTTTTGAGGCTTATTCATGGTCAGAAACCAATCACAAGTGAGACACTCTTGGATGGATAGTTATGGATTGTGTGGGGATTATTCATGGCTAGCTTCTCAGGTGCTGCAAAGGGTATCAATTGGATGGATGGCATGATCTCACCAGGATGGGGCAGCCTGAGTTAAAATCAGGATGCATGATGGAGAGTTGGATGGTGAATGAGATGGAACTAATGTGAAGAGTATGGTGATGTTGGTATTGAACCTCAAAGAGGCTTCCAACATGTCCACATGGCAGGGAATCAAAGTCCAAATAGTTCAGTGGGGCGATCGGACACCTGAGGAGGCGGCCCGTGAGAATTTACACATGGATAAGACTCGAGGGAAGTAGAACCTCTGAGATAGGGAATGTTCTTCCCAAAACACAAAGGCTCTAGGGAAATACTAGGATGAGACATGATTGATGTGCTTAAACCTTTGGGAGGCTTCCTACATATCCTTGTTTTCGGCAATCAAGGTCCGTGTAGTTCAAGAATGAGGTATAGAATCAGGTTTTTCATAGAGGACAATGACTCGACAACGTGTTGGTGGTTACACGTAGTTATCCGCTCATTGCAAAATGGATATTCTTGGTGGTAGTTATATGGATCAAGTGTGGGTCTTACACATGGTTAGCATCTCAGGTGCTAGTCTGACACCACTAAGTGGTGGACCAAGGGTATGAATCCCAACAAATGGGACATTGTAGTTTACCAGTTCTTGGGGTTTTACTTTGGGGCGGATTCATTTATTCCATTTCTAGAAGATTGGGATCAAAACCAATATAGTTCTAATTTATACAGTTTAACGTCATGCAGGATGAGGGTAAACCAACGTGAATTGGTCGGGACCGATGCGTCATGGGCTTGAACCTTAGAGAAACTTCCTATGTACCTTTCTCAAAAAGGGAATGGATCAAAGTCAATTTAGTTCAATGAGTGATGGGGAAGGGTTAATGCACACTAAGGTGGCCCAAAAAACAGGGTTCATGATAGATACTTACTCTTATCCCACACGAGTCATGCTCTGTGTGATAAAAAAGAGGCAACAAAGACCAAACAATCATGTTGTGAAGGTGTGTCCACGAGGAATGGAGTGTGGCTTATGCGTGGTTAGTGGCCGAGGGAGATGAATATTCGGACATACTTTAGGAAAGAGGCTTGGGTGCCACTAAGGAGTGGAAATGTTGAATGGGTCTTACAAACGGAAGTTGTCTGGGTGCCGCTCTGTAGTGTAATTGGTGAATGGGTATTACACATGGAAGTTGCTTGGGTTCCGCTATGGAATGATATTGGTGGATGGGGTTTAAGAATGGAAGATGCACAGGTTCCACTAATGAGAGGCAATGGTGAATGGTGCTTACGCATGGAAGCTTCTTATGTCCTGCTAAGGTGCGACAATGTTTAATTGGGCTTATGCATGGAAGCTTCCCAGGTGATGTTAAGGAGAGGCAATGGTGAATGGGTATTGTGCATGGAAGCTTCCCGGGTGGCTCTATGGAGTGACAATGATGGATGGGGATCATGCATGGATGCCTCCCGTAATGTCTTACTCATGTTTGTACATGATGGAATCCCATATCACTAGTGGGATGAGGCATATAATTGAGGCCTACACCTATGTTCTAGTTCACAAGTGGGATAACTAAAATGGAACTGGAATCAGTCTAAACAAAGGGAGATTAAATGTATGAATCACATTACCACCATTCAGAATGCCATGGGGGCAACATCAAGATGGGAGATAACTTTTGGCCATATTCGAATCATTGAATCCACATCGCATTAGAATGAGACTGAAACAAACAAATGAGGGCCAACCACTTACTGTACTTGAAACACAGGCCCAAACGTAATGTTTCATCCAAAGTCTTCTAGGGAATTGGCTCAGAATGGTAGGTGAGCTGATGTGGAATGGGAAAATGCCATTAGGGGGTCCCTTCAGTCATGAAAGAAGATGAAGATCCAAATGAATGACATTAAAAGCATGAAGTGGGGTGATGGAATGTTTTAACGGATTCCAAAACCCATGAAATTATGCCACAGTATTCATGGAATGCGGTATCTTATGCTTGTCACATGATCCATATCTTATTTGGAACAAGTGGCATCCTATTATTGAATGATAGGGCATGATGTGGTTTAAAGTCATGTAGTGACGAATATTAGAATCTTATGCTTAGCACATAAGGCATATCTTATTTGTAGAAAGAGTCATCCTATGTTTTACATACAGGGTGTCCTATAATTTATAGTCATGTAAAGAGGACTATTAGGTATCTTATGTTTGGTGCATAAGGCATGTCTTGTTTGTAGTAATAGGCATCTTATGTTTTTCATATAGGGTGTACTATAGTTTAAATTCATATAGATAGGACTATTCGAATATTATGATTAGTGCATAAGGAATATCTTATTCTGAACAAGGGGAATCCTATGTTTGTCGTATAGGGTGTACTATAGTTTATATTCATGTAGAAAGGACTGTTGGAATATTATTCTTGGGACATAAAGCATCTCTTATTTGGAACAAAATACATACCATGTTTTTCATATAGGATGTAATATATATTATGGTCATGTAAAGATGAAGATTAGGCATATGGTGCCTTGAAATGGCTGGTGTTGGGCCTTACGCAAGAGTGTCCCTTTCTGGTTTAACTTGGCATAGGAGTCGGGTGATGGGGTTTGTTTGAGTTGCTTGGGGAATGGTTTAACTCAAGGTAATTGGGGAATTGATTATGAGAATCTCTACTCATGACATATGAATGAGACCAATAAGAATATGTTAACTCAAGTTATTTAATGGAGTGTGGAGGGGTATCTCAAATCATGGTATTCCATAAGTTGATGGTGGATGTGCATAAGGGCGCAATAGAAAATGTCGACATCCTAGACCTAAAAGTCGGTTGTGTGACTCCCCATTTTTCTTAGGTGTCAGTGAAGATAATGAAGGGAACAACCCGAAGGGCTAGGACCATAGCTCGACACTGATCTCGAGTGGGGGTGTGGGGGATCATCCCCCGTCGTATGGACCATTGGGCGCTAAGGTAGGAGAATCGCGATGGATAGGGTTTCATAAAGGGAAAGGGGTTCACGGATCATAGGGTCTCGCAATGGATGGATTTTCAGGGAACTTAGGGTCTTGTAGATCATGGGGAATTGCGAAGCTCTGGGACTTAGGAAGAAACTTCAATAAGGAAAGGTGCTCGCTGAGCATGGCCACACCTTAGCATAAGGAACATTATTAGGAGAGTTCTCTATCAAGGATTAATGATTCATGGAGCCTTGAGAAAACCAAATGGGGATCCTTCCTTCGCAAAGGGTGGAAGACATCGTGAATGGAATCACTTCACTGGGCTTAGGAGTACCTTGAAATGGGAGATCAGCTACCAAAGGGGTAGTGTAACCATCTTTACGAGGGGGCTGAGCTGTCTATTTATAGTCAATGAAGGTCGGTGGAGATTTCCATAGAGAACAAATTTGTACGGCGAAGAGAAAATGACACCGCTAAGAAAATGGATCTCTGCAAACCGGAGGTTGTTCCCTCAAGTTTCTCAAAGTCATGGAGGTTTCCATCATGACCTTTTCGGTTCTCAAAAATCCTCGATTCAAGTTCCTCAGACTCGCAGAGGCTTCCATCCTGGCCTTTAGAGTGCTCATAGAGGCTCCAGTCAAGTTCTTATACTCCGCGATCATGGAGGTAGCTCCGCTAATGGGCTACACAAACCATTTTTCTAGACCAATTTTAAATTTCCATAACTCCTAATCTGTAACATTGTTCAGGCTCTACGACTACTCAAATTGATGATTTCTAAATGAGCTACTCTCTTTGATAATTTATAGAAGAATTTGGAATATCTTGTGGATTAATTTTCTAATTCCAACATATATCAAAGTCACCAAAAAACTATACATCATATTCATAAACACACCACATGTCTAATAGAATTATCATGTAGTAGTGAATATAAATATACCCAATAGGATTCCTAAAAAATTAAGTAGCTACTAGAGGGACATGTTTGAAAATAATTCGTGATAAAGAAAGAACCATATATATTTTTATGGAATAGGAAATAAATATGAAAATTTTAACAAGGTAAGTTTCATGTTTTATATCATATCCTAAGAGAATCCATAAAAAGATATATATCAGGTAATATACTATAGTCTAGCGACCCATGATTTATATCATCCACATAACCATTATAACTATAGTGGGTATACTGTTTCTCCAAAATTTATACATTTATAATAATGGGGTTACTAAATCATATATAAGACCATTGTATAATTATGATAATGTTATATTAATTAAAGGTGTAATATCATTATGGACGAAGGAAACATTCCCTGTATTATTGGAGGAATTCTCAGTGAATCGGTCATATTGGTATCACAAATGATTATGGGATCATGTGGGATCCATTCCAATATTCTTAATAGAGGACCCATGGCCATGACCAATTTAGGGTTACTAACTCTATAATAAAAATACTGGAATCATTCCCTTGTATGGTAATGTTTCTAAGGGGGTTACTAAAACTAGGTCCAAGCAAACCACCTTGTTTGAACACATTCTTCGTTACCATAGAATTAAACCACTAAAACTATCCATATCATCCCATGAATAATATATTATCCTAATATGAACTCATCTAAAATAATATATGTTGAATTATTCATGAAATGTAATGTTCATTTTATTAATTCTGACACCCAAGAGGGATGATGTGAGGGATAAAAAATGAACGGGTAATACATATAATGTACTACCTTTCTTATAGTTTATGTATCCATAAGGGTAAGATAATAATCTACTACTTTAACAAAACCTTATTAGTTCTTTCAATATGGTATTATTTTTAGGTGGCTTGGTTCATGACACACCATAGTTAACTTGGAATTTTAAATAGAAGCCTATAATTTATAATCCATTAGAGACAAAATGTTCCTAGATATACATTTCATGTGTATATAAGGAATATTTTTATGTAACTAAACTTGTAAATATTTTTAATGTAGTGTAAATAAAAAATAAATTTTATTCACATACACATCATTTATTTTAAATTAGATATTTTTTTGGAGTGTTATTATCCCAACCTATAGTAAACTATTCATTATACAAAGAAGATATGTGTTTCAAAACTAAATATTATTTATTATATATTTTAATTTAAAAAATAGTAGCCTCTCTCATTGTGATACATAGAATTTTATCAATGAGTAAATGTTGTGTGAAATTATTTTACCACCAAGAAAAACATCCTATATTATTTTTCAACAATTATCCACACTACTCAAAAAACAACCATCGATGTACCATTATACTCACCCCACCTAATCCCACCATTTGGATCTCTTATTCACTCATTTCCATTGGTGTTTTATTCCAAGCCTCTCCATTTAACTATGATATGAATGCCATTTAGAACCTATATAACACACCACTATCAATGAAACCATATTAATTATCTCATTCCCTTACTTCTTCCCTAATTAACCCATATTTTAATTTCTTTCTTTCAATCACCCAAACATCATGATATTAGATGGAAAAATAGGGAGAGAGAAGATTTTGATTTTTTCTTGATTAATATTTGGTTTTTCTCCATTCCATGTTGTCTTAAAGATCAAATCCACGATTAATATTCCCCCTGAATTATAGTGATGGTGTTCATATTGGATGATATCAATATAGCCATAAGATGTACACTTTTGTGAAATAAATTCCATTGATAAAATATAGCCCTATAAACCTCTAGAAAATGGAAGTAGATATTTTTTAAAAAATTATCAATGTTGATAATATTAAAAATTATTTATGAATGATAAGGTAAATATATTTTTTATAGAATGAGGAATGAAGAAATTTAAAATACCTCTCTTCAATGATATTAAATTTCATATTAAGATTATTTATTCTACTTATATTGGTTGATAACCCCATGAGGAATATCTACATCCCTAATATCCTATAATTATTTATGATTTTGATATATAGTCATATAGTTAGATGATTATTGTAAAACTAATCATTTTCAGTTAGTGTTTCCATGATAATTTTAATAATATAATAAAAGTGGAAAATATGAAGACTATTAGTCTATCATAAATAACACATGTCCTTTATATAACCTCCCATAACAAGAATGTGAAAAACTACGGTATCTAAATTTCAATTCAATGATCTATTTGAGAGACATTAGCACGTCAAATCATTCATGTGTGTAAGATAAAAGAATATTCAAAATATTATAAATTTAACCCCGACACTATAAAAAATTAATTTAAATAGATTATGTGACCACCAAATATAATATTATTAAAATGTATTAATATCATTTTATAATATCATGATCATTAAATTATCCCATACTGTCAAAGATTTATGTCAAAAAAGAATAACTCGTTTAAAAAGGAAAAGGTAATGAGGAAAAATTTGATTAAAATATAAATTTGTTTTCTCATGATGATTATAAAGATTCATCAATACATTCACTAATAGATTCACTCATGGAAAAAGAATATTATCCTCTCATTCCATGATCTATATCAGATATTATACAAAGATTTTATTATCCCTAATGTCATACTCTCTCCAATCAATGATGTGTGATGGATTTTTCATGTATGTCATTAGATGTAATAAATATAAATTATTATTCTCTATGTCTAACTATAGTGTTAAATTCACATTTTATGAAACCACACAAGCTTTACATAATAGCTTGAATGAACTAGTGAATATATGGGGTATATTACTTAATTTTTGAAATCACCTAAATTCCTGTCATTTGGGTACCATTAGAAACAAATGGTATCCATTATTAATCTATAAATACCTATATATTTGGTATTTGTATGACTTTTAATAAATTGGAGGTCTGTTTATATGCTCCTCGATTAGAATAAAATTTGTAACCATTAAATTCCCATGGTTAAGGACATTTATTGATTAATCTTCAATCACCAATTAACACATGAGTGACCTTAAAAATCATCAATATAAGTCCTCAAATAGTTTCAATATTATAGATGATTACTGGTGGATTATTTAGGAAAAATCTACCAATGGTTGTTTATTAGTGTAGATCCTTCCAAAATCAAGAACACAAGCCAATTATATGTCCCAGATTACTGCCATAGTTCTATTGGTAAGAAAATATCTACATGAATGGAATATTATACTCAACAAATAGTAAGTCCAAATTTTTATTTCAAACTCCTCTCCAATCGAACCATGAATCAAATATACATATTAAAAAAATCATCAAAATTACATCATCAAATATTTTAATCTCATCCATGTACAAGCATAACACTTTTTTGACTAAAAAATTTAATATTATTTTAGGGAATAATATGACCTAGTCAATTGGTTTATAATATCCCAAATGGAATTCTTACTATTAATCAATAATTTATGGAAAATTATTAATTCCATTGATATATTATCCTAATATCCACAATGGATTTCCAAGTTCATTGATTGATCTAGTTTGTACATGGTGCTCAGTCTTCACACATACATAGGTGATACAATGTGATAAAATCTTTATAGAACTACAATTTATTCACAATATCTACTATTGAAGCATGAGAATTTGATATATATTTTTTCACTCTATAATTCATATATAAATAGACATTATGAAATTCTTCTTAATCATCCACACATATTCTAAAATGAACTAATTTATACCCATAAAATAAAAATATGTTCCCATATCCATCAAATAATACATTATGAGTGTAGATGTGGATATAATAAATGTAGACTTCTACTGAAGGGCCTCATAACACCTTGAGAGGGTAGGGGTGAATAATAATGTCAAATATTTATTTTAAAGTGACTAATATTATTCACACATTTGTAGGAACTTGTAAAATATGTCTATTGGTATTGTGTAGTAATTTAAACATTCACACGCAGAAGGAAGACACATCCATCTTACTTGGTTCACTACAAAGGGATTGTATAAGGAGAATACACTAATAGGTTTTTGGTTGTACGAAATTCTACTAATCTCCACTAGTTGTAGATTAAAAAATTTCAGCATAGTCACTATATTCCAGGTTCAATACCTTTACATGTTTTTATGGATAGCACACTACATCCCTTAGATCGCTTTTGTTGACTCCTCCTTTCTCACTGCATTGGGAAGAATCTGAACTCATTTTCTCTAATTTAAGGTCTCTTTAATGGATTCTCATTAAATCATTTACCTTTAGCTATAGATAGATACTATGTTGAAGTCTCTTTTCCCCTGTAGATGTAATCTAATTTTCCACATACTATTCTTTTGTGAAATTTTCCTCTATGAACTAGCCTTCTTCCTCTGTATAATGTACAACACCGAGTACTGTATGTTCTTCCTAAACCACCTATCCTTCTGTATACTATCTTACATTATGAACATATTCTTCCTTCATGAAATGCCTCTCTTTCATTAACTTCAAGAGATTCCTCCTTGTACTTCCTCTATTATGTTGACATGTCTTCCTGCAAACCACTTCACACTTCACTGACATCCTCAGAACATCTAATTGGAATGTTTTCTGCAAGGTTATCTTCTTACGAATCACTCAAGACTTCACCGAATTACTCTTAAATTTTTAATCTCACTTCCACACCATAATGAAGGGATTAGTGTTCCTTATATTATAAAATAGATCCGTATAATCCGTTAAACTGAGATTTACCAAATCATTGATAAGGAACCTCCTTTACCGTGTACTGTGCATCTCTCACGAACCATTATCCTATGTGGTCTGCGTACCACCACTATAACATTATAGAGGCCAGACTCTTTTTCAAACCGATCTTCACATCATTTTAACCAATGAAAATCCATCCCATGAACTGTTTTCCTTCCACGTACTGAGAACCTTCCTGTGAACCATATGTGTCCTATGTAACATTTTTCATTAACAATATGTGTACTTACCTTCCAGTTCATAGAGCACCACTGTGTGGAAATCACGCCCTTTCCATTTTTCCTCACCATATCATATACCTACTATATAATCTCTGAACTGTCATTCACAGTCCAAGAACCATGATTTGCATAATCCTTTGCAGAAAACCTTCCTTTTCCAAAAAAAAATAAACCCCAGATTTTGTGGCCAAAAAATTTGGAATACATTGGGAAACAATGACACCTTAAACACCTGCTTCTTCATACAATGTAAGAATAATTTTCTTGAAAACCCCTTAATAAACACATTTTGGATTGAAATCAAACACAAAGCATACTCTAGTTACAATAAAGAAAACCCTTGGTTCCAACAATCTCCCACTTTGGGTTTGTTAGAAAACTACAGATAAATTCAATAGGGAAATAGAAATAATCAGAACCCGATACACAAGAAAACATTTGGCCAGAAATCTAAGTCTACGTGACCAATAATCAGTTTAGAAAATAATAGGGTAAGCCTGAATTGAGTTCTTGTGAAATATGTCTAATATTTTTGTCAAAAACCTGTAACAATCAAACAATATTTTATATTCTCAACCTTTGTTTCTCAACTCTCATGATGCTTCTCATTTCGCCTACATTTCTACTCTAAAATCAATGAATTAAATTTTTTCATTCATCTCCCCCTTTCGAAATAAAACCAAATAACCTATACTAGATCGTATCACCCCCATAAACCTACATCACTTCCACAAATAGATTAAAATTTTTAACATAACTGGAGAGAGTGGAACAACCAAAACCTATTCATGTACTAGGAGGTGGTTGAGCACCAATGTTCAAACTATGTTTCTCAAACACATGTTTCAATAGTAACTTGGTTAGTATGTAATCCACTTGATCATCAGTTCAAACATGATCCATTTTAATCTTTCCTTTTTCAACTTTTTCTTTGATGAAGTGAAATCTTATTTTAATGTGTTTTATAAGAGTATTATGAACAAGATTATTCATAAGATTAATATCACTCATATTATCATGGTGAATCACCATTGGTTGTTTCAACTCATCACCAATATTAGTCAATTGTTTCTTCATCCAAAGTAGTTGAGTGAAAGATTTTATAGATAAGATATACTCATCTTCAGTAGTGCTGAGAGAAGTTCTTTTATATTTCTTACTCAATCAACCCACACATTTTTTTCCAATGAAGAATGATCCACCACTTGTGGATTGTATATCCCCCACATCTCCAGCCTAATCAACATCAGAAAATTTTGATAGTTCATTATCATTTCCTACATCAATGTATAACCCATACTTGGGAGTACCTTGAATGTACCTCTTGATTCATTTAATTACTTCCATATGTTCTTCCATTGGTTTACTTCGAAAGCGGGCTACTAAGAATATTGGAATGACAATATCTGGATGTGTTCCTATTAAGAATATTAGGCTTCCGATTATTCTCTAGTACATGGTGGAATCTAAATAAGTCTCATCCTCATGCTTTCCATGTTTAGTTCCAATCGCAATGAGATTCGACATTGGTTTGGATTCATACATAGTGAACTTCTTTAGAAACTATCTTTCATAATTTTCCTAAGAGATAAAAGAGTAGTATTTCCTTTGAATCACTTGTATCCCTAAAAATTTTGTGAGTTCACTAATCATAGAAATTTCAAATTCTGATTTCTTATGATTGG
Organism: Viscum album; assembly: GCA_963277665.1. Classification (NCBI taxonomy): domain Eukaryota; kingdom Viridiplantae; phylum Streptophyta; class Magnoliopsida; order Santalales; family Viscaceae; genus Viscum; species Viscum album. The sequence goes on along the minus strand of OY728128.1, from coordinate 1,806,844,958 downwards.
AAAATTAATCCACTAATCCCTAACTGTTTCAAATGAGGATGGTTTCATAACTAGTAGGAATATAGATTGTGCATTATTCCTCATTTTCATTTTCTTCATGGGAGCTATCCATTCCCCAATGATGTTGGATTGAACAATGTATACTCTTCGATTTCTCATTTGAGGTTTAGATGAATTTTATTCACCTATAGTTTCCTCTTCAGATTTTTCTTCTGAGTCAACATCATGATGTGATTCATGAGTATTTTTTATGCCTTCCTCCACTTCTATATTTGAATATATTTAATGTTCACATGCTACCTCATCTTCTCTCACATTAGAAGAATAATTCCTTGAGGAATTTGTGGTTTTATCTTCTATGATATTCACATTACTACTTTCCACAATTTTTCCAAGTCATTTATTAAAATATCTGTAAGATTTTCTATTCATTTAATATCCAAGGAATATTCCTTCATCTCCAACATCACCATAATTTCCATGATTTTCTTCTTTGTTTCAAATAAATCATTTACTTATGAAAACAATAAAATACTTTAAAGTTTTCTTCCTTGCATGCCAAAAATCATAGAGTGTATTCGTTTCCCACATATAAAGATATGTTTGGTTTTGAATATAAATTGTATCTTGAACAACCTCTTTCCAGTAATGGTTACAAATATGACTCTCAATCAGAATTGTTATGGCCATATTATTCACCTGTAAATTATGACAGTCAACAACTCCATTATTCTATATATTTTTCATAGTATCCACTCATGTTGTATTCCATGTTTTTTCAGGTAATTTTTAAATTCAATGGATGTGTATTCCCCTCCATTGTTATATTTCAGAACTTTGATTGTCTAACTAGTATCATTCTTAGCTATTTGGTGGTAAGTTTTCATGCAATCAAGAACTTATCGTTTCATATGTGTAACCATCACACAATACATTCTACTATAATCATCAATGAAAATGATGAAGTAGCTTTCTCCATATGTTACAACAATATTTATCGGACCACATACATCTTTATAAATGATATTAAGAAGATTTGATGATCTTTTCTTATTTGGATGATATAAATTTCACACCAACATTCCTCATATGAATGAATCACAAGGCTTCACCTATTCATGCTTCGGATTTTGGATATCCACAACAATATTCTGTTTAGATACCTTATCCATATTTTGTTGATTAATGTGACTCAACCATAGGTGCCACAAGTTGTTCATTTCTTCAACTATAATGTTACAAATTATCTCTTTACTATCATCCTGATATAAGTTTCCATTTTTCCTACATCACATAATGATAGAATTCATTGTTCTTACTTTTATATATCACCCCTTTTGATTGAATGTCACTATAACTTATGAGTCACGGAGATGACCCACACTCAGGGGATTGTGACACAACCCATCCATATAAAGAACATTGGTCTTATTTATCTCACCATTGTCCATTTCAGTACTTTCACTACCTTTGATCTTCAAAGCACCATCATTACCAAATCTCACTGTTTTATCATACATTTTCTTGACATTTGTTAATAGGTTTTCATTTCCTGTCATATTGGATGAGCATCCACTATCAAGAATCTATGTACTTCTATTCTTGGTAGCTTTGAGTTCTACATTTACAAGGTTGGATTTTTCAATTTTCAACTTTCCTTCCATGAAATATTAGTTTGATTAAAGAAAAAAGATAAATTTTAAAATCAATTTTACATTTTCATAGGTTTATCATACTCAAACACTACTTCTATAGGATAGAAGTTGTTTGTTAGTACAACAACATATGGTTGGAGTGTATTGACTAGTCTCTGAGTTCAGTATGAATTGTTCTTTCCATTCCTCTTCATGCAATCAAAAACTTTATATCCAATGTTAAAAAAATTAAAACAATATCCATAGAGAATGTTTCTTCTATAAGAATTAGGATATGAATTCTTTATCCTTTTTTGACTTTATAGATCTTCCCAATTCAAATTAATCCTTACCTCTTCATAGTATGACATGGTATGGACCAGATAGCCACATAATTTACATTTCATAAGTGTAACTATATTTCCACTTCTATTACTCCTCATCCCAGCTTCCTTAGGCAGATAGTTTGACTGTCTATAATCTCAAGAAACTCAAGTACAATTTTCACTCCTAATTTTAATTTGATTTGAGGATTTCTTTGTTTTTACTTTAGGTGTCTTTGTGATATTTCTAACTTTCAGCTTTCCATTACATTGGACCATTTTCTTCCCGCATACAATATTTCAACATCACAACCAATTCATATATTTCCCATGTTAGATGGTATTTAATCATTCATAACCTTTTCAACTCCATCAAAACCAGGGTTAGAACTCCCGAGCATCTCAGCATCTGAGAATTTTCCAAACTGAATTTTTGTCTTTATTTATATTGGACTTGATTCACAATCAATTTTACTCCTATGAGAAACAACGTCTTCATGTCCCTTAATTATTTTGTACTTCTCCGCTATTCTAGATATAAGATCATTAATGAACATTGAATATTATTAAATTTTGAGTTTCAGTTTAATTTTATATTATTATATTTCAAAATTTATTAAATGTTCCATTACTACTTCCTCAATTTGAACAATTTCATCTTCTAGTAAATCCAGATATTCTGAATACTCTTCCATAATTTATTTCCACTTTTTTAATCTCTTGAATTGATTCTCAAACTTACCCAAAGCATCCTTAAGTTGAAGCTTGATATCGACATCAGTGTTCAACCAATTACCTTTAGATTTATATCCCAATGGTTATGACTTTCCCACACTATCCATAATTTATACATGAATTATAGACTTAAACTCTAGTTCTTCTTCTTCAAAGAATTCACTATCATTATCATCTTCTTTACAGAAAAAAATATTTCTCTTTAATTTCTTACTAGACATGAAGTCTCCATTTTAAAAAAACCTTTTCCAAGGATTTTTCATCTCTCCAATTTTACTTTATTCATCATCAAAATTTCTTGGGCACTATGAGTCATTGTACCCAACTCTTCCACAAAGAAAATAATCCAAAGTAACTTTCCTTCAAATTTACCTTTTCCCCTCTTTAATTTCTTATTAATGAGAGAAAGAAGATATTTTTCCTCATTATCTTCGTCGATATTGTCTCCTGAAATTTCAATTTTTTCCATGTATTTGAATTCCATTTCCTTGTTTACTCGAGTCATTTCATTTTTTTGTTTGAATCTCATTTCATATTCCACCAGACTACTCAGAAGATCATCCAGAGAAAGTTTGGAAAGATCCCATTCTACAAGGGATGAAACATTTTTATTGCAAAGAGGTGGAAGTATTCTAATGACTTTATTTACAATATCAATGTCTTTTATTTCTTCACTAATTCTTCATATTTTTCCAATAACATCAACAATTCAAAATAAAAAGTTATCTATATTTTCGTCATGATGCATCTTCATATCATTAAAACTATTTTGAAAAACTTGTAGTATCCCCTCATTCGCTTTTCGGTCACCTTTATAAATATTATGTAGTTTTTTCCACATAAAATTTTATGACATAAAACTCACAATTTATAGATACATATGATAAAAAAGAGATCAGGTGTGGGAATTCTATGTTTTGGCATCTACATCAAGCATTTTCCTATCTTCATCAGTCATATATAGCCGTTTTGGATTAGTGAAATTTATTCCTTATGCAGTATCAAAAAAGGACTTCCATTACAAGAGATATAATTTAATATCTCATCTGGTTTTTTCAAATTTGGTAGTTTCTTACATCAAATAGGGGGACAGCCTTGACATTTAGGGAGATATCCATGGTATTAAAGATGGAAAGATTTTTCACCAGCTACCTTTACCCTCTGATAACACATGAGGGACCACGGAACACCCTGAGAGGGGAGGGGTGAACTAGAGTGTTAAATTTTTATTTTAAAGTGATAGATCTTGTTCCCACATTGGTAGTAACTTGTTAAATCTTCTTGTTGGTAATGTGTATTAATTTAAATATTCACATGCAGAAAAACCACATAGTAATTTTTCATGGTTCGCCACTAAGGGCTAGTCCAAGAAGCATACGCGGATAGCATAGTGGTCATACCAAAGTCCACTAATCTTCCCTAGTTGTGGATAACAAACTTTTATCATAGTCACTCTATTCCAAGTGAACTTCCTTTATAAGGTTTTAGGGATATCACACTACATCCCTTATATTACTTATGTTAACTCCCCCTTTCTCACTACATTGGGAAGAATTTGAACTCATTTTATAAAAATGAAGGTTGATTTAATGGTTTAACATTAAATCATGCATCTTCAACTATATATATATATATACTCTTTTGAAGTCTCATTTTCCCTTATAGATGTAATATAATTTTCTTTATATTATTCATTCACAAACGTTTTCTCCACAAACATTCCTTATTCCTCTACAAACTACACTGCACCTTGTAGTATGAGTGATTCACGAAACACCTCTACTTCCAAATACCATCCCACATCATAAAAGAATTCTTCCTCCAAAAACTGCTTCTCTTTTGAAGACTGTAAGAGCTTCCTCTATATACTGCCTCTTCTTCACAAACATTTCTTCTCACAAACCAATTCAAACTTCACCAACATCCTCATAATTTCTAACCAGAATATCCTCTATGATGTTGTATTCCCGTAGACCACTCTAGACTTCACCGAAGTCCTCCCATATTTTTAATCTCAGTGATGCACCCTAATGAAGTGATTAGTGATCCAAATATAGGTAAATAGATCTATATAATCTTCTAAATCGAGATTAACCAAATATTTGATACGACACCACCATTACCACTTATTGTAAATCTCTTGCAAACCAATTTATATACGCGGTTTTTATACCTCCACTCTTCTTTTGTGGTAGCTAAAATCTTCCATGAACTAATCTCCACCTTGTTTTCTCTAACAACAAGCCATCCCAGGAACCATTTACCTTCAGCATACTACAAACCATCCCATGAACCATTTATATCATGTCAACCATTTTTCATTCATGATCTGTGTACCTCCCTTCACAGTCGTGTAGCACCACTACACAGAAATCTTACCTTTTCTATTTTCCTCCCGGACCCACGTACCTCCTATGCGGTTTGAGAACTATCCTTCATGAACCAAGCTTGGGAGGCACCTTTTCATAAAACCTTCTTTTTACAAAAAAAATAAACTCCTGATTTTGAGGCTCAAAAATTTGGAAAACAATGGGAAATTACGCCACCTTAAACACCTACTTCAGCATGTTCTATAAGAATCCTTGTCTTTAAAGCCCCTTGATCAACCTATTGCATATTGAAAAAAACACAAACCATACTCCAGTTCCATCAAATAACACCCTTGGGTCCAACAACTATGTATTAGTTTTACAATTATATATTATAACATCCTCATACCTTTCTATCTAGTACATTCATAATAATTATCATGATTTTCCTTTTCTTTGTGTGGGTAGGGCTGAGAAGAAGTTGGGAGGATACATGTAATGGAAAAGTCGTGTATTTAATGGAATTTTCAGCATGAAACCTACTTATTCTGCATCCTCCTAGGTATTTAGAAATCATGTAATATGATATACCCCCATGTAAATTATAAAATAATTATAAACCCATTTTTATCAAAAGGAGGTTGGTTTTTCAAAGATTATGGGACTTGACAATTACACATCATGTAATTGGGTTACACCTTATGTAATGTTCGAAGAATTTTTTTTAAATAGGAATCTCGGTGGGATTTTCTATTTAATATTTTCTGTATTTAATTAATCATGTCATTAGACACATTCCTATGATATTTTGAAGACCTCCAACCCTTCTAGTTCATTGTGTTCAGCATTTGATCATTGTTGCAGTTGTTGTGTGACTCTATGTGTAAGCAGTCTACCTATTCTCTATCTTTTTAGCTTTACATCATGGGATTTTGTTAGATAATCTTTGGATTGATGAATATAAACTCTTAGTTAATGAGTCTTATTTCTAGGTTGAGTTCCAAGATCTTTTCTGCCTTGGTTCTTCTAGGTGGGTTTCATAGTGGGTGTTGTGTTTCCATGAGAATAGTAGTTTGATCAATCGCCATTCCCAATTTTAATTAACCCTAAATTTCTTGATTTAATTTCAATTGTTGATTTGAATTTAAATTATATTATAAATGAAATTTCATTCAATTGTTCTATTAAAAAACCAACTCCCTTGAATAGGGGTTTTTAGAAATTATTTTCTCAAGAAATTTGGAAAACCCACAATTTCATGGAACTAAGGTGTGTTTATAGAAATTATTAAAATTTAAATTTTCTAATTGAAATTGAAGAAATGGGTTTGATGAAAAATTGTGAAAAAACACATTTCCATTAAATTGGGGGGTTTATTGTGAAACTAATATATATTTTTTGAAAATTTATATTGTTGAATTTAAATTTTGAATGTTAATAATGATATTGAATTTTGAATTAATTTCAAATTACTATACTGTAAAAATTGAAAAAGGTGGTTTAGATAGAAACTTTTGGGTTTTCTCCCAGAAAAGGCATGTTTTTTATTAAAAACCATTTTTTGGTTTTTAATTGGAAAAATAGAATGTTTAAAATGGGAGAATATTATGAATTGTATTTTAAACTATTTTAAAAATAAATTTCCCATAATTATTCTTTACTATCGATCCTAAATTCCTAGGTTGTTATTGATTTATTAGGGACAATCACGTTAGGATGGTAATTCCCAATCACCATATTTATGTTCTAAAACTCTAACATGAATATTATTTAACACATAAAATTCCCTAGTGGGATGCCAATGAGTCCTATCATCCCAGTTCTGAGGGAAATTTGTACACAACGTGGTAATTATCACATCAGTGTGTGAGGATCCCATAGCCTTGAACTATATTATCTTTTGGCCGACAACCATGTTGCTTTCTTTTTTATATTTTAGATTTAAATGTGTCCAATGTTTATCATCTATTTTACATGTCTTTTGAATTTATATAATCTGTCATATATAATATGATTCTTTAAGATATTTTTTAAGAAAAAGTCAATCAATTGAAATTTGAACATACATTTACAAGTATTTCTATCATTTATATGTAAATCATGAATTGTTCTAATTTTGATTTTTAAATACCAAACCTGTTTATTTCTAAAAATTATATATCTATATGGTTAATTAAATGTTAGTATCTATTATGGAATCCTTTGTGAGACTCTATTGGGATTTTAGTTCACACCCTACCTATGCCTTTGGGTGTTTGTAGATTATCTCCTTCTAGGTTTGAGAAGGAAAAAATAACTATTTTGAGGTGGTTCTTGAAGTTGATCCATTGAAATAGATTTGTTTCCATTGGTATTTTGATTAACATTTCCTTTTTTTGGTACTTCGATGTTGTACTTTGGTTGTTTTTATATGTTTTCTTCTATTACACTTCTCTATATAGAGTTTTTATTACATGAATACTGAATTGTTTATCATTCTTTTACAATTTTTATCACAAAATATTTCACAATTTCATTTTATATGATGCCAGGTGCTAGTTGTTAACCCATGGGGATTATGAAATCCCTTTAGACCTATTAGTGCTAGATTTTTTATTATGTTACTAGGGTATCCTAGTTGGTGTGTGACAAATTGGTATTAGGGCACTAGGTTGAGATTTTGTGTTGAAGTCAGTATGCAGTTATGGAATACTGCCAGGACGTCAGTGGTAGTTATGATTGAGTTATTTGCCATCTCTCACCATAATTAACCTAGTGTTTATATGATATGTTAAGTAAATACATTTTTCTCATTAGTTCTAGTATTTAAATTACCTTTTATTAGGGTATAAAAAAATCCAAATCTTGATTGTTCTCTATTTTGGGATTAATTTTCATTGTTGCTCTATTTGATTATTTTTATAATGTATTAAATTTTGTCTGTTGATATTTTGTATAATCATGTCATAATCTAGTAGGAACCTTCTATTTAAAATTTGTGATATAATCCACTCATGTACTTGATTTTGTTTGAGGTGATAGTGCATACTATCCAAGCATTGAGACATGAACCACTACGAGTCCTGGTTTAGTCTCCAATTGTGGTACCTCAATGAGATGACATCCCAAACCCTTGTTTGGATTTAATTCACCATAATACACTAGAATTATGTCTCAAATGAACCCCAAGATGTTGATTATTGGTTAGGAAGGATTGACCATTTCATTGGATTCTTGGATATGCCTAATGAAATCAAAGTGAAGTATGCAACCTTCCTGCTAGAAGGACTGAGCAGGAGATGGTGGGACATGATAAAGATGGCGAAGAGACATGATAGATTAGGGTGGAAAGAAATCAATTTTCTTTTCACGGACTAGTTATATCCTATGTAGATGGTGTAATCCCAGTCTAAAGAGTTTTTCATACTTGAGTAGGCTCATAAGACCGGGATAGAATATGAAAACTACTTGTTTACACTTTTTTTAGTTTTCACCTAAGATTGTGTCAAATGAACTGATCAGGACTCTCTAGTTCAGGAAAAGAATTCATTAGGATATTCATTATCAGGGTTTCTTACCGAGTCTTCCTTATTAGGTGAATGTTTTATATAGATCAATTTTGGTCGAAATGGACCTCGCTGAAAATTCATGGTTGATTGGAGTTTCTTTTTCTCTCATGGGTTGAATGAGTTCCCATAAATGGAAGATAAAGAATGATGATTCTCATAGTTTTTCCTGATATCATGTTCATTATAGATCATCTAAAATTCTTATATGAGGTCCTTTAGTTTGTTACTAGGGTGTCAAGATAGGGAATTCAAAGAGACATTTCACTAAGGCACCCATGGTATGTGGTTCATGTGGATGCTCAAGTTAGTTTTAGATGTTCTACCACATATTTTCCACTCTAGATAGGGGAATGAGATCTTTAAAACCTTCTAAAACTATAGGGAAATCAGATGCTTCCTATGAAAAATGTTCCTTACCACATGCATTTAGAAAAAAGATTCTTCACGAAGTGGAAGAGTCTCGAGATGAAGAAGATATGGGTCCAACGACTATGAGATGTACCATTAATATAGCTTCATCATAAGTGACTTATCTATTCGATGCTTTTAAATCACATTCATTTATTTCAACCCATATTTTTAATATTATAAATATTCATTTGGGTATTTTTTTTCTTTTATAATGGTTATCACTACACAACATGGAACTAAGAGAGACCATGGTCCCCGTAGTCCCCCTTGTGTTTTCTCTCTTAAAAATGTTGTGATTATTTTATGTTTCCTAGTTCATGAACTAAAACTAATTAATTTCATTTTTTGGAATGGAATGGATGTTCACTAATAAATCCCAGATTGATTATTATCTTTGACATGTCTCATTTACTAAACCAAATGGTGTAAGACATGTCTTTCAATGAGAATGTGACCCAAAGTTGGTCAGATTCAGACCCTCTTATCTAGAGATGGGGGAAGTGATATTTGTGTTTGATTTTGATCTGAAGATAGAATCTTTAAGGGGTTATATCCCTCTATTTTTCATTGATTTTATTTACATATTTCATTATGACTTTTCTAGTTTCCCACCGGTGAAGTAGGTAGTGTTTTCTTTTGATTTTTTTCTTGGTGCTCAACCTGTTGTTATTCCATATTACCAAACTATGCCAGCTAAAATAAAAGAGTTGAGTATTTTGTTGGATGATATTCTAGAGAAAGTATTTATACATCTGATTGTGGCACTATGGGATATGATGAATCTCTTTTCTAAGAAATCTCATGGTTCACTTCACCACTATGTTGATTACCAAAAGCTCAATCGAGTTATGCTACTGAAAATATATCTATTTCCAAAAAAAATTATCTTCATGATCAGTTAAAATGGGGAAGATGGTTCTTGATGATCTAACTTTGATATGGTTAACATTTGTTGAGAAAAAAAGAATATAATGTTTAGAAAACCTCCTTTCGAAGCAGCTATAACCATTATGAGTACCTTGTCATTTCATTTTGTCTAACTAAGGGTACTGAAGTTTTAATGTATTTAATGAAAATGGTTTTCCATGAGAATCTTGATACCTTAATTGTAGTCTTTGTGGATGAAAAACTTGTCTAATCTATGTTATATAAGGATCTTGAATGTCATTTGATAGTTGTTCTGAGTTTTGTGAGAAATCCCTAACATTATACCATGCTTTAGAAATGTTATTTCTAGTTTTAAGAAGTGAAATTATTTGGACTCATGGTGTTGAATCATGTAATCTCAATTTATCCAGAGAAGGTAAATGATTTTATGACATTGGGACAACCACAAAATGTTTTTGATATTTTTAGATTCTTGGTCATATCATGATAATATCCCTAATTTGTTAAGGACTTCCCAAAGTTGGCCTCTCTGATGACCAATCTAACATCGAAGGGGTAAGGATTGCTTAGGATGAGAAATTATATAATTATTTTTTTAATATAAATTTAATTTCTATTACTCCAATTATGTTGAATATTAAGAATGATGGATAGGGATATCTAGTCTTCGGTGATGCATCGGGTTTAGGTTTGGTCCGCATTCTTATGTGAGGTGATTATGCCTTTTTTATTTCTATTACCGGATTAGGTCACATGAGAATAGTTACATGACTAATTAACTTGAACATGAATCCATGAATAATGCTATGAAGAGTTGGCAACAAGACTTTTTTTGGAGAAAGGTTTACCATGTTCTCTTAACATAATACCTTGAGTTATATCTTTTCTAAAAATTATTTGAATCTCTACCAGAGGCATTGGGTTCAATACTTGTAGTCTTTCAATTTTGATATCACCTATACCCTCAGGAAATGGAATGACATTTCCTATGTGTTGAGAAGGAATATTATGACCTATTCAGTGATAGAATCATTCGAATATTGGAACTTGATAGTGTTGTTTTCACAATTTCATATTAGATTCTAGGAATCAAGTGTCGTGGTTTTCGTGGCCTGTACTCGGTTGACATCTGATCTTCTTGAATTAATTATTTAGGATTATCATCTTGATGATGAGTTCTTTAGTACTCTGGAATCTATTTATGTAGGGGATATCATGCCTGATTATTCATTCTCCACTAAGGGTGTGTTATGTTATCGGAAGCACTTCATTGTTCCATTTGCAGTAAGGAAATCGGTTATGGTATAATTCCATAGTTCCCAATGGGAATTGCACCCATGATCCATGAAACATTTCTAGGAAATGAATTAGAAGTTCTGGTGGATAGGTATGATATATTTAATAGATAAGTTTTTTTGTCTTTATTGTACATTCTAACAGGTTAAGGTTGAGATCTAGAAGCCATTAGGTTTTTTCATCCACTTTCCATCCTGACATAGAAGTTGGATGAGATCTAAACAGACTATTTGGTTGGGTTTCTTCATAGAAAGAGTAATAATTATACAATTTGTGTTATGATCTATAGACCGAATAAATTGGCTCACTTTATACCCATTAGTGAGACAACCAATAATGAGAAGTTGGTAAATCTCTATGTGATAGTGATGGTTCAATTTCATGGAGTTCTATTGTCTATATGCTCTAATATGGATCACTAGTTCACTAATTTATTTTTGGAGATACCATCAGGAGGCACTAGGATATTAGGTCTATTTGAGCATGACATACCATCCATAGTTAGATGGCCCGAGAGAATGATCTATACAGATTCTTGAGGATATTATTCACGATTGTGTTCTTGACTTTGGTGAGGATTGGGATAACCATCTGCGGTTAGTTGGGTTTTATTATAACAATTGTTACCAGTCTGTGATCAGAATGGATCCTTTTGAGGCATTATATGGCCAGCCTTGCATATCTCCTTCTGTTGGTCATCTATTGGTGAAAGTTGGTTGAACCAATCATGGTCCAAGAGATGACAAAAAATATTCAGTTCATATGTCATATAATTTTGATGTAACAAAACAAGTATAAGCCTTATTCTGATCTTCAATGTATAATGTTTGAGTTTTTAGTTGGTGAAATGGTATTCCTAAAAGTGTCACCCCATTAGGAATATTTATGAATTGAGAGGCAATAAATAATTCCCCCTCATTTTGTGGGAACTTTTTAGGGTGTTGAGAATGTGGGAAAACTGGGTTACTGTTTACCTCTTCCACTGAAGTTGATGTTGATACATAAAGTGTTTCATGTATCTCACTTTGAAAAGTATCGATTTGATCCATCTCATGTTATGAGATGGATTGATCATGAACTGGAACATAATTTCTTTGTGACTGAATTTATAATTAGGATAATTTATTTTGAAACTAGGGTACTTCTTGGGAGGATGATAAATTTGGATCAAGTGTTATGGAAGCATGGTTTTTATTCTCATGAGTCATGGGAGTGTGAGGCACTGATGAGAGATGTGGACTCACATTTTTGATAGAAAAGCTTCTAGATAGGATTTCTGGGAATATAATGTTTTTGTGGTGGAAAGTTTGTAACATCTAATTACATTTATTTTAGGTACATTTTTAAGTCGTGTCATGTTTTTCCTTTTCTTTATCTCAGTAGGCTGAGAAGTAGTTGTGAGGATACCTATAATTTTGAAGATAGGTATTTGTTAGAATTTTCTGGCTGAAACAAGTTGATTCAACATCTTGTTGGGGATTTACATGCTCTGTAATAAGATTGTTGGCCTTGTATATTCTAATATAATAATTAATCTCTTTTTATCAAAAGGTGGTGAGTTTTTTGGTGATTATGGGACTTGATAATTACACATCAAGTAATTGGGTTACACATTGTTTAAATTATCAAGATTATTTTTTAAAAATTAATTTTGGATGAATATTAAATTTCATATTCTACATATTTCCTTTACCTCAACCTATGAACCATTCCCAAGTGTTTTTGGAGCCTTGTAACCCTTTTGAGTCACTGTGTTTCGCATTTGATCATTGTTAGATTTCCATGTGACTCTCTAGGTAAGCGATCTTCCTGTCTCTTATCCCCTTTCAGTTTATCTACTAGTATTTTTTTAATATTTCCATAGGATTGATTAATCTAAACTCCTTGTTGATGAATCTTGTTTCAAGGTTGATTTCTTAGTTCCTCGGTTTCTTTTCTCTTGTTGGTGGGTTTTGTTGAGGGTGTTGTGTTTCTAAACAAACCGAAGCTGGTTCCATTACAATGGCCAATTTTTATTAAACCAAAAATTATTGATTTAAATTCAACTATTGATTAAAATTAAATTACTATTATTAATTTAATTACATTAAATTGTTTCATTAAAAACATAATTCCATTAAATTGGGGTTTTTGGAAATCGTTTTTGGCATGAAAATAGGAAATCCCCCAATTTTGTTGAATTGGGGCGTGTTTATAGAAATTAGTAAAATATAAATTTATTAATTTAAATTGAGGAAATTGATTTGATGGAAAAGTGTGAATAACCCCAATTCTATTAAATTGGGAGTTTTATTATAAAAATGATGGATTTTTTTAAAAATATAAAGTGTTCAATTTCAATTGTGAAAGTGAATTGTGAAATTGAACGGTGAATAGATTTCATGTTCTTAAATTATGTAAACAACATAAATTGGTTTTAATAGAAAACCTAGGTTTTTATCTCAAAAAAGTCATGAATTTTATTAAAAAATATTTTAGTTTTTAAGTGGAAAATTGGGATATTTGAAATGGGAGAATAAGATGAATTTTATTTTAAGCAGTTGTTTAAAAAAAATCGCATCATTGTTGTTTACTTGATCACATAAAATCCTAGGTAGTTACTGAGGTATTAGGGACAAGAAAATTATGATATGAATTCCCTAACATCAAGTTCATGTTCTACAAGTATAAACAGAACATTATTTAACACATAAAATTCCACAGTGGGATGCTGATGAGTCCCCTCTTACACGGGTAATCCTTTCACATGGTTCCGAGGCAGTTCTGACGGAAATCGAATCACTGAACGTCTGGATAGATTCTTTGGCTCAATGGATTGGATGAACCTCTTCAAAATGTACCATATCAGACACCTCATGTTCAACTGCTCGGATCACTGCCCAATTGTCATTAACTGCACCCATAATGAGCACGTTACTAGTTCTAGGAAACCATTCAGATTCGAAAGCTTCTGGTCAAAAGATCCCAAGTGCGAGGCGGTTATCCGTTCAGGCTGGAAGAATGGGCAAGCTGATCTGAGAACCAACCTTCTCCGAGTGGCGTCTGATCTGAAGACATGGAGCTACCCTAAATTCTTTCACCTGGACCGGCAATGCAATTTTCATGAAAGGAAGATTGGTTATCTTCTTAGCAAACCCCCGTATAGCAGCATTCTCTCCAAAATTAGTGAAACCCAACGAGAGCTGGATGTTGCCCTGCGCAATAAGGAAGGTTTTTGGGCTATGCGAGCGCGTGATATTCATATAGCAGAAGGGGATGCTAATACCCGTTATTTCCACCAGAAGGCTTCAGCAAGACGCCGAAAAAACTTTTTTTCTGGCATTCTAAAATCAGATGGTAGTAAAGTGTCTGACATAGGGGGAATCCAAGAAGCATTCCTGAGCTATTTTCAGAAGCTCTGCTCTGCAGGCCATTCTAACATTTCTCCTGAGATTGAGGACTGCATCAAACCCGTTATTTCTGACGATATGAATAGACAGCTTTCTAAAGATGTGACGAATGACGAGACTCTTAAGGTCTTAAAGCAAATCCACTCTACGAAGGCCCCGGGACCAGACGGATTCCACGCCCTCTTTTTCAAGAATTACTGGCACATCATTGGTCCAGACATATGCAATCTGATGCGAGATATTTGGGCAGGGAAAACGGACCTGTCTTCTCTTAATGACACTATTCTTACCCTCATTCCCAATATGAAAAATCCGCAAGGGGTTTCGGACTTTCGACCTATCAGTCTGTGCAATGTTTCGTATAAGATCTTTTCGAAGATCCTGGCGAATCGGTTGCGTCCTTGGCTACCCGACGTCATTTTAGAGAACCAAAGCGCTTTTGTGGCAAAAAGGATAATCACGGATAATGCCATTATTGCTCATGAAATTTTCCATTCCATGAAAACACGAACATGAGCAAAGAGAGGGATCATGGCTTGGAAATTGGATATGGCTAAGGCCTATGATAGAGTGGAATGGAACTTCCTCGAATTTTTGATGATCAAGATGGGTTTCTGAACCAAATAGATTTACATGATCATGCAATGCGTCTCGTCAGTATCCTTCTGTATTAATGTCAACGGGGTGCTCACCCGAGGCTTTTCCCCATCCCGTGGGCTTCGCCAGGGAGACCCTCTTTCACCCTTCCTCTTTATTTTAGTGGCTGATGTGTTTTCTAACCTCCTTTCCAGGGCAGCTTCGCTTTCCATAATTCATGGGGCGAAAGCGTGCCGCAAGGGCCCTCCGATATCCCACCTCTTCTTCGCTGATGATTTCCTTTTATTTTCTCGAGCTACCCCTAATGAGTGTACTGCAATCTGCCAGGCGATACAACAGTATGAACGGGATTCAGGACAAATGATCAACCAGAGTAAATCAGAAATTTCTTTCAGCTCTGGAGTCCCCCAGCCGAAAAGAGAAGATCTCTGCTCTTTAGCACGCATTCCTGGGGTCAATAAGCACCAGAAGTATCTTGGGCTCCCGACGGTGGTTGGACGGTCAAAGAAAGAAATCTGTTCAGCTATTGTGGATCGAATTGAAAGAAAAATACAAGGTTGGACCCCTAAAAAATCTCCAAGGCCGGGAAGGAAATCCTCATCAAGGCGGCACTTCAATCTGTCCCCAGCTATTTGATGTCTATTTTTAAACTTCCTGATGTGGTGCTTTCAAAGATTCAATCCAGCACATCTAACTTCTGGTGGGGTCGAAAGGACGGAAAAAATAAAGTCCATTGGATCGCCTGGTCTGCTCTCTGTCAACCAAAATCTGAAGGCGGAATGGGCTTCTGGGACCTTTCTCTTTTTAATGATGCTTTGCTGGCTAAACAAGGTTGGCGTATGATTAATAACCCATCATCCCTATGCACGCGAGTTCTCAGGGCTAAATATTTCCCACATAAGGATTTCTTGGATTCCCATCTTGGCTATCGACCCAGTTTTCTCTGGAGAAGCATTTGGGGTGGTCGTAATCTGCTGAGGAAAGGACTAGGCTGGAGGATTGGGAATGGTTTAACGGTCAGGATTTGGACTGATCCCTGGCTTATTGATCAGACAGGCACAAAGGCGTCATCCCCTATTTATCCAGGATCTGAACATGCCACAGTCTGTTGTCTTTTTGATGATCAAGGGGCAGGATGGTGTCTGGAAAAACTCTTCTCATGGTTTAATGAGAGGGATAGGAGAATTATTCTGAGTATCCCCTGTGTGCCAGACGCAGGGCCAGATCATCTCTACTGGACAAACGACAGCTCAGGAGAGTATACGGTGAAAGCTGGTTACCGGCGAGCTTTTACTGCTCAAATTACAGAAGGAGATGCGAGGCCCTGGACATCAATTTGGAAGCTTAATGTTCCCCCTAAAGTTCGCTTTTTCTGGTGGCAGGTGTGTACCGGTATCCTTCCAACTAAGAGCCTCCTTGCCTACAGACACTTTTCAAACGACAACTCATTCCCTTTCTGCCCTTCTGTGACTGAATCCCCTCTCCATGCTCTTATTCAATGTCTCGGGGCTCAGGAGGTTTGGAATGGCTGGGGATCAACTATAGAGCTGTCCATGGACGCCGCCTCAGATCTGACATCTCTCCTGATGCGATGGTGCTCCTCCTTTTCGCCGGCTAAAGCAGGCTCCCTGTGCATTTTGACTTGGATTATCTGGGATAGGCGGAACGAGGCCATTTTCAATCATTTCCGAAGGCCCCCCATATTTTGGATTGACCGGGCATTGTCATGGATTGCAGTTTGGCAGGACCACCCTGAGCAACAAAGACTTTTCACCCCCTCTCCTCTTCCCCAACATTGGTGCCCCCCACCGGAAGGGATTTTTAAGATCAATGTGGATGCCTCTCTCCCTAAGGATGGCCCAGTTGGACTAGGTTTACTGGCCCGAGACAACCTGGGAAATCTTATCGCTGCCAAATACGAAGCACGTTATGCACTTTGGGAGCCCTCAGTCGCGGAGGCTGCCGCCATCCTTGCTGGGTTAAACTTCACAAAATATCGCGGTTGGGATTCCATTCACATCGAATCCGACTGTCTCACTGTAATCAATGCCATCAATCTCACTGACGGCGGGCTTCAACCTTTCGGTCCCATTATCCAGTGTATTCACTCGTGGAGACAAGGCTTAAATTCCTGCAATTTCTCATTTATTAGAAGGTAAGAGAATGAAGCCGCTCATAAGATGTCAGGCATTGGCCCTCCTTACGAGGATTTTCTTTGGTTCAATCATTTTCCATCGTGGTTATGCTACTGTATTTCTGCTGATCTCCATCATTAATGGATCCGTCTTATTTTTTCAAAAAAAAGTTATTATCAATGGAACATGTGACAATCCCATATCATGGAACTATCATACCTTTTGGAAGATGACCATGTTTATTGCTTGTTTATATTTGATATATAAAGGTGGGAAAATTTTTATAAACTATTTTACATGCCTTGTGAATTTATATAAACTGTCTTATATAAAATATTTTGTTAATAAACTATTTTAGAAAAATTATATAAATTGAAATATGAAGATTTTTTTAAAAATTATTTCCATTATTTTAATAAAAATATTTAATTTTTTAATTATTCTTTTCAAATTACAAACCTTTTTGTGTTTAAAATTGATATCATTATTTGGTTAATTAAATATAGGCATCTATTATGGAATCCTTGATGAGACCCTACTAGGATCTTATCTCACACCTTACATTTTCCTTTGGGTGTTTGTAGATTATCTCATTCTAGGTGAGAGAATGGGAGATGAACCACTTTAACGTGGTTCTAGCTATTTATCTGTTGAATTGGATTTTTTTCTATTAGGACATGGGTGAAATTTTATTATTTTTGTGGTACTTTGATGTGGTACTTTGGGTTGTTTATATCTATTCACTTCTGGTGCACGTCTCCCTATGGAGTTTTTCTTACATGCATATGGTCTTGATAATATTTCATCCACAAGGTTTTTGGACTATTTGTTCCCACAATAATTTTATATTATTCTAGGTTATAGTCATCAACATGTGGGGGTCAGTAATTCCCTTCGGTCCATATCAGTTCCATCTTAATTATCGAGATACCAAGGTACTCGGGTTGGTTTGTGACAAGGAGTATCTAATTATGGAGTTCCTTACAAAAATAAGAATGTATTCCACCAAGAAAAATACCACTATAATCTTTTAATACTCATAAAGACTCTTTATTTTAATATTCATGATGTTCACCATAGGATCAATGAAAATAATGATATCGGGACATATGTTTGATCTTAGAAAACTACTAAACTACTTTTAGTTGGATAAAGGGTTTATTTATTATTCAATAATTGTATTTGTTAAAGTATATTACCTTATTTATTTGAAGATATTCAATAAATATCATATGTATGTCATCCACCACATAAAATAATAAATAAATGTCACAAAATAGAAAACAATGTGATTAATAAAACTATTCTCTATAATATCTTTCAAAATAGAATTCACCTCTATTTTTTTGTGGAGGTACAAAAATATTATTAAGATATATTTTTGTTTATATGATAAATGTATGTGTTTAACTCAATATGGTGTTGACGAGTTAATGTTGGTAATCCTCTAAAAATATTTCCTTACACTTCACTCATTAGGAAGATGATGATCTAAATCATTAATAAATGAAAAAAAAGTATCCCATATATTAATGGGAATTTAACTATAATTGTTTTTGTTTTATCCCTACTTGTTTTAAATTAATGATCCTATAACTATTATAGGTTAACCTTGACCCATATTCCCGAAAATCTATCAACCATTATTGTAAAAATAAACCCATGTTTAGGATATTAATTACTACTCCATACCATGGATAAATCATAGGATCTTTTATTTAGAATGATGAAATATCATGAAAACCAAATTCTACTAATAATATTATTAAATGGATGTTATAAGTGGGTTTAGGGATGAACACATCTATTCATAGTCTCTATCAAAATCTGTTGAGCCAGGACCTATAAATTTATTCATAACTCTTATACTAATGATTCATTTATAAAAGAATAACTCACCCTAATATCAATAATTTTGATTGATATAGTATAGATGACATGTATAATAACTAAAATAATAACCGTTAATTCCATATTGAATCTACCCATAGTGAGAATATATATAAATAATATATTAACACCACCCTATGCCCTATGTGGATAAAAGTTCCATCCACACATATCTCCTTTTATTGTCAACCCATATCCTATTCTAAATCATCATCCTAGTGGGCCACCCATTCTATTACAGGGATGTTCTTGATAATCTTATTTTATCTAATATGGAGGTATGTCCATATTACCAGTATGTTTTCCTAGATATAATATCCTATTATATTAATATCAATACATATATAATATATATCTATAAGCATAGAATGACCCATCTACTAGATAAATAGGCCCTTGATGGGATGCCTATACAGTCAATACCCAAGATCTCAATCAAGAACATGACTAACTCTATGTATGGGATCCAAAATACTAATATCAACATTTCACTTATAATGACTCTAACCTATTAAAACATGATCCTTATTTGTTAATGGAAAACATATCTACTTGGAATCCATTAATAAATGAAACTCTTTCTATAAATTCAGTATAGGTGTGGTTCTATTTCAGTAAAACCGTAACTCAATAATCTTCCCTAAGTCATTGATTCATCTTTGACAATCACATAGATCCATTGGGAATTTGGTCTAAATAGTACCAAAGGATTCATATATTCATCCAAAAGTTCTCAGATATGGTCATGCTACCCTTAAAAAGATCTTGTATCCCCTAAATATAAGTCATCCTCATTGTCTCTATATAAAATTCCTCTTTGAACACGTTCTTATACTTATATCAATGAGAGTGGAATTATTACAAAGCCCCAAATATGAACTCTCAGGTCCAATTCTAAAGACATATTTGTTATAGATAGTATATTATATACAGTGATATAAACTAATTTTATCATACTTTTATTTCAGATCATTTCCATAAAAAATACATTATATTACACAATAATATCAAAATCCTAACAATGGATTTTTTATTTCCATTGAGGATAAGCTAAACATGAAAATCGTTTTCCTATAATTATCTAAAAATTACATAATTAAACCACACTATATTCTATTATATACCTCTCAAATGTTATTCTCATATTCATAACCTAGGAAATATTAACCAAAAACATGGTGATCTCAAACACTCAAAATGGAAAAAACTCATTAACATGTAAACAACAGATAGATCATAGTAATATGAGAAAAAATGTGTAGGGGAGATATAAAATATTAAAAATAACATGAAATAATAATATATTTCAATAATTTATGATAAAGAAACATGTAATATATAATTATAAAATATTTATACTGGAATAATAGTGTGAGAAAAGAATAGAGACATGGAAACTGTGAATGATATAATAAGTTTTTGGAATCTTAAATAGTGGGAAAAAATATCAAGAATAAATTCATAATAATAACTCAAGGATCTCCACAATAAAAATATATCATAGTTATCCTAGTATAATATCCCATGAAATACAGTCACATATAACCCTCATGGAATAATAACATAGTATGCATAGGCTAACCGCTCGTGCACCATGATAGGTATCTCATTGGATGAAAAAAAATCAATATATTAGAGACCAATTGAGTAAAACATTCATATTAATAACAGTTAAAGAATATGTATTCTAGAATAGGAAAAGAAACCATACATAAATAATATTCATGATAAAACACATGACAAAGAAGTATGTTTCATAATCATTACTCTATGTATATCAGAAAGCAATACCTTAAGGATTCCATAAAAATTAATAAAATTATTTTAAACATACAAATATGAAAATTAGATATCAGTCTAACTAATTTATTTTTTCGTTTGAAAAAATCATGAGAATGATTGGAAAAGTTTGAATATAAATTATTCTCTTAGGTGATGAATTATGAAATGAGTAACTGTTCTTTTAAATAAGGAAGATAATATTATTTTTCATTAAACATTAGTTGAATGAGGATGGTTTCCTATGTTTTATTGGGGGTTTTCAGAAACTATTCATGATTAAAAACCCATTATAGGGGTGTTACATGACAAAAAATAATAAATTTTGATGTTCCATTAAATAAGTTTTAAAATAGGACCATAAGTGAAATACCATTTTTATTTTTTTAATTACATTTTTGTGAACACAAATAACTAAAAATAATAGTAATAATCTCTTATGAAAATGGGTGAGGAGAAATATGAATATCATAAGAGATAAAATGTATATGGAATCCCAACTAGGGAAAAATATAATTTCCTTGAAGTTATAATATGGACATTTAAGGAAAAAATCCATTACAATGTATAGTTTTTATCCCAACATTTTCAAAAAAATATATGTATAAATCCATAATATATTATTTTTTATCTAAATGATAAATTTTAAATTTTTAATAATATAATTTTCAATGTAGAATTAATAAGTTTAAAATAAGTGACTATAGAGAATAATAGTCATGAAAGGTATATCAAGGCCTCATGGAATGAAAATTGAGTCAAAAGGAAAATTATGATGTAGTTACCTTTCAAAGTGAAAACCCATAAATGTATAAATATAGATTTATTTATAAATACATCTATATTAATAAATATTTGAAAAAAATATCAATGTGAAATATTTATTTCATAAAATATATTCATGTGGTGAATAAAAAATATCCCAATTATTCAAAATTGAGATGTGGAAAACTATAAGAGGTCTAGATTCATTCTTCCCATGTGCCCTATATCATGAAAATGTAAATTAAATTTATTATAATAAATCTTGGTATTTTTTTCAAATATGTTTAATTTTCAATTTTATATTTTTCATCTTGGGTTATTCATTTTAGAATATCTTTCCCTTATGTTAGTTACATGTGGATGTTCTCAATTTCCCAAAAACATCTTTGATACATTTAACCCAGTCAATTATAATATAAAATATTTTCATAATGCCCATAATTTTATATTCTCGTATATTTTATTATTTCAATATCAAAATAATTATACATTTTCTTAGGATTTCCTATACTCAAATCAAATTAAGAGGGGATAATCAATATGTTCATTTATGATTGTTATGTTTATAATGACCATTTATTTACAATATCACTTATAGAATTTTCTAAATTATCTTTAAAAATATTAATAGATTTGGAAATTTAATTTTTATAGATAAAATAACTTTTGTTAATATCATCTACCTTAGATAATAGTGAAATATGAAATAAGTCATTTACCCAGATAATGTAGTCTACACATACACACTGATGACAATTTCACAAAATTAAGAATGGGGAGGTAGAAAACATAATAATTTATCATTTATGAATAAAATTTATGTTATGAATATAATATATATTAATTAAATAACACGTTTTTACTATTCATGTATGTTGGTTAGGAAAAATAGAAGATATGGATCATATGTGTTGTAGTTCACAAGTACTCTTGTCGGCGACTTCATTTTATGAATATTTTCCTTTAAATGTAGAAATTATATATTAAATTAGTTTAATGAAATTCAGTAATATTAATATATCAAATTTTATTTCAATTTCCTGGATATATTTCATTTTTTGGATAAAATAAGAAAATAATTTATCGAGCTTTGTTGGGAACAATACCTCTTTTTTTGGATGTTATCTCCTATATAAAAAATTATGTCTCCTTTGATCTATATTTTGGAATTACCAATCCATATATGATCTGATGATGTATCTAAAGAGATATTATGGTTTTTTTATTGAGATAAATATTTTTATTTATAGAGAAATGGGGTACTGAAAGGTGATATTTCAAAAAGAGAAGATTGGCATTTCTATAGTAATTAAAAGGGACGTTTACTATTCAATGGTCAAAAGGAAAAAATATTGGAATATAATGGAGTTGGATATGTTAAGGTATAGATACATCTCACACACTCATTCAAATTAATTTTATTAATTTGTATTGGTTGTTTATCATTAGTTAAACCCTCTTTAACTTAATTTACCTTTACAGTGTTAAATAAAAAAATTTCATAAGTTATTATTATTTTTTCATAAAACAACATTCCTTGTTAAGTAATTTTTATCATGAACACATAAAATCCCATTTTGAAAAAAGTTTATTTTGTTCTAAAAAAAGATGTTTAGGATAAACCTATCACTGTTATTTATTTTCATGAAATTAACATGATTATTATTAATAATAATTCCTTATATGCCTTATAAAGAATTTTTTTGTACCATATGATATCATAATTAATGAGACAAATAATAAAAAAAATCAGAAAAAAAAAGATTACGTGTTATTCATAATGTTATACATGGGATTTATAAATAGAAAACTATATTTTTTTATATACCTAATTTAACTTCATTAATAATTTTTATCCTTAAAAGTGATTTATAAATTTTTATTTTATACTTACCTCTTGATGTATTAAGAAATTAACTGGTTTTAGTAAAGAATATATTTTTTTCCCATTCATAGGGTAATTAATTAATCTTAAAAAAATTATTACATAAGATAATATTTTTATGATGAATATAGAATTTATTTCAATTTATGAAATTCAGGGTTGAAAATTTAAAAATATTATTTTACAATGAAATATAAAATATATTTAAATACATATTTTTTGAAAAATAACATTTTAGGTGTTCTTAAAATTATTTAATATCAATTTAAAATTTAAGTAATATAAGTATATTTTATCATATATTATATTATTAAAATAGTTCTAAATTTAATTTATTATTAAAAAAATATGTAACACAATTTATGGAAATAATATATGAGAAATAATTTTTTTATTAGATTATATTATTTATTTATCCTCTAAATGAATGACACTTTAGATAAGTAATTTATTTTTATTTTAAAATTATATTATTATTGATATAGTTTTCATTATTATATGTATCTAATATTTAATGGATAATTTTATTTTAGTATTGAATTTGAAACAATCTATCATACAATATAGTTGGGAGAAAAATATTTTCCAAAATCTATGTGTGTTACAATAATAGTGAGTCTATAGATTTTATTAACGTTGATGAGTAACTATATCATAAAGAAGGGTCAATGTAAAAAACACCATTTTTTAGTGGTTTTATCAACTAGATAGAATATATTATTCATGTAATCTATAAAATCCTTCAATGCATAATGAATAAAAAAATTAGGAATCATAGGATACATCTGACCTTAATACAATTATAGAATTTTCAACCAACGACCAGACACATATTTCTCTACATTAAATTCCATATTCTCTATATGTGGACGGATTTCTATATTAAACATGGTTGAAATACACTCACTATACCTATTGGGTGGAGAAACATCATAATTAATTCATTGAATTGAAACCACTTCAAGATATTGATTAGTTGTAAGAGATTGTAGCATAGTGTGGCGTCATTAAAAACCTACCATTAAATCATAGAGAGGTATCACTGGGGATTCATCAATATATAATAATATTTCCCCATTGTTATTGATTAGTTTTGGTCAATTAAACTAAGGAACTAAATAGAGAAAAGAACAATCGATATTCTATATGATTCATTTATTATCTCATTTATGCAATCTAAATGAATATTTAATGATCAATGTTGTGTATCATATTTAATGGGACTTGTTGAACGAATTTTTTGACCTAAAACATATACATTAGGTTTCCTAAAATGATATCCAAAATTGAAATAAATTATCAATACTTAAATACTCAATATAGAACCTTACAATATTCTTAACATCAATGTCTAGTTATGACTTTCTTTAAGACATAAAAATGTTTTAATTTTGGGATTAGTTTAAATATATTGATTTTATAATGGATTTCAGAAGTTATGGGTCAATATTTTTGATATATAGGAGAAATGTTCTAGATGCACTGTCAACACATGGTTAGTAGTAATTGTGAAAAATAGATATGTTTGTTCATGTGACGATTTTCATGGTCAGATCATATAATGTATAACCGAGCGATTCCCTAGGATTTTTTTGGATGAATAGGTTTAGTACCTGGTGTTGTGAAACATATTGAATATCATTTTTATATCAATTTAAAATTTACCACATAACCATTTTCTACAGTATTTTTTGGTAGTAGCTACTACACGATTAATGTAATGTGTGTCTAACAGTTCGGCCAAATCATGTGACAGGTCAATGTTTCTTAAAAATAGAAAATTACACTAATATATTTTCTAGTTATTAACTATAATCTGGATATATTGTCTCATTTTTCTTTATTAATCCATTCCATGACACTCTATATGGTTCTCTCTTAGTCTCTTTGTGATTATTCATCGATTTGGTTGAATTTCATTAATATATTTTCATACACACTCTATATTTTTAGCCTATTGTGAAGATATACTCTTCATAACTCTTCCAATGGATCCACTAGAACCCAAATGGGTTATGATTTAATTATTTAGATTGTTTTTAAAAGGAATTTATTATGTTATTTAGATATTTATTTTTTTGAGGAACATGTCTTCTCCTTCCCCCATGACTGATTTCAAACCCATTGATATTTCCACCTTTCGATATTTAGGTTTAATTATACAATAAGATCTTTCACAGTTCCAAGATTAATTCTGATATCCATTGGTTAATCCATATGAAAGTTATGGGTTTTTTATTTTTATTGGATTAATTGAAATATATGACCCTTGCATGATATGTGGTGGTAAAAGGAAATTGTTTACAGAGTATTTCACTAAACCACTTTTTATGATAATTATGTTATAGATGAAATTTGGAAAATAAAATTTAAAATTTTTGGTATTGGATTATATTTCATGTAATTATAGATATTGAAACATGTGGATGCCCTTAAATAATTGATTTGGATAGGATCCAATATTTATAATATCATCTAGAGTTCCTTGGATTTCATGGTATCATAGACTCTATCTTGTGATCGATTTGTCTACTATTAGTAGACATATTATCGGTGATTTTACTTAACATGTAAAAAACATTTATTATGTATGTATTGATCATTTATTTATCATTATTTATTCATTTTTTCAACCATGTTGTTATGGATTGGGATATGTATTATTATTAAAATTAAAATCAAAGGAATGTTTTATGAAAATGTTTTCTCATATGTAATTCAAAATGAAATTGGCATTTTTTAATAATGAAAAAATTGTTTCTTGGTGAAATAAAAAATAAAGATTCATTGTGGTTTCCTTCTTGGAATTACTTCACTTGAAAAATATGACTTTGGTAATATAAAAAATTGGTTTTTTATCACTCAAATAAAGGGAATATATAAATATATCATGGTGGCTCAACCTATCAACGTCATCTTTAAGTGCTTTGGGATGGTAGTGGTCAGACATCAGTAGACTCTTAGATCATGGTTTCTTATACATTCGGGACCATTGGTATTTCTTTTGTTATGACTCATGTTTGTATTTATTCTTCTACATAAATCATTTTTTATGGATTATATTCTTTTTTTTTTGTGAATGATACTTTTTTTAGTGATTTTCAACATTAAATTATTAACATTCACTCATATATTGTGACATGTGTTCTTATACCACGTCTATTGTGATTGAGAATGTGCTTTAGGTCTTGTGAAAGGTCTTCTTGGGTCACATGTCAAGTACAATCTGGTTGCTTCATTACTATTTTTTATCTGAACCAATAATCAACATGATGTGTGATGACAATTCATGTGTTTGTCTTGGGATTTACAATAGTTAGGATTTAGTAAAGTCAAAAATATATTAGGAATTTCTAAATAACGAATGGCTATATCACTTTTCTATACGATCATGAGTTATTATGGTTGTTCGTTAACTTTTTTTCATGATTTATGATTGATTTTTTGGGATTATTTAGATAAACAAAAATATTTTTAAATAACCCTTTCATGTAATTTTGATTGTTTTGTAGGATTTTTCCTTTTGATAAATGCATCCATTATTGAAATATAATTTTGTTCTTTAATCGATATTATATAGAATTTTGATGTTTTTTAATATTTAATACATTTATTCCTTTTGTAATTATGTGTTGTGTCTTGTGAAAAATCAAAGATCCCTCTTAGAGGGTCTATTTTGATATCTTGAGAGGAACCTGTGAGTTATGTTTCATAAAAAATCCTCTAATAGATGCTATTTTTGTGGAAAAATTAATCTAGACTATCAATGTTATAGATTATTTGGGTGGTGGAAATCTATAATGTATGGTGAATCATGATTTAGAGTTTACAAAGCAGAACCCATTTATATTTTTAACTGGTAAAGGATCCTAGATAAAAGATCATATAAATCAAGTTATAATCAGCCTTTTCATGACCCTTTTTAAATTTATGGTGTGATTATTTATTTATTTGGTTGATGGATCTGAATGTTAGTTGTAGGACCCTACCAAGATCTCTAAACTGCACAAGTACCTCACTTTCAACATTGTCAAAATGCCTTCAATAAAAAATTATAGCCTAAATTTTTTTTATATGGATAAGACATGGGTTTTTTTACATTGGATAAAAGAAATTGATAATTAATGAAGTAACAACTCTTTTCATTGAGTTGGTCCATTTTCATTAGTGCTTATTAGTAATGACTACCTCTAGGATGGACAGGTTTATATGGGACCAAATATAGAGAAAATGTCATATATTTTTATCTGGTGTTTTCCAACCTATATATATTCTGCTAATAGGGAATCTATGGATAATTGATATGTATCTAGAAAAAATAGTATCATTAGTGTTTTTATAAATTAATGGAGAATCCATGGTGTGCATTCTAGCTATAATTGTAAGAGAGGAGTGGTTCAAAAAGGTTATAGTGGCATTGTGAATCAAACATCATGAAATAGTCATGTTTCCTATATCCAGTGTGGGATATATGGCTACACCAATCCTAATTTTATCATAGAACTCAGAGAATACCACATATGTTGGTAGTATTTCCATCACCATTGCCTCTTTAGAATAGTACCTCAAGGCAGTATAGATAGATCCACTTTTATCAAATTCTCTATGTTCTAGACTAATTAATAGATAAAAGGGGGATTTGAATCTTATTCTTGAAGTATTTTTTAGAAAATAAGGAATGTGAAAGAAGGAGCTGAGGCTGTAATTATTTAAAAAAAGTTGATTTTTCTCAATAGGAATTTAAAGCAGGTCTAGATACTATGAGAGGCAAGATGTTTATTTTTTATTTTATAATTCATTCATACTTTGATACTAGTACATTTCATTCCTTTGTAAAATTTATGATGATTGATATAGTATGAATTTTGTTTGATCATATTCCCTTTAGTAAGGATCACTCCACTCTCATTGAGAAGAGGGTGAGGAATGGTTTTGGATTAAATTACGGTTAGGTGATGAATATTGAGTACTGATTCATGTGAGATTTTATAGTTATCAATATTGATATCATAGAACTTATTTTTATCATGGATTGAATGATTAGTTTTACACTCTAGAATGATTTTTATCATCGCCATTTTTTCATTATTCTGATGGAGTCCCTCATGTTTTCTAGTGTGATTGAGAAGATAGATTAGGGAATGTGGACATGTTGATCTTTATGTTGGAATAGACTAATTACTATTGTCAGATATTTTTCATGTTTTAATTGACCATTTCTTGGTTAGTCCTCTTTTGGTATTGGTGAGTGAGATCCCCGGGGGTATTTCTAGGTGTTTTAAGGTTTCAAATATAGAGAGATGTAAATTTAACTATTAAAGGGATCCATGGGATGAGTCCCCTATCTATACCATCTTATTATATAGAACCATTTCAGTTGAAGGATCATAATGTAGGGGTTCAGAATATTGAGGCCAAGGGATTTATTCTTTTTTGTGTCATATTGTGATTCAAAAATTATCTCCAAGAATAATTATTACGAAATATTTCAATATTTGGTTGATAGATAAAATAATAAATAGGTAACTATTAATAACAAATCCCTAGTTCTCAAGATTATAGATATATTTGATCAAGTCTAAGGATCCTAATGGATTTATGTGATTGAATAGTGATCATGGTACCATTAGTTTACAGTCTAACTAATATAGATTTCAATATCTGGTATATGAATTTTATGTTCCTATTTATGACATTTGATCTTAATAATGCTACACTGGTAAATTTGGAAATGATGAATTCATTTTTTCATCAATTCTTGAAATATTTTTTTTCATATTTTAGGATGATATTTTAGTTAACTCTAATTCAGAGGGGTGACATAATGATCATTTGGATATGATCTTTAGAATCCTGAACGAATATCATCTGAATGCCTTGGAATCTAGTTTTGAATTTTGGATCCATGAAGTGTGCTTTTTGGGCCATGTGATATCAAATAGTTTTATTTTAGTGGATTACATGATTATCTAGTCCTATTCGTATTGTAAAAACCCATATAAGTGTTTGATATGAAGATATTTTTTGTTCTTATTAGTTATAATATGCAATTTTTTGCATAATATTCTTATAATGATTCCTCATAAATAGGATTGGGGTGTGTCTTGACGTAAGTAATGAAGTTGGAGGCTTATGTCCCTCACTAATTATAACTTCAATAGAAGAACTATCCTACTCGTAATACCCCTGTTTTGAGGTGTGTTCATTTTACCCTTTCTGTTTTAAGTCCTTTTTATTGCCTTTGCAATCAAAATTCCTAGTTTGGGTTTTTTATAGTTTGGTAAAAAGTTTCTATTGGAGATACACCACAAGAATCAATAAACTATGAATGTGGGCGTGTTATGCTTGGTGTGTCCATGTGAAACATTAAAAGTACAGAATGACTATGGTCAGGGTCATGGAGTCAATGAAGTCTTATGTCTTAAATGAATAAAGATGCCTCACCATTCCATGGTCTTAGGTGAGATGTGTCTAAAATTTCCAAGCCTATAGCTCCAGGGAATGTAATATGACATCCCATACCATTATTGGAAATTAATTCTTGATTTATTACATTAAATTTCGCATAATACAGATAATAATATTGAGTGGCCAAGTGTCATTAGTATATTTGGTTTAAAACACTACATCATAAAACTTGGATTCATAGACATTATTGAAACCATATTGAACATGATCTTAAATTTTTCCTTCTCTTATAAAGTAACATAGGATAACCTGGGGACATATTTAAGAGAGGGGTGAGCTATAAATCTTAGTATATGAATAAAAAATGGTGTAATAGTATGATAAAATACATGATACCCATATGGAATAAAAATGTTACATAATAGGTGATAATAATAATAACCAACAATGATACATGATATAGAATGATAGTATAAAGCCAACATGGGAATGTGGAAGCAACTCAAAATATGGAATCATAAGAAATATTCCATTTTAAAAACCAATTTATCATAACATAGGGCTCTTATGATAATCACCCACACTTTTTAAATGGAATCTCATGAGATAAAAACATTACCACTGTATGAGATAGCTATTTGGGAGCACACATCATAATCATGTCATGTATATGAAAAAAATTTCAATATATACCATATGACATAAGAATTTCCTTCAACAATATTAACACCATGATTTAAGATTATGGGTCCAATACATGGAAATCCCCAAACAAAGATTTATAGGAACATTTAGGTGAACACCTTGGAGTGGTTATCGACATGGGAATTCACTTCACAATCATTTGGCATGAAAAACATTAGTGAATTTCAGCTGAATAATGATAGTATATAATGATACATAATTTTTTCTCTAAAATAGAAAGGGATATATCTTTATTTTTAAATAAAAAGGATAATATGAGGTTTGTGTAAAAACATATACCAATATTAGGATTTTCATATCAAAAGGAATAAAATAAATAATGTTCTTGACTAAAGAGTGTATGGAGAGGATCCCTTACCAAGAGAGGGTGCTTCCAAAATTATGAGAGGAGATTCTAAAGATCTTAAGGGAACCATGTGATGGATATAGGAAGGTAAGGGAATGCTAATGACGTTCTATTAGGTTTTTTAGTGAAGAGAAATTGGATCATGGGAGGTTTTATTTAGGAAAAGAGAGCGTCGTTATTTATTATTTATTAAACCTATGTTTTGAAATCTATATAATAAATAAAAGAAAACAACAATATTTAACCTATTTTTTCCATGGTTCCATCAAAATATGAGTTTTTTCATTATTTAATGAGGACTAGAACCTAAATCATTAAAATATTACCCTTAGATATGTGTAAGGAAGTTATATTTATAATGAATCGATTTTAAATCCTTAATAAATAGTATATGTTTTGGAGTATTCATAAACGATTTATAAAAATAATAAAATAACTTCAAAGAAACTTTATTTTTAAGGGGAAAATATATTTTTCCATTTATACCATTTATGGTATATATTACCTCACTTTTGGTTCATTATGATGTCATAATAAAAACCACATATTTATACCATATTTATTTATTACCCGAAAATTCAACTATGTGGGAAAATTATGAAAAACTAAACATTGGATAATTTTTATGTGATGAATCAGAAAATAATTATATTTTTTTCCAAATAAATATATAAATATGGTAATATATATTTTTAAATAAAAATTTTCCATTTATTGAATAATACTGTCTTTTTACAATAACAATTTTATGACATTTATAAAAATTATTTTTGACATCATAAAATTACATTATCAATTATTATTGATAAATATTTTTTAATAATAAAATTCACTAAAAATATTATTTCTTTTTTAAAATTCATGAATACTTAAAAGGAAATTTCTTAATTGAAAATTCTCAATTCCTAAAAATGCAATTTTAGTTTTTTCATATGGAAATATACTTTTTAGCAAACTTTTTTTTAAAAATTTATAATTTAAAATGAATAAATATAAATATAATAATTATATAATAGAAAATAAAACATACATAATAATATTGTTAGGGTTGAGATACATAGCCATTTTCTACACTAGTGAACTCCCAAATGGTATGCATTGTGACAATGATATTTTGTTGATGTGGTTTAACAAAAATTATTTAGGTCAAAATCTATATGATTTTGAACTTATTAAACAAATGAATTATATCATTAATTATATTTCGATTTTAGCTTTAGTCTTGGTCAAGTAAAAATCCCAAAGATTATATATCTCGTATAAGCTCTGATAAATGGGCTTCATATTGTACGATTCTATTGGTCTAGGAAATCACTTCCATTTTCTGTTCCAATTGGATTTTTTATAACCCTAAATATAAAATCATCATAATTTCATTTCGAAATGGATATATTCTATCTCCGTTTTAAGATCCCACTTTTTCTTGTTTGGATGTTCAGTATTATCTCTAGTTTGAGAGTGTTGTGTGTGCATAATAATGTGGTTTATCATTCCATATCCTATTACATAAGGATTATCAAGAGGGAAATATTTGAATTTCCCATCAAAATCATCATTGATTTGGTTTTTTTTGGGTTCCGTGCATTGACTAAATCGAGAAGGAAAAGATTAAGAAACAATAACCACAGTGTGGAACCACATAATTATAAAATCCCATTTATAGGATTTGTAAATTATTACACATTATTTAATCAATGGATCCTTATGTTTATCTTAGTTCATTCATAGCCACTCTAATTTAAATCCTTAACCATGGTTCTTAAAGTGTTTTTTAATTGACAAAGCATGTCCCCTAAGAGTTTCAATCCATGTATACAACATGAACCATTTATATGAACTAGTTTTCGATCGAGTATAGCTCAATATGATGATTTTAGGGTTATTAAACCAACGTACATTAGTTCCAAATCCACATATACTTGTAGTATCCAGATATGGATGTATTTCTAGGAAACAACTCACTTTACCCATTAAAAAAATAATAGGACATTTTCTTATACTTTGACTCATACATAAAATTATTTATAAGGATATGTCCTTAGGGATCACCGTATGGTTTTCTCATTATATTTTTCAATGGTTTACAAAACTTTTCCTATGATACCAACAACATAGACCTAGGATTATCATATATAAATGTTACATCATTTTGGAAGAATATTTAATACATTAAAAAAACATTCTCAATGACCATATTTGTTTAGTGCCTTTGGAAACATGGAAACCTAAACAGTAGTACATAAGTGAACTAAATTATCTCCCACTAACTTATCCATTATTATAACCCTTATTACACACATCATAAATAATACATAACTTCTTAACACTGGGAAAGGGAATATAATAAAGGGTTCACTTATATCCTTAGTAAGGGTAAATGGAAGATATATATAAACATAATCATGAATGTAAGGGTATAAAAATAATGAAAACACATTATAAGATTATACGCTGTATATAAAATATCATAATAAACCTTCATGGGATAAATATTTTTAGTCAATAATTCATGGTTCATAAGGGAATCAAGAGCATAATCCTTGAAAGCATAACATAAGAATAATAAATGGAATTGTGATAGGCACATAATCATATTAAATGACTTCCATAGTAGTCAATGCTCACATAAAAGGATATGTTGGTGGAATATGTCCACTCCCCAAGCCATATTATTAGCCAATGTTCACTCACAATACCATCATATAAAATAAATTCCTTTACTTAATTGGATTCACACCCCATTACATAGATTTCTATCTAATGAGATATAAATATTTACTAATTGAATTTGAGGGAGATATATTTAACTTTCCAACCCTAGAAAGCATGATGTTGATGCATTGCATTATTACATTGGAAAAGATACTAGATTCAAATCCCAGGGGACCGAACAGATTAATGGTTTTGGAAAACAAGTTTACCTACATGATACCCATAATACAACGGGAAAGGAATAAAGAAAACATTATACCTAACAAAATGAGATAAATAGAATGCTTTAAACACATTCAAAGGATTATTCTTTATCACCCGGGGAAAGGAAAAAAAATAAGGGTGAGATCAAAAACTGATTAAGGGTAAGTAAAAAAGGAATAAATAATAGACTAATAAAAATAATTCAACATGGAAAGGTATGTTACTAATAATTCATTCTATTGAAATAAATGGATATGGATCACCAAGATATAGAATTAAATAAATAAATAAAACATTATATCTAATAAATAAGTTGGGAATAAAATGCATACATAGATATTGTTATATGAAAATCACATAGATTTAATGAAAAATGAAGAAGAAGGAAAATATTAATAATTGGAAATAATGTCTCAGGAACATAAAAACAACTACAATAAACATCTATCCTCCAGGAAGTTTAAATTACTCTGATATGGACATGTGATTTGTCTCATGAGAATGCTGATGCATCGTGGGTCTTACATTAACTGGTCCCCAACCAATTGGGATTACATTAAATGGTCCCCAACCCATGGTTTGAATTTCCAAATAATCCCTCATATATCAAATGACCCATTTAATAAATATACAACATTTTGAATAAAAGTTCTTATTTAATGGAAGATAAATATTTAACAATAATTCCCTAGTTCATAAAATAACTATGAAAATGTATATTGTATTTAAAAATTCTATACAGATAAAGAAATAATAATATTCAATACATGAAAATATGTATATTTATAATAAAATAAATTTATAAATGATCATAAATAATTGATTTTTTCCAGAGAATCTTATCAGTCCAAAAATAAATTGTGATTACAAAGTTAACTTATACCACTTGCTAATTGTTAATTCAAACCCACTTGGATGAGATTATACAATGTAAAACATAAAATAAAATGAATTTATATGGATTCATGATATAATATATGAAAATGGGTAGTAGATACAATAAGGACCTGGCCTTAAACATTACTTATTATTGAATTAAATGAATAATTCACATAGAGGATCTTTTCAGGTTTAGAGTTTTAGAGAATTAGATCATAAATCATGCATTACATTCCACATTTAAACAAAGTTCTTACATAAAATATAGTATTCATTTTTTCCCATCAACGGAAACATATTTAAAATAAAACACGGATTCCTTCATGACACTTCCTTGACCATATCATCACATCATGTACCTTTCCCTTGACCTGTGAAAAACATTTCAAAAACATGGGATGAGCATAAAAATCTCAATAAGGTATGTAAAAGTTAGAAATGAAAACATTATTCTATGTATGAAATCATACTTTATTCATAAAGCATAATCACATTAGTATACCTCATCAAATAAATCATAGAATTCATAAGACATAAAGGTAACTTGAGGCATTCATAACATTCTTGTGTAGGGAGTAACCCTCTTGGTTACGTTTGGAATACCCATCACTGTATATTCCCTAAATCTCTTTGGAGAAACCTTAACGTTTAACTCCTTCGCATTACCCAATGCATTGGAGAGCTATATCGGGCTCACCCGCCCATAGTTTATCACGGAACCACCCGTCTTCATAAACAATGCCCATGAACCATAACATATTCATAGCACATAACTTAAGCATAAAGTAAAGATAACATTCCCACATTTCAACAACAATATAACATTTTAATATAATGAATCCATTCTAAAAACCATTTTCAAAACCATTTAAAACATTTAATAAAGTGATTTTTGAATCAAAGTGTCCCATACCACTTTGACGTTTTTAAAATTTTAAACTATTAATATACATATAATTAAATCCTAAAAAACATTTTGAAAACATGGATATTAATGGGAAATATTTATAAGAATAAATAATTAAAACATTTAAAAGGATATTTAAGTTAAAGGGTTTTTAACAAAATTAGAGACACTTGAATAATGTAATTGAGGAATAACATTTAATCAAAACGTAATATCATGAGAATAAATGGATTCATGATATAATAATCCAAGGGACAGTATATACACCATATAAGAGTGAATTGGTGCATAACAACAATGAAGTCTCAATAGAAATGTAAAATGAGATGAAATCCCTTATAAAGAATGTATCCTTAAATTAAAGATAAATCAATCTCATAATTATCTGTGACAAATATAAATACACCCAATATATGTGGATTTTAAGTGTAAAAGAATCAGAGGTCATTCACACATATTATAAGGATGACATATTCAATAACTATTTGTTGAACCCAAAGAATTCAAAATTGGGTTAAGAAGTTCCCTAAGTAAAATTTGACACCAAACAGCGTCACTTTAAAATTCATAAAATTAGTTGATGAGAGGGAAAATGGTATATCATAACTTGGACATAAAATTTAAATCTATAAGGATATATAATAAATTATCTAAATATAAAAATATTTAAATTAAAATACATAACAAAATAAGTTTTTTTAAAAGATGGTGAAAGGTTCCCTTACCGATTTAGGAAACTTTCGAAATGTACACCCCATGAAAGAAGGGTCATAAAATGAAGATGTAACTACCCATAAATGAGAGTATAGTATAAAAATATTAATATAATAGAAATTAAATACACCAAAAAAAGGATATAGTTTCCAATTTAGCATGAATCTCCTAAGAATAAAAAGTGAGATAAAAATCCCCTTATGAAAATTTGGCAGCCTAACGACGCCACATAAAACATCCAAAAATGGATTGATGAGATAAAATAGGGTCTCTCATAATGTTAACATAAAATCTAAATCAAGAGGAATATAAAATAACTTCCCCCAACATAGGAAAGAGGAGATTAATGTATGTTACATAAAAAATAGTACATAAAAATAAATAGAGAGGTAGGATCCCTTACGAAAATTCGGCAGCCTAACGGCGCCACATAAAAATTATTAAAATGAATTGATGAGAGTATGAGGGGGTAACTCATCATATGAAAATACAAATTACATTATGGTGAATATTAAATAACATCCTCCAACATAACAACATGGATCATAAATGAAATGACATAAAATAGGGTACTTGAAAAGAAAGAGAGAGGTTAGATCCCTTACGAAAATTCGGCAGCCTAACGACACCAATCAAAACTTCCAAAATGGATTGATGAGGGAAAATAGGTTGTCTCATCATATGAAAATAAAAAATTACTGTAATAGTAATATAAAAGGACATCCCAATCATTATAAATATGATCTTAAAAGGAATGACATAAAAGAGTATACTTAAAAAGAAATAGAGGGGTAGGATCCCTTACCTCGGGTCCGACTTGACTCGATCGTTCTTTAACCTCCTGAATAATAAACTTGAGTTAATTTATACTTTCTTAAGAACCATTTTCAAGTTAATTATTCCTTTTATATCACTTATTACAATGTTATGAACACTATGTAATTTTTTAAGTTAATAATGGTCGTTTTGTCGATCATTACTACTTGAGTCAAAAATAAACTTTTATAATTACAAGTTTGTTCATGGGGTAAAATATCCATTATATCCAGAATTATATTGATTATTTAGATATCATATATATCATATATATCCATTATATACATGCATTTATAATATTACATAACATTTAGAGGTAAGAAATGAAATGCACCATTCATGGAGACGGTAAGTCGTAGGTACGCATGAACGCTACTTCCATTTCAATTTCATATTTAATGGAATTTAAACATAATGATACATAATATTATTATAATTCCAGTATGGAATCATATATAATATCATTAAATCTATCATTTATATGAACCACATATGGTATAAACGAATCAAATCACTTTGAGGGGGCGGTAGTCCGCACTTCCTAAAATGAAGATATCACATTTACCCATAATGGAAAAAATAAAGGTATGTCAAAAATGAAAAATAAAGAAGCTTAAGGAAAACATTAACATATTATATATCATACATAAATATATTGACATCTTAATGGCCAACTTTGAAGGTGTTAAAAGAATATTCAACAATCATCGTTTCGTGAGGCAGAAATTCACCATCCAGAGAAACAATATGTTATTTAAACATTATATGTAGGTGTGTGTAAGTGTAGCTCGAATAATTATTATAAAAACATCCTAGTATATTTAAGATACTGAATTTTTTATAAAATAAATTAATAAAAAGAGTTTATGGGGTTGGAGAAGCAAAATAAAACAAAAGAACACAAGTGATGACATTACCTTAAAATCGGGTAACTCCTCTTGGTTTGACCAAAAAGGGTTTCATGAAGAGAATTATGCCAAAGGTGAGGCTTCTATAATGTGGAGAGGGATTTGGAGAGACAAAATAATCATATCATGGCCGAGCCAAAGGCTTTAGAGGTGTGGGTAAGGAGGTAGAGTGGGGGCCTTTTATAAGAGGATAGGAGGGGCACTTTTGGAAAGGTATAAAATGTTACTTTATTTTCAAATGTGTTTTGGATTTTAAAGGTCCCACATTGATATATTTTAAGGATAACGTGATAATATTTCCAAATCCACACATCCAATAGTTTTTTTAAATGAGTAGGTCGTAGATTTTACATTATCTTTTCATTTTATTTAAATCGTTAAATAATGAGGTAATCGCTGCATCATCATGATATAATATATAATTTATTTTATTTAATATCTAAAAATTATTAAAAAAATTCTATGATGTATGAAATCTCTTTATATTTCCAATGAATATTTATAGTCAAAAATATGACTTGTATAACCCCATGTAAAAATTGTTTTAGTAAAATAATACATGTTTGTGTCATTTTTACTTTTACTTTAAATAAAAGGAATTAATGTCATTATCTTACCCAAGTGGCTCCATTGGGTCCCAAAAATAGACCCATCATTTGTATTGGTCGGCCATGACTCATACAATAGATTTAGGACAAGTTTCAAGGTCATTTCTTAACATTAAAACATTATTTTTACCTTAAATTACACTAATTACCTCTAATCGCGATTAAAAACTTAAAAGTTACTATTCACCAAAAAATTATTTTAATCCCATTGAACCACATTTTACATCCTAATGAAAACCATGTATGTTGGATTTTTGAAATTCAAAACACAGAGCTGGTAAAATTTCATTTAAACAAAAAATTAGTTTTTTAAGTACCACTTAGTGGTTTCACTATTCATCAAAAATTCAAGTTTTTCAGAAAAATACCAAAAATTCACCCTAAGATATATTTGATATTCCCAAATCAAAAATGATGTCTATTTTATAAAATTAAAAACATATAAGTTACATTAATTAATTTAATAGTTCATTCCTGCTGTCAGAACAAATAGCGTGTTTTTATGAAACAATATATATCAAAAGATTGACACTAGTTTAAGTCCAATTTCAATGTGAAATTAATTCCAATGACCAATATTGGATTAAATGGTAAAAATATATTCTAATTTCACTTTAAAACCAATTCAAAATATAATCTAATCATATAAATAAATTAGATTAAAAAGAGGTTTTGAATTAAAATACAACATTTTTCACTATTCATTAAAAAATGAACTTTATTGGAAAAATAACAAAAGTTTACACAAAGTGAATTTTGATGTCCCGATTCTAAAGAAGAATTTTATTTTGTCAAATATAACACACAAAATTTTCAAAAAGTGTATTTAAAATAGTTTTTCCATCAAAAGGCGGTTAATTGACACTTTAAAGAATATTAGAATGTTTACGCTTAAAATTGGATTCATTCGCATTTTTAATCCTCTAACATTTATTTTAAAAAGTAAAAATACTTTAAAAACATATATCATCATTTTTTATTCAGTCCTGTTCATTCCCTCCATTACAACGGCTAGGCGTTAACTATTATTATATTATTATATTATTAATGTGCAACGTAAGATTTCAAAGAAACTCGTTGTTTCGTATTGGGTATGCCATCGAGCATAGTATTACCTTTAAAGTAGTATTAACATTTTATTAACAAATATTGATAAAGATTAGAATGTAATATTATTTATTTACCTG
Source organism: Viscum album (assembly GCA_963277665.1). NCBI lineage: Eukaryota > Viridiplantae > Streptophyta > Magnoliopsida > Santalales > Viscaceae > Viscum > Viscum album. The sequence goes on along the minus strand of OY728128.1, from coordinate 1,806,804,980 downwards.
GGATGTTATATCCTTGCCCCCTTTTTGGAATTTTGTCCTCGGAATTTCACAATTGGGCTTGGAAACTTCATTGAAAGTCCCACATCGGAACAAGAGTCAGTAAAACTATCACTTTAAAAGAATGGGAGAGAAGTAAAAAAGGTCACCCAAGTTAACCCATACTAGGATTACAAGTTTGAAAATATGGATATTGAAGGAAAATAAAGGGTCATGTTCTGATGGAGAGTGATAGTAAACATGTCTATGAGAAAGTTAACGACAATAAAATCACAAACATGTGGTGGCTTAAAAGGTATTCAATTCCCCAGTAGGAAAATTTAATTGAAAACATTTTTTTAAGTTAATTTTCATTGAGGAATTTATTTTTGATCTTAAGGAAACATACTTACTTCTCATGTTGACTTTCAACATTTACTAGATTTCTTACACAAACTCATACTTTCCCTAAATGACGATTATTTAGGAAGACTTGTTCGCATTAAGAGTACTATAATCAACTTCTTGAAAATCACCTAATCCCAAAAATAGAACTATATGTTTCCCATATCATTAGATATCAACCAAAACCAAACTAAAAAGTTTAGTACGAGATTAGATAATACCCAAAAAGAATATTGTTTTACAAAAAATAAAAATGACCCCTAATATCCAAATTTTTTTAAAAAAACCCAAAGTTCAAAAAAGACCATTCAATAAACATCTATCCATAAAATTATTCAAATTAAACCCAACTAATATTAAAATGCAAATATTTGTAGGATTTAATCCCATATTCTCCCAAGGTACAAATTAACATTTATCTCCAAATAACATCAGTTGCTCTTAACTTCTCATACTGAAAAGTTATTAACCTAATCACATATCTTCCATGATAGGTTAATAATTTCCATATATTACCCAAAATCAACTTACTCTTGATTCATAAAATCATATAACTAAAAAAATTATTCAAACTAACTAGGGACTTCATGTAGTCCAGTGGTAGGTGATAAATGCCAGTCGCACTTTGATTGTGGGTTCGATTCCCGAAGCTTTGTCCGACGTGATGGGTTTTCACATAGTCTGTGTGTTGTCCTTTTTCCAAAACTATATAATTCTTATAACGTTCCCCAAAACGAGATAAAATCTTCAAAAATAACAATAACATAATTTAACCTCAATTTTATCTCATGTCATTCATATTCCATCATAACATATAGTAACCCATAATTACCTCAAAAGTAAGGATCATATAAACCCTAATGGTTACCTTTATAATTATTACCTGAACGTCCATGTCGAATTGGTTATCTCGTACATAATGCATTAGAGAAATCACCAAGGTTCAAGTGGTTGATCATGACTCTTGATAGTTGGTTTAGAATAACCATGAGATTTCTAATTGAATTCCCCATTTCATCCAGTCTCTTAATCAGAGAACAACCACAGTTTCCTTCAAACCCTTTGTCACTTGTGTGCCTGCTAGATCCATCCATTTACTAAAACCAGAAAGGTCAGTGTGAGTATATCAGTAAAATCATAATATAATAAAGAGGAAGATAAACACCAAGATATACTTATCCAAGTTATCTCAAACTCATTCTAACTTTCAAAAAAACAATGAATCAATCTAATATACTAACCATTGTGTTTAAACACAACTTTTCACTTTTTCTAAAACAACACTCTAACCTCTAAAGTTATCTAAACTGACCATTTATACCAACATGTAGGACTCGGCCTTACACATTACTTATTATTTAATTAAATGAATAATTCACATAGATGATCTTTTTAGGTTTATATTTTTATATAATTTGATCATAAATCATGCATTACATTCCACATTTAAACAAAGTGGTTACATAAAATATGGTATTAATTTTTTCCCATCGACGGAATCATATTTAAAACAAAACCTGGATTCCTTCATGACACTTCCTTGACCCTATCATCAAATTATGTACCCTTGACCTGTGAAAAATATTTCAAAAACTTGGGATGAGCATAAAAAGCTCAATAAGGGATGTAAAAGTATGAAATAAAAACATTATTCCATGTATGAAATCATACTTTACTCATAAAACATAACCACTTTAACATACTTCATCAAATAAATCATAGAAATCATAATACATAAAGGTAACTTGAGGCATTAATAACATTCTTACGTAGGTACTAACCCTATTGGTTACGTTTGGAATACCCATCATAGTATATTCCCTAAATCTCTTCAGAGAAACCTTAACGTTTAACTCCTTCACATTACCCAATGCATTGGAGAGCTATATCATGCTCATCTGCCCTTAGTTTATCACGGAACCACCCGTATTTATAAAAAATTTCCAAGAACCATAACATAATCATAGCACATAACTTATGCATAAAGTAAAGATAACATTCCCACATTTCAATAACAATATAACATTTTATGATAATGAATCCATTCTAAAAACCATTTTCAAAACCATTTAAAACATTTAATAAAGTGATTTTTGAATCAAAGTGTCCCATACCACATTGAATTTTTTAACATTTTAAACCATTAATATCCATATAATTAAATCCTTAAAACCATTTTGAAAGCATGGATATTAATGAGAAATATTTATAATAATAAATCATTAAAACATTTAAAATGATATTTTAGTTAAAGGGTTTTAAACAAAATGAGAGACACTTGAATACTATAATTGAGGAATAACATTTAATCAAAACTTTATAAAATCATGAGAATAAATGGATTCATGATATAATTCCAATGGACAGTATATACACCATATAAGAGTGAATTGTTTCATAACAACAATGAAGTCTCAATAGAAATGTAAAATGCGATGAAATCCCTTATAAAGAATGTATCCTTAAATTAAAGATAAATCAATCTCATAACAATGTGTGAAAAATATAAATAAACCCAATATAAGTGGATATTATGTGTAAAACAATCAAATCTCATTCACACATATTCAAATGATGACATATTCAATAACTACATGTTGAACCCAAAGAAAACTAAATTGGGTTAAGAAGTTCCCATGGTAAAATTCGACATCCTAATGACGTCACTTTAAAATTCATAAAATTAGATTATAAGAGAGAAAATGTCATCTCATCACTTGGACATAAAATTTACATCTACAAGGATATAGAAGAACATATCCCGACATAAAAATATGTAAATTAAAAGACATAACAAAAGAAGTCTTTTAAAAAGAGCAGGGTGAAAGGTTCCCTTACCGATTTGGGAAACTTTTGAAACATACACCCCATGAAAGAAGGTTCATACAATGAAGATGTAACTACACCTAAATGAGTTTATATTATAAAAATAGTAAAATAATGGGCAGTACATACACCACACAAAAGGAAATAGTGACCAATGTATCATGAATCTCACAGGAATAAAAAGTGAGCTAAAAATCCCCTTATGAAAATTCGGCAGCCTAACGGCGCCACATAAAACTTCCAAAAAAGGATTGATGAAATAAAATAAGGTCTCTCATAATATTAAAATAAAATTTACAGAAATATTAATTTAAAAGAACTTCCCCCAACATAGGAAAGAGGATCTTAAAGTAAGTTACATAAAAAGATTACTTAAAAATAAAGGGAGAGGTAAGATCCCTTATGAAAATTCGGTAGCCTAACGGCGCCACATAAAAATTCTTAAAATGAATTGATGAGAGAAAGAGGGGGTAACTCATAATATGAAAATAAAAATTACATTTTTTTGAATATTAAAGACCACCCTCCAACATAAGAACATGGAGAAAAAATGAAATGACATAAAAGAGGGTACTTGAAAAGAAAGATAGAGGTTGGATCCCTTATGAAAATTCGGCAGCCTAACAGTGCCACTCAAAACGTCCAAAATTGGTTGATGAGAAAAAATAGGGTGTCTCATAATATGAACATAAAAAATTATAGTAACAGTAATATAAAAGAACATCCCAATCATTAGAAAGTTGAGATTTAAAGGAATGACATAAAAGAGTATACTTAAAAAGAAAGAGAGGGGTATGATCCCTTTCCTCGGGTCCGACTTGACTCGATCATTCTTTAACCTCCTAAATAATAAACATGAGTTAATTTATACTTGATTAGGAAAATTTTCATGTTAATTATTTTTTTTATATCACTTATTACCATGTTATGAACACTATGTAATTATTTAAGTTAATAAGGGTCGTTTTGTCAATCAATGCTACTTGAGTCAAAAATAAACTCTTTATAATTACAAGTCTGTTCTTGGGGTAAAATATCCATTATATACATAATTATATTCATTATTTAGATATCATATATATAATATATATCCATTATATACATGCATTTATATAATTACATAACATTTAGAGGTAAGAAATGAAATGCACCGTCCATGGAGAAGGTAAGCCGTACGTAAGCATGAACGCTACTTCCATTTCTATTTCATATTTAATGGAATTAAAACATATTGATACACAATAGTATTATAATTCCAGTATGGTATAATATATAATATCATTAAATCTATCCTTTATACATTCCACATATGGTATTAACGAATCAAATCACTTTGAGGGGGCGGTAGTCCGTACTTCCTAAAATAAAGATATCGCGTTTACCCATAATGGAAACCATTAAGGTATGCGATAAATGATAAATACAGAATCTTAAGTAAAACATAAACATATTATATAGAATATATAAATATAGTGACATCTTAATGGACACATTTGAAGGTGTTAAAAAAATATTGAACAATCATCGTTTCGTGAGGCAGAAATTCACCATCCATAGAAACAGTATCTTCTTTAACCATTAGATGTAGGTGTGTGTAAGTTTAGCTTGAATACATATTATAAAAACATACTAGTATATTTAAGATACTGAAGTATTTACAAAAGAAATGAATAAAAAAGTTTAGGGGGTTGGAGAAGCAAAATAAAACAAAAGAACACAAGTGAAGACATTACCTTAAAATTGGGTAACTCCTCTTGGTTTGAACCAAAAGAGTTTCATGAAGAGAATTATTCTAAATGTGAGGCTTCTAGGATGAGGATAGGGACGTGGAGAGACAAAATGATCAGATCTTGGCCGATCCAAAGGCTTTATAGGTGTGGGTAAGGAGGTAGAGGTGGGGGCCTTTTATAAGAGGAGAGGAGGGGCACTCTTGGAAAGGTATAAAATGTTACTTTATTTTCAAATGTGTTTCAAATTTTAAAGGTCCCAAATTGATGTATTTCTAGGATAATGTGATAATAGTTCGAAGTCCACACATAAAATAGGTTTTTGAAATGTTTAGGTCTTATAGTTTACATTATCTTTTCATTTTATTTAAATCGTTAAATAATGAGGTAATTGCTTCATCATCATGATGTCATATATAATTTAATTTATATAATGTCTAAAAATTATAAAAAAAATAATATGATGTTGGAAATAAATTTTTCTATACAATGAATATTTATAGTAAAAAATCTGACTTGTAAAACCCCATGTAAAAAAGAGTTTTAGTAAAACAATACATGTTTGTGTCATTTTTACTTTTACTTTAAATAAAAGGCATTAAAGTCATTATCTTACCCAAGTGGATCCATGGGGTCCCAAAAATCTACCCATGGGTTTTCTTGGTCGTCCATGACTCATCCAATATGGTTAGGACAAGTTTCAAGGTCATTCCATAATATTAAAACATTATTTTTACCTTAAATTACACTAATTACCTCTAAATGCGATTAAAAACTTAAGAGTTACTATTCACCAAAAAATTATTTTAATTCTATTGAACCACATTTTACTTCCTAATAAAAACCATGTATGTCTGATTTTTGAAATTCAAAACACAGAGGTGGTAAAATTTCATTTAAACGAAAAATCGGTTTTTTAAGTACCACTTAGTGGTTTCACTATTCATCAAAAATTCAAGTTTTTCAGAAAAATACCAAAAATTCACCCTAAGATATATTTGATATTCAGAATTAAAAAATGATGTCTATTTTAAAAAATTAAAAACATATAAGTTAAATTAATTAATTTAATAATTAATTCACGCTGTCAGAACAAATAGCGTGTTTTTATGAAACAATATATATCAAAAGATTGACACTACTTTAAGTCCAATTTCAAAGTGAAATTAATTAAAATGACCAATATTGGATTAAATGGTAAAAATATATTCTAATTTCACTTTAAAACTAATTCAAAATATAATCTAATCATATAAATAAATCAGATTAAAAAGTGTTTTTGAATTAAAATACAACATTTTTCACTATTCATTAAAAAATGAACTTTATCATAAAAATACCAAAAATTTACACAAATAAATTTTGATGTCCCGATTCTAAAGAAGATTTTGATTTTGAAAAATATAACACATAAAATTGTTTAAAAGTGGATTTAATAGAGGTTCTCCATCAAAAGGCAGTTAATCGACCCTTTAAAGAATATTAGAACGTTTACTCTTAAAATTGGATTCATTCTCATTTTTAATCCTCTAACATTTATTGTAAAAGTTAAAAATATTTTACAAACATATATAATCATTTTTTAGTCAGTTCTGTTCATTCCCTCCATTACAACAGCTAGGCGTTAACTATTATAATATTATAATATTATTAGTGTGCAACATAATATTTCAAAGAAACTCATTGTTGTGTATTGGGTACGCCATCGAGCATAGCATTCCCTTTAAAGTAGTATTAACATTTTATTCACAAATATTTATAAACAATAGAATTTAATATTTTTTATTTACCTGGGATGTTACATCCTTACCCCCTTTTGGGAATTGCGTCCTCGCAATTTCAAAATTGGGTTTGTAAACTTAATTGAAAGACCCACATCGGAACAAGAGTCAGTAAAACTATCACATTAAAAGAATGGGAGAGAATTACAAAGGTCACCCTAGTTAACCCATACGAGGATTCCAAGTATGAAAATATGGATATGGAGGAAATAAAAAAGGGTCATGTTCTGATGGAGAGTGATAGTGAACATGTCTAGGAGAAATTTAACAACAAGAATATCACAAACATGTGGGGGTTAAACGGTATTCAGTTCCCTAGTAGGAAAAGTTAATATAAAACATTTTTGTTTTAAGTTACTTTTCATAGAGGAATTTATTTCTTATCTTAAGGAAATATACTTACTTGTCATGTTGACTTTCAACATTTACTATATTCCTTACACAAACTCATACATTCCCCAAATGACGAGTATTTAAGAAGACTTGTTCGCATTAAGAGTACTATAATCAACTTCTTGAGAATCAACCAATCCAAAAAAGAGAACTATATACTTCCCATGTCTTTATATATCAACCAAAACCAAACCAAAAAGTTAGTACGAGATCATATAATACCCAAAAAGGATTTTTTTTACAAAAAAGAAAAACTACTCCTAATATCCAAAATTTGCCAAACAAAACCCAAAGTTCAACAAAGACCATTCAATAAACATCTATCCATAAAATTATTCAAAGTAAACCCAACTAAGACTGATACCAAAATATTTGAAGGATTTAATCACATAGTCTCCCAATGTACAAATTAACATTTATCTCCAAATAACATCAGTTGCTCTTAACGTCTCATACTGAAAAGTAATTAACCTAATCACATATCCTCCATGATAGGTTAATAATTTCCATATATTATCCAAATTCAACTTACTCTTGATTCATGAAATCATCTAACTAAAAAAATTAGTCAAACTAACCATGGACTTCACATAGTCCAGTGGTAGGCGATAAATACCAGTCGCACTTTGGTTGTGGGTTCGATTCCCGCATCTTTGTCTGACGCGATGGGTTGTCACATGGTCTGCGTGTTTCCCTTTTTCCAAAACAATATAATTCTGAAAACATTCCCCGAAATGAGATAAAATCTTCAAAAATAACCATAACATAATTTAACCTCATGTTTATCTCATGTCATTCATATTCCATCATAACGTATAGTAACCCATAATTACCTCAAAAGTAAGGATCATATAAACCCTAATGGTTACCTTTATAATTATTACCTGAACATCCATGTCGAGTTGCTTCTCTCATACATAATGCATTATAGAACTCACCAAGGTTCAAGTGGTTGATCACGAATCTTGATAGTTGGTTTGGAATAACCACGAGATTTCTCATTGAATACCCCATTTCATCCAATCTCTTAATCAGAGAACCACCATAGTTTCCTTCAAACCCTTTGTCACTTGTGTGCCTGCTAGATCCATCCATTTACTAAAACTAGAAAGGTCAGTGTGAGTATATCAGTAAAATAATCATATAATAATGAGGAATATAAACACCAAGATATACTTATCCAAGTTATCTCAAACTCATTAAAACATTAAAAAAACAATGACTCAATCTAATATACTAACCATTGTGGTCATACACAACTTGTCACATTTTCTTAAACAACTCTCTAACCTCTAATGATATCTAAACTGACCTTTGATACCAACTATAAGGACCCATCCTTAAACATTAGTTATTATTTAATTAAATGAATAATTCACATAGAGTATCTTTTTAGGTTTAGAGTTTTAGAGAATGAGACCATAAACCATTCATTACATTCCACATTTAAACAAAGTGGTTACATAAAAGATAGAATTCATTTTTTCCCATTGACGGAAACATATTTAAAATAAAACACGGATTCCTTCATGACACTTCCTCGACCCTATCATCACATCATGTAACTTTCCCTTGACCTATGAAAAACATTTAAAAAAATTGGGATGAGCATAAAAAGCTCTATAAGGGATGTAAAAGTACGAAATGAAAATATTATTCCATGTATGAAATCATACTTTACTCATAAAACATAATCACTTTAACATACCTCATCAAATAAATCATAGAAATCATAAGACATAAAGGTAACTTGAGGCATTCATAACATTCTTACATAGGTATTAACCCTATTGGTTACGTTTGGAATACCCATCAAAATATATTCCTTAAATCTCTTCGGAGAAACCTTAACGTTTAACTCCTTCACATTACCCAATGCATTGGAGAGCTATATTGGGCTCACCTGCCCTTAGTTTATCACGGAACCACCCGTCTTCATAAACAGTTCCCCAGAACCATAACATAACAATTTCACATAACATAAGCATAAAGTAAAGACAATATTCCCATATTAGAATAACAATATAAAATTTTAATATAATGAATCCATTCTAAAAACCATTTTCAAAACCATTTAAAACATTTAATAAAGTGATTTTTGAATCAAAGTGCCCCATACCACTTTGATGTTTTTAAAATTTTAAACCATTAATATCCATATAATTAAATCCTTAAAACCATTTTGAAAACGTGGATATTAATGAGAAATATTTATAAGAATAAATCTTTAAAACATTTAAAATGATATTTTAGTTAAAGGGTTTTAAACAAAATGAGAGACACTTGAATACTATAATTGACGAATAACATTTAATAAAAACATTATAATATCATGAGAATAAATGGATTCATGATATAATATTCCAAGGGATAGTATATACACCATATAAGATTGAATTGGTGCATAACAACAATGATGTCTCAATAAAAATGTAAAATGAGATGAAATCCCTTATAAAGAATGTATTCTAGAATTTAAGATAAATCAATCTCATAATTATTTGTGACAAATATAAAAACACCCAATATAATTGGATATTAAGTGTAAAACAATCAAAGTTAATTCACACATATTCAAAGGATCAAATATTCAATAACTACATGTTGAACCCAAAGAAATCAAAATTGGGTTAAGAAGTTCCCTTGGTAAAATTCTACAGCCTAACAGCGTCACTTTAAAATTCATAAAATTAGTTGATGATAGAGAAAATGTTATCTCATCACTTTGAAATAAAATTTACATCTATAAGTATATATAAGAACATATCCCAACATAAAAAGATGTAAATTAAATGACATAACAAAAGAAGAGGGTGAAAGGTTCCCTTACCGATTTGGGCAACTTCCGAAACGTACACCCCATGAAAGAAGGGTCATACAATGAAGATGTAACTACCCATAAATGAAATTATATTATACAAATAGTAAAATAATGGGCATTAAATACACCACAAAAAAGGAAATAGTGGCCAATGTAGCATAAATATCACATGAATAAAAAGTGAGACAAAAAACCCCATTATGAAAATTCGGAAGCCTAACGGCGCCATATAAAACTTTCAAAAAATGGATTGATGAGATAAAATAGGGTCTCTCATCATATTGAAATAAAATTTACAGAAATAGGAATATAAAAGAACTTCCCCCAACATAGAATATAGGAGCTTAAAGTAATTTACATAAAAAGAGTACTTAAAAATAAAGACAGAGGTAGGATCCCTTACGAAAATTCGGCAGCCTAACGGCGCCACATAAAAATTATTAAAATGAATTGATGAGAGTAATAGGGGGTAACAAAGCATATGAAAATAAAAATTACATTATGGTTAATATTAAAGAACATACTACAACATAAAAACATGGAGCATAAATGAAATGACATAAAATAAGGTACTTGAAAAGAAAGAGAGAGGTTGGATACCTTACTAAAATTCGGCAGCCTAACGGCGCCACTCAAAACTTCCAAAATGGATTGATGAGAGAAAATATGGTGTATCATCGTATGAAGATAAAAAATTACAGTAATAGTAATATAAAATAACATCCCATTCATTAGAAATATGATCTTAAAAGGAATGACATAAAAGAGTATACTTAAAAAGAAAGAGAGGGGTAGGATCCCTTACCTCGGGTCCGACTTGACTCGATCATTCTTTAACCTCCTGAATAAAAAAAATTAGTTAATTTCTACTTGATTAAGAACATTTTTAAAGTTAATTATTCCTTTTATATCACTTATTACGATGTTATGAACACTTTGTAATTATTTAAGTTAATAATGGTCGTTTTGTCGATCATTGCTACTTGAGTCAAAAATAAACTCTTTATAATTACAAGTTTGTTCATGGGGTAAAATATCCATTATATCCAGAATTATATTCATTATGTATATATCATATATATCATATATATCCATTATATACATGCATTTATATTATTACATAACATTTAGAGGTAAGAAATGAAATGCGCCGTTCATGGAGATCGTAAGCCGTACATACGCATGAACGCTACTTCCATTTCTATTTCTTAATTAATGGAGTTAAAACATAATGGTACATAATAGTATTATAATTACTGTATGGTAACATATATAATATCATTAAATATATCCTTTATATGTACCACATATGGTATTAACAAATCAAATCACTTTGAGGGGGCGGTAGTCCGCACTTCCTAAAATGAAGATATCACGTTTACCCATAATGGAAACCATAAAGGTATTCCATAAATGAAAAATACAGAAGCTTAAGGTAAACATAAACATATTATATATCATATATAAATATAGTTACATCTTAATGAACTCCTTTGATGGTTTTAAAATAATATTGAACAATCATCATTTCGTGAGGCAGAAATTCAGCATCCACAGAAACAATTTTTTCTTTAAAAATTAGATATAGGTGTCTGTAAGTGTAGCTCTAATCCTTATTATAACAACATCCTAGTATATTTACGATAATTGAGTTGTTAAAAAAGAAATTAATTAAAATAGTTTATGGGGTTGGAGAAGCAAAATAAAACAAAAGAACACAAGAGAAGACATTACCTTAAAATTGGGTAACTCCTCTTGGTTTGAACCAAAAGGGTTTCATGAAGATAATTTTCCAAAGGTGAGGATTTTAGGATGAGTAGAAGGATGTGGAGAGACAAAATGATCAGAGATTGGCCGAGAAAAAGGCCTTAGAGGTTTGGGTAAGGAGGTAGAGGTGGGGTCCTTTTATAATAGGAGAGGAGGGGCACTCTTGGAAAGGTATAAAATGTTACTTTATTTTCAAATGTGTTTCGGATTTTAAAGGTACAAAATTTATGTATTTCGAGTCTAAGGTAATAATATTTCTAAATACAACAATATAATAGGTTTTTTACATGTGTAGGTCTTAGATTTTACATTATCTTTTCATTTTATTTAAATCGTTAAATAATGAGGTAATCACTGCATCATCATGATGTCATAAATAATTTAATTTATTTAATGTCTAAAAATAATAAAAAAATACTATGATTTAGGAAATCTATATATCTTTCCAATGACTATTTATAGTAAAAATATCTGACTTGTATAACCCCATGTAACAATTTGTTTAGTAAAACAATACATGTTTGTGTCATTTTTACTTTTACTTTAAATAAAAGGCATTAATGTCATTATATTACCCAAGTGGCTCCATGGGGTCCCAAAAATCAACCCATGGGTTGTCTTGGTCGTCCATTACTCATCCTATAGTGTTAGGACAATTTTCAAGGTCATTTCATAATATTAAAACATTATTTTTACCTTAAATTACACTAATTACCTCTAATCACGATTAAAACCATAAAATTTACTATTCACCAAAAATTTATTCTAATACCATTGAACCACATTTTATATCCTAATGAAAACCATGTATGTCGGATTTTTGAAATTCAAAACACAGAGGTAGTAAAATTTCATTTAAATGAAAAATCAGATTTTTAAGTACCACTTAATGGTTTCACTATTCATCAAAAATTCTAGTTTTTTAGAAAATACCAAAAATTCACCCTAAGCTATATTTGATATTCCAAATTCAAAAATAATTTCTATTTTAAAAAATTCAAAACATATAAGTTACATTAATTAATTTAATAATTAATTCCTGCTTTCAGAACAAATAGCGTGTTTTTATGAAACAATATATATCAAAAGATTAACACTAGTTTAAGTCCAATTTCAAAGTGAAATTAATTCTAATGACCACTATTGGATTAAATGGTAAAAATATATTCTAATTTCACTTTAAAACCAAATTAAAAGATAATCAAATCATATAAATAAATTAGATTAAAAATAGGTTTTGAATTAAAATACAACATTTTTCACTATTCATTAAAAAATGAACTTTATTGGAAAAATACCAAAAATTTACACAAAGTAAATTTTGATGTCCCGATTCTAAAGAAAATTTTATTTTGTCAAATATAACACATAAAATTGTCAAAAAGTGGATTTAAAAGAGGTTCGCCATCAAAAGGCGGTTAATCGACCCTTTAAAGAATATTAGAATGTTTACGCTTAAAATTGGATTCTTTCACATTTTTAATCCTATAACATTTATTGTAAAAAGTTAAAATATTTGAAAAACATATCTAATCATTTTTTTAGTCAGTTATGTTCATTGCCTCCGTTACAACGGCTAGGCATTAACTGTTATAATATTATTATATTATTAGTGTGCAACATAAGATTTCAAAGAAACTCGTTGTTGCGTATTGGATACACCAGAGAGCATAGAATTCCCTTAAAAGTAGTATTAACAGTTTCTTCACAAATATTGATAAACATTATAATTTAATATTATTTATTTTCCTTTGATGTTATAGATACACCACACAATATAAGTGAGTTATGAATATGATATTGATCTCATAGAAGTAAATAATGAGATAAAAATCCCTTACTGTGAGTATGACATGTCATGTGTGTATTTATATTCCTAAATAATAAAATTATGTTAATTATTTAAATGATTAAGAACCATTTTAATATTTATAATTACCTTTATTTAACTTATTACTATTTTTAAACAACTACACAATCAATTAACAACAACTGTTTTGACAATATTTGGTTTATGTGCCAAAAATGGCTTTGGTAGGTAAACATTGGTCAAAGGGTTCATTATATAAACATATCTAGAATAATAATCATGAAATAACTATAATATTTATATATAAATTATAGTTTTAAATACAATCCTGATAGATGGTTATAAAAAATGAACCAACATTACAATCATCAAGATGGTAGGTCTTGCGTACTCAGGAGTAACTTTCCCATTTTTCAATGATCGCTATGGAATGAAGGTAATTAACACTATATATTATAATAAATTTAATTATATCATAAAAAATTTATTTAATAATATGTAATTATATATATTATTATTGTGATTTGGAAGGAATCACATCGTGTCGAGGAGGCGGTAGTCTACACATTCATGACTGAGTTTATCACTTTTTAGTGTGTGAGAAGGGTAAAAAATAAAATGATATATTGTATTTATTGAAACATAAATATTACCTGAACATCATATAGATATCATTTTATATAACTTATAATTAATGAAAACCATCTTTTATACATTCCATGTATATCGTGAATGACTCACATCACTTTGAGTAGGCAGCAGTCCACACTTCCTCACACGATGTTATCGTATTTCCACAAAATGAAAATTATAATGACTTTTTTATACAATAAAAAAATGATAATAAATAAAAAATAAGCATCATATATAGAAAATATATAAATATAATTTCCATTATAATTCCCAACCATGAATGGTGATAAATGATCAATCATCCTTTCATGGGGTGGTAGTTCATTGTACATGAATGGTGAGTTTATTAACCATTATATGGAAGTGTATGTGAAAAAATTATAATAAAAACATATTATTATATTTATGATACTATGTTAATTATATAGTAATGGAAAGATATAATTTGAGTTGGTGATGAATGAAAATAAAACAAAGGAGCTAGAGGAAGTATGTTACCTCATATTCGGGTAACACCTTTTGGTTTTCACCAAAGGGATTCTTTGGATATATTTATTCCAAAATTGAGGCTTCTAGGATGAGTTTATGGATTTTGGGATACTTTGTGGATTTATTTTGTATGATTAAAAGTGTATTGAGAGCTGTGAGGATGGAGAAGAGTGAATACCTTTTTATAATGGAAGGGGAGTGTTATTCTTATGAATACCAAAAGGTATACATTATTAGGAGGAATCCCATGCTTAATGTGCATAAAAAATGGGATAATGATGGATTAAATGGAAAAAATGGTCTATATAAACTTCTAAAAAAATACGTTCATTTTTATAATTATTTCCTTAACATCTACCTTTCCCCAATTTTATCATTTTGTTTTTTATTAAAGTAACTATTTTTCGAACCTATGTAATTTTACCATTAAGACTAAATTAAAGTTATATTTATTATAATTGATAATCCCAATAAAACCTATATATTATATCTAATTTAAAAAATAAATATCACTTGTTTTTTGGAATTTAAAATTAAAACAAGTTCATGTAACGCACAAAAAACCTATTTTAACCCAGATATTTCTAACAATGTTTTTACTATCTATGAGTCAATATATTAATTATAAAAGATAAAATATTCAATTAATAGACCATATTTGAAATTTATTGACACATAAAATTACTTTTAATAATATATAATTTTTATTAATTTTAAATTATTTAATGAAATATTATTTATTATAAAATAACATAAATGTCAATTTTTACATTATTTATTTAATTTTATTTTAAAAATATCAAAAAATATGTGTTTTAAAATTTATAAATTTTAAAATATTTTAACAATATATATTAATCTTTATAAATTATTAACGGTAACAATTCAGTCAATTTAATTCAGTTTTAATATCTATTGTATCATTTATTTTTGTTAATTATTAACTAAATAATCATTGTGTTTGTGTTTCTTATGATTTTTAAGTAACTACATCTTATATACAAATTAACGATGAATCATTTTTATTCCAATATCTTATTTATAAATCAAAATTATATGTATAACCAAGAATATGTTATTTTTTACACATATCAAGGTTTTATAAATTGTAAAGGTAAGGAAGGTTCCTTTTTTAGCTTTTTTTATATAACATATTATATACTTAACATACATGAAATATTATCAAATTAACTCATAAAATTCTAAAAAATACTAGATTTGGTTGAAATATTAGAATCTGATGGATTTTGGAAAAGTATATAGGTCATTTTTTCCCTTATGTTTATGGTTTGGTCCCTTGTTAATCATAATTTTACCTTAAAAGCTACAATTAATTTTAATCACTTTCACTAATGTATTTGGAAAAAAAATTTAAGTTGATCATATTAGAATATAAATATTATAATTATTAACACTATATATTTTCTTTTTTCTAAATTCAATTACCATAAGTGGCTAAATTAAATATAAATCCAATCCAGAATATGTGGAAAGAAAGTGGGTTTTGATAAAAAATGATCAAAATTTCAATATGTTTTTATTACTAAATTCAATATAAAAAAGTTTCCATTAACCTAAATTGTATTAATATATGTATAATTGATCTATTTTTAATTAAAATCAAATTTAAAATATAATTTAAAATTAATAATTATTTAAATGAAATTGTAGTTTTTATCTAAAATGCAGTATTGTTCACTATTCATAAAAAAATTAAACTTTTAAGAAAAATAAAAAAACGTCACCCCAAGCTAATTTTGAAATTATGAATTCAAAAGTTATTTTTATTTTTAAAAATCAAAAATGTGTCATGATTTAGTTTTAAAATAGGATCCCCATTAAAAGGTGATACTACTCGGTTTTGCATGTAAAACCAGCTAACTCAATGTTGTGTGTAGTGTAAGCTCACCAAGGTGTTGTGTATAAAAAATATTGGAAAAACCTAATTTTATTCTAACCAAATAAATTGAATATATTATGGTGTGAAAATATATGTCCCACACATCTCATAATTAAATCATACACATGTATGCCATAATATAATAAAATATTCATCACATCATAACAAATAAAAAGGGATGGGTATCAAAAAAATATTAAAAATCATAACATAAACTATGAAATGAAATTTGTGTCATAAAATTTTCATAATATCATAACATGTGTAAGATATAAATGTTTAATGATCATTTCATAATTGGATAACCCATGAAAATGGGCGGGTTTCATAAGCTTCTGAATCAGGGAAGAGAAATGAGTTTCAAAAATATCATGCCATCAAAACATAAAAAATGGAGAGACAGAATATGAATGTTATCCTTGGATCATATACACAATATGTAATTAGTAACCCAAATTTTGTTAATTTTAGATTTAAAATAATTTTGAATGATAATTTAAAACATTTAATGAGGAAAATCCAATTTTTCACTTTGAAAAATAATTTTTTGAAATAAAGCATTTTGGAAATATTTTACACTGATAATTCCATTGAAAGAATATAAATGAAGATTGAAAACATTTTTTGAAATTTTTTCAATGAAAATATCCATGATTACTTATAATTGAAGCATAAAATCCATGACTATTCATGGGGGAAGATAATTCATCCATGTCATACACATTAAAATAAATATTCCTTTCATATTTTCGGTATAAACTAAAAGAGTCTCAATGGGAAGATGACAAGAAGATTCAATCTGAAATTTTCTGTAAAAATTAATATCATGGGTAAACATTCCTTTTTTAAAATAATAGTGTAACATTTTTTAAAACATTTTTTGAAAACATGGTCTTGGGTGAAAACTGATTTTTTTTTCAAAGAGAAAAATAATATGGGATTTTCAAAAAAAAAATCTAAATTATTTGAAGTATCAATGATTAAGAAAATGGTACCATTTAATGATGATATCATGAATAATGATAAGAGAATAAAATTAATGAGTGTTCTATATTAATGGATCATAATATATCATTTATGGATGTATATTCGTAAATAATACTGATAAACGATGAGATTGTAGTAACAAACACTTTCCAATTTGGTAACTTTTAATCATAATCCTTACGTGGTAATTTAAAATAAATGAAAATATAAATATAATATGGTTGAAAAAAACATATTATTATCATTAAAATGGGATTTATATGCACCTCGATAATGAATATGGATTCATAACATAATGTATGACTTAAAGAAGGAAAATTGAGACAATATTCTCCTTACCGCATTAGTAACATTTTAACCATAATCCCCAAGAAATAGAGATAACCAAATGAAATTGTGAAAAAAAATTAGGATAATCATATAGTACATTATTAGTCTATATATACATCACATAGAATAATAAGCTGGTAAATATATCATGTGTCTCTCTAAAGAAAAATGTGATATGTTAATATCTTACAATAAGTCCTAAATATCACAATACATTTTCAAAACTATTGTGTAAAAAATATATATGTCTATTATGAATCTATAACTGAACCATATTAATATATATATATATATATATAATTACATATATTATTTTTTAGGACCTTTTATTACTTTTTGTTAATAATTTAATGTTAACGTTACATTTTTGGGAAATAACAACATTGTTTTCATATACGTTGTTTTTGTTATATTGGTGTTCCTCTTGCATTAATCATTATTTAATAATATCATAATTGATAAAAATTATATAAATATCATATATAATTATTATATAAGTATTTATAATAATATCTAAAAGATAGAAATATGAAATTAAATACACCACTCATGTAGACAGTAGGCCTTACATATGCATGAATAATATTTCCATTTTTCATGTCAAGTTGAATGAAAGAAATTTATATCATATATTATCATTAAAAAATATTTTTTATTTCTTATATATATATAAATAATATTCTTATTAAAATCTTCCCTTTTTAATTCCATTTAATTTTTGAACAAATCACAAATCTTCTTGAGGTGGTTGTTTTTAGTACACATGAATAACATTATCGTATTCCAAAAAAATGGAATTCATGAAGGTATGTGTGATATAAAAATTAAAAAATCATAAAAATAAAATAAAATAATAATTATCATATATTATCTATAAATACATCATTATTCAGAAACATGAATGGTTGAAGTGGAAGAATGCATGGAATCAGTTCGGGTGGTGGTAGACCCACATACACATGAACGATGATTGTGTATCCCATTTGATCATAATTTGTGATGATGTTGGTCACAAAATTAACAAAATGACATAAAATTATAT
Organism: Viscum album; assembly: GCA_963277665.1. Taxonomy (NCBI): domain Eukaryota; kingdom Viridiplantae; phylum Streptophyta; class Magnoliopsida; order Santalales; family Viscaceae; genus Viscum; species Viscum album. Next base: position 1,806,786,093 of record OY728128.1, on the reverse strand, counting down.
TTATGATACATGATATATTATATAATCACGATTCAAATGGAATTTAAGGGGTATGATGAATAAATAAAACAAAAAACTTTTATTTATGAAAGTTACCTCTTCTTCAGGTATCCCCTTTAGGTTTGCACCAAAAGACTTCAATGGTTACATTTATGCCTAATTTGAGGCTTCTAGGATGAATGGTGGGATTTTGGTAGTTGATTTTTTTAGTGATTGGATGAACGAAAGGTCTAGATATGTGTGAAGAGAGGGGGTGACGTGGTGTCCTTTTACAAGGGAGTTGAGTGGAAAACATGTAAATACCAAAACAGTGAAAACTATTGGGAGGTATAACTTACTTCATGTTCCTATAATAACTAACGATTTTCAATAAAATAAGATATATGGTACAAATATTTATAGAAAATTGGTTTTAGAATATTTAATATTTTCTTACACCATATGTTTTATGATTAACTATTAAGTAATTTGGTTTTTACCATAGTCGTTGTAATCAATTTTAATTGGTTTCAGTAATCACTCTGGTAAAATACTATTTTTACCTAATTAAAAAAAATATTTATTTAAAATATTTAGCCAATTTTTGAAAATTATAATCACATACATTGCAGAAATTAATTTAGAATAAATCCCACAGATGTGTCGACAATGTGTGTTTTAAAGAGAAAAATGTTCAAATGATTGAAATGATTTTGTATTCAATTTTAATGTGAAATAGGTAAAATTAAATCAATTGTATTAATTTATTTATAATTTAAATAATTATTCTTAAAACTCAAATTAAATTAAAATTTATCTATAAAAATTAATTAGTAAAAAATTCTATTTTGAGTTAATATTTAGTACTTCTTAATTTTCATCAAAAAAATCAAAAAATTAAACAAATTCACCCTAATCTATTTTTTAAATTTTGAATTAAAAAATTAATTTTATTCTATCAAATTTAATTTCAATTTTTTCATAAATTAATTTTATTACTATTCACCAAAAGAAAGAGAAAGAAATTTTTTTGAGAAAATAGTATTTTCAAAACATATTAAGACATTAATTAAAATTATGTAGTTTATTGTCAATATTTTTTCATAATTTAAATCCATTATAGTTAAAAATTATTTATTCATATAAATACTACTATTTTAAATGTTTGTGTTATAATGATCAAATTCAAATAACTATATTAATAATATATTATTTTTTTTAAAATGAATGTCATGTGTAACACAAGAGAATTAGGTGTTGTGTGTAGAAAAATAATAACATGGTGTGTCATATAAAAAATCATATATTGGTGTAATGTGAAACACAATGAATTAGAAAATTTGAATTTATTCGAAAAAAGGTTCATAAAAAAGCAAGGTGTTACATATGTTCTATTATAAATTTTTTTTATATCATATGTTTAATTATGTTAAGAAAATGAATTGATATCCATCACCTATGACTGTTGTATTTTTTTCAATTAAGATAAGCACACCATTTCTATAAAATTGATCTATTCTTAGAGTGTTGTAAACACTAGGAAAGAAAATATTATATACCAAAGTAATATTTCGAGAGTTTTTACGGTCAACATGAATATAGGGTCATTCACTTTGGTATTAAAAATTCTCCAATATTTTCCATGGAATTAATGAATAATGTTATTAATCAAAAACTATAATCTTTAATTGTTGTATTTTTTGATGGAACAATGAATTATTCATTAACTCATAAAGAAAAAATTTCTATTTAGATATTTTATAGTGCATTTTTAAAAACATACTACTATATGAAAAATTCTATATGTTTTATTTTTGATAAATTATATTTGTTTCTATGGCCCACTAATTTCTATGAACATTAAGATAGTGGATCATAAAATGATAAAAAAAATTCTTTCTTATAAAATACATAAATATACCATTGAGATACACCAAATTTTGGTCCTATATTGTTTGTATCATTGATTTATTTAAGTAGCACTGAAGAGAAAGGGCAGTTCGTTATATTTGTGTGAGGATTATCAAAAAATATTCATAGAAATTTAAAAAAGGCCCACTTCTAGAGTAATTCTATTTCTTCATGATCCAAGGAAAGGTTATATAATCTTTTTTAATACTTATTTATTAGGACTTGTTATGTTGTCATGAAAATATGCCATGTTCCATCTTATTTATCAGGACACTTTTTAATCAATGAAATGAATTATCTAACTCTTGTCACTTAATTTTATATGAATATTATATTTTCATAAATGCGGTTTCATGATCTCTTTTGGGAATATTTTATTTTTTTTGCAAAATATAAAGTTTTGTAGTTAATATTATGACAAGGGTATTTAAACTTAAGACATATATTGTTGATGGAATTTCTCCAAATGTTTGAAATTTTCCAAGTTTAACACCTTGAAAATAGAATTTTGTTTATGATGAATTAAACCATAATTTATATAATCAACTATCTAGAGGAACTTTTGATTAGTGTAAATTGATAGTTATGGTTATAAGCATTTGTTTGAATTTTAATGAGTAGAGTGATGTAATTGTTATCATTCTAGTGAATCTTTTTCCTAAAATTTTTTGGAAATGTTATGGATACTCAATAATTATATCCAAATTTCCTTAATTTTTTTTAAAAACATGATCGTGAGTAGACCATTGATTGATGAAAAATATATGGGAATTAAAATTTTATTTTTCTAGAGAAAATAGTCATTCTAGTATATTTTTAATAGAAAATCAATTATATATTTTTCCAATCGAAATGGAATGTTCATCCAAAAATTTAGAAGATGTAAAAATAGTTGGAAACACGTTTCTAATGGAAAAGAATGATATGAAATGTGGTAGAGTATGTAGAAAGATGTATCACTTATTAGAAAGTTAATGCTACTAATGACCAACAGGTATGTTGAAATATTTAACTACCCCTATATAAAAATGGGATCATATATCTATGGATTTTTTTATAATTATACCAATAATATTAAACAAATATTTCATACAGGTAATTAAGGTTCAGAACATAAATTAATCTCATTTAATCACAATTATTTAAACATATATAGTAGAATAATTGAGAAAAAATTAAGTTTGTGAGATCATGAAGTTCCATGTGATACTAGTTTTGTCTTCTTCAATGGAGATCCATGTTTACCTCTTGGATTTAGAAATCCGTACAATATTCTTTAGGTAACAAGTTGACCATGAAAATGAATTATTATCCAAAAATAGATAAAAGAATGTAAAATATGATACAAATCTAAGAAGATAATATCTAAACATGTATTATAGATATTTAAGGTTCTGGGAAGTGAAATATACCATTGGATTAGTTCTTATTCAATAACCTCTATCATGAATAAACACATATGAATCCTTTTGAATCATTTTTTTGTTTTCTTTATTTGTATCCACTTTTATATAAAGAGAGGAGAAAAATCATTGTTGGGATGTAGCCTTGTTAAGGTGGTGATTGATAAAATTCAGATGATTTGGGAAAGGATGACAAAATATCATTATCTTTATAAATATGATATTGATCTGTTTCATTTCCCATTATTATTAGATGTGATATATCTTTTGTTACTGAATACATATTTGAGGACAGGTAATCAATGATTCAGTTGATAATGTATATTGTCTTATTAGTAAATTGGCCCTCTAGGAATACTATAACGGACAAGATATGTGGCTTATCAGATTGATTTAGAGCCACGATTTAGCTTTGGTCATAATATATTTCATGTATCTCAATTATATAAGTACCCATCAAATATTTACCATGGGATTCAATTAGACCATATTGACTGTGCATCAGACACTACTTTTTTACATTTGCTGGTACAAATTCTATATAGACATGATATCCTTTTATAGATAAATAATATCTTATTAGTTTGACTTTTATGGAATCGTGTTCAAATTTATAAAGACACATCATAATGAAATTACTTTATATTGAAACATTAGACCAATATATTCTAAATAAATTGCAATTTATAGATTTCTATGTGTGGAAATCCTAATGGTATGTAGAATATACCACCCCTAGTTTATGTATGTTCCATTTCTTCTTGGTTTTTGTATACATTGATTAGGTAATCATTATTTTCATAGATCTTGGTCTAGGTTCTTCAATAGTTATTATAATTTTGGACTATCATGGGTCCCCAAAGGTTTTAAACATGCCATGGTTGTTGGAGTGTTCTAATCAATTTTTCTCTACGCAACATAGGCAAACCAAAATGTGCATGGTTTGGGTTATATCACCTTGGGAAACCCCTTGTGTAAAACTACCTGATTAGACTCACTACACTATTATCTTGTGCAAAAAGACATTCGGTCGGGATGACCTGAAGGGATTATTTTTTTTATTTTCACAATCAACCATTCAAGGGGTGAGGTGGAACCCTTATAAGGACCAAAGGCATAGATAAAATTACATGACTCATAGGTATTAGAGGGAATCACCCAGACAAGACAACATGGAACTGGCCCTCCCCAGCACATGTTATGAAAACAGCACTCCACCTTCACAGGGCTGGTCTGCTAGCTGTCCTATGCAAAGCTACATAGACCTGGTACTAATGGAAAATTGATGCCCTATCACTCTTCCAATTCCAGTTAGCTCTAATCCAGTAAATACACCTGCCTTGAATCCTCATCTAAAGCATTGTCCCTTGTAGTCTAACCGGTACTTATTCATTCATGTGTCTCGAAGGCCTTGGGGTGGCCCTAAGGCCTTGAGAAACAATTTTCCCAAAGGCCTTGGGTGTCTCAAAAGCCTTGTAGGAATCAAGGACCAAACCGATGGCCTAAAGGCCCAGATGGATGAATAGTTCTGGCTACTACAGTACCGAACAGTGACTACTACATTACTGCTATAGTACTACAGTAACCCAAAAATTCACCTACACCCAGATTTGATGTTGGTGTCGTGTCTCTTACATGCCACATGTTTGAAGACACCATCCATATGGTCACTCACCCAATATATAAAGATGGTATGTTCCATTTTTAAATGATTGATTCACCCATAGATATTGGGGGAGTTATTATAGATTTATATTTGTTCTTCCTGGGAGGTATTTTAATGGTATATATAACCGAATGATGCCTCTTATAGCCCTTGACATTACTCTTTTTTTAAGTTTTATCAGTTCTTCCAATTTTGAGTGATCCTTGGATGAATCCATATTGGTTATTATTTGAGTTACATTTGTTGGTTGATTATTGGTGTTTATATCTTATTTTATCATGTTTTTTTAAAAAAATTGATTATAATAGTTTGGTTCCTTCTCTATCATCTACAATTATTCTAGAATGAGACATCTTAAATTTTTAAAATAAACTGATTGAATTTGAATGGAAACTCATGATGAATTATTATTGGATGTGATGATTTTATATTGGAAACCCCTTTGATGGTTAATTCAGGAATCATGTAAATTGAATGGTTTTTAAAAATATACTTTGGTTGATGGTTTTGAAATTAAGGTTTCAATTTAATGAAATACTTTTTTTATTAACTATTTAAGTGGGAAAATTTGATTTTTGGTAAAATGAATTGTAATTAGAAAATAGAATGAGAACATGGAATGAGTACTTGCTATACATGATTTATTTTATTTAATTTTTGTAGAATGTGGAACTGAATAAGGAGTGTAGTGCTACACAGGTGGTAAATAGTGATGCCTTGGTTGATCAGTGAGTATCCACTCTTGAATTTTTATTTTTTAACTATATACCATGTGAGTTAGAGTAATTGATAGGCCCTGGGTATTCCATGTGAAAAAAATGTATGAATGATGAATTGGTAAATTCTTTCTACATTTCATTTGAAATTTTTAAAATTGATAAAATTATTTGATGAACCATTATTTTTTGAAAATATGTTATTTAGAAATGAGCTAATATGTTATTATCTTAGTGTCATCTATTGGAATATTTTAATGGATATCCAATGAGGTATTTTTACTCAGACTCAACATATAATCATTAGTACATATGTATACATTTTCTTGAATGGGATTTTTAAAATAAATTCCTAGTATTTCTCGAGGAGATAATCATCATGATTCTTCTTCTAGATGGAGTTGGATCTTAATGTGTCTCTTATGGATACCTTGGTGTGAATACACATCATTGTTTAGATATCAAGATATCATTCATTTTTTAATTATATTTACTAAAACAATTAACTTTAACTATATTTTTATTATTTTTATAGGTGTTTTAATTAATATTTATGTAATATACTCATGAATCATACCTGTTGGTTTGGGTGACATTTTTTTATTGAAATATTTTTTTGCTTAAAAATTTAAATGTTTTCTCCAATGTGTAGGTAATATCTTGTCATTTATTTCTTTCCTTTGGTGTCTTAGAATCATCACAATATGGTCAGTTTTATGTATTGAACATCTTAATCCAATGGGTTATGTAAGGATATTGTACTAACCATGACCATGAGTTAATAGCTATTATGCAGTCTTTAAATTCATAGATCCAATATCTCATTAGGAAGTGGTTTATATTATATTCAAATATTAAGATCTAAAAGTATATTTTAAATCATATAGATAAGAACTTGTTTCATATATATTGTGTTCAGTATCCATTGCCATTCTATTTTGATATAGTATATGCTTCTATAAAATGTAATGTAGTCACCAACATAGTGAGTAGGAAGTTTTTATCTCAATCCATAAATTAATTAGTGGAGGATTGGTATGTGATGATTCTATTTTCTAAGATGAGGTTGGAACTAGGGGATACAAATGATATTTTTTCCTTAACTTTTCTACAAAAAATATTTTTAACTTCCCATCCCTCATAATTATCTTGAAAATTGATGAGGGAGATATTATGATTTATGTGACATCCCAATGACAGAAAAGGATGGGAATAAATTAAATGTGAAAAAAGATTATTTGCTGAATGATTATCCCATTTAAAGAAAAAAATATAAACCCAAAAAAAATAACAAAAAAACTCTATATGATGACAAGTTAAAAATAAAACTCATAACATAACAAAACCAAAAACCCATATAAGAGTACAAGAATAAAATAAATGGCATACTCAAGAGGCACTAAAATCATAAAAAATTAAAAACTCCAATCTGTAAACTAAAAAAACCACCCTATATAAACTCCATCTCCACGTGCTGAGAGACGGTTTTAAGAAGAATTACTAAAGAACAAAGACACCATGCCTTTACCTATGTATCAATAAATAAAAACTACAAATTCCTGATAGTTCCCAAGTATAGGGTGAGTCAAAAAAAAATTATTATTTCCACAATGAATTTTCACCTCATGCCACAAGGACATAACTTGTTATCACATTTTATAAAAAAGTTTCATTTAGTAAAATTTGTTCATATCAAATACATGAAACAATTATCAGAGGAAAGAATCAAAAATTCCATTACAAAATCTCTCATTTAATTTTTAATTTTAATTTACATGTTCATATACACAACCACATACACACAATATTGTTGTCACCATTGAAGATGGATCTTCATGTATATGCTTTTTCCCCTTTCACTTGTGTTATTTAATGACCATTATCAATAAAATTTAACTCATGACCAACTTTTTATTCCAACATAATTCCAAGTCATTTACCAAAAAAATAACTTTTATTCTACTCATTTAACATAAATCCATAACCTTATTTTAAATAATTTAAACAACTAAATTACATGCTTCATCTGTAATTTATAATTTTAAAATAACAATTTATAATGATGAACTGTGCATTTTTTTCAAAATCATTAATTTCCAAAATTTTGAATAAAATTCCAAAAAAATACATCTATCATGATCCACTCATAATTTTCACAACCATATAATGAAAATAATTTAATTATAATTAAGCTATCAAGTACCAAATCAAGTTGAATCGAGAGGGAAGTCACTTCCCTCTCAAACATTGACAAAAATTAAGAAGATCACAATAAAAATTCCATATCCAATAACAAATTAGGTTCCCTTAAAAATATAAAAAATATTTCATAATAAATGGAATCTTAACACATAGATCAATCTATAATAGACATGAGATATGGTTATGAGATATATAATGACCCTCAAACAAAAATAATGAGATATAATGAGATCATACTGATGAATCTAGGCCTCCAACGTACTTTGATTCCTATATAGATAACCCTGTGATTGAATTGGATCATATCTTATAACTTGGGAGAAAAATTAGGTTATGTAATTGGATGATTAAGAAAATAATTAGAGTCAAAATTATTAATTCATATTAGATATACTTTTTATGTAGGGCCAACAATATGTTGCATGGTTAGGCTAGATAGTTTGGAAAACCATGTGCCTACCATTTGGTGCTACTATCTTAAATCCACACCTCAGATGGTTGGAACACAAAGTTATAAAAACCATGCACTAATGATGAATTTCCCTCTAGTGAATGATTCACATTTTCCCATGGGAATTCACATAGTTTTCCTAGACTATGCTATAACCACCCAACTTCCCAATTCCCACCATCCTCTATGGTATAATTTCCTAGATATGTTGCATGGTTTCATGTAATTATATGAAGACCGTGAATGTTAATAATATCCTCCAAACTAAGCCAAAATCCCTCTAAAACACCAAATAAACAACCCTATCATTATATAAAATAAATATAAATTAATAATGGGCCATGAACATGAATCATTGTGTTCTACCTGATTCAAAATTTGATGATTGTATTAGATTTATAAAACAAATTTACAGCATTTTTCAATGTTCTAGAAAATTCCCTTTTGGTTGTGAGACATTTAGTGTCTTATTTCAGTCTCTTGAGAGTGTATTCTATTTCAAAGGTATTTTTACATTATGAAATATCTATGGAATAATTTTATAGATAATTAACATCATTATAGTTGGTCTATGCACCGTGGTACTATGAATATGTGTCAATATTTGAGTTATCAACCCAAGTGGCTAGAGATTAGTTCTTAGATTGAAGGCTTCACATCACAACTACTTACATTATAAGAGATTAAGGTGGATTAGAATATATCTTCTAACTTATTAATTCCATTATCTATTATGGTTTTAAAATTGGATGAGATATCCTGTGTTATTTTTATTTACTACCTTATATAGCTGATGAAAAGGATTCTATTTGGAAGGTCATTGGTCGAATTACAAATCTATCACATTTTATTCATAAAAAAGGAAACATTAAATTTATAGGATCTATAGACCATTTATGACCAATATATATTGATACACAATGGAGTTCAATGTTAGGTTGATTTTGATAGGGATCCAATTTTTATATCATATCATTCAATGGTTTTGAAAGAAGTTGTTGGTACCTAATTGAACATTGGTATGATGTTTCACCATTAAATAGATTGAAAGACTTAGTAAACCATTAATCATTAAAAAGATGTGTTTTGGGAATGTGTTCTTTATATTCATGGTTCTTGGGAAAATAATAATAATTTTTTTATTTTTCCTATACTAATTTTTATAAAGACTTGATTAAAATGTTGCCCATTTAATAATTTAATTTGTAGCCTTAGAGATTACCTTCATATAGGGAGGATTAGAAATAATGGTACATAGTTGTACCTTATCTTGTACATGATAAAACATATATGGTTAATTTGATCTAAAAGTGGTTAGTAATAGATTATAGGCATTTGAAATCCAATGTGGGATAGCAACATAGATAGTTGTAGTTTGAGGTTGGTGATCCGGTTTTCTAAGAGTTTATACTCATTTAGAGAAATTTAATTAGGGAATTAATGGTTAGTTAGATTTTTGATATATTTTTCCTTTTCATATATTTGGAAACCTTGAATGGTGGGTTATCTATTGGGATTATTATCTCTCAATACATTGATTCGTGTAATGTTTCATGCTATATAATTATATGTGAATCAATTGAATCATTCCCATGTGATTTAATGGTAGGATATTGATCCTGATCCCAACACCTTAGTGGTTGAGAAAACTATTCAGACATTAGATCATATGAATAAGGTACTAAATGGAAAAATGTTTCTAGTTTTCTATGTACTATGGGAATCTATATGGGCTTTCCATGAGACATGGTAGTCGGAATCATTATTGAGGATGCAATGAAATTATCTTTTTTCATTTATACAATCTTGAGACCCTTTTGGGAATAAAAGATTCATTTTGGGAATAATTTTGATTCCATCTAAGTCATAGGTATGTTTTAATTTTTTTCATAGTTTTACTATATAGATGTTTGGAAGTATTTTGGGATTCCGGAGATGAAAATTTGGATGTTTGGGTGTAGTAGGTTTGTAGCACAATTTTTGTGTTGTTGGTAGTAACTTTGTGGTAACCGTGCGATATCGGTATATTTTTTCATATAGTGATTTCCATATATTAAATAACATCCCTAAAATATACTCCCAGATCCTATGTTAATAAAAAATAATCATTACATTTATGTATTTGATACCAAATAAAATGACCCAATATTACTCATCCCAAAAATACAACATTATAAGAAAATATTGGTCCACTTCCCTACCCAAGGAAATTTTTAGTTAATAGTATTATATAATTTTTAAAAACTCTTATATAACAATAAACATTTCTCCATGTGACATTTTTTATAACATACATAGTTTTTATTACTTCAAAAAATTTATTTAACATCTCTGATATAATTAATCAACATTGAAACCTTTGTTGATATTATTCATTTAAAACGATTATTTATATCATATTGAAATATAAAAAATAATATGGTTGAGATAAAACCATCATTAAAGGTTATCATAATTATGAACTATTTAATGTCACCATGGGGCCTAAGATGAAACTTGTCATAATAAATGTTCATGAACATGGCATTGAAAAATAAAATCCATAGAAACATGGATCATTAATCATGTGACATGTATAATTATTCTTCAAATGATATAGTCAAGTTAATCAATATTCATAAGCCACATTATATCAATTTTAATTAAAATAACTATTTCAAACTCAATGAAAACATATAGAAAAAAAGTTCGTATTGTGGAAGATAAAATTCTAAAAATTTGTTCACTCATGTTTGAAATAGAAGGAGACTAGTTAAATCTATATGTTAAGAATACCTAGTTCAATCGACCCTTTTAACTATAAATAAATGGAACATTATCCAATGTATTAGGGAGCTATATTAGGATCACAATTTTTAGAAGCTATATCAGCTTCAATAATCATATAAGTTGTATCAGGCTCACCAATTGTGTAATTTGTATCAGGCTCACCTATCCTAGACAAATTATCATTCTCACCCATTATATAATTTGTTTCGAGATCAACCTTTATATAATCAATATCTGTCACAACATTCATAAAAGATGTATTTGGCTCAACCATAATTATCCATAATTTTCATATACCATACATGAATATAACATATGTAAGCTTTCATTTTCACCATCAAACATATCATATGAGCATATATTCCAATAAAATTAATTTACATGTAGAAAATAAATGTTCTACCAGATAATATAATTAAATAAATCATCCTAAGACAATTAGTGGAGGAATAAGGATGGTATCCCAAGATCATATTCAAATTGAAGGAAATAAATAATATATGCACTTTTTTATAATTGAAAATACCTTAAAAATAGTTTTAAAAAATCATTTAAAATAATGGAAAAACATTTATTTTAATAATTATTTATTAATATTTATGGAATATTGGGGAAATATATTTTACTATAAAATATACATAGAAACATATGAAATAATATTCAGTAAAATAATGTTTACAATGTGGTGAAAATCTATTCATGTTAAAAATTTAAAATATAATCATTATTTTCAAACGTTTATAACAAGTCAAAAGTGACACATGATGAATGTATAAAGAAAATTCTATTTATAACATTTAAAAAAAGTTCACTGATCATTAAAAAAATATAGGAAATACTTTAGGTTTAGAAAAAAATCATTAATGAAAGATGATAAAGGGAGATAAAGTATATTTTTTGTTAAATGTATTTAATAACATTAAAATGATTTGATTTATAGATAATCATTTTCAATAATCCAAAATCAAAAACCATTTGTATTAAATAACATATGAAGAAATATAAAATATCATTACTATAAAATTATTCTTGATATTACACATTATAAATATGTCTATATGTTTAACATCTCTATTTTTTATGTATATATTTAGAATATATCTAATAATATTTCCAAATCTATGATATGGGACAGAGTAAAATTCTAATGCACAGTGATCCTGGTACTGATATTAAAAAAATATTAAAAATATTAATATCATGGATGAATTTATTTCCTGAAATAGTGGAATAAATTTTGAATGGGGACTTAGACAAGAAATTTGAGACCATGGTTGAGTCTAAAACATATGTATTACCCTTGGTGTGACGTAAGATTTGTTGGCATTAGAAGTTGTAGTTAAATGTTTATGTAGGCACAAATAATTAAATAAATAAATAAAATAATTTATTTATTTATTTATTTATTTATTTTTTATTATATTTAACTAGTGACACAATTCCATATTTATAAAAATCGTGTTTTAGATAGGTTATAGGCTTGTCCGTTTTGTCCTAGTGATAGAGAGGATCCATCGAAGGATAATCATAGGTTTATTATCTAATTAACAATGGAAAATAGGGGATTTGATACTAGTGTTTAAATCAGAGCTTGTGGAGATCACCAATGATTATGATTTATAATCATTATTCTACATAAATATGTCATTTCCTAAACAACGAAATCATTTTTCACCATTTATTATCCATTAATGAAGGATAATCACTTTTTTTATCATTTTGATTCACAAGTTGATCATGATTAGGGTTTAAGTTTGTCTCTTCTAGGGGTTTATGAGAAATGATTTTTCATTCATGTTACAATTTTTTCTTCATTATTATGGAATTTAATAGAGGATAACATTAAAATAGATGAGGTTTTTTCCTCATTTGTGTTTTCTTTCTTCCAATATTTTTTTATTCACACCATTCATAACCAGTATATCCCTAGCCCGTGATTTGATGAATACATAGTATTTTATTGTAGTTATACCCATCATAAGTGAAATATAATGGTACAATTATTGTAAATCATTATTAAGGGTTGATTGGAGGTGTGAATATGAAGGATAACCAAAGGTAGATCAGATGAAACTAAAGATTCCCATTCAATTCCAATTTATATTTGGTGATGGTAGGATATGATGGTGGTCAATTTTTTCAATAGATCAAAAGTTAGAATCCAAATAGAATATATAGTAAGGCAGGGTATCCCTATATCGAAAAAATATAAGTGTGATTAGGGGTAGAAAAATTTGAATTGAATAATGAGTGAAGATATAGTGTAATCTAGAAAATTCATTGTTATATAGAGTGTACCCTAATGAAAAAAATGCTTTGTGGGTCCCTAGATATGGAGTTATGGTTAATGTGTAAAACAAATATCACACATTGTGTGAAACATGGAATATTCCATGTGAAATGATATTGGTGGCTGAGAATGTAACCTGGTGGTTATATGAGGGTAGTCACAACCTGGCACACATGCACAGGTTGAGTACATCTGCATAACCCAATGCATAGTCATGAATAAGTTCATAAGGACACTCATTATACATGGTCATTTTCAGAAGTACACGTGAATGGGTTTTGGCATGGTGAGTGCTTGCCCGACCTCTATATATCGTGTACCACTAAAAGGCATGTCATGTATATGGGGGATTACATGTTGAGTGAGACGAAGAGACATAGGGAGACCCTTGATTAGGTGAGACATGTCATGTACCCCTATTCAACACTATATAGTTTTTATAGGGTAGTGTGAGGACCTTTATTTACTTAGTATATACTAGGTTTAGATGATTGGGATCCAACGGTCTATAAATGTGAAAGTACATTGAGGCATTAAATTATCCACATAGGATTATGATTCTTTAGATGGGTCTGATTTTAGATATTTTTTGTTGTATCCCCCAGTGGGATGTGGGGTTGGATCCTCTATCATATCAATTTTATGTGGGAAGGTTCACAATATCAACAATAAAATCATACACATGTTATCGATCCCCAATTTAGTATATTGATTTATTTGGATTGGGGGAATTCTCCACCATTATTTGTTGTGATCTTGTATCTTGGACCTCGACATCTTTGTAGATCCTTCATTTAAATTTTTGGAAGGTATAGATGAACATAACTTCTCCAATGATTACATTTAGGTATCGCATTTCTCATGAAGTGACCCATCCTAGTTGAGAATCACCTTGAATCATCAAGAAGAATCATGGGGGTGGAAGATATAATTGAGGCCTTTGAGACCTGTATTATTTCATTATTATATCTAGGTTTCATTTAATTATCATTATTTATCATATCTTGATTGAAAAAACTATTTATTGATGATATGAATACTCTTTATGGTTTAGGTTTGGTTATTTATAGTTCTCTTATTATTTATTATTATACTCACCCCATTATGGTCTCTACCCACACATGTCATTTCATACACAAAAAATAAGCCATTTCAAAGAGTCATTACGGGGTATTTGATGGAACTTATTATCTATCTAAGAAAAAAAAATATCACAACTGATATAATTAATATATGCTAACTAAATCTTGGAATTATAGAACTCATTTCAATTTTTAGTGGTCCTGTAATTGGAACTTATTTGATTCAATACATTTAATCATTATGTAATTGTGTTATTTAGATGTACAAATGAAATGGAATCATTTGTGGTGTATTAAATTTCATTATTGTATGTGATTATGGATGTGTGTGTTTGAATGGTTACCTTAAGAAAATTCCACACAAATGTGGGATGTTCCAACTCATTGCTGGTTACCATCCCCAAGCCTATTGGAGTAGGGTTCAGGATCGTCACACTCATCTCATCACTAGTCATGTGGGCCACGGTGGGTCACATCATAGAGTGAAATATATATATTGATCCATAATTTTTTAAGTATATGTTTTAGATAAGATAATTTAAGCTGATAAATGATTAAGATTTCTCAATACTTTACTACCAATAGAAAAGCAACAAGTGTTTGATGCTTTGAGTATAATGTTTAATTATAGATTGTCGATGATGAGTATCACACAAGATCAAATATTTTTTGGATTTTAAAATTAAGGATCTTAAAATCATAAAATAAGGGAAATAAGATTATCTTTATCAAATGAGTATTCACAACATAATTCCAATTGAAGATTAAATAAGAAAATTAGAAAATGTATAATTGTTGAAGAAGGTGAAAAATGTTCCTGAGTATTACATTGATTGTGATGAAATTATAATGATAAGGAATCATATATCTATTTTCTGCATATTATATTTGAATATGTAGATGTTATACTAAGATTATAGTTCTTTATTATCTATACATAATGGATATAAAAACATGTATAGCACTTCAAAAGAGTATTTTTATTGGGAAGGCATATATAGATATATTTTTGAATAAGATTATTATTTTTTGAAATTTCATAATATTATGGATGGTAGAAAAAATCTATGGGAATGTTATAGCCATTACCCATATCAAAATGAAAGTGGGAAGACATCAACATGAATTTTGTAGTCGGAATCCACAAAGCGTCTCAAGGTCACAATTCTAAATGGATTGTAGTTGATAACCATACAATATGAGAACACATAATTACAATAAAAGAAAATTTATATATGGATCATCATTACAATGTAAATACCCTGAAATTATTTATAATTTTTTTAATTAAATGTAAATATTTCAAGACTGCGAAATTCGACGGCACATCATTAGATGGCCCGGAGACCTAGAACAGATTTTTGAACTTTTTTTAAGCTATATTCAATAAACATGCAATAATATTTTCTATCTTTCGAATCGGTGCATGGATTGAAAACATGAGGGCACCGTTGAATTCACAGTTCCAAGATTCTCTTAGGCAAAGATTAACATCAGTTGAAAATGTTCAGATAGAAGAGATAAATTTTGGACTTTTCATAAAAAAATAATAAAATATATAAATGAGTTATTTTATTCTTCCATCAACAATTGAGTGACAGTTGGAGAAAACTCAATTTAACAACGGTCATAAATGAGAGTCATTTAATGACCTATTACTTTGGTTGTGTAGCCACAACGCTTGTGTGTTTATTGGATCATTAATTAAGATTCATAAATGAACCACATTAATGATCAACGTCAAATCCCTTTTTATATTCCTTTAAATAAATATGTTGGAGAACGTATTGGAAATCATGGGATACCTCTGACGAAGCACCGGTGATTTCACCCTCCAATGAAGAAAGGTGATCGATCAATGACCATTGGAGGATTTGATCCGGATATCGATGAACAGCGGTGAATGTCTTCAAATGCGGATTCCTTCCTTCATCCGCAATAGAATCCACAAAATCTAGGTATGGTAAATAAATTTATTTCTAAGTGTATAAAGTTTCCTCCTTCCCATTCTTAAATAATATATAGAACGTAGATCAACCATCTAACTGGTACATCCGTGATTCATTATATACTATGGGAGGTTGTTGGGGGATCTCATTTTGGGGTTTTACATAATCTATATAATGATTTTTATCAACCCCACCCCTTGATAAAATTCTAACGTGGAGGGTGCGAGCTAATATGATCAAGGCCAGGACCCTCTGACGTTCATTGATATGGTGTGTTCTTTATGGGAGACCAAGAAATGAGGCGAAAAGGTGATTTCTTGGGCTTCGTAGTACAGTGGGATACTTGAGATGCCTGTAGGAATAGATGGCAAGGAAAACAAACCATAAGATCATATCATGTGGCCCACAGATGGAGCCGATGGTGAGGCAATGCCAAAAACCGGCCTGTGATGGTCACGTGGAGAATGTGGCACCTGCAGGCACCACTGTGGAAAGTGCCACAGCTGGAATGTCGTGGTGGGTGTAGAAAGTAGTGATGATGCACAGTTTGGAGAGAGTGCAGCCCACTCAAGCAATTCGGGTGGTGAAAGATGGTCGGCTTGTGTCGTCCGTTTCAGTAGACGGGGTGGCACCCCACTTACACCGCCAATTGGGAGAACTGGATGCCCCACATCCAGTCCATCCCAAACAGAATGCACCACATGGGCCGAGTTCTCTAGGCAGGCCGGACCCGCTCCATATAGGCCAAACTCATGCTAGTCGAGCCAGACCCGCTATAGAGCATAACTCGCGGGCCCAATGGGCCAGACCCCTACCAGACCTGGACCCGACCAAACCCATTTCACTAAAACTGACATAACTCGCATACTAGGAATATGATTAATGTGTTCTCTATAGTGTGAGGACTCTTGTGATGAGGCATTCCTTTTGATATACTTCACTTGAGTTTTGGTATAATTTAGAGTATGACTAGATTGGATCAGAATTGAATCTAATTAGACTATATTTGCCTTTTTTCTTATATCTTACATATCGGGTGTCTGATTGACACACCGTCTATCATGTTGGATCCCTTAAGACAAGACGGTCCTTTGGGTAACTTATAAGTGGGAATTATTGGTTGTTGAAATAAAACCGGTGGCTTGAGGAATGGATCCCCAAGAAATCAAGCGTGATATGTGAAGAAATCTAGTGGATGGTTGTGATGTGATGAAGGAATAGCGAACCTTTATGGGTCAGTACATAGAGATCCTCTATGGGTTATCATGTAGCGATCCTCCGTGGGTCAGCACGTAGTGATCCTATGTGGGACAGCACCTAGCGATTCTCTGTGGGTCAGCACATAGCGATCCTCCATGGTTCATCATGTAGTGATCCTTTATGGGTCAGCACGTAGTGATCCTCTCTGGGTCAGCACCTAGAGATCCTTTGTGGGTCAGCATCTAGCGACCATGTGTACTCCGGAAACAAAATCCTCTCAACAGAATAAGATAATCTATCTTTATGACTAATCAACTTTATTCCTACTCTTTAAGTTGTATACCTGGTGTGAGATGTCTTTTACATTTTCCTGTAATTGAGATCATGATTTGTGTTTTTTTCTTGTGGAATTTTGAGAGACCTATAGGGGACTCAGGGTCCCTTCTGAGTATTCTTATACTCACCCCTGCATGGTCTTCACCCGCACCTTCTTGTGTCTTGTGCAGATAATGGACAGCATGACTGAGACTTTGGAGAGCCAGGGATATATGGTGCATGGAGGTGACAGATTGATGTGGTGAGCCGCGGTGATTATATATAACTACCCTTCAGGTAGGATCCTTCGCGGGTGAACTATGGAGCTTGTTTTTTTTCTTTTTCCAGTACTAATCTTTCAGTTGGGCTTGTATACTGACCCACTTTACTTTCAATACAGACTTTTACTCACAGTGGTGGTTTTTATTAATGACTGTACTTTTCCTTTTCTGTTGTGTTTTTATTGTATGTAGTGTTCCCTGTCAGTTTGTGTATAGGTGTAAATGCAATGCCTTCCCTTTTTGGGTTTTTTCTTTTCAGTGCTAGTCACCAGCCCCTAGCCTATGGAATGTGGGGATGGTGATTTCTTGGCATGGGCCCCGGGGGATGGGTCGTGAAAAAGTGGTATCAAAGGGAGGTTGGTTCTATTAGAGGAACTAAGGGTCTGTGTTTTCAATGGTGCAATAGTGTTAAGTGTTTTTGTTTTAGTTATCAGTTTGGGCAGTCCAATGTTGGTGTAGTGGCTGACGTATCCATACACCAGTAACCTATATTTGATTTTCCAACTCATGACACAAAAACACTAGTTGCATCTGTCTTGAAAATGTTTTTCTCTTGATCTCTTTTGAGTCAGCTCACCAGGTATAACTTATTGATCATGGAATGTCTGTTTCTTTACAAGATGGCTCTACATTGACAGACATCAAGGATTCTATTGAGAGATCATGATGATGACCCACTGAGTGATGAGGCATCGATGTAGTTCCATCTTGTAGTGATATCACCTTTAGGTTGTGTACCAGAAGCACCACCACCCGTAGGGAAGTAGTTTCCACTAGCCCCTCCAGTGGAAAGTGAATGCCAATTGAGCACGTTTCACGAGTTCTACAGAATAGGCCTTGGAGTTTTTGAGGCAATATAGATCTATAGGTAGTTTAGAATTGGTTAGAGGCTGTGGCACAGGTTTTCCACTTTGTTGAGACACCAGCTGACCAGATGGTTATCCATGCTGCTAGTCTCTTTCAAGGCACAGTAGGGAGATGGTGGATCTTGATGCTCCAGACACGCTAGGAGATGACTCTTTCCTAGTTGTACTTCGAGAGGCACTTCAGTGTGGATTTCATAGAAACAAATATATGATTTATGCATATTTAGGAGCTATTATAGTTACAACAGGGCAGCCTAACGGTGACATAGTACTCAGTGAGATTTACTGACCTCTCCCGCTACTCCACTGACATGGTATGAGACCCTTTTATCATGGCTCGAACCTTTGAGCAGGTCTCCGATGGGAGATCATATCATCAATGATTTTTCTCAACATTCCAATGTGGGCTGGAGTGCTAGAGTAAGAACTACTGGTGGAGAGTTTTTTTACCGATGAGACACCGACAGTGTGAGCCACCACTGAACTATAAGAAGTCGAGTCATCTATAGCAGGCAGTAGGTAGATGACATAGAGGTCCAAGTAGACCAGACCTTCTGGAGGATGACCCTAGGATGTAGGGTCAGGGTGTGGAGCTTGCGAGGTAGAGGAGGTCATCAAAGGACTATATTCTGTTACTCTTGTGGTCGATATGAAATCATGGATCACGACTATCCAACTCCCCGCATGGATGACAAGTAATAACATTCGTAAAATATTATTTTAATTAATTTTAATTGGTTTCAGTAATCACTATGTTAAAATATTATTTTTACCTTATTACACAATATAAATAATTTTTATTTAAAATATTAATCCCAGTTTTCGAAATTATAATCACATATATTGCAGAAATTAATTAAGAATTAATCCCACAGATGTGTTGAGAATGTGTGTTTTAATGAGAAAAATGTTCAAATGATTGAAATGATTTTGTATTTAATTTCAATGTGAAATAGGTAAAATAAAATCAATTGTATTAATTTATTTATAATTGAAATACTTATTCTTAAAACTCAAATTAAATTAAAATTTATCTATAAAAATAAATTATTAAAAAATTATATTTTCAGTTATTATTCAGTAACTTTTAATATTCATCAAAAAAATCAAAAAATAAAACAAATTCACCCTATTCTATTTATTAAATTCTGATTTAAAAAATGAATTCTATTCTATCAAATTTAATTTCAATGTTTTCATAAATTAATTTTATTACTGTTCACCGAAAGACATAGAAAGAAACTTTTTTGGGAAAATAGTATTTTCAAAACATATTAAAACATTAATAAAAATTATGTACTTTATTGCCAATATTTTTTCATAATATAATCCATTAAAGATAAAAAAAATTGTTCATATAAATACTACTATTTTTAATATATGTGTTATAATGATCAAATTCAAATAACTACATTAATAATATATGATTTTTTTTAAACTAAATTTCATGTGAAACACAAGAAAATTCAATGTTGTGTGTAGAGAAATATTAACATGGTGTGTCATATAAAAAATCATATATTGGAGTAATGTGAAACACAATGAATTATTAAATTTTAATTTATTCAAAAAAAAGGTTCATAAAAAACTCAAGGTGTTACATATGTTCTATTATAAATATGTTTTTATATCATATGTTGAATTATGTTAAGAAAATGAATTGATATCCATCACCTATGACTGTTGAATTATTTTTCAATTAAGATATGCACACCATTTCTATAAAATTGATCTATTCTTAGAATGTTGTAAACACTGGGAAAGGAAATATTATAAACCAAAGAAATATTTTAAGAGTTTTTACAGTCAATATGAATATGGGGTAATTCACTTTGGTATTAAAAATTCTCCAATATTTTTCATGGAATTAATGAATCGTGTTATTAATCATAAACTATAATATTTAATTGTTTTATTATTGGATGACACAATGATTTGTTCATTAACTCTTAAAGGAAAAAATTATATTTAGATATTTTATAGTGCATTTTTGAAAAGATACTATTATATGAAAAATTCTATATGATTGAGATACACCAATTTTTGGTCCTATATTGTTTGTATCATTGATTTCTTCAAGAATTATAATAACTCACATATATAATGTTACCACTCAAGAGAAGGGGAAGTTCATTATATTTGTGCGAGGATTATCATCAAATATTCATGGAGATTTAAAAAAATCTCACTTCTAGATTAATTATATTTCTTCATGATCCAGGGAAAGGTTATATAATCTTTTTAAATGCTTATATATTTGGACTTGTTTATGTTGTCATGAAAATATTTTATGTTCCATCTTATTGATCATGACACTTTTTAATCAATGAAATGAATTATCTAACTCTTTTCACATAATTGGATATGAATATTCTATCTTCATAAATGCAGTTTCATGATCTCTTTGGGGAATATTTTAATGTTTTTACAAAATATAATGTTTTGTAGTAAATATTATCACAAATGTATTTAAATTTAATACATATATGATAGATGGAATTTCTCCAAATTTTTGACATTTTCCTATTTTAACACCTTGAAAAGAGAATTTTGTTTCTGATGCATTAAACCATAATTTATATAATCAACTATCTAGAAGAACTGGTGATTACTGGAAATTGATAGTTATGATTATAGGAATTTTTTTGAATTTTACTGAGTATAATAATGTAATAGTTATCATTCTAGTGAATCATATTCAAAAAAAAATTTCGAAATGTCAGGGATAGTCAATATTCATATCCAAATTTCCTTACTTTTTTAAAAAAACATGATCATGAGGAGACCATTGATTGATGAAAAATAAATGGAATTAAAATTTTATTTTTCAAGAGAAAATAGTCATTCAAATATATTTTAAGAGAAAATCAATTATATATTCCACCAATTGAAATAGAATGTTCATCCACAAATTTGGAAGATGTAAAAATAGTTGAAAACATGTTTCTAATGGGATAGAATGATAAGAAATATGGTAGAGTATGTATAAGGATGTCTCTCTTATTAGAAAGTCAATACTACTAATGGACAAGAGGTATGTTGAAATATTTAACTACCAATATATAAAAATGGGAGCACATATCTTTGGATTTTGTTATAATTATACCAAGAATGTTAAACAAATATTTAATACAGGTAATTAAGATTTAGAACATAAATTAATCTCATTTAATCTCAATTATTTAATCATATATTATAGAATAATTGAGAAAAAATTATGTTTGGGAGATCATGAAGTTCAATGTAATACCAATTTTGTCTTCTTCGATGGAGATCCATGTTTACCTTTTGGATCTAGAAATCCATACAATATTCTTTGGGTAACAAGTTGACCATGAGAATGTCTTATTATCCAAAAATAGGTAAAAAATGTAAAATATGATAAAAATCAAAGAATAGAATATCTGAACATGTATTATAGATATTTTAGGCTCATGGAAGTGAAATATACAATTGGATTAGTTCTTATTAAATAATATATATCATGAATAAACACATATGAATCCATTTGAATCATTTTTTTTGTTTTCTTTATTTGTCTCCAATTTTATATAAAGAGAGGAGAAAAATCATTGTTGGGATGTAGCCTTGTTAAAAAGTTGATTAATAAAATTCTAATGATTTTGGAAAAGATGAAAAAATCTCATTATACTTATAAATATGATGTTGATCTATTTCATTTACCATTATTATTAGATGTGATATATCTTTTTTTACAGAATACATCTTTGAGGATAGGGAATCAATGTTTGTGTTGGTAATGTATATTGTCTTGTTGGTAAATTGGCCCTCAAGAAATATAATAACAGACCAGATATGTGGCTTATCGGTTTGATTTAGAGCCACTATTTAGCTTTGGTCATAATATATTTCGTGTATCTCAATTATATAAGTACCCATCAAATATTTACAATGGGATTCAATTGGACCATATTGACTGTGCATTAGACACTACATTGTCACATGTTCTAGTAAAAATTCTATATAGAAAAGATATGGTTTTATAGAGAAATAGTATCTTATTGGTTTGAGTTTTATGGAATCATGTTCAAATTTATAAAGACACGTCATAATTAAATGACTTTATATTAAAACAATGGACCAATATCTTCTAAAAAATTACTATCTATATATTTCTATGGGTGGAAAGCCTGATGGTATGTAGAATATACGACCCCTGGTTTATGTATGTTCCATTTCCTCCTAGTTTTGGAAGACATTTATTGGGTAATCATTATTTTCATTAATCTTGATCTAGGTTCTTCGATAGTTATTATAATTTTGGACTGTTTTGTGTCCCCCATGTTTTTAAACATGTCATGGTTGTTGGAGTGTTCTACTCAATGTCTCCCTATGCAACATAGGTGAACCAAAATGTGCATGGTTAGGGTCATATCGCCTTGGGAAACCCCTTGTGTAAACCTAACTGAGTAGACTCACTACACCATTATCTTGGGCAAAAATACATTCGGTCAGAACGTCCCAAAGGGATTCATTTTTTTATTATTTTTGATAATCCACCTTTCAAGGGGTGAGGTGGAACCCTTATAAGGCCCTAAGGCTTAGAGAAAATTACATGACTCATAGGTCTTAGAGGGAATCCCACAGAGAATACAACATGGAACTGCTCCTCCCCAGCATATGTTATGAAATCAGCACTCCACATTCACAGGGCTGGTTGGCTAGCTATCCTATGAAAACTACACATGCCTGGTACCGATGGAAAATCCATACCCTATCATTATTGCAATTCCAGTTAGCTCTGCTCCAGTGAATGAGCCTACCTAGAATCCTCATCTGAGGCCTTTTCCCTTGTAGTCTCACTGGTACGTCTTCATTCATGTGGCCCAAAGGACTTGGGGTGGCCCTAAGGCCTTAAGGTGGCCTGAAGCCCTTGAGAAACAACTGGCCCAAAGCCCTTGGGTGTCCCAAAAGCCTTGCAAAACCCGACGACCAAACCAGTGGCCTAAAGGCCCATATGGATGAATAGTTTTGTCTACTACAGTAACGCACAGTGACTGCTACAGTACTACTACAGTAACCTGGAAATTTTCCTACACCCGGATTTGATGTTAGTGTCTTGTCTCATACATTTCACATGTTCGAAGACACCATCCATATGGTCACTCCCCCAATATATGAATATGGTATGTTCAATTTTTAAATGATTGATTCACCCACTGATATTGGGGGAGGTATTATGGATTTATATTTATTTTTCCTGGGAGGTATTTTAAGGGTGTATGTAACCGAATGATGCCTCTTATAGCCTTTGACATTCGTCTTTTTCTAGGTTTTATCAGTTCTTCCATTTTTGAGTGATCCTTGGATGAATCCATATTGGTTATTATTTGAGTTTCATTTGTAGGTTGATTATTATTGTTTATATATTCTTTTATCATGTTTTTTTGGTGAAATTGATTATAATAGGTTGGTTCCTTCTCTATCATCTACAATTATTCTAGAACAAGACATTAAGAATTTTTAAATTAAACTGATTGAATTTTGAAAGTAAACTCATGATGAATTATTATTGGATGTGATGATTTTATATTGGAAACCCCTTTGATTTTTAATTCAGGAATAATGGAAATTTAATTGTTTTTAGAATTATACTTTGGTTGATGGTTTTGAAATTAAGGTTTCAATTTAATAAAATAGTTATTTTTTATTAACTATTTATGTGGGAAGAATTGATTTTTTGTAAAATGAATTGTAATTAGAAAATATAATGAGAACATGGAATGAGTACTTACTATACATGATTTATTTTATTTCATTTTTATATAATGTGGCACTGAATAAGGAGTGTGGTGCTACACGGGTGGTAAATAGTGAGTACTTGGTTGATCAGTGAGTATCCACTCTTGAATATGTATTTTTTAACTATATACCATGTGAGTGAGAGTAATGGATCGGAACTGGGTATTCCGAGTGAAAAAAATATATTAATGATGAATTGGTAAGTTCTTTCTGCATTTCATTTTAAATTTTTAAAATTTATAAAATTATTTGATGAACCATTATTTTTTTAAAATATGATTTTTAACAATAAGATAACATGTTATTGTCTTAGTTTTATCCGTGGGAATATTTTAATGGATCTCCAATGAGGTATGATTACTCCCACCCAACATATAATCATTAGTACATATGTATACATTTTCATGAATGAAATTTTTAAAGGAAGTACCTAGTATTTCTGTAGTGGAGAATCATAATGATTCTTCTTCTAGATGGAGTTGGAGCTTAATGTGTCTCTTATGGATACCTTGGGTTAAATACACATCATTGTTTCTATATGAGGATATTATTCGTTTTTTATGTCTTTTTACAAAAACAAATAACTTTAACTATTTTTTTATTATTTTTATTGGTGTTTTAATTAATATTTGTGTATTATACTCACGAATCATACGTGTTGGTTTTGTTGACTTATTTTCTATTGAAATATTTTTTTGACTAAAAAGTTAAATGTTTTCCCCAATGTGTAGGTAAACTCTTGTCATTTATTTCTTCCATTCGGCTTCTAAGAAACATCACAATGAAGTTTGTTTCATTTATGGAACATCTTAATCCAATGGGTTATGTAAGGATATTTTACTAACCATGACCATGAGTTAACAACTATTAAGCAGTCCTTAAATTCATGGATCCACTATCTCATTAAGGAGTGGTTTACAGTATATTCAAATCATAAGATCTAAAAGTATATTTTAAATCATATAGATAAGAAGTTGTTTCATATATATTATGTTGACTATCCATTGTCATTATATTTTAATAGAGTATATGCTTCTAGAAAATGTAATGTAGTCACCAACATAGTGAGTATGTAGTTGTTATCTAATTTTATAAATTAATTAGTCGAGAGGTGGTATGTGATGAGTCTATTTACTAAGATGAGGTTGTAAGTAGGGGAGACTAATGAGATTTTTTTCTTAAATTTTGTACAAAAAATATTTTTAACCTCCCATCCCTCATAATTTTCATGAAAAGTGATGAGGGAGCTATTATGATTTATGTGACATCACGATGACACAAAAATTTCCAAATAAATGCAATGTGAAATAAGATTATTTTCTAAATGATTATCCCATTTAAAGAAAAAAATATAAACCCAAAAAAATTACAAAAAAACTCTCTATGATGACGAGTGAAAAAGAAACCTCATAATATAACCAAACCAAGAACACATATAAGAGTACAATAATAAACTAAATTTCATACTCAAGAGACCCTAAAATCATAAAAAATTTAAAACTCCAATTTGTAAACTAAAAAAAACCCACCCTATTTAAACACCAACTCCACGTGCTGAGAGACGGTTTCAAGAATAATTACTAAAGAACAAAGATACCATGCCTTTAACAATGTATCAATAGATGAAAACTACAAATTCCTAATAGTTCCAAAGTAAGGGGTGAGTCAAAACATATTAGGATTTCCAAAATGAATTTTTAACTCATGGAACTAAGACATAACTTGTTATCACATTTTATAGAAATCTTTCATGTAGTAAAATTTGTTCATATCAAATACATGAAACAATTTTCCAAGGAAAGAATCCAAAATTCCATTACACTATTTCTCATTTAATTTTTAATATTAATTTCCATGTCCGTATACAAAACCACATACACACAATCTTGGTGTCACCGTTGAAGATGTATCATCATGTCTATACTTTGTCCCCTTTCACTTGTGTTGTTTAATGACCATTGTCAATAAAATTTAACTCATGACCAAATTTTTATTCCAACTTAATTCCAAGTCATTTACCAAAAAAATAATTTCCATTCCACTCATTTCACATAAATTCATATCCTTATATTAAATAATTTACACAACTAAATTACATTTTTCATCTATAATTTACAATTTTAAAATAACAATTTATAATGATGAACTATGCATTTTTTCCAAATCATTAATCTACAAAATTTCGAATAAAATACAGAAAAGACATCTATCGAGATCTACACATAATTTTCACAACCATCTCAAGAAAATCATTTAATTATAATTAATCTATCAAGTACCAAATCAATGTGAATCGAGAGGGAAGTCACTTCCCTCTCAAACATTGACAATAATTAAGAAGACCACAATAAAAATTATATATCCAATCACAAATTCGGTTCCCTTAAAAATATCCACAAATATTTAATCATAAATGAACTCTTAACACATAGATCAATCCATAACAGACATGATATATGGTTATGAGATATAGAGTAACCCTAAATCAACAATAATGAAAAATAATGAGATCATACTGATGAATCTGGGCCTCCAACATACATTGATTCCTATATAGATAACCATGTGATTGAATTGGATCATCTATTATAACTTGGGAGAAAAAATGAATTTATTTTATTGGAGGATTAAGAGAATAATTAGAATCAAAATGATTAATTCATATTAGATCTACTTTTTAATGAGGGACAACAATATTTTGCATGGTTCGGCAAGATAGTTTGGAAAACCATGTGCCAACCATTTGGTGATACTATCTTAAATGCACACCTCAGACATTTGGAACACATAGTTAGAAAAACCATGCACTAATGATGAATTTACCTCTAGTTAATGATTCACATTTTCCCATGGGAGTTCACATAGTTTGGATAGACTATTCTACAACCATGCAACTACCATGTTCCCACCATCATCTATTTTATAATTTCCTAGATATGTTGCATGGATTCAAGTAATTATGCACATACTATGAATGTTCATAATATCCTCCAAAATAAGAATAAATCCCTTTAAAACACCCAATAAACAAACCTATCATTATATAAAATCAAAATAAATTAATAATGGGTCATGAACATGAATCATGGTGTGCTACCTGATTCAACATTTGATGATTGTATTAGATTTATGAAACAAATTTACAAAAAAATTCAATGTTCTAGAAAAATATTCTATAGTTGTGAGACATTTAGTGTCTTATTTTAGTCTATTGAGAGTGTATTCTATTTCAATGGTATTTTTTCAATATGAAATATCTATGGAAGAATTTTATAGATAATTAACATCATTATATTATGTCTATGCACCATGGTACTATGAATATGTATCAATATTTGATATATCAATACAAGTGGCTAGAGATTAGTTCTTAGATTGAAGGCTTCGCATCACAACTGCTTACATTATATGATATTAAGGTGGATTAGAATACAGATTCTAACTTTTTAAATCCATTATCTATTATGGTTTGAAAATGGGATGAGATATCCTTTGTCGTTTTTATTGACTACCTTAGATAGCTGATATATCCTTTGTCTTTTTTTACTGTTTACTTTTATATGTTTATAATTTTGTTGGGAGTAGGCTCCTCCTGTCTCTCGGAAATTTTGGCAATATTGATACACAATAGAGTTCAATGTTAGGTTGATTTTGATAGGGATCCAATTTTTATATCATTTATTTCAATGGTTATAAAAGAGGTTTTTGGTACCCAATTAAACTTTGGTATGATGTTTCACCATTAAATATATTGAGAGACTCAGTAAACCATTAATCTTCAAAAGGATGTGTTCTTGGCATGTGTTCTGTATATCAATGGTTCTTTGGAAAATAAGAATAACATTTTTATTTTTCATATAATACTTTTTATCATGACTTGATTAAAAATTTTCCCATTTAATAATTTAAGATGTAGCCTTATATATTACCTTCATATAGGGAGGATTAGAAAGAATGGTACATAGTTGTACCTTGTCTTGTACATGATAAAAAGGATATGGTTAATATGATCTAAAAGTGGATAGTAATATATTATAGGAATTCGAAATCCAATGTTTCATAGAAACATAGATAGTTGGATTTTGAGGTTGGTGATATGGTTTTCTAAGAGTTTATACTCATTTAGAGAATTATTATCGGGGAATTAATGTTCAGTTGGATTTGTGATATATTTTTCTTTTTGATATATTTGGATTCCTTGAAGGGTGGGTTATCTATTGGGATTGTTATCTCCCAATACATTTATTTGTGTAATGTTTCATGTTATATAATTGTATGTGAATCAATTGAATCATTCCCATGTGATTGAATGGAAGGATATTGATCCTGATCCCAAAACCTCAATGGTTGAGAAAACTATTCAGATACTAAATCATCTGAATAAGGTAAAAAATGGTAAAATGTTTCTAGTTTTTTATGTACAATGGGAATCTATATGGGCTTGTTATGAGACATGGGAGTCTGAAACATTATTGTTGCTATAATGAAATTCTCTTTTATTCATCTATACACTCTTGAGACCCTTTTTGGAATAAAAGATTCATTTTGGGGATAATTTTGATTCCATATAAGTCATAGGTATGTTTTAATTTTTTTCATAG
The DNA here is from genome assembly GCA_963277665.1 of Viscum album. Classification (NCBI taxonomy): domain Eukaryota; kingdom Viridiplantae; phylum Streptophyta; class Magnoliopsida; order Santalales; family Viscaceae; genus Viscum; species Viscum album. The sequence goes on along the minus strand of OY728128.1, from coordinate 1,806,756,649 downwards.
TTTTACTATTTAGTTGTTTGGAAGTATTTTGGGTTTCAGGAGATGAAAATTTCGATGTTTGGGTGTAATAGGTTTATATCACAGTTTTTGTGTCATTGGTAGTAACTTTGTGGTAACCATGCGATATAGATATACTTTTTCATATAGTGATTCCATATTTTAAATAACATCCCTGAAATATACACCTAGATCCTATACTAATAAAAAATAATCATTACATGTATGTATTTGATACAAAATAACATGACCCAATATTAGTCATCCCAAACATACAACATCATAAGAAATAATTAGTCTAATTCCCTACCCAATAACATTTTTAGTTAATAGTGTTAGATAATTTTTAAAAACTCTTACATAATAATACAAACTTCCCCATGTGACATTTTTTATACCATACATATTTTTTATTACTTCACAAATTGTTTTTAACATCTCTGATAAAATTAATCAAAATTGAAACATTTGTTGATATAATTCATTTAAAACCATTATTTATAACCTATTGAAATTTAAAAAAAATATGGTTGAGATTAAACCATCATTAAAGGTTATTGTAATTATGAACTATTTAATGACACCATGGGGCATAAGATGAGACTTGTCATAATCAAAGTTCATGAACAAGGAATTGAAAAATCAAAGCCATCAAAACATGGATTATTAAACATGTGTCATGTATAATTATTTTTCAAATGATATAGTCAAGTTAATAAATATTCATAAGCCACATGATATCTATTTTAATTAAAATAACTATTTCAAACTCAATGAAAACATATAGAAAAAGTTGGTATTTTGGAACATAAAATTCTAAAAATTTGATCATTCGTTTATGAAATAGAAGGAGACTAGTCAAATCTATATGTTAAGAATACCTAGTTAAATCGACCATTTTAAGTATAAATAAATGGAACATTATCCAATGTATTAGGGAGCTATATCAGGATCACAATTTGTAGAAGCTATATCAGGTTCAATAATCATATAAGTTGTATCAGGCTCACCAATTGTGTAATTTGTATCAGGCTCACCTGTCCTAGATAAATCATCATCCTCACCCATTATATAATTTGTTTCGAGATCAACCTTTATATAATCAATATCAGTCACAACATTCATAGAAGATGTATCTGGCTCAACCATCATTATCCATAATTTTCATATACCATACCTGAATATAAAATATGTAAGCTTTCATTTTCACCATCAAACATATCATATGAGAATACATTCTAATAAGATTAATTTTCATGTAGAAAATAAATTTTTTATGTAACGCCCCAACCCCAGTTACCCGGATTCGGTGCATTATTAAATAACATTGGCATGATCACAAGAAAGATCAAGTCTCGAAAGACCGATTAGTTTAGTAGCCTAAGAAACACTAGATATATTCATAAGTATTACATTACATCATAAAAATGAAAAGTACAACAACATAGTGCCCATATTCCACACTCTTATCCCCTCATACTATCCCTGAAGGTCATTCATAATTTACTTATTCACATCCTGGGAAAAATAAAACATAGAAAAGGGGTGAGCCCAAAAGCCCAGTAAGGATAACAATCTAGCGGAAACTTTCATAAATAAGAATAAACATTTAAGGCAATGTATAACTAAAAAAAGCTTTTTAAACTTGAACTTCAACATGGAATGACAAAAATAAAATTATGTAATGTCATTTTATTATTCACATGGATATTCTACTAATCGAATAATCACATGAAATATCAATAACCACTTTCATAATGATGGAATGCATAAATCCAGACTATCATAACCACATAGCCAAGGCCTCGTGCTAAGACTAAAAATAAGATTTTTCCAAAGCCTTGTGCCAAGACAGTAGTTTGTCTCATGAGACCTACCGATGCATCTAGGAGCTATAGCGGGCTCCACCCATCACATATTATGTCCAATACATTCCTCATATGAACAGGTTTAATCATAACATAAACATTCGTATTAAAACTAGCATACGAAATGTCAATACTTTCACCATAAACCGTGAAGGGTATAAAAATAACATATCCATAGTCAAACATATCACAAAACCTTCAATACAATATGGAAGTTTTGTTTCATAATAAATTAGCTTCAAATAATCTTAATATCTATCAAAGGATGTTGACATAGATGAAATCAAAACTATTTGAGTGAAATATCTCTTTTTTATTTTAAAATAATTTAAGAGTCATATAAAATAAAAACATTTCTTTGAAAATATTCTTATAAGCTTGTAAGGGAAGATTTGACGATTTTATAATGGCGGAAGATAGCCACACCCGCCGTATAAGTTAAAAAACATTCTTACCTTAATTCTGTCAAAAATGTTAAAAAGGACCTTGTTTGGAAAACGATGGAAGGATTCCCTTATAAACCTCTTATTTAAAGTCAAACAAGGGTATAATTGACTTTAACCCATATTCTAGTAAATAGTAAAAAATTTATGAAATAAATTTTTAAGAAACATCGATGTGGATGATAAAGAAGTCCCAGTAGATTACTACGTATAAACAACCTCGGATAATGAAGAGATTGCGAAATAAACCCTTACCTTGTACTTATCCTTGGTTGGGGGTAGGTTAACCTACTGTATAATGGTGAAATAATTTTTATTAAATTATAAAATAATTCTTTACATTAATATGATGTCATATATGATCTTTTAACATTGATTTGTTAATAATATCTTAGTATTATTGTTGTTTCGGGTGTTAACTTACTCATTTTCATTTATATGTTTTGTTACGTAAGCCATGTTTGTCATGGATAGATTGTATATTATTCATTTTCAGAATGATATCATGTACTTAAACATTATTTTTAAATCATCAAATGATAATTATACTTGAATGGATACGATGGAGAATGAATCTCATCGCGTTCGTGGAGACGGTAGTTCGTACGTACGTATGAGCGACAATATCATTCTTTTGATATTAAAATAATATATAATTGGATGGTATATCATATATACAGAATCATTATCATGTTATATTTATTATTTACATGAATTATAAATCATTATTATACCCATCCAAATAATAATATATTGAATAATAACGATTACACCACAACGTGGAGACGGTAAGTCGTACGTACGCGCGTATGGTGACATGTCAATCAAAGGATGGATAGAATACTGAATATGGTTGTCATATTTATAATAAAATTACAGTATATAGTAGATACTGGATTAATTATTTTATAATGGGAATAACAAATAAAGAAGAAGTTGAAGATGAAATGATTTTGAAAAAGGGTGGTGAAGACATTATCTTTTCTTCGGGTTCTTCCTTTTGATTTGATCAAAAGGGCTCCTTAGGTGGGCTTTCTGATCAAAATAAGGCCTCTAGGTTGTAGTGAGGGAAGTTGAGAGGGTATTTGGGTAGGTTTTGGCCGAACAAAAAGGTTTTGAAGGTGTGAATTAATGAGAAGGGGGAGTTCCCTTTTATAAGAGGGGTGTGGGGCACCTTTGGAAAAGCTAAAAATATTATTTTATAATAAATTAATATTCGGTTTCTAATTGCTCAAAAGTTGATTATTTAAAGGTTACGGTGGGGAGTTTTCGAAAACCACTCAACCAATAGAATTTATACAGGTTTGGGTCATTATATTAACCTTATCTTTTAGTTTTTACTCTTAGTATATTAGTTTGAGATTTACCGTGTCACTTTGTATTTTTATATTATATAGGTAATAAACTTATTATATACATCCAAGAGACCCCCAGGTGGTCCATTAATGATACACCTATCATGATAAAAGTATCTTGGGCGAACCTTATATTTTTAGGAATTTAATATCAACTAATAATATAATATTGGTTTTAAAAACTCTTTTATGTCAATTTTCACACTATTCAATATGTTATTTTTTTTAAAATGATAACCGAATGATTACTTCAAAAAAAGTTAAGTAGGTAAATCCTAAAATGTCATATTAACCAATAAAATTAGTTTAATTCATAAAAAGTCTCAAATTATATTTATTTGGGTATTTATAATATCAATTATTTTAATTCTTTACTATTATGGTAATTACTGCATCATTATTGTGTCATCAATAAATTAACTTATTTAATGTTTAAAAATTATAAATAAAATATAATTATGTAGGAAATTTGTTTATATTTATAATGAATATTTACAATCGAATTTATATTATTTATAACCTTATATTAAAAATGTTTTAGTAAATAAACTTTGATTTTATCTCTTTTAACTCTTCTTTGAATTAAATAATAATAAATGTCCTAATATAATCCAGGTGGACCTAAATGATAATATTTTATTCCTAAGTTTGTCTTTGGTCTAGATACACTTGTCCAATAGAATTAGGAAATGTGTTAGGGTAATATTAATATCATTTTTACCCTTAATTACCCTATTTACTTTTAACCGTGGTAAATAAAAGTAAAAAGTTACTATTCACCAAAAAATATTTTCATCTCATTGAACCACATTTTTCCACTTGATATTAACCGTGTCTCTTGGATTTTCGAAATTCCACTCACAGAAGTGGTAAAATTAAGTTTTATGAAAAATTCAGTTTTTTAACAACCACTTAGTGGTTTCACTATTCATCAAAAATTGAAGTTTTCAGAACAATGCCAAAATTTCACCCTAAGCTATAATTGTTATTCCGAATTCAAAAATTATATCTATTTTGAAAAATTCCAAAATTATTAGTTGCATTAATTAATTTTATAATTAATTCCCGTTGTCCCAACAAATAGCGTGTTTTTAAGAAATAATATCTATCAAAAGATTGACAATTGTTTATGTCCAATTTCAAATTGAAATTATTTCTAATTAAAACCATTGGATAAAATGGTAAAAATATATTCTAATTATACTTTTAAATCCACTCAATTGTATAATTTATCACTATAAATTATTTTGACTAAAAAAGTTGTTTTTAAGTATTTTTCACTATTCATAAAAATTGGATGTTCTTAGAAAAATACCAAAAATTCAACTTAGGATAATTTCGATATTCCAAATCCAAAAATGAAGTCCATTTTGAAATATAAAATATATATAATTTCAAAATGTAGGTATTACTATTCATAACGGTTAGTTTGATTGGTTGTGGTGTGTTAGAACTCAATGTTGCGTACAACACACACTATCACATTATTCAAAGAGAAGCATACTGTAGAAGCTTGGGGTGTTACATTTTACATGATAATATAATTAAATCAATCATCATAAGACAATTAGTTAAGGAATGTGGATGGTATCCCAATCTCATATTTTAATTGAAGGAAATAAATAATTGAAGTATTTTTTATAATTGAAAATACCTTAAAAATAATTTTAAAAAAAATCATTGAAAATAAGGGAAAAATAATTATTTTTATAATTATTTATTAATATTTATGGAATATTGGGGAAATATATTTTATTATAAAATATACATGGAAACATATGAAAGAATATTCAGTAAAATAATGGTTAGGATATAGTGGAAATCTATTCATGTTACAAATGTAAAATTTAATCATTATTTTCAAATGTTTATAACAAGAAAAAAGTGACACATGAAGAATGTATTAAGAAAATTCTATTTAAAACATTTAAACAAGTTCACTGATCATTAAAAAAAATATGAAATACTTTAGGTTTAGAAAAAAACATTCATGAAATATGATAATTGGAAATAAAGTATATTTTATGTTAAATGTATTCAATAACATTAAAATGATTTTATTTATACAAACCCATTTTCAATAATCCAAAATCAAAAACCATTTGTATGAAATAGCATATGAAGAAACATAAAATATCATTATTATAAAAACATTCTTGGTATTACACATTATAAATCTGTATATATGTTTAACATCTCTTTTTTTCATGAATATATTTAGAATATATCTAATCATATATCCAAATCTATGATATGAAACAGAGTAAAATTATAATTCCTAGTGGTCCTGGTACTGATATTATAAAAATATTAAAAATATTAATTTCATGCAAGAATTTATTTCCTAAAATAGTGGAATAAATCCTGAATGGAGACTTAGATAAGAAATTGGAGACCATTGTTGAGTCTAAAACATAGGTATTAACCTAGCTGTGATGTAAGATTTTTTTGCATTAGATGTTGTATTTAAATGTTTATGTAGGCACAAATAATAAAATAAATAAATAATATAATTTATTTATTTATTTATTATATTTAACTAGTGACACAATGCTATATTTATAAAAAATGTGTTTTAGATAGTCCATAGTCTTGTCCGTATAGTCCTACTGATAGAGAGGATCCATCGAATGATCATCATTTGTTGATTATCTAATTAAAAATGGAAAATAGAGGATTGGAGACTGGTGTTTCAATCAGATCTTGTGGGTCTCACCAATTATTATGATGCAGAATCATTCTTCTTCATAAATATGTAATTTCCATAAGAATGAAATCATTTTTATTTTTTTTATTTTCACCATTTATTATCCATTAAAGAAAAAAAATCAATTTTTGTATCATTTTGATTGAAAAGTTGTTCATGCTTAGTGTTAAGGCTTGTCCCTTCTAGGGGTTTATGAAAAATTATTTTTTATTCATGTTACTATTTTTTCATCATTGTTATGGAATTTAATTGAGGATAACATGAAAATAGATGAGGTTTTTTCCTCATTTGTGTTTTCTTTCTTTCAATATTTGTTCATTCACACGATTCAGAACCAGTATATCTCTAGCCTGCGATTTTATGAATACACAGTATTCGATTGTATTTATACCCATTATCAGTGAAACAGAAAGGTACAATTATTGTAATTCATTATTAAGGGTTCAATGGAGGTGTGAATATGAAGGACAACCAAAGGTAGATCAGATCAGATCGGTGATTCTTGTTCAATGCCAATTTATGTTTGGTGATGGAAGGATATGATCGTGGTTGATTTTTTCAATAGATGAAAAGTTATAATCCAAATAGAATATATTTTAAGGTTGGGTATCCCTATATCGAATAAATGTAAGTGTGATTAGGGGTAGAGAAAATGGAATTGAATAATGAGTGAAGACATAGTGTAATCTATAAAGTTCATTGTTATATAGAGTGTACCCTAATAAAAAAATGATTTGTGGGTACCTAGCTATGGAGATTTGGTTTATGTGTAAAACAAATATCACACATTGTGTGAAACATGGAATATTACATGTGACATGATATTGGTGGATGAGAATGTAACCTGGTGGTTATATGAGGATAGTCACAACCTGGAACACATGCACTGATTGAGTACATGTGCATAACCCAATACATAGTCATGAATAAGTTCATAAGCACACTCATTATACATGGTCATTTACAGAAGTACACGTGTATGGGTTGTGGCATGGTGAGTGCTAGCCTGTCCTCTATATGTCGTGTACCACTAAAAGGCATGTCATGTGTATGGGGGATTAAATGTTGAGTGAGATAAAGAGACATAAGAAGACCCTTGATTAGGTGAGACATGTCATGTACCCCTATTCAACACTATGTAGTTTTTATAGGGTAGTGTGAGGACGTTCATTTACTTAGTATAGACTAGTTTTAGATGAGTTTGATCCCATGGTCTATAAATGTGAAATTACATTGAGGCATTGCCTTCTCCACTTAGGATTATGATTCTTTATATGGGTTTAATTTTAGATATTTTTTGTTGTATCCCCCAATGGTATGTGGTGTAGGATCCTCTATCATATCCTTTTTCTGTGGGAAGGTTCACAGTATCAACAATAAAAGCATACACATGTTATCGATCCCCTATTTAGTATATATATTTATTTGGATTGGTGGAATTCTCCACCATTACTTGGTGTGATCCCCTATCTTGGACCTCTACATCATTATATATCCTTCATGTAAATTTTTGGAAGGGATAGATGAACATAACTTCTCTAATGACTACATTTAGGTATATAATTTCTCGTGAAGTGATCCCTCTTAGATGAGAATCACCTTGAATCATCTAGAAGTATCATAGGGATGGAAGATATAATTGAGGCCTTTGAGAACTGGATTATTTCATTAATATATCTAGGTTTCATTTTATTTTCATTATTTATCATATCTTTATTGAAAAAAACTATTATTTGATGATATCAATACTCTTGATGGTTTAGGTTTGGTTATTTATAGTTCTCTTATTAGGTATTATTATACCCACCCCTTAATGGTCTCTACCCACACATGTCATTTCATACACAAACAAGGATCCATTTTAAAGAGTCGTTTGGGTGTATTTGGTGCAACTTATTATCTATCAAGTAAAAAAAAATTATCACAATTGATATAATTGATATATGCCAAATAATTCTCAGATGAATAGAACTCATTTCAATTTTTAGTGGTCCTGTAATTGGACCTTATTAGTTTTAATAAATTTAATCATTATCTATTTGTGGTATTTAGATGTACAAATAAAATGGAATCATTTTTGGTGTATTAAATTTCATTATTTTATGTGATTAGATATGTGTGTGTGAATGGTTACCTTAAGAAAATTGCACACAAATGTGGGATGTGCCTACTCATTGTTGGTCACCATCCCCAAGCCTATTGGAGTAGGGTTCAAAATCGTCACACTCATCTCATCACTAGTCATGTGGGCCACAGTGGGTCACATCATGATAGAGTGAAATATATATATTGATTAATAGTTTTTAAAGTATATGTTTTATATAAGATAATTTAAGCTGATAAATGATTATGATTTCTCAATACTTTACTACCATTAGAAAAAGAACAACTGTCTGATGCTTTGAGTATAAATTATAATTATAGATTATCGATGATGAGTATCAAAAAAAGATCAAATATTTTTGTATTTTAAAATTAAGGATCTTTAAATCATAAAAGAAGGGGAGGAAGATTATCTTTATGAAAATAGTATTCAAAACATAAATCTAATTGAAGATTAAATAAGAAAAATATAAAATGTATAATTATTGAAGAAGGTGAAAAATGTTCCTGAGTTTTACACTGATGTTGATGCAATTATAATGATAAGGAATCATGTATGTGTTTTTTACATACTATATTTGAATATTGAGATGTTATAGGAAGATTATAGTTCTTTATTATCTATACATAATGGATATAAAAACATGTATAGCTCTTTAAAAGTGTATTTCTATTGGAAAGTCTTATATAGATATATTTTTGAATAAGATTATTGTTGTTCGATATGTCATAATGTTAAGGATGGTAGAAAAATATATAAGGGAATGTTATAGCCATTACCCATATCAAAATGGAAGTAAGAATACGTCAACATGAATTTTGTAGTCAGAATCCCTAAAGCGTCTCAAGGTCACAATTCTAAATGGCTTGATGTTGACAACCATGAAATATGAGCACAAATAATTACTATAAAAAAAATTTATATATGGATCATTATTTCAATGTAAATACCTTGAAATTCTGTATAAAATTTTTCTTTAAAAAGAAATATTTCGAGACTGCGAAATTCGACGGAACGTGATTACGAGGCCCAGAGACCTAGAACGTATTTTTTTAACTTTTTATAAACTATATTCAATAAAAATGCAAGAATATTTTATATCTTTTGAATCGGTGCATGGATTGAAAATCTAAGGGCACCATTGAATTCACAGTTCCATGATTCACTTAGGCGAAGATTAATTTCAGTTGAAAATGGTCATACAGAAAAGATAAATTTTGGACTTTTCAGAAAAAAATAGTAAAATATCTAAATGAGTTATTTTATTCTTTCTTCAACCATTGACCGATAGTTGGAGGAAACACAATTTAATGATGGTCATTAAATGAGATTCATTTAATGGCCGGTTACTTTGTTTTTGTAACCACAACGCTTGTGTGTTTAATGGATCATTAATTAAGGTTCATAATTGAACCACATTAATGATCAACGTCAAATACCTTTTTATATTTGTTTAAATAAATATTTTGGAGAATGTATTGGCAACCGTGGGAAACCTCTAACGAAGCGCCAACGACATCACCCTCCAACCAAGAAAGTTGATCGATCAGTGACAATTGGAGGATTCGGTCCGGAGATCGATGAACAGTGGTGAACGTCTTCAAATGCAGATTCCTCCCTTCATCTTCAATAGAATCCAAAAAATCTAGGTATGAGAAATTAATTTGTTTCTATCTGTATAAATATTCCTCCTTATCATTCATGAATAATATAAAGAATGTAGATCAACCGACTAATGGGTTGATCCGTAAGTAATTATATACTACGGGAGGTTGTTGAGGGATCTAATTTTTGGGTTTTACTTAATCTATATGATGATTTTTATCAACCCCACCCCCTTTATAAAACGCTGACGTGGAGGATACGGGCCAATCTGATCAAGGCCCGGACCCTCCACCACTCATGGATATGGTGTGTTCTTCATGGGCGACCAAGAAACGAGGAAAAAAGGAAATTAAGTAGGATTCGTTGTAAAGGGGGAGACTTGAGATGCCTTTAGGTGCAGATGGGAAGGAAAAAATACCACAAGAGCATCTCTGGTGGCCCGCGGAAGGAGCCGATGGTGTGGCAGCAACGAAAACTAGCATGTGACAGTCACTTGGAGAATGCGGCACCTGCAGGCACCACGGTGGCAACTGCCACGGCCGGAAATCCGTGGTGGGTGTAGAAATAAGTGCTGATGTATAGTGTGGAGAGACCACAGCCCACTGGGGATACTCGTGTGGTCAAAAATGGTCAGCTTGTGTCGTCCATTTCAGTAGATGGGGTGGCACCCCACTTACGCTGCCAATTGGGAGAACCGGACTCCCCACGTCCGGTCCATCTGAACCAGCCTACACCACGTGGGCCAAGTTCTCCAGGAAGGACGAACCTTCTCCATATAGGACAGACCCATGCCAGCTAGGCCAGACCCGCTACAGAGCAAGACCTACAGGCCCAACGGGCTAGACCCCTACTAATCTCGGACCCGACCGAACCCAATTCGTTAAAAATGACATAACTCATATACTAGGCAGCCTATTAATATGTTGTCTACAGCGTGAGGACCCTTGTGATGAGGCATTAATTTTGAGATACTCCACTTGAGTTTTGTAAGAATTTAGAGTATGAGTTGGTTGGATCGTACTCGAATCTAATTGGTCCATATTTACCTTTTTCATATATCTTACATATCAGGTGTCCGATTGACATGTCGTTTTTCATGTTGGATCCCTTACTACAAGATAGTCTTTTGGGTTACGTATAAGTGGGAATTATTTTTCATTGAAATACAATCGGTGGCTTGAGTAGTGGATCCTCCATAAATCATGCGTGCTAAATGAAGGAACCTAGTGGATAGTTGTAACGTGATGAAGGAATAGTGATCCTTTGTGGGTCAGCACTTAGAGATCCTCTATGGGTTAGAACGTAGCGATCCTTTGTGGGTTAGCACATAGTGACCCTATGTGGGTCAGCACCTAGCGTTCCTCTGTGGGTCAGCACATAGCGATTATCCATGGGTCATCACATAGCGATACTCTGTGGGTTAGCATGTAGCGATCCTCTCTAGGTCAGCACCTAGAGATCCTCTGTGGGTCAACATCTAGCGACCCTCTATAGTCCAGAAACAAAATCCTCGCAACAGAATAAGATAATATATCTTTATGACTAATCAACTTTATTCCTACTCTTTATGTTTTATACCTCGTGTGAGCTGTATTTTACTTTTTCCTGTAATTGATATCATGATTTTTGGTTTTCCCTTGTGGAATTATGAGAGACCTACAGGGGACTCATGATCCCTACAAAGTATTTGTATACTCACCCCTGCATATTCTTCACCCGTACCTTGTTGTGTCTTGTGCAGACAATAGACAACTTGACTGAGACATTGGAGAGCCAAGGCCTGATGGTGCATGGAGGTGATGGATTGATGTGGTGAGCCACGGTGATGAGCTATACCTACCCTTCAGATATGATCCTTTGTGGATGATCTCTGGAGCTTGTTTTTTTCCTTTTTCTTGTACTACTCTTTCAGTTGGGCTTGTATACTGACCCAATTTACTTTCAAAACATAATTTTACTCTCAGTGGTGTTTTTTAGTAATGAATGTACTTTTCTTTTTTCATTGTGTTTTTCTTGTGTGTAGTGTGCCATGTCTGTGTGTGTACATGTGTAAATGCAATGCCTTCCCTTTTGGGGTTTTTCCTTTTCTATGTTAGTCACCAGCCCCTGGCCTATAGAAGGTGGGCTTTGTAATGTCTTGGCACGGGCCCTGGGGGACAGGTCATGAAAAAGTGGTATCAAAGGGCAGTTGGTTCTATTAGAAAAACTAAGGGTTTGTGTTTTCAATGGGTCAATAGTGTTAAGTGTTTTGGGTTTAGTTATCAGTTCAAGGGGTCTATTTTTGGTGTGGTGGCTGACGTATCCATACACCAGGACCCTGAATTTTATTTTCTGACTCATTATAGAAAAACACTAGTTGCATGTGTTTTGAAATTGTTTTTCTCTTGATCTCTTTTGAGCCATCTCACAAGGTATAACTTATTTATCGTGGAATATCTATTTCATTACGATGCCTCCATGTTGACATAAATTCAAGATTCCAGTGATAGATCATGATGATGGCCCACCGAGTGATGAGGCATCGATGTAGTGCCCTCTAGTAGTGACAGCACCTTCAGGTTGTGTACCAGAAGCACCACTACCCGTCGAGAATTAGTTTCCACCAGCCCCACCAGTGGATATTTCACGCCAATTGAAAACATTGCATGAGTTCTATAGACATAGGATTTTGTGTTTTTAAGGCAAGATAGATCTGCAGGTAGCTGAGAATTTGCTGGAGGCTATGGCACAGGTTTTCCAGTTTTTTGAGACACCATCAGACCAGACGGTTTTCCTAGATGGTAGTCTCTTTCAAGTCACAATAGGGAGATAGTGGATCTTGATCCTTCAAACACGTGAGGATATGGCTCTTTCCTAGTTGGAATTTGAGAAACACCTTGGTGTGGAGTTTGTACCAAAAAATGTATGCTTTAGACATATTTAAGAGTTATTATAGTTATAGAAGGGGAGCCTAATGTTGACCCGGTACTCAGTGAGATTTACTGACCTCTCCCGCTACTCCGCTGACATGGTATGGGACCCTTTCATCAGGGCTCGAACCTTTGAGCAGGTCTCTGATGGGAGATCAGAGCATCGATGATTTTTCTCAACATTCCAATGTAGGATGGAGTGCTAGAGTGAGAACTACTGGTGGAGAGTTTCTTTGCCGAGAAGACATAGACAGTGAGAGACACCACTGAAATATAGGATGTCAAGTCATATGTATCAGGAAGTAGGTAGATGACATAGAGGGCCAATTCGGCCAAACCATCTGGAGGACGACCCTAGGATGTAGGGTCGGAGGTGCGGAGCTCGCGAGGTAGAGGAGTTTATCAGAGGACTAAAGTTTGTTACTCTTGTGGTGGATAAGAAAACATGGATCACGAATATCCAACTCCCCCCGTTGATTACCAATAGGCGGTTGAGGGATCACTAAGACGGAGGCTGATGTTTGAGCGTGGAGGACCGTAGTGTGGTAGACGTGGCAGAGGAGCAGGCTGTTAGCAGGCGGTGGGTGACGGTTTGAGGTAATACCACCACCACCTCCAGGTGGTCCACCCTAACCTCAGGAAGTAGGTAGACAAGGAAGAGCGTAGCTTTAGGAACCATAGGTCTATGACCATGATGCTCCGGAGATGATTCGAGTTATGATCTGTGTCTACTCTACCCTAGCTGCAGTTCTTATTGACACAGGTTCCAGTAACTCTTTCATTTCCAAATCTCTCATTCAGAGCTCATAGATTCTAGTGGAGTCATTGTATTGATCCTTATGATTATATACTCCTATAGGAGAGGATTTTATGATTACGCACTGGTTCCAGCAGTGTGAGCTTGATCTAGGAGGCACGATATTCGGTTGGGATCGTCTAGTAATAGCATCGAAGCCTTACGACGTAATCTTGGGTATCGACTGGTTATCCAATATCCATGCTCATATCGACTATTTTAGGTGTAAAGTGTGGTTTTTTCATGAGGATCGGACCATTTTTTCATCCTTCGGTGAGAAGGGAACCTTTACAGCACAATAATGATTTTCATATAGGAGGGTGCAGCCGATCACTCATCGTTTGGCTAGCCCTACCCTCGGTGTAGTTGAAGAGAGGAGTCCAAACTATCCTATAGTTGTGGACCGGTATACAGATGTATTTTCTGAGGATATTTTGAGGCTAACTCCTTGTTGAGAAGTAAACTTATTCATCAACCTATACCCCAGGATGAAATAGATATCTACATTAACATATAGGATGGATCCTGTGGAGCTTTGTGAGTTGAGGGTGCATTTGGAGGACTTGTAGAGGAAGGGGTTTGTAAGACCCATTTTTTTTCCATGCGATGTCTCAGTTTTGTTCAACCAGAAGGAAGATGGGTGTTTTAGGCTTTTCATAGACTACCGGCACCTGAATTAGGTGACCGTGAAGAATAAGTAAACTATGCCGAGAATTGATGATCTCTTTGACCAGCTGAAGGGATCATGGTGATTTTTTAAGATAGACCTCAGATCATGCTATCATCAGCTCTACGTACGGGATGAGGACATACCAAAAATGGGTTTTAGATTCCGGTAATGAAACTATGAGTTCTTGGTGATACCTTTCAGCATGACTGATGCCCCAAAAGTGTTCATGGAACTCATGAATAGGATCTTCCAACCTTACCTCTATTTCTTTGTTTTTGTTTTCATTGAATACATCTTGGGGTTCTTGGTGTCAGAGGAGGAGCACTCCACACATCTGCAGATAGTCCTTGATACACTCCAAGAGCACCAGCTATAACAAAAGATATCAATCCACCATCGGAATGGCACCGTTTGAGGCCTTGTAGGGGTGACCGTGCAGATCACCTCTACGCTGGATAGACCCAAGGGAGTTAGCACATATGGGTCCAGAGATGGTAAGTGCTACCACCGAGAAGGTGCATATCATCCATGAGTGGATTAAGACAAAACAGAGAAGGCACAAGTATTATACTGATAGGAGACATAGGCCATTGGAGTTCAAGGAGAGAACCCATGCCTTCCTAAGGGTCTCACCCCATTGAGGATTGCAGAGATTTGGAAGGGGCGGTAAGTTATTGTCGAGGTTCATCAACCCTTCTAGATTCTCAAAAGAGATGGCGAGGTGGCATACCACCTCTCTCTTCCCCCACAGATGCACTGGGTGCATAATGTTTTCCACATGTTACAGCTGAGGAGATATGTGTCTGACCCATATCACATCATCGACTAGGGAGAGTTGTATATTGATGATGGGGTGTCTTTTATAGAGTTCCTAATGGACACGGAGGATCGATAGGAGTGGGTCCTTCATGGACAGTCGATCCCTCTAGTGCAAGTTTGGTGGTAGTACAACGACCTCGAAGAGAGAACTTGGAAGCGGGGGGCTAAGATTCCTGGCCAGTTCCCTCATTTATTTTATTGTCATTTTTTGTGGCTTTCGAGGACGTAAATCCCTAAGGTGGGGATAATTTTAATACCCATAAAATCCATATAAATTTTTTAATTAAATTTAATTATTTCAAGACAACGAAATTAAACAGAATGTGATTATATGGCTCAAAGAGCCTGAAACAAATTTTTGACCTTTTTTTACAGTATGTTATAAAAATGTGTAAGTTGTATTTTCTATCTTTTTCAATAGTACTCAGATTAAAAATATAAGGGAACCGTTGAATTTGCATCATCGAGATTCCGATATGTAAATCATAACTTCGGCCGGCAAGGGTCGGATGGAAAAAAAATTTGACTTTTCAGAAAATAGTAATTAAATAACTAAATGAGTTATTTTATTCTTAATTAAACCATTGAGCAATGATTGGTGGATCCTTAATGTAAAAATAGCCATTAAATGAGATTCATTTAATGACCTGTTACATTGGTTGTGTAACCGAAATTCTTTTTTGTTTAATGGGTCATTAATTAAGGTTCATAAATGAAACACAATAATGATCAACATCATATCACATTTTAAATTTGTTTAAATCAATCTGTTGGAGAACTGATTTGAAACCATGGGAAATCCTTGATGAAGTGCCGATGACGTCACCCTCCAATGAAAAACGGTGATCGATCAACGACCGTTGGAACATTTGATCTAGAGATCGATGAATGGAAAAGAATTACTTCGAATGTGGATTCCTTCCTTCATCCGAAACAGATTCCACCAAATCCAGGTAGTGTAAATTAATCTATTTCTAAGAGTATAAAGTTTCTTTAGTATCATTCTTGAATAATTTGAAAAATGTTGATCAGCCGACAAAAATGTTGATCTGTGATTCATTTAATATTATGGAAGGCAGTTGCAGGATCTTATTTTGGGGTTTTACTTAATCAATATGATGATTTTTATCAACCACTTGATTAAATGATAACATGGAGAGTTTGGGCTAATCTGAACAAGGCATGGGCCCTTCGCTGCTCTTTCATATTGTGTGTTCTTTATGGGCGACCGAGCAACGAGGCGGAAAGGTGACTCTGTGGGCTTATTAGTAAAGGCAGCAACCCAAGAGGCTCATAGGTGCAGACTATAAGGAAAGTGGACCACCAAATAATCTCTGGTGGATCGAGAAGGAGCCACTGGTGTGGCCCCAATTTCACGATGGCATTGGCGACCAGCAGTAGCGGCCGGCCTATGCCAACCGCGTGGAGAAAGAGGAGCCCGCAGGTGTCGCAGAGGCAAGTGTCACGACTGGAAGACTATGATTGGTTGTGATCGTGGCTTCAACACACGTCATGGATATAGAGACACCTGCTCTGGCCGCTCAACTGGTGCCAAAGTACCGAATCCTACCAGCCATTTTGGAAGATGGAGTGACTCCCTGCTGGCACTGCCAGTTGGGAGAAGTGGACGCCCCTCATCTGGTCCATCTCAACCAACCCACACTGCACGGGGCTGGGTTTGGCCGGTGGGATGGACTGGCGTCGGCCGGGATGCACCTACTAAAGGGCCTATCCCACATGCCCAATAGGCTGGACAGGCCAGACCCCTACCAGACCCAAACCCGACGGACCCCATTTCACTAAAATTGATGTAACTCGCAGACTGGGTGTTCGATTGGTGAACCGTATGCGGCATGGGGACCCTCATGATGAGGAGGTCCTTTTGAGATACTCCACTTGAGTTTTAGAAGAAGTTAGTGTATGGATGGGTTGGATTGGACTTGAATCCAAATAGGCCCAATTTACCTTTTTGCCTATATCTTACCAACCGAGCGTTCGATTGACCCACCGTTTGTCACGTTGGAACACTTACAAAAAGTTGGTCCTTTAAGTTCCTTCTAAATGGGACTTTGTGGGTGTTGAAATAATAATGGTTTCTTGAGGATCAGATCCTTCAGAAATCAATCTGGCTATGTGATGGAATCTAGATTATGGTTGTGACGTGACGAAAGAATAGAGATCCTCTGTGGGTTAGCACATTGCGATTATCTATGGGTTAGCACATAGCGATACTCTGTGGGTCAGCACATAGAGATCCTCTATGGGTTAGTACCTAGCATTTTTTTGTGGTTCAGCACGTAGCAGTCCACAGGGATTCAGCATCTAGGTGACTCAGCTCCCCCTCTCTTCAACATTTAAGGATTCCTTCATGCCAAATTGATTCTGTGCATCCCTCCATTAATCTGCCTTCAATAAAAGGAATGATCTACCTATGTTATTATGGTTTATTCAATATTTTCCCTCACATATATCTTTTCCATGTGATGTAATGTGATATCCATGTTTCTAATGGAGTTTCCATGGTTTTTGGTTGATACTATTGTGCCACAGCTTCCTCGGGTGGATACAGTTATTACGGGAGAGGTGATTAGGATCCTATTCATTGATCCATTCTCATTCATAGAACATTAAAGATCCTTTGAGGTAGAAGATTCCTTGATTATCTATTTATTTATGTTCAATTGTATAGTTAGTAAAATTTATCCAATTGATCACAATGGAATTGACTTAGCTAAATACTTGAACTGGATTCAAGAATTGGTATCGATCACATATCAATGTTTTTTAATTATACCATGATAAAAAAATTGCCTCTTGATTTGATAGATAGTCTGATATCCATGCCTTGTTTCATTTGAATGTTATTCTCATTGGAAATTGATAATAAACGTAAATACATAATTAATTTTTGATTAATTAGTTAAATGGTTAAGAAGACATTTCTAAATAAATCTGGTTGTTGTTATTTTTGTAACATGATGATAATAAAATTTATTTAGTTATTCATGTTTAATTGAATTAGTTAAAGTACCTAAAGAATGTGGATTATTATTGATAAAATAATTAAATGCATGATAAATTAATTGTTTAGTTAATTTTTGATAGATTTTGATAGCTTGTTTATTAGGATTCTCATAGTCGAAACATGGGGATATTTAATTGGTTAATTAAATAAGGAATAAAGAAATGGTAATGTGATAAAATATAATTCATTTAGAGGATATGAGTTACCTGTTTTCTTGTAAAGGCCAAGTGACTTGTGTTTTGGAGCCATGAGAGCTTGTTGTGTGTGAAGGATGGATGCCTTGTCTTACGGCCAAGATACTGGTTGATTGTTTATTTCCTGCTTCTTCTTATGTGATCTTGGGATGGGTGATCCTAGAGGGATGTTGTGTCATGTAAGGAAGGGGGGACCTGTAGTGACATGAGCATGGGATGGTTGAGCCTGGATGACTATTTTGGTATGTCGGGCAGGGACACCTAGTTGTTATGGAAGCAATTCATTCCTGGAGTGGAGAGATGCATCAGTTTATGCAAGTGGGTGTCAGGGAGGACATCAAAGATCATGGAATGGGTTGAATATTGGATTAACTATTGTTATGGAAGTTAGATTCATGTTGAATTTATTTCTTGTTTATCTGCATCACCTTCCCCGCTGCTTGAGGCAGCTGATTTTTATTAATATTTTTCCATGTGAGGTTAATACATGTGGGGTGTGCTATTTTATTTCTGTATTTATATTCTCATGTTTGGATGGGTCTACGCTCTTTCTATAGGTGGAAAAGACTCAATGAATAGTTAATCTACTCACTGTGTTGATCCCCTTATGTTTGGTCACTTAAAATGTTTTTATAGAATACATGGGAATATGGGAAGTGGTAATGATGTTAAATAAATGAATAATGTTTAATCTATAGTATTGGAGCTTACTGGGTTGAAATGATAAAGTTATATTTCTGATAAGCCATGGACTTGGTTTTATTATGCATGGAGGGAATCGATCTTTGTGAACGAAATGTAATGTGGAAAATGATAATGGTTAATACTTTTTAAATAATTAATTAATATAAATTAAAATTGGTAAAAA
Organism: Viscum album; assembly: GCA_963277665.1. NCBI lineage: Eukaryota > Viridiplantae > Streptophyta > Magnoliopsida > Santalales > Viscaceae > Viscum > Viscum album. The sequence goes on along the minus strand of OY728128.1, from coordinate 1,806,737,289 downwards.
AAGAATCAAGTAATGTAATGTATCTCTTTCAATGTTTTTGTGATTTTAGGATATCTACTTTTCGTGGAGGAATTAGGGAGTCCAAGAGACCTTAGCTTCAGTTGAGTCTAAGACTAGGTTATTCCCATAGTGTAGTTTTGAGCTATATTATGTTGTGTACTTTTTTTTGTTTCTATATGCTACTCCACCATGTTGTTTAGGGATACTAACATGCTGGGTATTTTGATACCTGGGGGTGTTTTCCCAAAAATCCATGTGGGAGGATGGAGGGATAACAACCCCATTTGACCCCGATCTCTTATCTTGGTAGTTACTACTGCTAGAATACACATCAGTTAGTTTTCCCCATACATGTGTGTAGAGGGATATAAGGGATTGTGGTTATTTTACACACAAATATTATGTATATAGTTTCCTAAGTTATAATATAGGTTTAACTTGTATTGGTTGTGATGTATTAAGGTTCCTTACTCAGTGTATGGGATCTTATGTCTTGATGTATAATACCTGACGTATGATACATGTTATGAAGGATTTGGTGGATCCCAAAAACAACCTAGTTACTTTTGGTTATACTAACATGGCAGTGTGTTTCACAAGGTTCATATTTTGGTTGTTCTCCTAGGTGTCTTTGAGATAACTTTTTTAGAGAGAGATGTTCGGGACATGCCATATTAGGGAAAAGTGGAAAACTAGAGGGGAAGTGGTAGTGGGGTACCCTTGATATTTTCTAATATAATATATACTCTTTCATGTGATAATTGGTGAGAGTATCCATGGTGAGGTTGAAAATTTAGTATACCTTCTTAAGTGATGAGTTATGTTCACTTTTCTCACTGTTCTTTATCTTGTTTTCTTTACTTTTCCATTAGAGGATCCATGGAGGATCTTACTGAGTATAGTTTTATACTCACCCTACATTATATAAGCTATTTTTCACTTCATTTGGAGTATGTTGGAGATCAATCTGGGTACTACCATCTTGAAGGTTTTGCAGGAGATGCTCGAGCATCGTTGTCGTTGTTGTTTTACATTCTTTTTTGGTATGTAAAAATTTTAATTTCAATTGTAGTTGTTATTTCATGACATTACATATATTCACTTTGATATTTTATTAATATTCTATTCCAAACAGGAGCTGTTTGGTGTCTATATTATCACTCTCTTCTGCATGTGTTCTCTTGGAGGGTAATGCCTCACATCTGTGTGTTTATTATACCCTCAGTGCTCTTTGCCAACCCAGGGCCTACTGAAGGTGGAATTTAATTATCATTATCTATCTTCTCTCATTTCCAGCCCAAGAGTGGTAAACTTTGAGGGGAGGAGTCATGAAAGAGTGCTATTAGAGGTCTAGTTGAGGGATAGGGTGGAGTTTGGAGTTAAGCACCGATGAGGTTGCATGGGTTAGTAGGCAACAATGTCATCTAATTTTATAAATCTTTGTAAACACTGGAGATCGATTGAGACATAGTTATATAGGTCCCCCTGTTATCTGATGCACATTCCATTAAACCTATAGTTGCTATTAGACAAGGTGATAATAGTTGTAGGGTAGAGACCTATGAAATGATCATGCATTATTATTATTTGCGCCTATGTTTGTATGGGTACACCTTGGTATAGGTTAAAATAAAATAAATAAAATAAAATAACTAATTAATATTAATTCTTCCATATTATAGGATTAGAATCTCTAACTATTTTTTCCTTTGCAGGTATGGATCTAGGTTGGTGTCCTCATTAGCTTTATGTAGAATTTGTTGTTGTTTGGAGTAGGACAATCAAGAGGGGGTGAATTGAGTTCCTATCAAAATTTCTATTAAAACCCTTATTTAAAAATTCCCTCAATTTAAAATCTAAATATCCTAGTTAGAAAAAGTACTAGGTTTATAAGATTTTTTAATGATCAATTAATTTCTCAAAATATTTATTAATTCTCAGTTATAGTAATTTGAAATATTGATATAACTTTTGAAAGTAATTTACTAAATCAAAAATATTTATAAAAAGTAAATATGATTAACTATAAAATTAATATTTATTTTTTTAAAATATGTGTGAAAGCAGAGAAAAATAAATTTGAAAAACATAGTGGAGAAAAATAATATTTCAATCTCAATTAGATACCCAGTCCTCTCTACTTTTTGATCACCTGGCACCAAGAAATGTATATTAATAAACTTGATCAACACACTGGATTGGGGTTCACAGTAGCACATAAGGATGTCCAAGTCAACTAAACTTGTACCATAGTTATTCATGGGAAACTAAATACATCTAGGCCACACAAGGACATATTCCACAATTATCAATGAATGAAAATGGTGTAAATGAGTTAGAGAGTGAAGGTATATTTTATGTTCCAGCTTATCTCTATAGAAAGTATGGGTTTTTGATACAGCCACACACACAGTACTTAAATAGCAATAATAATGTCCACAATAGGGGAGAAATAATAAGAAAAAGGTTTAGAATTCTATGTGTGATGTTCTTAAAGCTTCTATAATTCTTAGGTGTAGCCTATGTGATGCTCAAGTGCACTCCTATAAATAGACACCAAAACAGAGTGTTGTGGAAGATTTGTGTTCTAGTTTCTAGTGAGGTGAGATTATCCTTGAAGGTTCTCTCCACTAGTGTCTATTGCTGCAGGATGTTGAGATTTTTGGTTAACAGCAAATCCTTCCTTGTTCATAGCTAGCAATATTGATTGTTCTTCTCCTTTATTCTTTTCTCCAACTCATAAGTTCTCTCTATATGGTGTCTATGCTTTTTTTCTTCTCCAATTACTTTATATATTGCATAAGTCAAAAATTGGTATGTTCTGAATATGTGTTGTAACTCATACATCAAACAATGTATATAAATGATAGACAAGGTCATTAATATATTAAGAAGTACTATGTTTCATAAATATGTCTGTTAGAATTAATTTTTAATTTAAGAGTAAATAAAATTTTCTAAGTGTTGATCAGTATGTCATTTTGTCATAATTCCTTCTATCGGTAGGTCCTTTTGCTAGTAGGTCCTTCTATCGATTGGTCCTTCTGTTGGTAGTTCATTATGTCAGTACGTCCTTCTGTCAATAAGTCCTTCTATCGATATGTCCTACTATTAGTACATTGATATGTTGGCATGTTTTTATTTTCTGTGAGTTGTTCTGTCGGTAACTCAAACTATGAGTGACTCAAAATTGTATCAGTGACTCAAACTTGTATCAGTGACTCAAACTTGTATTAGTGCCTCAAACATGTATCTGTGCCTCAAATTTGTATTGGTTCCTCATCTTGTTGGTTGTTTTATGTGTTAGTGATTCATTGTTATTAGTGACTCATATGTCGGTAGCTCATACTTCTGTCGGTGAGTCATGATATCAGTGACTCATACTTGGCCATTTTTTCTATTTTCATGTCTTATATTATAAACATTAACAGAATATGTTAAACTTATAGTTGAACATATATAGTCGTAATTAATCATATTTTAACATAAAAAATAGGACAGGATAAACATGATTTGACATTATTTGTGAGCATTAAAACCAGAGAGGGCCAACAATATCCCCCTTTTTGATGTTCATAAATCAGGGCATTATAAAGTACAATCAGTTGATTCATAATGATCAAAGTAGTCAATCTTCTTACTATCTTCCCATTACTATTTTTCTTAAAAATGATAGATCATACCCCCATTTTATGTTTCTATATTTTCCAAATCTAAAATAAGGAATAATGCCTTCTCCCCCTTTTGAGATTGTTAAAAAGAGTAAATTACATCAAATAATGAAGAATAAAGACGAATATAAATAATCAGATCATCAAGAAAGGAATGAAGAGATACTAAATTTCATAATCAAGTGAAATTACATTAGAGAAGAATATTACCGAAGTAAAACAATTAATTCCCATCAAACAAGGGATCCAAAATACTTCTTCTTCAAAGAGGATTCTATCACTGCCTTTCCCTTATCATAATTTGTAGGGGTAGGATAAATAGATATAGAAGTAGTGGTTGGAGGTTCAGAGTGAATTATGAAAGGAGGAAGAGGAACTCCATAAAACACTAAAGGGGACAAGATTAGGCTATAAGATGTTGGAGGGATAATAAGATCAATAAAATTGATAGGAATGATCTTCTTAAAATCTTGAGTAGGAGAGAGTGCCTGAGATGGAAAGGAGACATAAGGATAGGTAGTAAATTAGAAAGATGTTCTGAGAGGTGAGGTAGCTAGTACAACAACAGTCATACTCTAGACATGAAGATAATGCTTGAGAAGGTTGATGAAACCCATGATAATCTGCCCAACATATTCCATAGCATTGGTGAAATATTCCTTGATTTCCAAAAACATATCATGGGTAGGATTAAACTCTTTAAGTAGCTTCACCTGATCTCTGAAAGCCTGTGTCATTGGAGGAAGTCTTAGATTCTCAACTAAATAATTGAAGTGGATGGTGAACTGATAATCTTTTATATTATCTTAAAATAAAAATCCACATTCTTGGTTATTTCTTTGGGTAAATATTTATCACCTTTGGTATAGTATCTCACCATGTCATGGATGTGATCATTGTTCTTTCCTAATCATGGAGAGACTCCCCTAGTCAGTTCCACCAATCATTATTTTAATCTCTTATCTGATCAAATTCATAAAAATATCAATATATAGAGGTTTTGTAACTAGATATGCTAATATATATGCACCTTTCACTATATCTATGAGTTACTAGATCAACTGATGCATATCAATATCTGGAGTCTAAGGTTGAGTAGTTGAATTTCTAGAAAAAGCATCCTCAAAAGTCATCAACAATTTATCAAAGGATGTCATGTAATCCATAGTCAATCTATTTATGGACAAAACCATTTCAATAAAATCATTCATCATGCTCTAGATATCCTTTTTTAATGTTTCAAAAAATGTGAACATCCTAGGTTCTACATGATAAACCACTCTTTCTGTCAAAATATAAATTTATATTTCACTTAGAGTTGGAATAAGATCATTTTGAGGTTGAGATGAAGTTATAATAATAGAGATCAGATATACCTTAAAACATTCAAAAACAAATTTGGTGACATATTCACCTGGTACTGAAGTAAAAGGAGGTACAGGAGCAGAAGTAGATGCAACTACTGGAGGTGTCTCAAAATTAATAGGTTCCTAAACTACTCATCTTCTTGGAACAACTACACCATCATCGGCATCTAAATCAAAATAATCCTAACCAATAAAAATATAACTAGGATGATTTTCCCATTTATATACCACACTAGCATCAAAAGTAGTGACTGTATCAACTCTCACATTCTTGGTTTGAGGCTTCACCTCAGTTTGAGATCTCTTTCTAGTATAAAATAATCACGGTACAGGGGATACTTGTGCTTCTACTTCTCTATGAACTTTAACTACTGCCCCTTCTCCACCAACAGATTCAGGTGGTTCTAGAATCTGTTCATGATCCACAATAACAAAAGGTTCTATATTAGAACTTTTATTATCATCAGGATAATAAAACTACTATCAATTCCTCCACTTTCATGCTCATCTCCATTTCCTCCATCATCTCCACTTTTATCACTAGAATCTTCATTATCTTCTTTAATGCAACTGACTTTAGCTTCACTTCCACATTCCTCTTCCACACTGTTTTCTTTTTCATCTCTATTTCTCTCATATGAACCATTATATTGGATTTTATACTCCATACTACCTGATTCCTCAATCTCATTATCATCATCTTTGGATAGAATGTTTTCCATGTAAGGAAGAGATAAAGGTTGACTAGCAGTTCCAAAATTCATCCCCTTAGGACTTTCACCGATATCAGGGTCACTCATATCATGGATATTGAGCTTCTCTACTAGATTCATCCACTTTATCTTCATCAAAATAGAAAGCATTACACTCTATTGGTAGACCAGGATCAACTACATATCTTGGCCTAGATGGATAGTCAACAAGGTTAAAATTCTCATATAATTTATCATCTTATCCAACCCTCTCCCTCTTCCACAGATTCTAATTTGTCCTCATTCTCTTAAAAATATATTTACATTGGAATATACCACTACAAATAGATATGATTTCTTCATCTTCACTTACAAATCCTTTGGATTTTATCATAGAACATATAATTCTTAGGTAAAATAGAGAATTTGTCTTGCAATAAGGCTTTATCATTTAACTTATATGGAAAATCAAATACCTATAGAGATTTAACTTATTTCCTTTATTTAGTAAGCTGAGTAGATATAATCCTTTATACTTATGGGAATCCAAGTCCCCTTTCCTAGGAAAAAACTGGTGTTGGATGAACTTGAATAAAAAACATCTTTTACCATCCAACTCTCTATCAATTGGTCTTCTATCCTCATTATTACAAGTTAGCTAACCAAAATCTATCTCATAGATAGAGAAATCACTCATGGGGGGAGAACCCCCTGATAATCATCATAAATACCTTCATGATGTACCTTCAAACATTCTTCCCCATGCCATGAAGAAAAAAAATACTCTTATTCCATTTACCATAGATTTAATCCATTATGTCTCACTGCCTTCCAGAATAAACTCAGCATGAAGATAAAATTCATGTACTTGTCTTGGGTAATAAGGTATTTCATTATTTTAGAACCATTCCAAACATCCTCACATCCTCAACACATTTAACAAGATAGATTTACTTTTTAATAACCATCCTATGTGCACTTCTCTCTCAGGTGTTACCACATGGTTTTCATGCCCTAGATGAATAGTAATAGACTTGATCAGTTCTCTTTTCTATCTCTTTGGGGGTGGAGAATCACCTCTAGATCCATCTGAGAAGCATTTTACTCTAACCATCTTGAGGGTCCGATTGAAGGTAAGAAGGTTAAAGGTTCGAAGGAAAAGAGAGATTAAGTGTAAGAGTGAGAGGGTGGAAGATAAAGAGTAAGAAGTAAGTAGGACTGACTTGGTTTTATCATTTAGGTTTTATAAACTGTAAATAATGTAATTTGAGTCAAATAAAAAAGAAATAAGTAAAACAACATCATTTTGAAGAAAAAATTGTCGGTGAGTTCTATTAGTGAGTGGAAATTGACAATACATCATCTGTATCAGTCAGACATTATCAGCATGACACTATCGGCATGACACTATCAGCATGACACTGTTAGTGTTGGCATGACACTATCAGCATGACACTATCTTCATGACACTGATAGCATGACACAATCGATTTCAGTGAGACATTGTCAGTGAGACATTTTCATTGTTAGCAAGACATCACCAGTGTTCTATCGACGAGTCATCCACACTATGTTTTAATGGAGAGTTATTAATAGTAGGTCCTAAAAAATTAATCATCCCTAATTCATGTATTATGTAACTCATTATTTCATAGTTTAATTTCATAGTAAATAACTCAACAAGCTAATGTTTTATTCCAATAAATTCAAGATTTATATCACCTATTTGATAATGATCTCTCAAAAACTGATGTCACACATCAATATATTTTGTTCTAGAGTGAGAAATAGGATTCTTTGATATGATAATAGCACTTGTATGGTCATATTTTGCAGGTACATGTCTAAAATGATATCCATAATCCAGAAAAGTGTGTTTCGTTCACAAAATCTGAGCACAAAAAACTACCAGTAGCTATGTATTCAGCCTCAGCAATTGATAATGCAACAAAATTTTACCATTTACTACACATTGATACTATAGACTCTCCCAAAAAGTGACATGTTCTAGAGATTATTTTTCTATCTAACATACAACCACCCAAATCAATATCTGAATAACTAACTAAATCAAAAGCTTATCCTCTAGGGTAGAACAATCCTATGTTGGTAGTATACTTGATCTATTTAAAAATTAATTTAATAGAATTTAAATGATATTATTTTGGGTTTTCTTGAAAATGGTCACACATATATACACTAAATGTAATATTTGGCTAGGTACCAGTAAAGTGAAGGAGACTTACAATCATCCCTCTATAATTCGTATGATCAACAGATTTTATATTTTCATCAAGGTCCAACTTACAGTCGAAACTCATTGGAGTATCATTACTATTTTTACTATCAAAGACAAATCTTTTTAAAATATCATATTTATATTTACATTTATTTAAAATAATACATTCATTATTTTTAAGGATTTGAAATCTAATAAAGAATTTGAGTTCTCCCATTAAAACAATTTCAAAATCACTTTTCATCATTTTTGAGAAAACAAAACCTAAGGAATTATTTAAAGATCCAAAAAAATTCATAAACATATATTTGAACTAATAAAACATCTTTATATTTTTTTTATAAATAAATTTGGATAAAATATACCTTTTGTAAAACCTTTGGAAATAATAAAAGTATTCATCATATCATACCATGCTCTTGGATCCTATTATAAACCATATAAAGCCTTTGTTAATATAAAAAAATGATTTTGAAAATGATGGTTTATAAAACTAGTGGGTTTTTCAACAAAATCATCCTCAACTATATACACAATTAAGAATTCAATTTTAACATCCATTTGATATAGTTTTAAGTTGGGATGAGTTTCATATTCTAGCGAGATTCTAATAGATTCGGGACTAATATCTATTGAAAATGTTTCTTTATAGTCAATTACTTCTTCTTGACTATATCCTTGTGCAACTGGTCTGGGCTTATTCTTTTAAATGGTGAATGTTTTCTTTAATTTGTTTCTAAAAAACCACTTAGTGTCTATGGTCAATGTGAATTTAGGTCTATCCACTAGTTTCAAAAAATTATTTCTTTCAAACTGATTCAACTCTTCTTGCATGTCCATCACTCAAAATTCACCATTGATTGCGTAATTAATTTTTTTAGGTTCAAGATTTGATAAGATGGCTTGATGCTCACCCTAGTTCCTAAGAGAATCTATTGTATGTGTCCCGTAATTTAAGTATCCAACTAAAATATCTATGGGATGGTTCTTAAGGGTTATAACAGATCTAGAAAATGAAGGACTAGTTTTTTCCAGTTTATCTATAGGTTCGGATTCACTATGATTAGAGTTTATAGATTTTCTAGAATTATAGGATTTTTTACCTTGCTTAATTATAGAATCAGAGGGCCTAGCATTTATGTCCAGATTAGACAGATCATCCAATATATTTTCAAGAGCATTTTTAGGTTCATGTGGATATATTTTGTCAAATTTAACATTTACATAATATAACACACATTTGGTTCTTTTATTAAAAACTCTATATGCTTTAATAGAGGTTGAGTAACCTAGGAAAATTTTATTATCACTTTTGGATGATAATTTGTCAAGATTTTCCTTAGTATTGAGAATATAAACCGTGAAACCAAAATCTTTAAAGAAGCTAACTTTTTGTTTTATATTATTCTATATCTCAGAGGGAGTTTTCTTAAGATTTTGTCTGATTAATACTCTATTAATCATATAACAATATGTATTGACAAATTCATCCTAAAAATAAACATGTAAGTCACACACATTAATCATTGTCCGGGCAATTTCTTGTAAGCTTCTATTTCTTATTTCTATAACTCCATTCTACTGGGGTGTCCTAGGAGTATAGAATTTATGACTATAGCCGTTTTTTTAGAAAAAAATATTCAAACTCTTGGTTCTAAAACTCACAACTGTGGTTATCATTATGGTTTTTATCCTAAGACCACTTAGGTTCTCTACAGATCTGGAATACTTGGTAAAGTAAGAATAAGAATCACTCTTGTGAGCTAAAAACAAGGTCCAAGTATACCAAGTGAAGCCATATATAAGAACATAGACATAGTGCTTCCCATTAATATGTGATACTCTAGATGGTCCAAACAAATCCATGTGAACCAAATTAAGTGGTTGAGAAGTTAAAACTTCTATCTTTGTTTGAAAAGATAATTTATGTTATTTTCCCTTTTGAAAAAGATTACAGGCTTTATTCTCTAGAAAATATAATTTCGGTAGATCCTTGACTAACTCTTTCCTTGCAAGATTTCTAAGTAAGTGAGTGTTACAATGTCCTGATATCATATTCCAAAGATTTGATTATTTAATAAATACACGTATGTAAGAAGTATTTTGAGAAACTAAAGAATCCATGTTCACAACATAAACATTTTCATTTCTAAAAGTAGTAAATACTAACTCGTTTTTAGAATTAAATACGTTACATGAATCATTTCAAAATTTTATACTGAAAGAATCATCACATAACAGAGAAATATTGAGAATATTTTACTTTAATCCATTAACAAAAAATTCTTTGGAAATTAAAATTGAATTAATGTTACTGATTTGGCCAAGGCCAATTATTTTTCCTTTAGCCTTATCACAAAAATTTAAATGACCACCATAAATATTTATAATATTATTGAATCTTGAGTAGTACCCTATCATGTTTCTTGAACATCCACTATCCAGGTACCATAATATTTTACAGGAGCTCTTCAATCATGCTTCCTAAAAAGAAAATTCAAACAAGAAAAGATTTCCATACACAGACATTCTTTGGTAAAATAATATTAGTAAATAATGATTTGGGAACCCATACTTTATTTATGGGTTTCCAATAAATATTTTGTAATGTATTTTAAAAATAAACTCTATTTGGTGTAAAAAAACTAGAAGTAATAAAAAAATTCCAATGTTGGAACTTGTAGCAGATTTTTCAAATCAAGGTACAATGCCTAATTTCCCATATTTTGATACAAAATTATTTTTAACAAAGTTTCTTTTTTGAGTTTGATAACCTATACCAGTATCATATTTTGGTGTAGCATATTTTCCAAGAATTTTAATGAGAGTGTTCTTGACATTGGTAAACTTTTCTATGACCTTTTTCAACTACTTATTTGATAATTTAAGTTCATTGTTTTCTTTTAGCAATTGAGTATTTTTCTCTTTCTCTATAGTAATCTTAGATTTAACAGTAAAGGTGAGAGAATTTTTTTTCTTCAAAACTTTATATTTAACCATTAATTAATTCTATGTGTCTTCAATAATTTTGTAGTACTCAAAAATTTCCTTATTGTTCATGTTTTGTAGAATCAGATTCATCTTCAGAATATTAGGAATTTTGTATTGGACATTCAAGGGTTACCTCAGAAGTGTTTTTCATGAATCAAGTGTTAGATTTTTCACTTTTATCATCATGTGAAGACTCTAAATCACTAGATATATCCTAATAAGCACTCTAGTTGGATTTAATTTCCTTCTTATACCTTTTATTTGTGTCTTCATATTTCGTTTTATACTTTAACATAGGAAAATAACCCTTTAAATGTCCTCTTCTATTACATTCAGAATAAAGTATCTCATTAGAGTTATCACCTCTCTTCTAGTCATTTTTCCATTTCCCTTATAGTTGTACTTTCCTCTGTAGATGGGATTTGAAAATAAATTCTTCTTTTTATAAATTTTTTTAAACTTTTTTTCTAATTGATCCAATTCTTCATCACTGTCAAATGGTGATTCTTCATTGCATGAACTTTTAGAATGATTTTTTTCCTTATCATATTTTTTGTATTTATAAGTAGTGTTCTTGAAAGTGATTAACATTATCTTTGGTTCATTATCGACTTATTTTTTAACCATAAATTATCCCTCATACATTATCAGCTTACATATCTTCTCCTTTACTGTCAAATTGTTGATGTCATAGGATTCCCTAATTAACACTAAGGTTCCTCTCCATCTTTCTGGTAGACATATGAGAATTCATATGATTTGTTCTTTATCTATAATATCATTTCCTATAGAGATAATAGTATTTAAAATATCATTAAACCTTATATACATGTTAGAGAAAGGTTCATCAGAATCGATTTTCTAGTTATCATATTTAATAGTATATGTATTGAGTCTAATTTCCTTAACATTAGGGGTTCCTTCATGTGAAACAACTAGAGTATCCCAAATTTCATGATCTATATTATATGTAGAAATCCTATTTAATTATTCATCTCATAAGGCACAATATAAGGATTCATTTCATTTCGGTTATTATTATAAGCTATGTTTTTTGGGTCATCCCATTTATTTCATACAGTAGAAGGAATCTAATATTGATCTACCACTAAAGACCAGATTTCAAAACCCATACTTTCTAAACACATTTTCATCTTAATTTTCCACAAATCATAATTAGTTCCATTAAAAAATGGTATTCTATTGGTAGCATCACCTTCCAATCTATTATCTATAATAAATAATAAAGAATAGGGTTTTAAAGAGATAAAAATTTATAACTAACTGAAATTTAGAGACCATTAAAACACCACTAAAATCATAGTATAAAAGATTTGATAAATATTTGATAACATGGAAAATATAAGATTAAAAACAATCTAATAATACCAAATGTTGGTTGGAGTAGGACACTCATGAGGGGAGTGAATTGAGTTCCCATCAAGCTTTATGTTAAAACCCTTTTTAAAAATTCCCCCAATTTGAAATCTAAACATCCCAATTAATCAAAGTAGCATATTTATAAGAGTTTTGAATGTTAAATTAATTTATCTAAATATTTATTAATTCTAAATTATAGAAATTTGAAATATTGATATAAATTTTGAAAGTAATTTACAAAATCAAAAAAAAAAGTTATAAACACTAAGTAAGATTATCTATCAAAGAAATATTTAGTTGTCTAAAATATGTGTGAAAACATAAAAAACTAAATTTGTAAAGAATAAAAGAGTAAAACAAGATGTTTAGTCTCAAGAAGAGATCTATTCATCTCCATTTGATGATCACTTGACACTAATAATTTTATATTAATAAACTTTATCCACACTCTAGATCGGGGTTCACAATAGCACATAAGTATGTCCAAGTCAACTAGACCTCTACCACAGTTATTTGTGGGAAATAAATACAACCAGAAGACACAAGGAACTCTTACATAGTTATATGTGGGAGATAATGGGGTAAATGAGAGAGAGAGTAATGATATATCGTATCTTCCAGCATAGATCAAGAGACAGTATGTGTTTCTGATATAGAGACACACACTGCTCGAAAAGTAATAAGAATTTGTAAAATAGAGCATAATAAATGAGAAAAAGGTTTAGAATTCTCTATTTTATGTTCTTGAAGCTTTTGTGCTTCTTAGGTGCAGCAGATTTAAATCTCAAGTCCACTTCTTGAAATTGATACCAAAAGTGAGTTTCGTGGAAGCTTTGTGTTTTGGTTTCTACTAAGGTGATATGCTCCTTGAATGTGCACTTTACTAGGTTTTTTTCTACAGGATGTTTGGATTTTTGGTTCAAAATAAATCATTAATTGTTCACAGCTAGATATAATGAGTATTATTCTCGTATATGATTTTATCCACCTCATAAGTTATCTCTATATGTTTTCTATGCTTTTTTATTAGGTTATTTCGTTATATACTACAGAGGTCAAAAATATGCATGTTTTGAATATGTGATGTACTGCGCACCTCTAAAAATGTCTACTAATGACTGACAAAGTCATTAATATAATAAGAATTAATAAGTTTCATAAATATGGATTTTATAATTAATTTTGAATTTAAGAGTAAATAAAATTTTCTATGTGTTGATTGGTAGGTCATTTTGTCAGAAAGTCTTTCTGTCGGTAGGTCCTTTGTCTGTAGGTCATTCTCCCAGTAGGTCCTTATGTCAGTATGTCCTTCTGTTGGGAGGTCCTTCGGTTGGAAAGTCTTTCTTTCAGTAGGTCTTTCTATCAGTATGTATTCTATCACTGTGTCCTTATATCGTTAGGTTGATGTGTTGATGATTCCTTGTTGTCGGTGAGTTGTTATGTTAGTAAGTCATACTATTTGTGACCCAAACTTATATCAGTGACTAAAACTTTTATCAGCAACTCAAACTTGTATATGTTCCTCAAATTTTTATTAGTTCCTCAAACTTGTATCAGTGCCTCAACCTATCGGTAGGATGATGTGTCAGTGAGTCATCATTTTCAGTGACTCATTTGTTAGTAACCCATACTTTTGTTGGTGATTCCTGGTATCATTGACTCATACATGACTGTTTTTTTCTATTTTCATGTCCTATATTATAAACATTAACAGAATATGATAAAATTATTTTTGAACATAGATAATAATAATTAAGAATAATTGAACATAAAACATAAGACATTATTAAATATGTTTAGATATGATTTGTGAGCATTAAAATTGGAGAAGGCAAACAGATGTTTAGCAGGTTGCACCAGTAGATTTTCATAGTGTATAGGTTGATGATGATGACACATAATGGAGGATACTCTGAGGGTTTTAACATTAGATCGTGTGGAGGTATGAGGGCTTCATTTCAGATAAAGTCACGGAAGACTAGTTGGAGGAGTTTGACATAACCTTTGGATCAATCTGTTCTTGGAAGGATCACTGGGTGGTGTCGGCTTTGATGATGCTGCGTGGGGAAGCAAGTTAGTGGTGGTTCTTGTTCCTCATAGATCTCAAGGAGTCTACAGTCTCATGGGAGGAGTTCCAAGACAAGTTTAGAGCCAATTTTCTTTCTTCGACTGTAAATGGGGTCAGTTTCTAGGAGATTCTTACCCTCTAACAGGGGATCTCTAGTGTGTGAGAGCTCAAGAACCATTTCCAGAATCTTCTATTATATGCTTCAGATATATTTTCAGATTAGGAGGCGAGGTGAGGCATTTCTGTGAGGCTTTGAATCTAGAGATCATGTTCCAGGTCACTCTATTTTTGCAGAAGACATATCTTGAGGTGCTGGTGGGAGAAGAGGTCATCGAGAGCACGTTATTCAAAACTGAATTTTCATGAGAGGGTATTCATTGTGATTCCTCGTGAATTAGAGATCTGGTCCAAGGTTCCTAGTTTCTAGGAAAGAAGAGATTTCAATCAGTTAGTAGTAATTCCTAGTCATCAATGTCTTATTTCTATGGGGGTTGTGTCTCTCTAGTCTTCTCTAAGGGATCATAATAATTTTTTCTTATGGAGTCCGAGGAAATCAGTGATGAGAGTTTCCAACCTTTCTGAGTGATTATTAGGAATTGGGTTCCCCATTTAATGTTCCTCCATTAATGCAGTTCTAGCTGAGGTAGTCGCAACAGGTTGCACTAGTTTTGGATCTATAGAGAGCAGAATGGGTAGGTAGCGGATTGCCCTGAGATTCCCTACATCCTCAGAGAGAAGAGTGTGTCCATGAAGGTGGTTACCTGTAGGGTTAGAGAGGCCATGTGGTACGTCATAGTTAGATTCATGCTTTCTTATTTCCAGTTCTAGGCAAGCCATATGTCATTCAATGTACCCATAGCTTATTTTCTAGTTGGGTGCATGCCTTGTTTAATTCAAGAGCGGCACACTCTTTCATATCACTTTCCCTTGTCCATTCTTTGGGGCATGAGGTAGATAGACTTCCAATGCCCTTAGCATAGAATATTCTATTTGGAGGTTGAGAAGACCTGTTTGAAGCATGTAGATACTTTGAGCTAGTGTTAGGGCAGCACCGCTCTTGGAGAGATTTCATATGCTTATGGATAAAACCATATAATGTCATCCCTGGTAGGGATTGGTTGTATTCGGTGAAGTATATCATGGATTGATTTAGGAGGCAAGTGGTGTTTTTCATTGTGGATGGAGAACCAGTAGTGTTCGTAGGCAAGAGATACCCTCATATGGGTCAAAGGCATGTTCCTTATTTGTCATCATTGATGGATGACCTGATGATGTGTTCATCAGAGTTTCAACATTTGATGTTTCCTAGTGTCGTAGAAGAGTACCCTGGTAACCTTCTAGAATAGTTTGTAGCAGTTCCCCCTAGACGAGAGGTCATGTTTAGGATCGAACTACTACCAGGTGTGTATCCTATCTCTATGTCTCCATATAGGATAGAACTTTACAAGTTGCAAGAGCTATGTATACAGCTTGATGGTCTATTTTAGTGTGGTTTTTTGGCCAAGTGTGTCACCATGGGTTGCACCAGTTTTGTTTGTGAAGAAGGATGATGGCAGTTTGTGGTTGTGTATCAATTATCGTTTCTTGAACAAAGTGATATAGAAGAATCACTACCCTCTTCCATTGATTGATGATTTATTCAATCAATTGAAGGGTGCAATTTAGTTCTCAAATATATATTTCCAATAATGATATCATTATATGTGTATAAAGGATGAGGATAATTTAAAGACCACATTCCATTGTCATCATGGACATTACGAGTGCATTGTCATGTCATCCAGTCTGAATAATTCTCCAGCTATATTTGTGGGGTTAATGAACGATGTGTTATGTGAGTTCATAAGTAATTTCAAGGTGGTTTTCATCGATGACATCCTTGTGTACTCTGCAATTAAAAAGGACCATGTAGAGCATCTACATGCTGTTTTGGGAGTTAATAATCATGAGAAGTTGTTTGGGAAGTTATCAATGTGTGGGTTTTAGGATAGAGAAGACCATTTATTGGGTAATGTTGTATCCCTACATGGAGTACTTATAGATTCATTGAAGGTAGAAGCATTTTTTTCATGGGTCCCCCCAAGATAGTGGAAGAAGTGAAAAGTTTCCTTGGTCTTATGGGCTATTACCGGAGGTTCTTAGACGATTTCTCTTGGGTTGATACACCTATAATAGCATTGAAAAGAAAGTATCAGGTTTTGTTGATGAATAATTAGTTTCATAAAGCTTTTGATTATCTAATTATAATTTTGTCAGTGATCTAGATCTTTGTTTTCTGACAGAAGGTGTTCAGTTTGAGGTTTTGTGTGATGATTCATGTCTGGGGTTGGGCTATATTCTTATGCAGTAGAGATAAGCCATTTCTTATGGGTCTTGGAAGGTTCATCCCCACTAATGTAACTATTCCAACCACGATCTCTATTTGGAAATAGTGGTGTTTCCCTGATGTGTTGGAGACATTACATCATCAGTGAATGCTTTGTTGACTTCACCGATCATAAAGTCTTGAGGTATGTTTTTTCCCTACGTGACTCAAACTTGATTCATCATGAGTGTATGGAGTTTTTATAGGATTACAACTTTGAAATTTCATTTACACATATAAAGGAAAATTTTTGGACAATACATGTGTAGAAAGTGACATGGTGATGCAATGCATGAATCCGGTGATCCATAGAGATTGATGGAAGAAATTTTTGTATTACATATGGATATGGGAGAAGTTGAGGGAAGAGGCTCTCTTTTTCAGATGATGGTTAATTCATCTCTGGTTCATTAGGTGGATGGATCCCATTTATGGGAACTTGAGGTGTAGGTATGGAGAGACCGAGTTGTTTGTAGTGAGGCCCCTAATGGTTGGTCTGAAAATGAATAACACCAAGTGTTGTTCCAAGGGAAGATTTTCATTCCTTTGACAATGAGTGAGATGGTTATCATAGAGTTTCATAGTTCTACCTTAGCGGTACATCCTGGTGAGAAAAAGTTGTATCATGATTTTAGGAGTCAGTTTTGGTGGCCTTGGTTGAATCATGCAGTTGCTGAGTTTGTGTCTTGATGTTTGTTCTGTCTGAAGGTGAAGTCCGAGCATTGTGTTCTCGATGGTTTTCCCTAACCATTGGATGTTCTTTAGTGTATGTGTGAGGACTTATCGAAGGACTTTGTTACCGATTTTCCTTGAGAACAATGAGAATATAATTCTATATGGGTGGTAGTGGATCATGTGATGAAATCAAAAAACTTTATAGAGATCAAGGAGTTTATATCAGTAGAGGTTTAGTCAAGGAAGTATCTAGAGGACATGGTGAGGCATCACATGGTCCCTAGGATGATAATTTATGATCTAGATCCTTTTTTACATCGAGGGTGTGGAGAGGTCTCCAACATGATTTTGGTTCTCAGCTATTCCTTATCACTACTTTTCATCCACAAAGGTATGATCAGACAAAACAGATCATCCAGAATCTTGAAGACACTTTGTTCTCTTATGTCCTGGATTTTTGTGGTTCATGGATGAGGCACTTTCCCTTGGTAGATTTATCTTACAAAAATATTTTTCACTCCAACATCTATATGGAACTATTTGAATCCTTTTATGGATGACCTTTTTTTTCTCCATTGTGCTAGACTAGGGACAGAGAGTCAGCAATTCTCGAGCCGAAACTGGTACAGAACAAGACAGAGATGGTCTAAGTGATTCATGAGTGGATGAAAGAAGTGAAGGATCATCTAAAATTCTATGAAGATCATAGAAGGAGGCCTATAGGGTTTGACGTTGGAGATCATGTGTTTTTTAAGTTGACTCTATGTCGAGAGCAATGAATATTTGGTCATGGGAGTAAGATTTATCCTTGGATTGTTTGGTCTTTAGAGGTGTTTGATCATGGTGGAGTTGTGGCATATCAAATAGCACTTACCCTATAAATGAGCATGATACATGATGTTTTTAACATGTCGCAGCTCCATTGTTATCTTCATGATGACTCTCACATCATTGATTGGGGAAAGATCGATGTTAATGATGATGAGACCATCGAGGAGAAGCTTGTTGAGATCCAGGACCTCTAATAGAAGGTGTTACATGGGCATGTTGTTTCCTTGGTTTGTGTCTTATGGTGGCACTGTGGCTTAGAGGAGAGTACCATGGAATGAGAGTCATAGATACGCACTCAGTACCCTGATATATTTAATTTTTATCTCTTCTCTTGTTACGCTATTTACTTGGAGGTTGCAGATATTTCCTATTTATGATACAGATTTCTCTTTTTTCATATTGTGCCTTGCTCTCTTTTTAGAGGTATCTCCGATGTGAGATTGTTTAGGATATTTTTTTGGTTGTCATGTGGTTATGTGTTGTTCCTTTGATGAAGCAGTTGAGATATTGTGTAGATGAGAGATTTGAGAGCTATCTCATGGGGTGGATGTTCGGACGACCCATTTTCTCTTTCCTCTATAGGTTGGTTTTGGATTCTCCAGGATGAGAATGTTTTGAGTGGTATATGATGTAAGGGCTTGAATTCACATGGATCGACCCTCTACGTGTCTCCAAATACCAATGATCTCAAATGTTGATTAGAGGATGTCTGGAGGATCTCTGTTACTAGAAGCTGGAATCCGGGACCTCTCCCATCATGAAATTCTATTACATGACATGAACAGGGATTTCACGATGTGTAGTATTTCAGGGTTTGAAAAATAAATAAACTGTCAAGGCGATGTTTTTATAACAAAATCCAAAATTTGGGTATTACAAAAAATGATTGGGGATTAAACATTGTGTAATCCCTGACTACTATATGTTTTAAAAAATTTCATCTACTCAGGTTTTCAAACCCTACAGCTATAGCTCCCGTCCCTCTTGACTCTAGGAGACTCGGCTCCCCCTATCTTCAATGTTTCAGGATTCCTTTGTTATGAATTGATTCATGCTTCCCTCCTTTGATCGATATTCAATATAATGTATGATCTACCTCTGTTATTATGGTTTATTCGATATGTTCCCTCCCATATATATTTTTCAATGTGATGGAACAAGATCTCCTTGTTTCTAATGGAGTTTTCTTGGTTTTTAGTTGATGTGGTTATGCAACAACATCCTCGGGTGGATGCAGTTATTGAGGGATTGGTGATCAAGATCCATTACGTTGATCTATTATCATGTTGAGAATGTTGATGACCTTTTTAGGTATGGTATCCACAACTTCTCTATTTATTTACGTTCAATTATAGAGTTAGCATGATTTATCCCATGGATCTTAATGGAACTGACCTAACAAAATAATTGATCCATATTAAAGAATTGTTATCGATTGCATAGAGATGTTTCTATACTGTACAATGATAATGGTTTTCCTTTTTATTTTCGTGATAGTGTGTTACTATTCCTTGCTCAATTAGAACGTTATTCCTGATGGAAATCTAAAAATAACATAAAGAATGAATTAATTGTTGATTAATTGGATACATGATTGAAGAGGCATGGTAAAATAAATCTATTTGTTGTCATAATTTTATGATAATTCAATTTATGTAGTTATTCTTATTAAATTTAATTTGATAAAGAACCTAGACCATGTTGATGCTTATTGATAAAAGAATTAAATTCATGATATATTAGTTGTTTAATTTATTTTTGATAGATTGTGATAGATTGTTTCATAGTATGATCATAGTTTAAACATATAGATAATGAATAGGTTAATTAATGATGGAATAAATAACTG
This sequence comes from Viscum album, assembly GCA_963277665.1. Classification (NCBI taxonomy): domain Eukaryota; kingdom Viridiplantae; phylum Streptophyta; class Magnoliopsida; order Santalales; family Viscaceae; genus Viscum; species Viscum album. Next base: position 1,806,717,161 of record OY728128.1, on the reverse strand, counting down.
GTTATATGATAAAATATAATCCTTTTGGGGTGTCTGAGTTACCCATTTTCTTATAAAGGATGGGTTTCTTGTTTTTTTTTGACCTGTGAGAGCTCATTGTGTGTGAAGGTTGGATACCCTGTCTTGGGTACAAGATCCTAATTGCTTGTCAATTTCCTAAAGCATGTGATGTGACCTGGGAAGGATGATCCTGGAGGGTTGTTGTGGTATGTGGGGTTGGGAGGCCCAATTGTGACATGAGCTTGGGATGGATGAGCCTAGAGGGCTATCTTGGAACATGGGGCAAGGATGCCATGTTTTTGTGGAAGCAGTTGACACCTGGAGTGGTGTGATGTATTATTTTATGAATGAGGGTGTCGTGGAGGACACCAAAGATTGCAGAATAGGTTGAAGATGAGATTTCATATTGGTATGGAATTTGGATGTTTGTTGAATCTATTTCTTGTTTACCTACTTTTCTTTGCACCCTGCTTGAGGCAGCTGGTTTTTCATACTCTCCTTCCAAGGGAGTTGAAGACGCTTGGGGTATGAAACATGATTTCGGTATTTATATTCTTGTGGTTGTATGGGTCTACACTCCTACTGTAGTTTGAAAAGACCGGATCGGTAGTTCATCTTCTCACTGTGTTGAACCCCTTTTGTTTGGTATCTTAAATTTTTTTTCTAAAGTAAATAGGAATATGGAAATTGGTAATTATGTTAAAAAAATGAATAATGTTTAACCCATGGGGTTGGACCTTGCTATAATCCAATGATGAGGGTATAATTATGAGAAGTCTTGGACTCAGTTTTCTTATGTAAGGAGGTAATGGATCTTTGTTAATGAAATGTAATGTAAAAATTTATAATGGTTAATTAATGGTTAAACAATTAATTAAATTAAATTTAAAATAATAAAAAGGAATAAATTAATTTAATACAACTCTTTAAAAAGTTGTGTGCATTTAGAATATCTTGTCTTAGCAGTGGGAGTCGGGAGTCCGAGAGACGTTGGATACAGGTGAGTATAAGTCTAGGTTATTCCCATACCGTGGTTCTGATCTATATTATATCATTTAGTTTTTATGTTTATAAATGAAAATCCACCCTGTTAGTTAGGTAAACTGACACCCCGGGGATTCTGAGGTCTAGGGGTTGTTTTCCCCAACATCCCGGTGGGAGGATGGATGGCTGAATACCCCCTTTGGCCCGTCTCTCTTCTCTCGGTAGTTATTTGTGCTAGTATGCATGGGTGTTAGTATTCCACATATATGTGTGTAGAGGGTTGTAATGTCTTGTGGTTATTTCATGAATATATATTCTTGATATAGTTTCATAAGGGCTATTATAGGTGTAACGTGTATAGGTTGTGATGGATTGAGGTTCCTTACTCGGTGTATGGGTTGCGATGGCTTGTTGTATAATACCCAATGTATGATCATGTTATGTGGGATGTGGTGGCTATCGGAAACTACATGGTTACTTTTGGTTATGAGGAAGTGTTTTTTGGTTGCATGAGGTGCATGTTGTGGCACTTTTCCTAGGTGTCATTGGGTATACTTTTTGAAGAGATGTGCTCAGGATGTGCGACATTGGGGAAACCATGAAAACTAGTGGGGAAGTGGTAACGGGGTACCCTTGATATTATTTATTGTAATATATACTCATTTATTCAATACGTAGTGATAGTATCCATGGTGAGGCTAGGAACTTATTATACCTGCTTAGGTGGTGAGTTAGTTTCACTTGTTGTTCATTGTTCTTTTTTATGATTTCATTACTTTATGCACGAGAGGATCTAGGGAGGGTCATATTTAGTATACTATTATACACACCCTATATTATATAAATTGTTTTTCAAGTTATCTGGAGCAAGTTGGAGATTAGGCTAGTTACTACTACCTTGAGGGTTTAATAGTATCTCTTCAGGCTTTGTGGTCGCTTCCATTTTTCATTAATTTTTTTAGTTTCAATTTTTAATTTGAATTGTAGTAATTTTTATGTTATATTACATCTGTTCACATTATTATTTTTCATATTATAGTCTGATAAATAGTTGGTTGGTGTATATCTTATCTCTCTCTTCCATATGTGATCTCTTATAGGGTAATGCATCCCATATGTGTGCTTACTTTACCCTCGGTGCTAGTCGCCAACCTGGGACCTACTGGAGGCAGGACTCAGGCATCACTATCTCTCTTCTCCCATTGTTGACCTAGGAGGGTTACACATTGATGAAAGGGGTTGTGAAATTTATGGTAAATCATATATTTTTGTGTTTGGTGTCTCATTCCATTATTATTGATTTATATAGTTAGTTTATAATCATGATATTTCTTTAAATTGGAAAAATTTAACTTTGATAGATATATACAATTCATATAGTTGAGAAAAGCATGTGGGATGACCTTTGATGTTGAGATTTATTGAAGATATAGTGAATTTGGTATCATGGGTAGTTCTATGTGAATGACCAGAAAGATTCCAGTCCCAGTTGCTTATACATGGGTTTTTTTAAGGGAAAATGACCTGTAAAACAACTTGGTTTTGTGACGACCCAAACCTTTAGTATTGAAAATTCAACTTGACATAATTAAATTTCTTATTATGTAAAATGGTTATATAAAACATATATAATTCTTTGGTTTTATGTTTTGGGATTTTAAAATACTGTTATGAATTGTGAAAATTGCTAATATAGCTGTTGAATGGTGATCAAATGATTAGTATAAATATAGGGCTTTAACAAATCCAATTTACTCAGACAATGTATGAGATGGCCTAATATCATATAATTTCTCTATACAAGACCCATTTGATGAATATCAGAAAGGATGTGGTGTCATTGGGCATCTCTCTTGACCAAGCTTAATCCAAGCTTCAACACGTTAAGCTCAAACAGAACCGACTACGAGAAAAGTGGAAATTGATAGATATTACCACTCGAGTGACGTAATCTGATCCACACAAAGAGTCTATCACCATCGTGCACCTTACTCTTAGGACTTATGTGGTGTTTTAAGTGGTTATGTGACAAGACTATAGCACTATGACTTTGTAAATTATTATTTTATAAAAGATATACATTGATTTTATTATTGTTACTTTGTAAATTGTTTTTAAAGCCAAAATAGTATTTTTAGTTATTATTAAGTTAAGAAATATATTTTGATAAATTAATTGATTTTTTAATTAAATAATAATTTAATAAAATATTACTACTAAATTAATTTTTATTAAATATAAATGATCATATAATTATTATGAATACAATTGTGATTTTTATTAAGGTTTGAAAGCTGTTTTTGTCAAAACCCATTATTTTTTTATAAATGTCAGTTTTTATTTTAAAAGTGAAATTTCACATATTTATAAAATTATTTATATAAAATGAATATTATTTATGGAATCAGGATTTTGAAATTATCCAACTTTTATTTTTTAAAAAAAATTCTGAGACTGTCGAATTTTTGGGTAAAAATTAAATATCGTTTAATTATATAATGTGTTTTATGACATCATATTGACCCGATAGTGAGGTAAATAAATACTATAAATGGGATTTTTCTAACAATATATGTTTTAACATTAAAATAATGTGATTTCATGTTTGTTTTATTTATTTTACAAAGCTTTAGTGGACCCTCCAAGATTTATAAAACATTTTAGCATTCTAAAATGATTTCCTTGATAGTGTGACTCACCTCCACATAAGAAATCCTAATATTTTAAGAATTATGGACATTGGCCTTATAAAATAATTTTTCCACTCCCCTTTGGAAAAAATCATGTGTTGGTTTGTGGTTTTTATTAGTTTAATGTGTAGGGTCCAAAACCTAAATAATAAAGAATTCCCCCATGTTTCCTATAGAAACCCAACCAAGTTCCCACTTCCTCTACACTCAGAGCATTTGGAGGTTGACCAACCTCTTCCATCCACTCTCTATAATATTCCCAATGTGACCCATGATTCAAATAATCCTATCTAAAGCCTCTCTCAATCCTTTGGGATCATAATTCCATGTAAGGGATTTCTTCCTTTCTCAATTTTGTCCAAATTTCATTATGTTTCTATACATTTTTATTTTCAATAAAAATGTTTAGGTATGATTTCTCACCTCCCCTATAAATTAATCATTATGTTTGAATGACTAGATACCCATTTCAATCTCATTAATTCCTCCCATGTACATATGTTACCATGCCAAAATTTCTTAAGGAATTTATCTCTCCTTATTTACATTCAAGAAACTATTTTGTATTATAAATATAAATTCCATTACATATGTTGGGACATGTATATATATGAACCCCTTACTATAAATTTCTTGTAAATATTATTAGATACCCCTTACTCTCTCATAAACCATTTTTTATGAATTCTTATGTCACTTCGTTTTGCTACTGAAATTGCAACGCATTTTTCCAAGCCAAAGTCATTGTATAGTGAATACCATGCCCATTTCACTATAAAGGGTATTCACCATTATGAACATTTAATTATTAATTATATATTTTCATGTATTAATTCCACGTTCCTTTATCATGTAATAATTTATGATGTTTATTGAATCCATGTTATATGATTCATGTGGCACACTTACGCATGAAAGGAAATATTTATGAATGGTGGGCCCTAATAGCCCTCCAATGCATTGGGTAAAGATTAGTATCCTGATACATCAAGTGAAATTAGGGTTTAATCATTATAATTCAAGTTCAATGAGGGTTTACTCATGATCGATGAGAAATTATCCTTAACTCATGCTAAAATCATGTTAAATGTTGTTTCAACATTTCTATGTAATAATAATCAAGATATATCATGCCATTATGTTCATTTTTCTCTTACACTACATTTATATGTCTATTTCCTAACATGTCATGTATTATTCATGTTATTCCTTGTTTACTCCCTTACTGTGATTTATAGCTCAACCTTTTCACATGTATGTCCTCAGTTTATCCCATGCAATTCTATATACAAGGGAATGATGTGGTCATGTAAAAGAAGTTTTCAATAGAGATGTTGTGTTTTATATTCTATGTTTTATTAAATGTTCCTAATTTCCCAAGGCACTAGACATATCGATCCAAATATTTTTTCTAAGTGACATTTTATGTAATAAATCATGTATAAGTGTGTAATAAAGATCATGGTTGTTATAGTTTGTATCAAAGGATAGGTTTATTTATTTTTGGGATTATGATTAAAAAACCCTAGTGAAATCCTTAGGGATAAGACTAAGTATAATAAAAAAATCCCTATATTTTTGTGAGTATAGATTAAGGGGTTTATCGAGAAAATAAATCTTTGTCTGGATACGATCAGGTATAGGCGACTCTGACACAGCTGTATCCTAGGGGTTAAACCCAAAAAAACTAGTTTGAGATAGACTCGAATGAGAGATAGTGTAAGAAAACGGGCCTTGCTGCACTCTTGGTTATGACACTTCTAGGGGATATGCTTTGGTAAATTCATAAGCATAGTATGGACCATTATTAAGGGAATTAAAAAAAATCCCCTAAGAATATATGTTGGGAAGTAGATCATGGATAACATATATTGAAGCCTATAAATTCATAAGTTAAGGAAGTAAAACTAATTAACAAGTCATCAGTTTTTGTATTTGGAATAATGTTTATGTGTTACCCATATCTTTCAATTTATTCCATCCAATGATAGGTAATAGGAGGACTCAGGAAAACAACCGATGCGAAGATCAATGTGACGACTGTTCTAATGAGATTCCCAATTCGATGGGAGGAGGAATCACACACTTTTCCATGATACTCTCTCAGTTACCTCATGTTTTGAATAGAAATATGGGTCAAGAGGAACATTAAAACCACCTAAGAAAGAACAAGTCACAATAAATATCTTCTTGAGAAAAAGGCCTCATTCTTTTAATAGACCATCTGAGCCCTCAATCACTGATCAATGGATAAACTCCACTGAAAAGATCTTTTCCATCATTCAATGTTACGAACAAGAGAATGTTCTTCTGCCAGATTATCGCATGGAGGGTGAAGTTGATTAATGGTGGACATTGATCAAAAATAAGAAGCTTCAAGAGGATATCGAGGCATTGTAATGGAAGGATTTACAGAAAAAAAAAATCGAGATATATTTTCCACACACCCTTTGACTTAAGATGGAAAGGGACTTCCTTTCCCTCAAGAAAAAAAGTAAAAAAATATACCAGAGCGTATGAGAAAAACATCACAAGGCTTGTACGATATGCCTCTAGCTTTGTCGTTACCTCTGAATGAATGGTTTACTACTTCTTTGGTGGGCGAAAACCTATCCTATAGAAATACCTAGTGATATGTGACTTCTAGAGCTAAGGGGAAATTTTCTGATATTCCCTCAAAGTTGAAATGGAGATCGAAAAATATCAGGGTTATCATGGGGATAAGAAGCATAATGTGGAATTTAATTTTGGATATCCGATGGATAAATCCTATGGTGCTAAGAAAATACGACACCCCACGTACCAAAGATGTAGAAAGAAGCACCCCAGAAATTGCTTGATGGGGACTTGGAAATACTTTAGGTGTGGAAGAGGACACGTGGCAATTGACTACTGGCAAGAGAAACCCATGGCTGTAAAAGAAGAGAGTAACACTCTGTTTGACCATCAATGTTTTTTTCATTGCTTCAACTAAAAAGAACCAAGTCACTTTGCAAACTAGTGCCCTAACCCAAGGGTTTTTGGAGGCAACCAACAACCACCAAGGAAACAACATTGATCTTTTTCCATCACATCCGCCGAATTGAACCCCAACAATGAAGTGGTGAATGGTATACTATTTGTTCATTCAATAATAGAGAATGTACTTTTTTATTTTGGTTCTACACATTCTTTTATATCCCAAATGTTTAGTAGAATAATCTTAACACCACTAAAAATTGTGGAAGTAAACATTTCGGTGAGTACGATAAATGGGAAAATCATTACACCCCATGAATATAACTCCTCCCTTGTCACAGTTTGTGGTTTGAAATTCTTGGAAAACCTCATCATACACACTCTATTGGAATTTTATGCAATTCATGGCTTGGATTATATTTCATTATATAGATCCAACATAAATTTCTGTGAGAGGGAAATCAATCTGCATATGGAGAATCAACCCTCGATTCTGTACAAGTGCAAGGAGGAGGATGAATCTTCTTTTTTACCATCATCTCAAGCATGGATATTACTATACTATAAGAATTCATATCATTCGTAGATGATTGATTCTAAGGAAACAACCATCCTTGAACACATTCCTATTGTGAGAGAATTTGCTGATGTGTTTCCCGAGGAATTTCTCATTCTTCCTCCTAGAAGAGATGTTGAATTGTCAATGGATCTTATAAGTGGGTTGTTTCCAATATCCAAGACTCCATATATAATGGATGTTTTGGAGCTTGAGTATTTGAATAAACAACTACATGAGAATTTAAATAAGGGTTTTATATGCCCAAGTGCTTCACCATGGGGTGAAATAGTCCTCTTCATCATAAAGAAGGATGGTTCAATGTGCCTTTGCATTGATTATCATGACCTCAAGAAAATCACGATAAAGAACTATTATCCTATTCCACGAACTGATGACATGTTTGAACTACTATCACAATACTTCTCCATTGGGGATTTTTATTTGGGATATTTCCAAGTAAAGGTGAAGAAGGAGGTTGTCCCCAAGACTACTTTTCGTACAAGGTATGAGAACTATGAATTCATAGTAATGCCTTTTGGACTCACTAATGCTCTAGAAATATTCATGGAATTTATGAATAGAGTCTTTATAGATTACCTAGACCAATTTTTGGTAGTCTTTATAGATGATATTACAATATAATCCAAACCCAAGGAGGATCATGAGGAGAATCTAAGAATTGTAATAGAGACCTTGTAAAAGGAGAATCTCTATGTAAAGTACAAAAACTGCGAGTTCTAGTTAAATAAGGTACCATTCTTGGGTCATATCATCAAAAGAAATGGGATATCTATAAATCTCTCCAAGATAGCTGCAATTGAGGGATGGTTGAAACCAACATCGGTAACAAATATCTGTAGCTTCCTAGGGTTAGCTGGATATTATCACTGATTTATGAGAAATTTTTCACGATTGTTAAACCCTATTACCAAGATAACTTGTAAGGGAGTCAAATTTTCTCGGAGTGATGAATGTGAAAAGAACTTCATGGAGTAGAAAAAGAGGCTTATCACTTCTCTCTTGATCACATTACCCACAAGTGGAGAACTTTTTTGTGGAATTAATTGATGCTTTGAAGAACGGAATGGGTTGTGTGTTAATGAAAAATGACAATGTCATTACATATGCTACAAGGTAATTGAAATTTAATGAGAAAAACTATCCAACACAAGATCTGGGGATGGCTATTGTAATCTTCACTTTAAAAATTTGGCGACATTACCTCTATTGGGAGAAGTGTGAAATATACATGGATCACAAAATCCTCAAGTATATATTCACACAGAAAGAAATGAATATTCAATAATGAAGATGGTTATAGCTGATCAAAGACTATGACTTCTCAATCTATTACCACCTTGAGAAAGCGAACAAGGTGGTGGATGATTTATGTAGAAAGGACCCATCAATTCTATCATTGATGAGAATTTAAAAAGGATCCAATATTCTTAGATTTGATGAATATGCACATGGGAATCATAAAGAAGGGAAAATCATCAATCCTTTCACAAATGATTTCTCAACAGTCTCTTTTGGAAAGTTTAAAGGATGCTAAAAAGGATGATGTCAGAATTCAGTAGAAAGTGAAATCTATCAGAAAAGGGAAATCCTCAAAGTTCAGTGTTAATGAAGAATGAATGGTGAGATTTTGAAAAAGACTATGTGTTCCATCAAGTTCAGAGATTAAGAAGGAACTCTTGGATGATTGACATAGTTCGAATTTCTCCATTCACCCATGAAACACAATTATGTATTGAGATCTCATAGAGAATTACTGGTGGGTTAACATGAAGAATGAGATCGCTGAGTATACATCAAAGTGCCTAGTATGTCAGAAAATGAAGGGTAATAGACAGAAGTCTAAGGGGATGTTGCAACCATTACCCATACCATCAAAGAAATGGGAGAACATCTCCATGGACTTTGTCACTTGACATCTGAAGACATCCAAAGGAAAAAATTCTATCTATGTTGTTTTGGATCATCTTACAAAGAATTCACACTTAGATTAATTTTGAGAGGATTTCTCATTGGATCAACTGGTATGGATATATATCATAGAAGTTGCAAGGCTGTATGGAGTACCACTATCGATTATATCCGATCGAGATCCAAGATAAACCTTCATGTTTTGGAAGTGTCTTAAACATGCTCTGAATATTGAGTTGAACTCCACTATGGCTTATCATCCTCAAACTGATGGTCAATCTGAGCAGACTATCTAAATACTTGAGTAAATGTTGAGATCATTCTCAATGGACTTTATAGGAGGATGAGATCAACATATACCTCTCATTGAGTTCTCTTAAAATAACATTTTCCACTCAAGCATCCAAATGGCTCTTTATGAAGACCTTTATGGGAAGAGGTTCTGGACATCGGCATGTTGGGATGAATTTGGGGAGTGAAAACTCTTAGGTCTATAAATGGGAGAAGATATGGTGGATAAGGTTTTGACCATAAGGTATCACAATAAAGCTTCTTAGAGTCGACCAAATTAATATTCTAATAATCATCGACATGACCTAGAGTTTGATGTCAAAGACATGGTATTCATTCGTATATCACCGTGGAAATGATTTATGATATTTGGGAATAAGGGAAATCTTAGTCCAAGGAACATCATCCCTATTGAGATCCTTGATCACATTGGATCTGTGGCTTATCGACTAGCACTCCCACCGAACCTATCTCAAGTACATGATGTTTTCCATGTATCACTCTTGAAAAAGTACATACCTGGCCCATTACATGTACTAAATCTAGATGTGGTACCATTGGAGAATGACCTCTCCTATAAAGAGAAGGTGGTGAAGATCTTAGATCATAGGGAAAATGTTCTATGAAATAAGACTACGCCCCTCATAAAGGTGTCACGGCACAACCAGAAGTTTGAAGAAGCCATTTGGAAATCAGAGGAAGTGATGAAGTAGAGTTACCCACATCGTTTTTAGTGTGGGGAAAGGAAATTTCGAGGGGGAAATTTATTAATGGGGGAATATTGTAATGACTCGAACATTTGGTAATGAAAATTTGTCTTCATCCAATTAATTGACTTATTATGTAAAATGGTTATATAAAACATATTCAATTATTTGGTTTTATGTTTTTGGATTTTAAAATACCATTAAGAATTGTGATTGTTGCTAATATATCAATTGAATAGTGATCAAATGATTAGTATAAATATAGGGCTTTAACAAATCCAATTTACTCAGAAAAAGGAAGTGACGGCCTCATCTAGTAGAATTGCTCTGTACGAGGACCATTTGTAAAATATTGAAATTGAGGTGGTGTAACTAGGTTTCCCTCTTTACAATGCCCAAGCTGAGCTTCAACACTTTAATCTCAAATGGAACCACCAACAGGATAAGTGGATGTTGGTAGAGATTACCACATGAGCGACGTTATCTGATCCACCCCAAGAGTCTATCACCATCATTCACCTTACCCATAGGTATTATGTAACACCCCGAGATTTTATGAGATATAATTTTTTTCATATCTTCTATTGTACGCTACACCAAGATTATCTTGCGCTATACGCAACACCGTATTATCTTGCAGTATATGCAACACTATTCTTGGATCATGTTACACAAAATTTTAAGTTTATTTGATAGTAGTTATTCTAATCAACATTGAGTGTATATATATATATATGTATAAATGAAATGCGGTTGGATTCTGTTATACGAAACAACGAAGGAGTCTTGCACAATATGCAACCCTGACTTGTCTTGCATTACACGCAATCACGACCATCCTCAATAGCATGTGTTGTATGCAATTCCAGGTTTCACTAAACAACTACATATGGTTATAATATTATTATGGACTAGACATTATGAATAGTATTAACTACATTTTTAATTTTATGACATTATTATTCATCTTACACATTTTCTAGAACATGGTATGAGAACAAAATAAATTTTTCAGGTAAAATAAGTATTTTTCAAAAAATACAGTTTTGCCGCCTTTTGATAGTGCACCCACATTACATCTAGTTTTTTGACATGTTTAAAAGTTAAATTTGACAAAATAAAATTCTTCCTCGGAATCAGGATATAAAAATTTAATTTGGATAAATTTTTCATATTTTTCTGATAACTGTCATATTTTAATGAATAGTAAAAACACGCTATATTTTATTTAAAAACAGCTTTTTTCATCGCAACAATTTATATGGTTAGATTATCTTTTTAATTGGGTTTAATGTGTAATTATAATATAATTTTACCATTTAATTCAATGTTGGTCATTGGAATTAATTTCACTTTGAAACTGGACATAAACAAGTCTCGATCTTTTGATAGTTATTGTTTCTTAAAAACACATTATTTGTTTTGATAACGAGAATTAATTTTAAAATTAATAAATTCCACTTATATGTTTTGAATTTGGAAAAATAGACATCATTTTTTAATTCGGAATATCAAATATAGATTAGTCTGAATTTTTGGTATTTTTCTGAAAAACGTCAATTTTTGATAAATAGTGAAACCACTTAGTGGTAGTTAAAAAAACTGACTCTTTCATTTAAATGAAATTTTACCACTTCTGTGAATTGAATTTCAAAAAACTGACATGCATGGTTGTTATCAAGAAGAAAAAAGTTGGTTCAATAAAATGAAATTAATTTTTGGTGAATAGTAACTTTTGACTTTTATTTACTACGGTTAAAGCTAAATAGGGTAATTTAAGGTTAAAAGAATATATTATAAAAATTCAAAATTACCTTAACACTTGTTCTAACCTTATTTTATGAGTATTTGCCTACCATGGGAATCCTTGGGTCGATTTTGGGACCCCATTGAGCCACTTGGTAGGGAAAATGACAATTTGGATTAATTAATTTAATGTAAAGACAAAATTGACATTAAAAAATCTTTTAGTAATTAATATTTATTTGGGGTTGTATAAATTATATTTTCAACTATAAATATTCATTTCAAATCTAAAATTATTTCCTACATGGTGGTATTTTTTTTATAATTTTAGACATCCAATAACATAAATTATTTATGACACAATAATGATGAAGTATTCACCTCATTAAAAATGATTTAAATAAATAAGATTATAATGATTAAAATATTATCCGAAACATGTCCAATTCTGATTAGATGATTTTATTTCGACCATTAGTCATCTTATAATTATCATTAATTATTTTTGGACCTTTTGAAACCGAATATAAGTTTATAATAAAATAATATTTTCACACTTTCCAAAGGTGCCCCTCTCCTCATTTATAAAAGGGCACCTCCTCCCTCTCCTATTCAGAACACTTTGCGCCTTTAAGAATGGTAAACCCCTTACTATTTCACTTCTCCACTTCCCTAGAAACATTCTGGAGGTTTTTTTCTTCTCAAAAGACCGACTCTAGGGCCTTAAGAGGAAACTTAAAAGAGGTTCGTCGAAGAAGAGGTAATCTCTTCTATCGATTATTTCATGTTTCTTTCTTCTTAAACTTCTTCTTATTTATTTTTTTAAATATAAAGTAATAACATAAGTATCACTAATATACTGATATGTTATTATAAATATGAAACATCCCCATTTCACCTTCTATCAATCCTACAGAAAACAAAATCACCGCGCGTGCGTACGTACGGAATATCGTCTCCACGCCGTGGTGTAATTAGTTTTTCCACCACCACCTTACTTGGATGTGTATAATGGTGTAAAGAATAACTATATATGGTTATTATAACATCATACTTATTCTGAGAAATTATATCATTCACTCCAATTCTATTCAATAATTATGGGAATGATATCATCGCTCGTGCGTACGTACGGACTACCGTCTCCACGAATGCGATGAGATTCATTTTCCATGATTAACCATTAAAGTATGATTATAAAGTATATATATAATAAATAATAATGAAAGATATTACATAAAAATGATACTGGATTTAAGTACATTTGTGTTTCATTTACTTAATTCCATTTAATTTAATAAGGAAACGAAAACAGCGTTCATGCGTACGTACGGTCTACCGTCTCCATGAACGGTGTATTTCATTACATTTATCAATATATCATATATATATTTATATACTGATTATATATTATATATAAATCATGTTTTACATTCTGGAATTAAGTAAATCGGGATAGAAGTAATAATATCTAGAACAATAAATCGAAACATGTATGATAAATGAAACGATTTTACCCAAAATGTTGCTTTAACATGGAATTTACAAAAGAACTGGTAATATAAAGTCATAAGTGAACCATATATGATATCATAACAATAAATATGATTCTATAATAAGTAAATGACATTATTTAAATCATTATACAGAAGGTTCGAATACATAAAAATCATATCAGACATAAGGTAAGGTATAATTTTTCAATCTCATTTTTATCCGATATTGCTTATACGTAAGTATTTACTGGGGTTATATTTATTATCCATTAACATATTTTTTAAAAAAGGTTTCATGTATGTTTAAATTCCTTATTACCCATTTGGACTTTTACTACAGGGTATGTAAGGAATATTTATTTTTTTCTACCATATGAGTTACTTTTTGACTTTTCCGACAAAAGTACGAGGAGAATGTTTTTTCAACTTATACGGCATGACCAGATTTTTAAGGTTTTATAACACCTTGTTTTAATGAAGAATACTCTACTAGATTAATGGTTTTTTTCAATAAAATCCTTTCCTTTTAAAATTTCATGGCATTTTGTGAAAAGAAAATGATTTTGAAGAAGAAAGGATATTTTCTTCAAGAATTCATTTCAATTGTTTTATCAAAACTATTTTCCATCTAAAATGAAAGTATTTAATATGTATATGTTTCAAGTATAATATCTGAATTATTTACATAGTTTGATTTTTCTTATGATGAAATGATATCCATTTTTTTTATATGGATTATGTTATTATGGGATGATGTTTATGAAAACCATTTTATTCGTTGGGTTGTGATGAATGATTTATGTTTATTTTGTGGCACAAGTAAGAATGATTTCATTATGAGATGGGTGGGACCTATATATCCCTATAATAAATTAGGTAAAGATTTATATCTCATGAGATATAAATGGATAGGATGGAATGTTAATCCGATTCAGTAATACAGTACTAGAACGAGTAGTGAACTCGATTCAGTAAGGGACCATATCCACTAAGATGGTCTTGGATGGAATGCCTTGGCTATTATGAAAATAATATCAAGTGTTTAATGGTTTTCCACAATTATATGTTTTATTCCAATGATATTTTATCATGATTGATGATCCATTATGATCTATGCCCTACATACTTCCATGTTTTATGTCACTACTCAAGATTTTGATGTTTAAATATTATGTTCATGTTTTGAAGTTAAAATGTATGTGGTTTGTTTTATTTTCTTCATGCATACCCTTACTGAGAATTTGAGATCACCCTATATATGTTTTATTTTCCCCAAGATATAAAGAAAGGTTTTAGGTAAGAAAACAAAAGGGGAAGATATTTATGGGAGATGTTGAAGATCTTTCACGATGATTAAAAGATTATGTTCCTAGTTTCCAAAGACACTAAACTATTACGGTCCTTGTGTGTTGGTTTTTGTTATGTATTAAGTATTCCAAAAAATTAATGTAATGTCCATGTATGCCAAGATTTGGGTCTCTATATTTGGTATTAGAGGAAAGGTTAAGTTAACCTTTGGAAAATAGGATGCGAAAACTTTAGTGATATCCATAGAGATATTTCTAAGGTATGTCTAGGGATGTCTCTAAGGTTAATTATAAGTATAGGTTATAGTCCTAGAATTACGGAAACGTTCGTAGAATTAAACCTATGATGTTAGATACTGAAGGTATTTCCACTTTATTATTTTGTTTTCCTAACATGATTTTTCCTCTCACACTATTCATTTTGGGTTTTAGACAATGGCTGGAACCCGAAGGAACTGTGTTGATCAATGTAATGGACAATGCAATGATTGTCCTCTTGAACAACCAAATGTTATGGGATATGGAGTGCAAAATCTTATTACTAAACTTACATAATCTATGAATCATTCTGGATTTCCAAATGATCAGAGAAGGGAACAATATTCTATCCAGTCCTTCATGAGGCAACATCCACCTTCTTTCAATAGGTCTTCTGGTCCACTTGTTACTAAACAATGGATCGGTACCATTGAAAATATATTTTCCATACTTCTATGTTTAGAACATGAAAAAGTCATTTTATCTATTTATCGTTTAGAAGGTGAAGCAGACCAGTGGTGGGATCTAATTAAGAATAAAAGGCCCCAAGATGAAATTGAATCCATGGAATGGGATGAGTTCAAGAAATTGTTTTTCAGTAAGTACTTATCTCATATTATTTGAACAAAGATGGAAAAGGAGTTCCTTGAGCTTAAGCAGAAGGATGATGAATCTGTTGGTATATATGAAAAGAATTTTACAAGACTTGAAAGGTATGAATCTAGATTTATCATCCAACCTGAAAGTAAATTTGATCGATTCTTCAATGGCTTTGAACCAATTCTTTGGAGGGAATTAGCTATAAGAGACTTTAGTAGCTATGAAGAAATTGTGCATTGTGCTATCAAGGTAGAAATGGATGTTTTGTGTTCCATGTCCATCTCATGGTTTTAACAAGAAATGAAAGATGGAGTTCATGGAAAAACCTCAGAACAATGGTGAAAATAAGGTGAATGTTTCTTTATGCTCAAAGTTCAGAAAGAAGATTGGTGGATATTGTCTAAAAGGTACTAGAAAAAGTTTCAAGTGTGGAAAAGAAGGTCATCAAGCATCTGAGTGCCGAAGTAATGGGAAAAAGGATTCTAATGACGTGAATAGAGAAAAGACTATAGAGAACGCTCCACTAGCACTTCAATTATTCAAGTTCAAGTAAATGGGGCATTATGCTAATCAATGTCGTAATCTAAGGGTTAATGATGATCGACGTGAGAAATCTCTTAAGGAAAAGGAAAAAAGGGAAGTCACATGCGATCATTATTGGCGATGTTGAGTATGACAACGATGTATTGGAATCTAATTTATAGTACTATGGAATATTGGAATATCTATGTTTTGGTTTATGGTTTTCAATAATTATATGTTAACGGTAACCATGAAAAGTAATTCAAATATATTGTAAAAGAAATGATATGAGAATAATGAATGGATAAGGAGAAAATAATATGTTTGATAGTTTTAATGATCTCATGACTGATATAAGGACAATGTGATATCATGGTTTGAGTATATAGAAATTTTGGGATTTTGGTATGTGGGAAGTGTTACCTTTTAACATCATTTATGGTTTCACTATGGTTCTATGGTAATTCATGTTGCAAGAGAATACATGATTAAGGTATTCACATGTTTGGAATGTGATCAAAAAGATATATCTTATGATATATGGGGGATAAATGATGGTATTCACATGCTTGGTTAATGATATTTCTAGTAATCGTTTTCTTTATACTATGAGATTGGACATATGTATTTTGGATAAGCCTAAAGATTGGAATGGATTATATTGGACATAAGTTAGTACTGTTTAAGGATGGATGTTTTTTCGATATTATTGATTGAATGTTATAATAATGTAGTTTTAGAAAAAGGACAACCTGCAAGATGGGTGGCAACCCGTAGCGTCAGACAAGGCTGTGGGAATCGAACCCACAACCAAAGTGCGACATGCCTTTATCACCTAGCACTTTCCTACAAGTAGTCCCTGGTTAGTAGAAACTAGTTTTATTTTATTAAGCAGGATGATAGATGATGTATAAGTCCATTTTGGAACAATATCCAATTAATCTCACCATATATTTTCTTATGTATATAACTTTTTCTAACCTTAAGTTTGAGACAGATGGAATGACCTATCATTCTATCACATGATCTGTTAACACTTCACGGACGAAAAATTCAACTTCATTTCTTTAAGAGATGAAGTGGAAATTGTTCAAGGCACAAACAACAATGAGATTGTACCCAAATCAAGTATGTTTTTATTCTAATTCAAAATTTTCAACTTTAGGGAAATGATATTGAAAACCAAAAATGTTGTCTTGGTTCTCTTATATCGGATTAATCATATAGTACGTTAGATCATCACAAATTTATGGCTTTGTGATTGCTGGATTTTTCATAGCCATGTTCTCTACCACTCTCCATTAGAACTTGACATTTAGATTTCTCTTCCATATCAATATTTTCACCTATGTGGAAACCATGGGATAAGATAATTTGGGTAACCATTACGTTTCATACATTTGTTTTAAAAGTTGAGTTTTAGTATTCCTGTTTACGATGTGGGTTTCTATGCAAGAATCTTTTAAGTAGTAAACGATTTATAACCCCGACGAATTTCGAGGGTGAAATTAATTTTAAGGGGGGGTAGAATGTAACACCCTGATATTTTATGAGATATAATTTTTTTTCATATCTTCTATTGTACGCTACACCAAGATTACCTTGTGCTATATTCAACACCGTATTAGCTTGAAGTATATGCAACACTATTCTTGGATCATGTAACACACAATTTCAAGTTCGTTTGATTGTAGTTATTCTAAGCAACATTGAGTTTTTGTGTGTATATATATATATATGTATAAATAAAATATGGTTGGATTATGTTATATGAAACAACGAAGAAGTCTTGAACAACATGCAAACCTGACTTGGCTTGCATTACATGCAATCACGACCTTCCTCAATAGCGTGTGTTGTAAGCAATACCAGGTTTCGCTAAACAATGACATATGGTTATAACATTATTATGGACTAGACATTATGAATAGTATTAAATACATTTTTAATTTTATGACATTATTATTCATCTTACACATATTCAAGAACATGGTATGAGATCAAAATAATTTTTTCGAGTTAAATAAGTATTTTCAAAAAATGCAGTTTTGCGGCCTTTTGATGGTGCACCCACTTTAAATATAGTATTTGACATGTTTATAAGTTAAATTTGACAAAATAAAATTCTTCCTTGTTATCAGGATATAAAAATTTAATTTGGATAAATTTTTCATATTATTCTGATAACTTTCAGATTTTAATGAATAGTAAAAACACGCTATATTTTAATTAAAAACAACTTTTTTCATCGCAATAATTTATATGTTTATATTAACTTTTTAATTGGTTTTAAAGTTTAATTAGAATATATTTTTACCATTTAATCCAATTTTGGTCATTGGAATTAATTTCGATTTGAAACTGGACATAAACAAGTGTCGATCTTTTGATAGTTATTGTTTCTTAAAAACATGCTATTTGTTTTGATAACGGGAATTAATTTTAAAATTAATTAATGAAAATTCTATCTTGTGAATTTGGAAAAATAGACATCATTTTCAAAATCAGAATATCCAATATAGCTTAGCCTGAATTTTTGGTATTTTTCTGAAAAACTTCAATTTTTGATGAATAGTAAAACCACTTAATGGTAATTAAAAAACCGACTCTTTCATTTAAATGAAAATTTTACAATTCTGTGAATTGAATTTCAAAAATATGACATAAATGGTTGTTATCGAGAGGTAAAATTTGTTTCAATAAGATGAAAATAATTTTTGGTGAATAGTAACTTTTGACTTTTATTTACTGCGGTTAAAAATAAATAGGGTAATTCAAGGTTAAAAGAATATTATAATAATTCAAAATTACCTTAACAATTGTATTAACCTTATTTGATGAGTATTGACCGGCCATGGGCATCCTTGGGTTGATTTTGGGACCCCATTAAGCCACTTGGTAGGGATAATGACAATTTGGATTAATTAATTTAATGTAAAGACAAAATTGACATTAACAAAAATCTTTTAGTAATTAATATTTATAAGGGGTTATATAAATTTTCTTTTCGACTATAAATATTAATTGGAAAGATAAATATATTTCCTACAGGGTGGTATTTTTTTATAATTTTTATACATCAAATAAAGTAAATTATTAATGACACAATAATGAAGCAGTATTTACCTCATTAATAATTGATTTAAATAAATAAGATTATAATGATTAAAATATTATCCAAAAAATATCCAATTATGATTGGATGATTTTATTTCGACCATGAGTCATCGTATCATCATCTTTAATGATTTTTGGACCTTTTTAAACTGAAAATATGTTTATAATAAAATAATACTTTCACACTTTCCAAAGGTGCCCCTCTCCTCCTTTATAAAAGGGAACCTCCTCCCTCTTCTATTCACAACACTTTGAGCCTTTAATCTCGGCCAAAACCTACCCATTTCTCTTCTCCACTTCCCTAGAAATATTCTGGAGGTTTTGTTCTTCTCAAAAGACCAACTCTAGGGCATTAAGAGGAATCTTAAAAGAGGTTCATCGAAGAAGAGGTAATCTCTTCTATCGATTCATTCAAGTTTATTTCTTATTGAACTTATTCTTCATTAGTTGTTTCAGTATAAAGTAATAACATCAGTATCACTAATATACTTATATTTTATTATAAATATGAAACAACCCCATTTCACCTTCTATCCATCCTACAGAAAACAAAATCATTGCGCGTGCGTACGTATGGAATACCGTCTCCCCGCTGTGGTGTAATTAGTTTTTCCACCACCACTTTACTTGGATAGGTATAATGGTGTAAAGAATAAATATATATGGTTATTATAAAATCATAATGATTATGATATATTTTATCATCCACTCCAATTCTATTCAATAATTATGGGAATGATATCATCGCTCGTGCATACGTACGGACTACCGTCTCCACGAACGCGATGAGATTCATTTTAAATTATTAACCATTCATGTATGATTATAAAGTATATATATAATAAATAATAATGAACTATTTTAAATAATAATGATACTGGATTTAATTAAATATGTGTTTCATTTACTTAACTCCATTTAATTCAATAATGAAACTAAAATAGTGTTTATGCGTACGTACGGTCTATCGTCTCCATGAACGGTGTATTTCATTCCATTTATCGATCTATCATATATATATTTATATAATGAATATATATTATATATAAATCATGTTTTATAGTCGGAAATTATGTAAATCCAGATATAAGTAATAATATCAAGAACAAAAAATCAAAACACGTACGATAAATGAAACGATTTTACCCAAAATGCTGCTTTAACATGGAATTTACAAAATAACGAGTAATATAACTTCATAAGTGACCAATATATGATATCATAAAAATAAATATGATTCTATAATAATTCAATGACTTTATTTAAATAATTATACATAAGTTTCGGATACATAAGAAGCATATCAGACATAAGTTAAGGGATAATTTTTCAATCTCATTTTTATCTGAGATTGCTTATACGTAAGTATTTACTGGGGTTATATTTATCATCCATGTCCCTATTTTCTAAAAATGGTTTCATTTATGTTTAAAGTCATTATTACCCATTTTGACTTTTACTACATGGTATGTAAGGAATATTTATTTTACCATATGTGGTACTTTTTGACTTTGTCGAAAAAAGTATGAGGAGAATGTTTTTTTAACTTATACGGCATGAACGGATTTTTACAGTTTTATAACGCCTTATTTTCATGAAGATTACTCTACAAGATTTCAGGGTTATTTTCAATAAAATCGTTTTCTTTTAAAATTGTATGGCATTTTTTGAAAAAAAAATGATTTTGAAGAAGAAAGGATATTTTCCTCAAGAATTCATTTCAATTATTTTATCAAAACTATTTTCCATCTAAAATGACAGTATTTAATATGTTTATGTTTCAAGAATAATGTCTCTATTATTTTCATGGTGTGATTTTTCTTATGATGAAATGATATCAATTTGTTTAATATGGATTATGTTATTATGGGATGATGTTTATGAAACCCATTTTATTCTTTGTGTTGTGATGAATGATTTGTGTTTATTTTGTGGCACAATTAAGAATGATTTCATTATGAGATGAGTGGGAAATATATCTCCCTAAAATGAATTGGGTAAAGATTTATATCTCATTAGATAGACATGGCCGGAACAGAATGTTAATCCGGTTCAGTAATACAGTACTGGAATGAGGAGTGAACTCAATTCTGTAAGTGACCTTGTCCACTAAGATGGTCTTGGAAGAAATGACTTGGCTACTATGGAAATCATATCAATTGCTTAATGGATTTCCACAATTACATGTTTTATTACCATTCTATTTTATCATGATTGATGATCCATTATGATCTATGCCCTACATACTGCCTTGTTTTATGTCATTGCTCAATATTTTGTTCTTTAAATATTATGTTCATGTTTTGAAGTTCAAATGTATGTGGTTCGTTTTATTTTCTCTATGCTTACCCTTACTGAGAATTTAAGCTCACCCTTTGTATGTTTTCTTTTCCCCACGATATAATGAAATGTTTTAGGTTAGAAAACAAAAGGGGAAGATCTTTATGGGAGATGTTGAAGATCTTTCACCATGATTAAAAGATTATGTTCCAAGTTTCCAAAGACAGTAAACTATTATGGTCCTTATGTGTTGGTTTTTGTTATGTATTAAGTATTCTGCAAAATTAATGTAATGTCCATGTACGCCATGATTTGGGTCTCTACATATTATGTGGGTGTTTTAAAAGGATATGTTACAAGACCTTAGAACTATGACTCTGTACATTATTTTTTTATAACGTATATACATTCATTTTATTATTGTTACTTTTTAAATAGTTTTCAAAGCACAAATAGTATTTTTAGTTAATATTCAATTAAGAAATCTATTTTGATGAATAAATGGATTTTTTAATTAAATAATATTTTAATAAAATATTATTACTAAATTAATTTTTATTAAATATAAATTATTGTATAATTTTTATGAATACAATTGTGATTTTTATTAAGGTTTGAAATCCATTTTTTTCAAAACCCGTGAATTTTTTATAAATGTCATTTTTTATTTTACAAGTAAAATTTCACATATTTATAAAAAAATTATATAAAGTCAATACTTTTTTTGGAATCAGGATGTCAAAATTAACCCGTGGTTAATTTTTAATAATTTTCTATGATAGTTGAGTTTTTGAGTAAAAATTAAATAGTGTTTAATTATATAATGTGTTTTATGGCATCATAATGACCGAATAGTGATGTAATAAAATGATATAAATGGATTTATCGTCCAATATATATTTTTACATTAAAAAAAGTGTGATTTTATGGTGATTTTATTTATTTTAAAAGCATTAGTGGACCCTCCAAGACTTATAAAACATTTTATCATTTTAAAATGATTTCCCTAAGAGTGTGACTCACCTCCCTATAAGAAATCCTAATATTTTAAGAAGTTATCCTAGTGGACATATAAAATATAGTTTTCCACTCCCCTTTAAAAAAACCATATGAAAAAAACATGGGGTGTTTTTTGTTTTTATTAGTTTATTGTGTAGGGTCCAAAACCTAAATAATAAATAATTCCCTCCCTTTCCCATATAAACCCACCCAAGCTCCCACTTAATCTTCACTAAAAGCCTTTGGAGCTCAACAAAACTATTCCATACTCTCTCTAGAATCTTCCCAAGGTTCCTCAATTTTCCAAGAAGCTTCTCTCAAGCCTATCCCAAGCCTTTGGAATCAAACTTCCCAGTAAGAGATTTATTCTATTTTCATTTTTGTCCAAAATTCTTTATGTAGCTATACCTTTTTATTTTAAATTAAAAATTTTGGGGTATGATTTATTACCTCCCCTATACTTTCCTTCTTATGTTTTAATTATTAGGGACCCCTTTATCTCTCATTAATTCCTCCTATGTACACCTGTTACCATGCTGAAATTCTATAAGTAATTTCTCTCTCCTCATTTACATTCTAGAAACTATTTTTTATTATGAATCTAAATTCCATAATGTATCTATATGAACCCTTTACTGTCTATTTCATGAACATATTATTATATAACCTTTTCTCTCTCATAAACTACTTTTTATTAATTCTTATTTCAAGTTGTTATGCTGTCAAAATTGCACCGTGATTTTCCAAGACAAGTCATTATATAGTGAATACCATGCCCATTTCTCTATCAAGTGTATTCCCCTTTATGCACATTTACTTATTAATTAAATATTCTCATGTATTAATTCCACATTCTTTTATTATGGAATAATTTATGATTTTTAATTAATCCATGTTATATGATCCATGTGGCACACTTATACATGGAATGAAATGTTTAAGAAGGGTGTGCCCTAATAGCGCTCTAATGCATTGGGTAAAGATTAATATCATGATACGTCAAGTGAAATAAGGGTTTACACATGATAATTCAAGTGAAATGAGGGTTTACTCATAGTCTATGTGCAATGAGCCTTGGCTCATGCTAAAATCATGTTAAATTTTGTTGCCAAATTTCTATGTTATAATAATCATGCTATATCATGCCTTTATGTTCATGTTTCTCTTGCCCTCCATTGATATGCCTATTACCTAACATGTCATGTATTCTACCTGTTAATCGTTATTTACTCCCTTATAAGTCTTTATAGCTCACCCTTTATACATGTATGTCCTCAAGTTATCCCATGAAATTCTATGTACGGGGGAATGTTGTGGTCATGTAACGGAAGTTTTCAATAAAGATGTTTTTTATGTTCTAAGTTGTTTTGTAATGTTACTAATTTCCCAAGACACTAGACCTATAGATCCTCATAGTTGACTTAAGTGCATTTTTATGTAATAAATCATGTTTATGTGTTTAATAAAGAGCAGGTTTGTTATATGTTTGGTCTATATTTAGTAGAGTTTTAGTAAATTATGTTCATCTTTAAACTACAAGCATATAAAAAGTGACCATTTATTTAGTCTTTTCATTGAAAAGATTACTTGTTCTCAATAGGAAAAAAGCACTAAGAGTACTATTATATTGATAAATAGGCATGTATTGGATGCATAAAATTTAAATTATCTTATCTTACTTATATCCATGTGGTCTACCTCAAAGAAGTATTGGTCTTCACATATGATTATTTATTATCAGTGTGCATGAAATATTTTAGATGGGAAGTGACTGAGATGGATGGGGATAAACGCTAGTGATATGGTCATTAAAATTTTATTATTGAATATAAATGAAGAGTCAATTATTCTAGGTTATCATAGGTTAAATACATGATGAATAAATTAAAATTCACGTGTGTTACAACTCAATACTGTTACTTATGTTCGATTCTATCTAAAAGGTAATTGTTTAGGTCATTTGAAAATTTAAAAGTCTTTAGGTGAACTTGGATGGTGTAGTGTGAAGGTTATGATGATATATACTCTCTAGTTGAATTTTTTTACAGATTATCTATGGAAATCATATCTTAATGGGTATTAAATCTCCATGGGTTTTGATAAAAATATATATTTCTATTAAACTAACAAGGTTACTAATTAAAACCACATGGTTTTAAAAGAACACTATATTCGATATCATATTCAACACACAACACTATGTTTAAAAGGACCTTGATGTAATATTAATTTATTATTATATAAATATGATGGATTTGAAGTAGAACATAAATTGTGGATTATGAATAATATTATGTAGATTATTATTTATACATAAAATTACTATATAAATTCATTATTAAATGTAACATATGCAGTTAGAATTTAATAATGATATTTTATTCAATATAAATAAGTTTCCTTCAAAAGTGAATGTTATTTACATTATAATAAATTATTATAATAAATATAATCAAATTTTGAAAATTTTAATTTATAAAATTGAAATGATATTTGAAATTAGAATATAAAAATTTAGTTATGCTAAAATTTTTGTATTTCCATAAAATATTTTTTTCAGTGAATAATGAAAAATAACCAGTCTTATAAAATGTGATGTCTTTTTAAAATATTATGTGAATTAAAATTACTATTACTAATTTATTTTTATTTCCAAGTAATATATGTATTAATTAGTTATATATAATCCAATTAATTATATTTTAATCATCATTATAATATATTACATAAAGGTTTATTCTTAGGATTATAAATGAAATTTCTTGAAAACTGTTTTACATTTCATAATGTATCTCCATTTAAACTAATTAAAATTACCCCCATTAAGGAACAATTATAAGAAATGAATATTATATATATATATATTGAAATTAATTTAATAATTATTAAATTTCAAATAATTATTATAAGCTCATCTTATTCTTGAAAAATGAATTTCTTAAAAAATAGTTTTTTTGACACCTATATGGGTTTATTTGTTTACTTACATTATTCTACTTACATGAATTTAATTTAATATAATGTATTAGATATTTATAATAAGAATAATTATTAATATTTAATAAGGTCATATTAATTTTTTTCTTAATGAATATTAAATGTAGTAAAAATCAATTACTATGATTATTGTTAAAACCAGTTAACTAGGGGTTAAATTAAAGAGGTAAATTGAATAAATTTTTTTAAAAAATATTTCTTTTAATGGTTAGACATGTGGATCCACATTAAATATTCTCAAATTATTTATTTTTAAATTCTTGAGGAAAATTTCCATAGAGTGGCTTCCGATTATTGAATTTTGTTTGGGTATTTACAAGAATGTCCCTTCTCATCCTTATAAAAGAGCACACCATATCCTCTCCATTTCCCAAATAAAAATCCCAACAGTTTATATAATATCTGACCTAATAACTTCCTTCTATACCACACCATTACCTATAATCCTTTTTGGATCAAAAAGAAAATCTAGGGAGGCATTAGGTAGAATTTAAATGTGGTTGTTTCGAGAAGATGTGTTCTTCTTAAGAGACGATCATTTTTTTAATTATTATTTATCCACATTAAAATATTGAAAAATAATTATGACATAAAAAATTTATTATATCCCATATAAAACAATTTTATATCATTAATGTAATAATATAAATCCGTCTGCACTTCCATCAAACAGAAAATGAAACTATCATCTGTGTGTTCAGAGAATTAAAACCTTGTGAATCGATGTAATTTTTATTCCATCATTTCCCCCTATAGAAAAACATGAAAATGGTTTAATGTTTATATATTATAATAATTAAATATTTACAATTATATAAATTTAATATATTATATTCTTTATTACCTAACCTTCCATGGAATAATTATTAATATCGTTTCTCTGTGTGATGGCCTACCGTCACACGAAGCGGTGTGATTGTTTTTTATTATTGAATCACATGGATGTTATATGAAATTGTATTTAATGGGAAAAATATATATTAATAATATTATTATCATTATCAAAATTAAAATAACACTTTCCTTCTTTCCATCATGATCATTTTATAGTTGAAAGATTACACATGGGTATATACGGTCCACCATCTACACGATTGTAACATAGTAAATTCTACGTAACCATATTAGATGTTTGGTTTCAAAAGTATAATTTATGTATAATAATAATAATAATTTAATTATTATTTCTCTCGTGATGATGTGTAAATTACCCCTTTGACCACAGTAAACACATCGATGCCATTTTTAAATTATGAACTAAGCATCCTCAAAACACCAAACATCGACATAACTGATAATATAGTTAAATGAATCATTAATATTTGATAACTAAATGGGTTATGTATAAATTATTAAATAGAGAAATTTTTATTATTAAATAAAATAATTTTTATAATTTTATTATAACCAATATTAAATACATAAAAGACAGTGGGTGGACTCGAGGTAAGGGTTTCATCTCAAAATATACTTATTTGAGACACATGTCCTTTAATGAAATGATTTTCATTTAAATGTTATTTATACTACCAATTTACATATTATATAATGAATCCTTAAAAAGTAATTATATTTAAATTTACTATTCTTTTACTTAATTTATGTGATTTATGATTTAAAAGATAAAAATGTGGTAAGAGTTTTTTATTCTATCTCATTTGAATCGAGATTGTTTTGAATTAGAATTATAAAAAATTATTTAATCATTTCTCAATAAAACTGATACATTTTATTCTCCTATGTTTATTATTGAAATTATCAAGTTATATTTTTATTTAAATCTCTTTTAAGTATATAATTATTGAGAAATATTTTTGTGAAATGGTGACTTTATATCTCTCTTAAATCAAAAATGATTTTTCTTCCATATCATGGTTTTATACAAATATATCTTAAATAAATTATAAAATTTTACAAAATATTTATTTAATATAATTTTCCCATTTTTTTATTTTTTAAAAAAAATAAGGGATTGTTCTTTCCATTTTTTAACAATAAATTTTTTAGCTTTTTGTAACAGCGTGAATGAAATGTTTTTAACTTGTACATCATATACCAAATTATCCACCACCATGTCCACTTAATTATTTGTATATTATATTATATGTATCTATGATTATATTAAAATAAATATTTTATATATAATTTTTGAAAACATATGTATTTTTATAAGTCATTTCAACGGAAAAAATATATTTTCTTTATGAATTATTCGATATAATATTTTAATAACATTTTCATCAATGATGAAAACCTTTGGCATCAATCATTTTTTCTCAATTGTGTGTATATGTCTCTAACAAAAATACCAAGCTTAATAGAGATTAATTTTATAGGGTAATACATTAAATATGATCACTTCTCAAATTCATCCATTTTGAAATTTCTTTTCATTATACTAGGAGAAATGATTATGCATCCCATTTTATTCCTATGGGTAATTCATATTTTATGCCTGGTGATTGATTTCATTTATATAGAATACATAAAATATGAAAATGTTATGATGAATGATCCTAGATAGAGAACCTATGTGTTGGGTAATTTTTTAGTCTACTATTTCATCATTTATAAGATTATGATGTAATCCTAGTCCCCTATGGTATGTTTAACACCATGTGGTATGGTCTATGTAGTTAGTCATGACTCATGTTTAGGTGATGTTTTGGGTTGGTTCCACATCCCCTCTATTACCATGATCTTATGATACAATCTTCATCATGTTATGATTCCTTGAGATTATTAATTAGATTTCTCTTTTATAATATCATGTTATACAATAGACTCACATGTTATGCTTCCATATCATGTTTATTTCTATACTGGTCTTTTTAGATCACTCTTTTTTACTATGTCCTTCCCAGGTCATCCCATGTAGTTTTAAGATATAAAAAGTATTTAGGTGATCATTAAAGATATTAAAATATTGAATTTTTACTTTTTTTAGTCACACATTGATGTTTTATGAGCCTAGTATTCCAAAGACAATGTGCCTAACAATATCTAGGGTATAAATAATGTATTTTTATATTAAAACGAATTTAATAATATATCTAAATGTCTTAGGAGACTATATAATGGTATTTGTATAATAAGTTTAGTGTGGATTTAAGAAGTTGGGAAACTCAATAATTTTTTATATTAGTGGAGGCATTTATTTCACTGATTTTTTAGACTAAAAGTAAATATTTTTATGAAATAATGAGAAATATTTATGGGTTTGATGTGATTTATTTTATGCAACAATATATATTTCTTGTTATTCCTTGGAATGATATCCAAATATATTTTTTTTGAACATCGTTGTGTGATTGTTTTAATGAATGGGAAGTGTGATGATTCATTTAACTATGAAATTTGTAGTGATTAGTATATTTCATTGAATTATTGGAAAATGTATCTTATAAGTGTTTAGTCATTGAGTTCACCGATCAGCTGTATGTGGGGATTGGGTATTGGATATGTTGTTTCAATGTTGAGATAATATTGATACTCTGGTAGGGGGAAATTTATTTATATCATATTTTGTATAAATTCTATTAATAGGATCATGTATGTTGTTGAAATGATATATTGGCGCTAAATATATTGTTGAAATTCAATAGTGATGGATTAAAAATTCATTAGTTTTCCTCAAAAAATAATTGAGTTACATTTCGATCAAGGGGAATTATTATGTTAGTTTTCTTAGTAGAGAGCATATAATATAATTAAATTATATATCATAGTGTGACTAAAAAATGAGTATTTTTATTGTCTTATAAATTTATAATCTATTTTTGAAATTATGTATTTTCACATCACAGGACACTAAGAATCAATATTGAACATTTGTGTTGTCATTTTGGCGGTTTCCTGATTCCTCTGGTGGTTGTGTTGCCTTGATTTGGTTGAGATGATAGTGCATCATCCTGAAGCAGTGTGTGTTCACCAAAAAATATAGAACATGATGAAATACCTATTTTATTTATAAATAGACTTTTTTATACTAAAACCATTGTCTAGGATTTTTTTAATTTGGGTGTCGATCTATAAGTTTTATATCATTAGTTTTTAAACAAATCATTCTTTAGTGTGTGGGTAGTTGAACTTTATCTATTTCCATTCAGTTAGGGGAATGGGTAATTGAAATAGAATAACTTTTATTGATTATAATTTCTAAGATGACTTGACTTTATTCAGAACATTAAAAGTCATATGTTGGCGTGTTTATAATGACCTAGATCAATAGGAGTTGGTGAAATCATATGAATATTATAATTTTGAAACTAAGAGGCCATGAGAATTTATATTATTATATTAATATTTATTCCTTGGGTGATGGATTTGGATTAATGAATTTTTTATTGATGTCTACATAAAATTAGGTAGACTATTGAGAGATGAGATAACTATTTGAGCATGTGGGTTTTAGTGAATGCTATGGAAAACACTACCAAGTTCTTAATAGTGGAATCACATTATCCTAGTGAGTGATTGGTGGTGTTAACTGATTGTTATCTACCATCAAATTACAAATGGTAAGACGTTATATATTGAGTGATAAGCCCTATTAAGTGACTTGTCTATTCAGGTGAACTATTAACCTATTGTTTTATACCTAGTACTCAGTTTAGTTTTGTTAACTGTATAAAAAATTGAGAAATTATTATAATTTCATGTATAGAGACCAATTTGATTTTTAAGAAGAAATGGGATATATGGAAGTCTATTTGGTCAAATCCTATGATATTCCTTCCTCCGACATTGTCACTTTGATGAGTGTTATTTGTTTGGAATTCATGTTACTAATTAGAGGTATGACTTATTATTCATTCATTTATTGTAAAATATTATTTTTTCACTATGAATTGTAGTAGTTCCTTATTATGTATTTTGTTATATTTTAGTAATAAATCCTAAAATATATCAAGTATAAAGAGGGATAATAGTACTATATATAGATGATGAAATGGTATGATGAGTGAATATTTTTTATCAATATTTGTTTAGAGGAAACATACAATTTATAATTACTAGGGATTAACCCATTTCAGATTGATGTTATAGTTTTATTAGATGATAGATATTTTTACTTCTATTTATACTGGAAATGGGTTTATTTTATAGACACATTTCACATCATATACGGTGATTTTGATGTAACATTGTTTCTCACTGATTATTTTTGGGGTTATGCAACATGGGTATAAAAATTTTCAAGTTATTTAAAAATGTTTATAATTAGTTTTTACACCAATTTTCAATTAAATGAAATCTCATAAACATGAAATGGTAGTTTTGGGTATGTATTAGGCTTTAATGAGAAAAAATTTAAATGGGAGACTCAATT
Source organism: Viscum album (assembly GCA_963277665.1). NCBI lineage: Eukaryota > Viridiplantae > Streptophyta > Magnoliopsida > Santalales > Viscaceae > Viscum > Viscum album. Next base: position 1,806,686,389 of record OY728128.1, on the reverse strand, counting down.
AATGTGGTTGGCAGTCTCTATGAAACTTAGTCATATTTTGTGGATTTGTGATAGTCTATTCATTCAAGTTGGAATGTGTGTGTGTTTTTAGTGTTTGTATTGCCTCTTCTAAAGTGTTTTCGTTGTTTAGAGTGATTCTAGGTTAAATATTTGGAATTTTTAAAGTTATTTGTAGGTGTTCTTACATGAATGGTTCCTATCTATATTTTCATTGTAATTATAGAGTGAGTTTATTCACATTTATTAATAATGTACATACTTTTATGTATATCATTTTTGTTGGTATTAGAGGATATATTTTTTATGGTAAGGAAATATATAATTAAATCATTTGGTTTAGACGGTATTTATTTAGGTATAGGACTTATATGTTTCCAAAAATGATACTTTATCCTAAGGGATCCTTATATGTAATGATGTTATTGGGAAATGATTTTATCATGAGGTATAGTGTGTGGTTTCCTGTATAAAATGGATAACCCATTGTGACCCTAATGGTTTCATGTAATAATTGGAAGGGAACTATATTATACCCTTGGTATTGGAAGGGTTATTTATTAAGAGATATTAATAAACTATTACAGCGGTTTTTATTCACTAAAAGTGTTAGTAGGGATTATATCATGTAAGAGGAAATGACAGATTAAATAGCCTTAAATTGGATGCGTATGATATAAGAAACATCATATCACGTCTTTGGTGATAGGAAGTCATATGTGGATTTTTTTTATGGGTCTATGTTGATAATTAGATTTTACATGTTTAGCTTTTTTATATCATTATTGAAGAGTGTTTGGATTTTTAGTTAGTGTGATATGTACAAGTGGTGTGATGGGATATCAGGAACTAAGATTGGGCTATGTATTCCTTGTTTTATGTTTCATTAATCATGAACACTTATAGTGTCGTGATCTCATGAGGATAAAACTATTTCTAAAGGGTTTCATAAATAATTAAATATAACAATGTAGTCAAGAGATAATTGAGTATGGATCATAATTAGTCATTTTTAAGTCATTAAATATACATTATAAAAAATTCAATCTTTAAATTTCCATGTATAATTTGATAGATTCGGGTATATACCATAAAATAGTATAATATTTCATACAGTACATAACACCCATTTTAAGAGTAACTATGAACTCTGGAACCATATTTCACCTATCATCACCCACAATATGACGAGATAAGATCTGAAGATTACAAGTATCATTGTTTTTTTCTTATTGTAATTACAAATTTGATCAAGGAAATATATCTGTAATTTTTTATATATTTTCAAACAAGATTATATTCATGACACCACCTGGAATCTATTTTTTCCCATCATTAGACTTGCTAAGGAACCAACCTAACATCTAGTATCTATTATCTCCCATGGTAATGTCAATTATGAGTATTAGATATAGATAATAATTATTTTTCATTTACTTTAAGATATGATCTTATTCTATGATTCCATATAATCTTCAATTAGTATTATTAGTTATATATGGGAGGTTAGATAGAAGTGAAAAAACAAATAAGTCTATTTTTCATGAAGGGTAGTTAACCAATGATGACCCATAATTTATTATTTGATATCGTTTTTTTATTTTAATTTATTTATTCATGCCAACAAATGTATATATAAATTTATATTTGGATACATGATATATGATCATTATAGATAAAAAAAATTTCATAACCCTAAATATTAACCTAGGTTGATGTGTATATAATAGTTTTGAAATGTAGGATAGAGATCATATTTCATAGATGATCTAGAAAGAGTAACTCAAATTGGGTTAGATATGCGGTTTATGTGGGGAGAAAATTCATAACGGGTCCAACATGGGATTTATATTTACTTTTATTTTGGTCCCATGATATTTTCCTAAAAATAAATATTTTTAGAATTTATCATTTTATAACCTGCATAATTCGTTTTTATTTTATGGTTGTGTGCTTATTTATTAGCCCTATTATTATCATTATTCTCATATTATTACATTGATTTATGTATGTGGATGCTTTTCTGTTATTAAAATATTACCTATGTATGTGATATTGAGATTATATAATAAAAAACATTGACTATAGTCTCTATTGTCTATTTGGAATCCACATTTTCTGAGGGATTCATTTTTAAAGTCATGTGGAGACCCCTAAATAGGTTACTGAATGGAATCCCAATTTAGGGAATTAAATATACTTCTCATTGGTTGGATCTTTTTTTGTTTGTTTATACTTATGTGTTGTATTTTAATATATTGGTTACAACATACAATTAGGATACTAATATATCCTATGGAGTTTACACTAAACACATAAAAGTAAGGGTCCACCAGAGAAATTATGGTGACATAAATTATATACTAATCATATATCAAAGTTTATGTAATTAAGAAATGGTTTTGGAGATCAATTAGTACATTGGGATTGGTACTATATTTGATATTGGTTAGTTGGTAATCATAAATTCATCCATAAATATGCATTGTTAGTATAATTTAGGTTCAATATTTTTGTAGTCATTGTAGAATTAGTTTCCATGAATTTTTTCCATGACCCTTATTTTTAATTCTTAAAAACCATAATTAGTGTTTATATGTAAATGGATTTTGTTTCAAATGATATTTTTTTATATGTATTCATTTTTTTAATTCGTTGATTGAATTAATTCATTGTATATATTATAAAACAACAATAATTTATAGAAAGTGTTTTAAAAATTCACTTATTACTAATAAATATATTTATATAACATAATATCAATTTCATTTGACATAAAACCGATATTATTATAATTTTTTAAACATATCATGCAAAAGTTAATTTAAATATCTCGTTTAAAAGGATTTTAAACTATGTTTAAGTGTATTAAACATAATTTTTTTGAAGAAAATTAAATAGAGATAAAGGGTTGTGTTTAATTATGATATAGACTGTGCTGATCCTTATTTATAGGTTGTTATTATTTTCTATAGTGAATCATACATTAATTACTAATTATATTTAATTAATTGAATCCCACTAATCTCATATATCACCCAAGAATGACCAAATTTCCTTGCGTGATCAGAATAAGCTATTGTTGACCCTAATGTTTTTTAAGGGGATTTTAAATCTTATATTTTGTTAAGGATGTGGATTTTGATGATGTCATGTTACCACAATAGATGTTCATATAATTATTTTTTTTGTGATATGTTAATAATATAGATTGTGTTTTGGGTTGAATATATATATTTTTAATATGTAAATTTTTTAAATTGGAACCACATTTTAGTTGAAACCATTATGTTATAATGGGATACATGATTTATTTGGATATTATAATAAATAAAAATAATAACATGGGGGCTTATATTAAGTTATATTTTTGGGATAATATAACCTTGGGGACTTATTGGGTACGAAATGATTCATTAGAGGGACAATTGTGAAAACAACTTTTATTACCCTATATTTTGGTTGTAACTTTGATGTTGTCAGTGTGGATTTCCATGACACACTATAAACATTTTTATCTCAACATTTTTTAAAAGTTTCCAAATTTATCAATTAAGATTCATGTTTAGGATTATTCAAGTTATTATTCCTTTAAAACTAGTCTAGAAAAAATTATTTCCTTTGATTATGATAAAAACTATTCTAGTATATTCTTCTCTTAGTGATAATTGTTATATATATATACCTCATTTTATTTTATTTATATATCAAAAGTAACTCTTAATGAATTTAAATTAGGGTTTCAAAAATTCTAACAAATATTGATACTCCTTTTTTAAATAAAAATGAATTGATTTGTTTATATATAATATGAATTGTAATGGTATGTACATATAAGAATTTATTTGTGTTTTTGTCATATATAAGAAATAATTAGATGTTAATTTTATTATGGAGTGGATAATTAGTAAATTTATAATTTTAAGTATTACATAATTAATGTTTATATAAATATATTATTGGTGATGAATATATATTAGAAATTGTGAGGGAAATCAAATATGCTGATGTGGGATCATATCAGGAATATAATGATGTGTTTCTTTGATAATAGTTAGTATAGAACACTGGGTGATTGAATTTCAAATCTATGATCTTGTACAGTTTATAAATAATAATTTCTCCAATTTACTCATGCATGTTTATTATGGAAAATCCAAGAAATGTGGTGGAATTATATATATGGATATATCATAGAAATGAATTATTTTTAGTTATAACATATAATTGATTTTAAATTTAGCATCTATTTAAGAAAATAAAGATGAATTATCTTATGGATAAAGGTTCTATTTGATCTATTTCTTCCCTATCGGGATATTTAAACCACTTATTTATGAATAAATATGGATGAATATTTGTGATTATATAGTATAAGAGATTAAATCATGTAATAATTAATAATATTAATCAACTACCAAAGGCTAATGACCTTTTTATTTACAAAATGGGAAATATGGATTTAAATTATTGATTTCCACTTTGGGGATTATCAATATTTATAATGATAAGAGGATATATTGAAGTCTATTTTTTGAATTCATTATGGATTATAAGAATACGTATTTTTCCTTCAGGTGAGACAAATTATATGATATTATTATGGTAATTTATTTTATAAATATTAAATATAAAACTAAATAAATTTTAGACATCCTTTATTGATGAAATTTATGTATATTCATTTTATATGGGAAAAAATTATAAACATATGTAAATTAATTTAGATATTGTTTAATTTTTTTTCAATTATCACACAATTTTCATTGTAGATTGAATAAAATAAATTACTTTTTCAAATATTTATTGATATTAGGATTTTTATCCTGATAAAATAGTTGTGTTTATGTATCATTATGTTCTCTTGAATGTTCCCATCATTTTAAATTTTCGTTGATTAACAATATAATATCATCTCATTATTCAATATTTTTCTTTTATTTTTCTACATAAAAAATTATGAAAAAAGAAGTGATTTCAACTTATATTGTTTTATTAGTATATTTTAATATTCATGGAATTAAAAATGAAGTTAATTAACCTATTGTTTTAATTTTACTCCATCTAACAGGTTGGTTTGTTGTTTATTGTTATACCACATCACTAGACATTAGTTTTGTTTATATTTAAGATCTTTTAATTCTAGTATATAGTTAATGAAATAGTTATAGTGATGAATGTAACTATATGGAAAATTTGTTATTATACATAATGGTGAATGTATTTGTTTGTTGGATAAAATACCCTTTCACCAAGTGATTTGTATGAACATGAACCATAAATATCATAATTTTATCTCTAAGTTTTTAGATAAATGACCCAAAACAATTAGTGGATTGAATACCCTGAACCATGATACTTTGATATAATATAATAAATTTTAAAAGTAAATGTTGTTACTAATAACCTTAATAAAATCACACATACTTTTAATGATAAAAAATAAATTATTGAATTTCTATTTACATAAATTTTTTATTAAGAATTCATATATATTATTACGTTTTAAACGAAATTTATCTAAAATACATTGACATGACACTTTTATTTAGGTATCAATCAAGTTCTCATATCTCTAATAAATACTATATTGTTTTTTTGATGAACACTCAAATTTTCTAGTGATTTTTAATCATTAGGTTCATGATTCTAGTCCTTTCTCTTAAGGTTATTGGAAGGATTGTTGTTTATTCTTAACTAATAATGGTTTTTATGTGGGAAAATAACTCATCCTCATGAGTTTTGAATATAATTATTTTGAAAATATATTATGATATCCATAGATATATTTGGATACCAATCATAAAATAAAATATCACAGATATTTTCTCTCGAAATTTCATTTATCTATAGGATATAGAGAAACATAAATTTACTTCCATAATTTAATTTCCAAATCCTCTGATAGCTTTGCTGGTGTATCAGAATATAATGTACATTGTGAGTAAATTAACATGAGCATCTATGGGATGCGATTCATTATTATATTTTCTATCAAAAAACTACTGCATCTTATTTTATTCCTACATGGCTATATTCATCCATGTACGAATCTATAATGATATATATTTAGGATACCATTAATATTTATAGGGTCATGGTGATTAATTTTTTTATTATAACCCATGATTTAAATTTTATTTTTATAGAGGGTTATATTTATCTATTGAAACTGATGTATTTATAGATATATCTTACAAAATTATAATATATGACTAGTTTTAGTGGAATAATTGTAATCCAAATGACATTAAAAATCATATATTTTAATTATGATGGTTGATTTTATATTAACTCTCCAATATTATTATTGTCTTATAATAATGACATCGAATCATATTTAAAGATGGATATGTTTTATGCTCTCAATTTAAGGACCTACTATTAAATTGTATGTTAGATTAAAAATTATGAATAATATTGGATTTTAAAAATTAAATTATAGGATAATATAGTGGTAGTAAAGTTAATTTATGATTGGTTGTTTAATAATGATAATCATCCTGATTCTTATCATAAATAAGTGTAATAGCCTCTAAAATTCAAACTTCATGATAACATTTTTTCAAGTCCATTCTATATATAGGGTGTTAATAAATTTAAATAAATGTTATATTGACTCAATGGTTTTTTAAAACATTTTCAATTTCCAAATATGATTTTGAATATTCATAAAACATTTCATTAGCTTTACAATTTAGTGAAATGGAAGCTTTTATTCATGTTTTAAAAGAGTGGAAATATATATCTAACCCAAAAAAGATTTGTTAAGAGATTTAATTTGAATAAAACAATCACTATAATTTATAATAGGTTTGGTATATTACAATGAATCATTAAAAATAATTTCCTATAAAAGAGGTAATTGGATGTTTAAATTCATTTTTAGGGGAGAAACTAATTACAACATGAGGCACAATAATGCTTCTGTGGAATAAAAAGACCAATAGTATGGATTTTTTAAAATTCATCTTCTAATAGGATTTTATTTCATTTGAATTTATGTAATTTATATGGTAAAATAATAAATTTATCATTTTAAAGGTAGTTATTAATGATGGGTATGGGATTTATGATTGGATGATGGAGAATCGAATAGGGGACATCCAACTAGAATACTGTCCAGTGTCTCTCCCCATTGAGAGGTTATTTGAGCATTCATTTTGACTATATATATGTGACCTTCTTAATTTCCTCATATATTACTATATTCATATATTTTGGATTTCTATCAACATAGATTATGGTAATTTTGTGAGTGAGCTATCATTGGGTATTTCATAGTTGCTTGTCAAGAACTGAAAAACCATTATTGATATTCTCTATTTTTATTTAAAAAAAGTTCTTATATAAAGAAAAATAAATTTATATATTATTATGTACATTTATTTTTATGTTATATATATCTTCTATGTTTTTTAATTTTTTCACATCTTAAAATTACATTAATATCAAACAAATTTTTTTATTATAGAGTGGTAGGTCTAACATAATAAATATCAACTAATTATGTAATACTCACCCCATAATTGTGTACTTTAAGGATATGTGTGATTTTTTTCATTATCTATGTAATTTCAAACCACATTGTCCTTTAACCCTCTATATTCTATTCTTTATAGAATGATAAATAATTTTATTCTCCATATTGATGACTTGTTCATGGTTTCTATTAATATTGAATAATTTTTCCAAGAAGGGACCAAACATTGAGGCATCTAACATAGAATCATATCTCATTTTGTTCAATTTTAGTTTAAGGTATTTAGAGACCAATGGATCATATGAATCAAATTTTAGGGATTTCTAAAGATATACTTCTAAAAACAGCCAGTAAGGGAAATATAAGAATAAATTATAGGATTGTGTGAAACTCAAAAATTGGACAATTTAATATCAAGTTACTATTTTCAGGTACTACTCAACACATATTTTTATCATTAATTCGTTTTGGATAATTTAATGGTGAATAAATAGAATTTTAAAAAAAATGGATGGATCTTCGGTTGTGTATGGTTGGTGCACATTTTTTCCAAACAGTGCACCAAGCTAGTAAAAACTGTGAAAACCCATGAAGCTAGTGTTTTCATGGTTGGTGCAATTTTTGTAAAATTGTGGACCCACCTAGTATAATCCTTGTAGTCCTTTATATGGTAACATTACTTTGGTTCACATTTTGTAAAATTGTGTAGCCCTACCTTGCTAACCATTCATAAAGAATTATTTTATTTCGAATGTCATTTAAAAATTCCCAAAAACCTATTTTACCTCCCTCTTGGACCAAACTCCCCATATCATGATTTATAAGGATAATAAGGCTCTAAATTACCCTTTTTATCTCATTAAAACCCATTTATTGGTATATCAAAGTGTGGAAAATCAGTTTCGATATCCTACTGGTATGTGAATATTCTCTTCTTGGTATCTCTTACTCACTCTATCTCTCTTCCTTAGGGTTTCAAAGATCCCAATGTTATTGGATGATCCAATATCAGCTATTTTAGATATTGAATATATTTTTTATTCTCATAAATCTTCTTCTGTCATTCTTCATTATAGTTTCCCATTTTGAGTGTTGTGATATGTGATCCTTTGATATAAGGGTGGTTTCGTAGTGGATTTTCATATTAATTTAATCTATAATATATTGATTATTTTAAATGAAATTAATTAAATTGTGAAAATAAAAATCAATTTGAATTTGGATTTTATATTGAAATGTTATGGATTTTGGTGAAAACTACCAGTTCTAATGAATTGGGGTGTGATTTGAATGTAATGGAAATTGGGAATGTTATTTTTCAAATTGGTAATGAAATTGATTTCAATAAAAATGTATTAAATTGTTTTGATAAGAACCTTGTATAGGATTTATCAGGAAAATAAATGAATTTATTAAAAAACCCATATTTAAAAAAATTGTGTAGTTAAATAAAAAATGGAGAAATTTTATTGTGAACAGTTTTTAAGTAATTTTCCCATTATCCGTTTCTGTTTGATCTCATTCAAGCTAAGGTAGTTAGTGAGTTATTTGAAAAAAAACATGCTAGGTTTTAATTTCCCTAGAAATATATCAATGGTTTACAAATCTAACAAAAACAAACCATGGTGGATTTTGAACTTAGTAGGATTTTCATTATTCCTTTCTCATCAGTTTCTAAGGGATATGTGTTTAAAATTACGTAATCAATATATTAGAGTGTGATGATCCCATAACCCAGAACTATAATACCTCTTTATACATGGACATGTTTCTTTTTTGTGATTATTTTTACATATATTCCACTATTTTTTAATCATGATTTATATATTAATTATGAATGTATATAAAAAATATATATAAAATGTTTATTAAGCCATTATGTTGTAATGTTTTCATCAATTGAAATGGAATGAATATTTTATTTAAATATTCTATTGTAATTCCATACATGTTTTATTTAAAATGTAAATCATTATTTGGTTAATTATCATTGGAATATTATTATATAATCCTTAATGAGACCATTCTTGGATTTTATCTCACATTATACCTTTTCTTTTAGGCATGTTTATATTTCCTTTTCCTAGTTTGATCAAGTGAAAAGAATGAATTGGATGTGATGATGGTTAATATTTTGGGTTTGGAGTGTTGTGTCCATTGGGAAATGGGTTGTTTTTATTATATTTTTGGTACATTGTTGTTGTACTATTTGGGTTTTTTTGTACTAGTTGACTTATACTACTATTACATTTAAGAATTTTCTTTTAGCATGTTGATATATATCTATTTATTAGGCTATGTTAATGTGGAAAAAATATTCCCACTCTATCTTGTATGATTCTATGTGCTTGTTGCCAACCTTTGTGGAACATGAATTCCCTTAGGTCCATTTCTGGTTCAGCTCAGGTATTTGGGTACCAGGACGTCCGAGCCAGTTTATGAAAGAGTGGTATTAGATCTAGGATGGGATTATTTGTTTGATTTCATCATTATACTATGTAATCTTGTCACAACATAGGAGGTTTTTTTGAGTGACTTTTTAGTGAGTTCTCACCGCAATGTGTCTCAAATAACCATCTGTGGATTAGGAAATATATCATGAAGTTTAGTTTTAGTATTTTCTGTACATTTTATTTGGATATGTTAAAATCATGATCCTATTTATATATCTAATGGCATTAATTTCCCATGAAAATCTATTTTAGAGTTATTCTAGGTAATCTTATGAAGTCTCCAATCGCTACAAAAAATATTGTATTTAATAATAGAAGATTACTCACAGATAATAAATATGTTGGTAAAAAATATTGATTCCAACATATAATAAATTCCATTGATATTAACAATAGGTACCAAAAATTATTTTTACCATTATATATACCTGTTTATATTAGTATTTAAATACTAAAAAATATTTTTCTCACATTTATATATGTTGTATTACCATAATAATACCAACTATATAGTAATGAATGAATTAATATATTGTTATTAATTATTGTTACCAACAAATATATTACCATTAAAATAGTTAGTTAATAATAAATTATTAAATAATATAAAATATTTTACCACAAATTAAATATATAGATATTTATATTACCCATTATAATCATATCAGTTTGATAATAAAAATATATAATTAATTAAAATATCAATAATTTAATAATTTTTATTTGTAATATATATATATATAAATATTCATACATTCATAATACTTATACAATATAATTATTTATATAAATCCGTAACTTTTTTCAATATATATATATATATATATGGAAAAAATTTCTTAAGTGACCCAAAACAACCCCCAAATATTTTGTTCCCCGTGACCCTCCTCCCCCAACCCTAACTCTCTATTCTCCCTTAAAATTACTCATGGAAAAATTTCCTAATGGCCATCATTCCTCAAATACCACTTCATAAGAACCCCTTTATTCTTCTCGAATGATGTTCATCATTGAAAAATTTAGTAGAAACCCCCTCCCTATTCCTGACCAACATTCTCAGACAAAATCCTTATGTCTGAATCACACTCTAGTAAGATACAAAATATCCCCATGTCAACATCGGTTGTTCTTCGGTTCTCTCTCATATCTCACTTCTCTACCTCAGTTCACCAATCACCATCTAGTAGAATTTTCAATATCTAATTTCATATTCGTTCTTTATTTTTATAAATTTATATCTTGTTTTTGTTAAAAATACCTTATATATTGATCTAATATTTGTAGTCATTTCTATGTTCTTTATCCATTTTTGTACTTTGTGTTGGGAATGTTTGGTTAGGTTTATTTATTTTTATGATTTTATTTTGAATAGATACACTTTTTGAGTTCATTTTATTACATCCGATAAAGTTACCATCATTTTTTCAATTTCTAGCGATGAAATGTTTGGGGTTGTTTTATAGTAAATTATTAAACGCGATCTTATATACATAGAAACGTTTTACATGGCATTAGAGGGACCATGTTTTAGTCACCATCGTACCTGTATATGAAAATATTGATTTAGTAATGCTTATTTGGTTTTATATAAACATTAAATATCCATAATTCCTGTATTAAATTATTTTTTGGTTTAATAATATAGGGACATGAAATAATTGTTAGTAATTTCATGTTATGTTGTATTAATATAATTTAAATGAGGTTTATCAAAACAAAGGCATAATTTTATTGTAACTGAAAATATAGGTGAACATTTAAGAATATTATCATAATCATGGAGGTACATACAATTTCCAATTTTAATTTTCCGTTTACCCTTATTCTATTACTGATAAAATAATTTTTTTCGCTCATTCAAATATCACAAAAGAAAATACTATATTTCTTATTTCAGATATATATTAGTCTATATTCAGTGTTCTATATTTTCATTCAATAGATAAAATGACTTCATCATTCAATATTCCTTTAAAATCACAAAAAAATAATGACGTTCCTTCTCTATTATTTCATATCTAACCCAAGAATATAAAAAACATTTTCAAGATGTAGATCAACTGTGTAATTTATTTTGTGTGATTCACTATGTATTATAAAATTTTATTTTAATGAACAAATTAGTTTATCATGTGTATTTTAATATAATATTACTATGTTGATGAAATAACTAGTGTTGAGGAGGAAACAAATTGATGTAGGGAGGCCGACTGAAATTGGTGGGTTACAGCAGGCTCTCACCTGATGCTTTGGGCATCCAATAAACTTCGGTGGGAGAAACAATAGTTATAACCTCCATGTATCTAATTTAAAGCATAGTAGATCCCTAATATCATATTTTAGTCTTCTTTATTCTTCTTCTTATACCATATGAATGATATACTCTTCTTCTGACTCCCTCAATAATTTAACCTCCCAATACTCTATTTATTGTCAGAATCAATTGATATCATGTTAATTGATCTACCCATTATTAATCAAATTTTAAAAAATGATAGGCTGAATATAAATTGACCTTTGATAATTAATCATGTATAGGCTTGATGTAGGTGGTAGAAAATAATATTTGGTAGATCCTAATCATGTCACTATGTTGGGGGGGTGAATGAGTGGTATATTTGGAAAAAAACTTCTTTTAATATTTAGCCTTTATGTATGGTTAAAACCATGATCACCTGTTTCTTATTAACTCAAACTCACCCGATTGTAGTGGAATATAAATAGAATAGAAAAATATATTTTACAAGGTTCCAGGTAAAATCCTACTCTATGTCATGATTTTTCAGCCTCCCTAATCACATATTCTATACTATAGGTGCAGGTGGTTACATGAGGGACCATCCTAGTCCAACCTCTTTAGAGTCCCACTAAGCAACAACTATTGTGTTCCCCTAAGATATAGTAGCTTCACACTTCCCCACTACTATGTTATGACCAAAAATAAGGAATTATCACCCACTTATCATATTCTATCTTATATAGGTATCCCTCCATAGACATACTAGATCAACTATTCTACCCTTGTATAATATCATCACAATTTTTGAAAGGAGAATAACATATCCCCTATTCTTGAAACTCCTTCTAGATCTTCATAAATATATCTCTTCTTCATGAAACTAAATACTCAGTCATATAGGTATTCTTATCTAGTTAAATAATTGATGGTTGTTGTACGTTCTTATTTTATTTTCTATATTTTTTTGTACAAATATTCATTACTCAATCTTAGATTCTTTATATTTCTATAACAATCCATCACTTAAATTGAATACCAAATAAGGCAATCATCCTATATTCAAGCATTAAAAAACAAATTGAAATTGAATATAACAGTTGGACATCAAACAAAACAAATCCCACTCAAAAATTCATAATCAGGTAGCAAGACCCAACATTTCTAGGAATAAATAAAGATAAACAAACAAACTCCTAGACACTACACATGGAAGATCAAGACACGTAGAAAATAAGCATAAAAATTTACCAATAAATAAAAATTTAAATGTTGTTTTTTGTTTGTGGGTAGCCCAATGAGATGGCCACGACTTGTGGAACTTATTAACCTTCCCTAAAAGCTCCATGTATTCCTTCCCTACTGATGTTAATAGATGCATCTCCATAATGGAAAACTTGCAAATACAACTAAGCCATGTACCTTCCCTCTAATTTTATGGATCTATTAATTCCCTGAAAATAAACAAAACCACATAAAATATAGAATGTAAACAATAAATAGAAGAATATAGGATTTCCAATTTGTTTGGTACCAATGTAGGTACATAATACTTGATGTGATTTTTATTGAAATATAAAGATGAATATATTCACTATATAATGTAGAATAATATAAAAATATGAGGGCAATGTTCTTCCTCAACCTCTGCAAATTTTCCTATAAAATTATATGTTTAGGGTATTATACATCCTTAAGTCTTTATAATTAAATAGTGACTATCTTGGAACAACTCGTCAATCTCTCGAATGGTTAGTCATCATTTAAACTCATTGCCTCCAATCATTAATGGGACTCCTTATAATCTCCTAAAAAATATTATTTTTTCTTTTAATGTCACAACATCACTAGAATAATTTTTTTTGTCTCAGTGAATATGTCTTTTAACACTAGAATATACTAAAAAACAATAAATACACATCATCCTTATTCTTCAACTCAATGTTAGAATGATCATTAAAATTATATGTCTTTATACTACATGTTTTATTCCACCTCAATACTTTTTCAATTCTTAAACAAATAGAAATATTGAACAATAGAAACAATGTAAGACTTCCTTAGTTGTCATAAGATGATATTAATCATGGAATTACTTTTTTAGTTAAAATATAATGACTCAAATAAATATATTACATGTACTCTAAAAAAACATATCCATTCCTTTCATTGTTAATTTACACTTTTTTAGAGAGAAATATCCTTCTGTAGATAAAAAATATATTGCACATCATAATAGAGTTCTTCCCTTTTCTAATTCTCTAACTTTAGGCTACTCAGACATTAAAATAGAAGTATTGACTATAGTTTTTTCATTTGTTAATTTATACCCTATTACAATGAAAAACAATACACATTAATATTAATAGTAGAATCACCAAAAACCTATAAACATTATATTTTTGACTCATCTCTATTCAATAACAGAAATAACTTTTGAAATTACTTAGTATTCCTAAAAAAAGTCAACTAAAATGTCAAAGCCTAGCAGTATTTAAATACATAGATTTTTCTTTTTTAATAAAACTTCACTACTCCATTAATTCAAACTTCAGTCTTAGTCAAATAAATCTATCATCCATGTGATTCTAATCACTAAATGAACCATCTTTCACACTAAAAAATATATTTATAATACTTCAAAATTCCTTTTAATAGATGTGTGTTAGATTTTGTCAAGAATTTTAGAACGAAATGTTTTTATGGGAATTGTTGTCACTTTTGATGATTTATATCCATACTTAATAAGTTTTAAAAATAATGGAGATCACAATATCATTGATCTATTTGATGCATCTAATTTGTTCATTTTTTTAGAGAAACAAATATGTGAGAAAAGCGGCCTAAGTTTTGTACATGGTTAGATTAAGTGAAATATGTCAATATTGAAAGCCTTCCAATCATGGAAAAAAGAATATTTTCCAATAGTTTATGGAGTATCATAACACAACTACGATTACTACTAGAACGGTAATAATTTCACAAAGTGTTGATGCAGTGTGAGCTTTAGTATGTGTTTTTTTTGTAATGTTAACTTTTATCACCCTCAATTACATGATGGTGTAAGCTCTTTACACCTTGTGCATGTATTGTAAAAAAAATTCATTAATAAAATTATTTGGGGAATGAATTTGGTGACCAATTCATGTAACAATTTTAAAAAAAATTGGTAAAAGGTGAGTTTTGTGTTTTAATTTTTGTTATTATGAGCTTCCATTTGATTGTTTTTTTGTTTTATTGAAAAAGAAACAGATCTATCTAATTCACTATTTGAATATTGATTTTTGGAAGTTCTATCATTTTCAAAAATTCATGAGATATTGATAAGTATGATGAAAATTTCACATTATAAAATTCATTTTTTCATACTTTTATTTTTTTCTATATTGGTTTCAATTTGTGAAGATATTTTTCACTAATTAGTGGGTATAATTTTTGGTTGTTTGTGATGAACATAATATAGATGAAATGTGTGGAATAGTAGTGAATTGATTTATCTCACTAGTAATATAGTTTTTCTATTTTTTGTTTGATCTCTGGTTTTGTGTGGTGGATATCATGAATATGGATACTATGGTATAGTAGCTACTTGAGGATTCACGAAGGTGATGGAGCTGGTTCATTGGTCCTAGGGCATGGATGGGTTTTCAGTCGTGGATCTAGCTTGTTGATAGTGGGACATGGAAGGGTCATGGGAATATATGGGTCGTGGGTACTTGGGGTGGATCTTGTTGGGGTATGGATCATGTGCTTTTTTTATTTCATTTTGTATTAAATTTCATTATTAATATATATAAATTTTTCCCTAATTTTGAACATTCATGTAAATATTATTTCATTGAATAATTAATATTGATGAATTATTTATGAAAAATTAATAAAAATAATATGTTATTTTACAATGAATAAAAATTTATAATTTTTATTCAAATGTAATTTATAAATAGATATCATATGGTGGTAATATTATTACAACAAAAAAATTCATAAAAATATATTGCTAAAAACATTAACCAACATATATATTATCCATTTTTATTATTATAATTTTAATATAACTAGTTTATATATCTCAAAAACATGTAGTGAAAATGTCTTTACTGATGGTTTATTGATATGGACGTATGTTTTGGTAAAACATTTTACCAACAAAAAATGTACTTTTACCAATATATATGTTCCTATAAAAAAAAGCTAAATATTTTTTATTGAAAAATATCTCATGATATTTTTAGGATATTTCCTCTAATAAGATGTGTGTATAGGATCATGGAGGAAGCTTATGATGAATAATAATGAGAAAATACTACAATGGATCCAAATTTGGTTGTGGTTGTTGTGTGTTCTTTCTAAGATCTGGGATAGGCACATGAACCCCTTAGCATTTAGGATCCAATTGTAGAACCCCATAAGTATTAATTAAGGATTAATTCTTAGGAGTTCCTAAACAAAAATCCACAATGTACCAAGGCTCAAACAATCCTCAAGATGATGAGGATTGTTTGATGACTGTTTAAATTTTATTTGTGTTCTTGAAAACACCTAATTCAGCCAAGGAAAAATGTTCTACCTTGAAACTAGAGGGGCCCATCCATAGATAATTGGACACAATAATGACAGGGAAAGAACTTGAGGTCATATATTAGTAGGACACTAACACTCTCTTCACTAATAAGTTATATCAAGATAAAATGGTGTTGAATAAGGCTATATAGTTTTTCATTCTCGAGCTAGCTGATAGGACCATGAAAAAATATCAAAAATATCTATGTTTTTCTTGTGTATTTTTCACCTAATATTGTATTGAATGAGAAGATGAAGACTCAATGATTATATATTGGACTTCAATATGATATTTATTCTCATTTTTTCATACTAATTATCTCTTATTATACTGTTGTAGTGGGTAGATAATTGATGGTTGATATAGACCTATCTGGTAAGTCAGGGTTGAAGGGAATGCCATATTCTATCAATGGTAGTGTGAGTTCCATTAAGGTAAAGATGAATCATGATCATTCTCATGGTGGATCTTGATAGTAGAGTTGTTCTAGACCACCAACAATTCCTGGAAGATACACTTTAATTTTCTACCAGTGTGGAAATATAGGGCATTTGAAATTGGTTTCCACTAAGTCACCAATTATATGTGGTTCATGTAGACTCTTATGTTACAAAATGAAGTTTAGTTATGTCCATTATACTCCATGTACTTTCATGCGATCATCAGTTCCAAAATATACTATGGGGAAATTATGTGCTTCATGGACTATGGGGTTCCATCCATAGACATCCAGAATGAATCTTCTTCATAGAGTGGAAGAGTCTCCAGAGGATTTAGATATATGTCCGACAACTATGATAGTTACCATCACTATTTTTTCTTATTTAGTGACTTTATTTTTTGATATTGGTGCATCTCATTCATTCATTTTAAATCATTTTCTGAATCTACTATATCATTTTATTGAGATTCTTTATTATATGATGGATATTACTATACCCCTTGTAATGAAGAGAGAGTAGGGCCTTTATTTTCCTCCTTGTGTCATATATCTATTAGAGATTGATAATTCCTGGGATTTTTCGGATCTTGATAAGAACCCACTTGACATCATAATCACGACGGGTCGCCTTATTTCTCAAATAGCCAGAATTGATTTTTATCTTTGATGGGTCTCCAATAAAACTAATGATAGATTGTTCTATATATCTTCAAAATAATGGGATCTGATGTCAAGTAGAGAAAAACCTTTTGATTGAGAGTTGTGGAATGTAATACTAGAGTTCTATTTTTTTTACTTGGAGTGAGTGTCTTTTAGTGATGACCTCCCTCTGTTTTTTGTCAAATTTCCGGATTTTTTTCTTCTGACTTCTGTAGTATTCCACTAATAGGAGGGGTATATTTCTCTGTTAATCTCGTTCTAGGTACCCAGCAAATTATTACTTCATTACACCAACTGAAAAAAAATTGTTGAAGTCTCATATGGATAGCCTTTTTTAAAAAGGTTTTATACACCATTGTGAGTTACCATGGGTGGTGTCATTTTTCTTTTCTATAAAATATAATGGTTTTGTTCACCTTTATTTTAATTACCAAAAACACAATCAATTTACTGTAAGGAAAAATTATTAGTTTCCATATGATGATGGAATTTTTAACTAATTGATAGGGGTGAAGTGGTTCTAGAAGATATATCTTTGATCTGGTTATCACCAGTTGAGAATAAAATAATATATCATTCAGAGATTTTCCTTCTAAAGTAGGTATAACAATTATGAGTGTCTTACCATACCATTTGGTATCACCAATTCTCCTTCACTATTTCAAGTTTCAATGAATAGTATTTTACATGAGTATCTTAATACATTCATGATAGTCTTTTTGGATGACATACTTGATTACTCTATATCCATGCGGGATTATGTATGGAACCTAGAATCATTTATAGTATTTTTTTAGAAATCTATGAATTTATTCCAATATATCAAAATGTGATTCATGGATTCGGTAGGTGAATTTATTGGGACACATGGTGATGAAACTACCAACGATCTTGTACCCAAGTGGTATAGGCTTCTGTATGGAATCCAAAAGACCCAGGATCAAATCTGGGCATGGAAAAATTTACGGGGTACTGTGGCAGTACTGTAGCAGAGCACTAAAGCAGTACTGTAGCAGTGGAGAGACTGTAGTGGTGGAGGCAGTGTAGGAGGGACTGTAGCGGCAGCGATAATGTAGTAGGAACTATAGCAGCGTGGTACTGTAGAAGAACTTTTCACTAAGGGGTCCTTTGGGCCAAAAAATGGTATTTCAAGCCTTGTATTTAGGCCACTTAGCCTTGGACCTTCAAGCTCTCTAATGGGTCTCCCTCTACACAGACTTAAATAGGTCTTTGCTTTAATAATAAATTGAGGCTTCGGCCCCAACCTTTTAAAAAAACACAAGGTGATGAAACATGGTATCCTGGTTGATCAAGATATAGTTAATGCTATTATGACATAGGAAACCCACAAAAAGTTTTTGAGATTTAGAGCTTCTTGTGTTTAGGTGGATATTATTTCTATATTGTAATGAATTTATTAATGTTATATTCTTTTATGACTACTCTTACTAGGAAGGTAAAAAATATTTCTTGGGGGATGAATGTTATCATTAATTTTTTTTGTCTAAGACACATTTTGACAACTACTTTGATGTTGAATTTCCTAGAGTATGGGTTGGGCTATATGTACTTCTATGATGCTTCAGGTTTGAGATTGGGATATGTTATTATAAAGGGTAATTACATCATTTCTTATGGAACTTATAATCCTAGTCCAAAAGAGGAGAATTTTCTTATCCATGACCTTAAACTCGTAGCTTTAATGAATGAACATAATATTTAGTGTTAATTTATTTTATAAAAAAGGTTTTCCATGTATTTTGATCTTTTAATCTTGAGCTACAACTTTTCTGAAAAATATCAGAATCTCCAGTAGATGTGTTGGGTGGAGTATCAGTAATATTTTGACATTTAAATATCCTATACCTCATAAAAAGGAATTTTCATCATTTATTATTTGATAATAACACTTCCAAATTAGACTATGAATGAAACATTGGAAGAGTGGATCATAATGTACTTTTTTTATAGTTACGTATTGAAGTCTAGGAAAATTGTACTAGGTTTTCCTTGACCAATGTTCAATTTACCTCCACTCTTCTCGATATTGTTCTTCTAGAACAATAGATTGTTGATAACTTCCAAAAAATTAGTGAATCTATTCATATTAGGGAGTACATTCCTGAGTGGTGTTTCTCCTTGGAGGGCTTTGATAAGGACACTTCCAAACTAGACTATTAATGAATCATCATCAGTTTACTTCTCTCTTATAGAGATGCCTTTAGGATGAATTGTGATCTTAGGTTCATTTTAGTATGACATACCATCCACAGTTGTATGTTCATATAGAAAAAGCTATATAGATTCTTGTGGATATTCTTTTCACCTAAATTCTTGAATTTTCAAGATCTTGGGAATACCATTTGGTGTTGACCAAGTATTCTTATAAAAATAGATTCTTGTCCAAGATCTGGATGAAACTTATTTTGGATTTGTATGGCTGACCTAAAAATATATGTTGTGATTGTCAGAGGTTGGTGGATGTTCAATGGTTTGTCTAATCTTGGTTCAAGACAAAACATCAAGGGTTCAATTTATTTTTCAGATAATATTGATTTCACAAATCCATAATTGGTCTTATGCTAATCATATCCATAGACCATTAGAATTTTTTGTTGGTGATCATGTGTTCTTGAAATATTCACCTTGTTTAGTTCATTGATGGTTTGGGTGGAAAGGGAAACTTTATCCTTATTTTTTTGGGGATTTTGAAGATATTGATAATGTGAGTAGGATTATCATTTATCACTTCCACCACATTTGTCATTAATACAAAACGTGGTGTCACGAACCAGCGTGAGTCGACCCTGAATCGGTCACCCAAGCCAGCCTGCGACAAGTCCCGAGAGGCATTATCCATCTTCCCGGGATGGATACAAGCATCAAGGGCATAAATATAGTACACAAGGTAATGATTTCTCCGATATATAAACAATCAAACAAACAGCGGAAATAAATGGACAACCCAAAATACATTCATATAAAAATTGAACTGAACATTATTTGTACAGGAAACTAAATGTACAAATAAACCAACAACTCAACTGACCAAACCCAATTACCATATAACTCTATGTGACCCCAAGGGTCACTCTCTAAAAAATGATCACACATCACCCAAGGTGATCAATCTCAAGATGAAACCTGCACAAGGGCTAAAAACAGAAGAAGACTATAGGCGTGAGTATTAAAACATAGTAGGTTAGCCTGATATTATATTCCCAATGCACATCCTTTAAAATAAAAGAAACATCAATTTCAAGTTTTAAATAAAAATATAAAGGTATGTCTTCGAAATGAGGTCACATGATATAAAAAAATTACCAGACAAAAACTTGTATGTTTTATAAACAAGAATGCTAGTAACAATTTTCAAAGAGGTGCAACTTAAAAATGGAAATAGTTTTCAAGTGGGATGCTTTAAAAATTTTAAACATTTAAATAAACCACCCACTCTAATGAATTTACCAACCAAACACACCATATGACGAAGGTGAGTACAAAATATCCAATTAGCGCAAGTCACGGGAACACCCCTAGGCACTAGTTAGTTGTGAGCCCCAAGTACCTTATATCTCGGTGAAAGTAACCATAGTAAATATCTGTTATCATGCACATGAGGCACTAGTAGGGAGAATACTCATAACCTATTACTCCCCCAACAAAATCATCATAATAGTTTAGTTAGTGTTGTCATCGTCAAACTTGCTACGTGAAACACGGGCCAAACCCCACAGGATCACTAGCATACTAGTACATGTCCTCCCACCTAGATACCAGGGATTACCTTTAGTGCTCAATCAAGTTGCACATATTATCAAATACCCATTTCACATCAAAATTCCATTCCCAAACCATAAACACACAAACAAACCCCAAAAATTCTTCAAATTTCTTTCACGAATCAAAAAACCACTAAAAATATTTGTAAAACAATTTCAAGGAGTGTATTGAGCCTTTTCACATTAAACTCATTCAAAAACACTCCTTTAATAATAAACATACACAAAAAATCATACCCAAACATATTTTTCAGCCTTAAAAACATTTAATAAAATCATTTTATGGACCATAAAACAATCCCAATTGACACAACATGGTACATACAAGTAAAACACTCATTCTTCATTGTTATGAAAGGCTAAACGGGCCTTTAAAAATTTTCTCAAAACTAACATTTGACAAAGTTATGCATTTAAATTTTATTAAGATGGAGTTTACACACCATTTACAGTATCAAATAAAATTTATAAATCCTTTAAATCACAGAGGTTATATATTCAAAACACAACTATTTTCATAAGTGTGTGAAACAGTCCATTTTCCAGCAACTTGGGCCAAAACATGTTATAAACCAAAAACCATTTGTTTATAAAACCAAATCCAAATTTTAAAGCCATAAAAGGATCCCAGAATAATTTTTTACATTCTTACAATGTATTTATAAATTCAAACAAATCATTTTAAACTGCACTAGACACATAAAATCCAACCAATAAATATATTGAACACATAGCATGCACTCTTTAACAAAATAACTTATGTTAAGAACTTCAAAAGGGATAAAATACCATTTTCATTCCATAATGCTATTAAATATACTAAAACATATTAAAAATAACATAAAACAAGTGTGAAATCTCATGGAATTATTTATCAAACAAGAGGAGTGCACATTTATACTAAAACAACTACATTTTTAACAAAATAAGTCATAAAACATAATATTCACACAAAAACTTTAAAACCAAGGTTTAAAAGCATAAAATATCATATAAAAAGGTTATAATAGAATACTAATGATGAAACTTAAATGATAAAGGCTTTTTCAAGGGATATCCTACCTTAAATCCTTGGCGTAATGGAAACGTACACCCATTATCACCATCCAAGGGTATACAAACCCTAAACCTATGAAGACCAGCCCAAAACAAAAAAACCCATATAATTCATGGGATAATAGAACCCTAGGTAGATACTGACTAGGTTAGATTATAAGACCAATAAATAATGAAAGGAGGAAGAAGAGGGAGGATAAAGGAGAAGGAATCTCACCTTTTCAACTATAAAACTCTTTCTATTCCATTAGATATGAACCTGTAGAGGAATGGGAATGTCTTGGAACTTAATGGAGAGTATCCTAAGGTCGGGAAGAACTAGTGAATGAAGATTTTGGGAAAACAAAGTATGAATTAAATGATTTATGTATGAAATAATTTACTTCCTCAATTCTGGACAATTTGAGGGAACCTATGAATTTTCACCCAAATATACAATTCAAATGAGCTCCAAAAAGGTAAAATAGATAATGGGGGTGAGGATGGGTATATTTTCTTCGAGTGGGAGGTGAAATTACTGAAAAATAAAAAAAATAGATATAATATAGAAATATATTTTTTTTAAATTGGAAATGGGCCCATGGGCTGGCCCATTACCTAAATAAGTAACCCAAATTAACCTAGATTATGAATTCTTGAGGGGTCCAAAAGGGTATGGTGGTTTGAATATGCCAGTGGAGGAAATGTATGAAGTTGAATGGGTGCAAAATGTTGAAAAAACAAAGTATTTATAAAAGAAACAAATTTTTTTCTAAATATGGAAATGGGCTCACGGTTGGTCCAAATCGGGAAATAACCACCCTTTCTCTAAAAACTCCTAAAAAGGAACTATGAAACCCCTATTAGGGTGATTATACATATATGAAACATAAAAATCAACATTAATCTCACCCAAGACCCATGAAAAGGATTTGGATTTCCAATGAACCAAATCAAAACAAAGACATGAAAAAACGGGTGTGACACGTGGTCAATGTATTTCAAATACTAAAGCATCTTTATGATCCATATCATTTGATGTGCATGAGTAATCTTGATGTTAAAACTTATTTATCTGTGATAGAGTATCCAGTCATGAATTTGGATTCTAAAGTCAATGATCTTCATGGGAGGATGATACCTTTGATTTGTGTTCTATGATAGCATACTTATGATATTCATGATACATGGGAGAGAGAGAAACTGATGAGAGAATAGTGGCTTCTTCTTTTTGGCGTGGAGACTTCTTAACAGGCATTATCGATACATAAAGTCTATATGGATGAGATGTAGAAACATCATGCTATAGTCTTTAAGTACCGCTATACCCCTCTATTAATCATTCCTTGGTTGGTGATACTTTAGGGGTGCTTTGGGATAAAATGTAAAAAAAATGGATCTTGGGTTGAGCATGGTTTGCACACCGTTTTCCCAAACCGTGCACCCTAATAGTGAAAACCATGAAAACCCAGATAGTGAGGGTTTTCATGGTTTCCATATGATTTGAAAAAAATGTGTTTTGACCTACAAGAATATTTTCACCCCTTTAGTGGGGCATGTTGATAGGGTGCATGACTTTACAATCCATGTAGTCCCTCCCATCTAACTATGCACACATGATACTTTTATTCAGAAAATTGTTTAAAATTTTCCCAAAATAACTTTTTACCTCTTTTTCAGGACTAAATACCCATATAATTATCTTTAATGTTGATACATCTCTTAATGTCCATTTTTTCTCCTCTAAACCCCCATTATAGGTTCATCGAAGTTTGTATAATCATGTTTGATCTTCTATAGGTATGTGAGTCTTCTCTTTTTGGAATATCCCAATATCTTACTATCTTATCCTTCAGGTTTGTTAGATATCAATGTTTTTTGGAGAATCTAATCTCCATTTTTTTAGATCTTGAATATATTATTTATTCTCAGGAATCTGTTTCTGACATTATTCATTAGAGTTCCATGTTTCTTGTGTTGTAATATGTGGTCTTGTGATCTAAGGTAGGTGGTTCTGTATATGTTTTCCCAATTACATTAACCTAAGATTTCTAAATTTTCTTAATTTAATTCAATTATATTTTGAAAATCCATTTCAGTATATATTGGGATTTTAAATTGAAATCTTAAGGATTCTGGGGAAAACCACCAATTCAAATAAATTATCGTGTGATTTGAATTTTGTGAATATAGTAGAATTTGATTTTTGATATTGAGATGTGAATTTATTTCTAGAAAATTAATTAAATTATTTTAATAAGAACCATGGAATGGTTTTATATAAAAAATTAATGAATTGATTAAAAATCCATTTTTTTAAAGAAAAATTTTCATATTAAAATGGGAAATTGGGAAAAAAATTCTTTTGTGAAATAATTTTACCGTTGTTGATTAATGTTTGAGAATATGAAAGAATAGTTAGATAGTGAGTTAAAACATGCTATGTTGGAATTTCTCTAAAACTAGATAAATGATTTTAAACATAAAAAAATGTTTTATCCTCAGTAGGTTGTTTTTTAGTCCTTTCTAACCAGGGTCTGAGGTTCATGTCTGCACATTTCTGTTATAACTATATGAGAGGGTGAGGATCCCATATAATGGAACTATCGTACCTTTTGGAATATAAAAATGTTCATTGTTTATTATTATTTTGATATATATTCTAATGATTGTAATAAAACATTGCATATTTCTAATGAATTTATATAAATTTTTATCTAAAATGATTATTATGGAATTTTTTAAATTTATCCATAAATTAGAAAGAAAATAATTTTTTTATTTAAATATTCTCTTATACACCCATGATTATTTTATTTAAAATTGATATCATTATTTTACTAATTATTATTGGGATCTTATTATGGAATCCTCGGTGAGACACAACTGGGATTTTAGATCACACACTAAATTTTCCTTTGAGTGTTTGTAGTTTTACTTCTTCTAGGTTCATGCAATGTGAAATCACCACATGGAGGTGGTGGTTATTGAAATTTTGGGCTTTGAGTATTGTGTACGTTGGTACTTGCTCTGTTCTTCCAATATTTCTAGTACTTTTCGATGTACTATTTGGGTTTTGATATACTTTTCAACTTCAAGTATTATCTCATTTGGTTGTTTTCTTCGATCATTCTAATACATATCACTTTATTCTACAATTGTTATGTATAAAAACATTCCCAGTCAATCTTGCATGATTCCAAGTGCATTTAGACAACTAGTGGGGATCAGGAATGACCTTTGAGCCATGTCTGAATCGGCTTGGGTTGCAGGGTACCATGGATTCTGGCCCTTTTCATGACCCCAATGTAAAAAATCTTATGAAGATTAATAATTCCTAAAACACAGTCTTCCATGAATGATTGTAACTTTCATGCAACATATTCCTGATTTGTGGAAGTCATTAGGCCTTACATAGGGAGAGTCGGTAACCACTGTGTAGTTTATATCTATTAATGTAACCCATTTTATCACTAATGTATTAACATTTAACAAAGTCATATATCATTAATGACCCCTCTATTCCACTGAACATTCAAATACCCCCTCAACTCATTCTTTTTATGAGTAGATTCTAGTCTATGACATTTTACTCTCATTTCAAGAAACTCTAAAGAGTTTTTGGAATCCATATAACCCTTTCCCCTTGTGTAATCATTTATGAATTAGTAAATGAGATACCTTCAATATATTGGTTACTATTTTATTATTTATCATAAAACATCCATCCATGAGGACCACAATTTGTAGAATATGTACATTCCACAAGAAACTCCATTTTTTCAAAAACCATAGTTTTACAGTACCTTATTTTCAATATCCATTTGGATCCATCCTTTCATTTGGATCCCTTCTTTCAATATATGGTTTTTTTATTCGTTTCACCCTATTCAATTAATTTCTTATTTTTCCTAAGAATTTACTATAGTGGCACGCCCTAGGGTCGATCTCAATGAGGCTACTTACAAGCACTGCATTTCTATTTTAACTATTATAGACTAACTAATATAAAACTATTAAACTAATATATATATAGGGTTATTTGAAAACATGAATTAAATATAAATATAATATATATAAATGTAATGAAAAATATATTTTTGTTAGAAGATAAAATGAAGGCAATTATTGTTGGGAGATTATGGTGGTTGAAATCATTGTTTAAAATAATTATCAATATATAATTTAACGAGGTGATCAAGACCTATCACACCTCACCTTATCATTTGAAATGCGGTTACCAAAATCAAGACCTCTCTATACAGCGCAATCCTTCTTCAAATATCAGCTAGGAGACCTATTGGATAATCATCACTATCAAATCCATACTCCACCAAATTCATGACATAGATATTGAAGGGAAGGATGATTGATAAATCAGAATAAGAATTTGAACAATATAGAAAACAGGGAGACCAATCACATAATCGATTTAACCATCACTGAAATTCTTATAATTGAATAAATAAATAATAAATTAAATCAAATGAAACTAAATCAAAGAACCATTCCCTCCCTTGAACAAGTGTCGAGGTTAATTCTCTATTTTAATGGAGTTGGGAAGGGATCACAGAATAAGAACGCATAAAATGAAAATGGGAGAAGGAGATGAATAAATAAGACTAATATATTAAATGTAAAATATTGTTACAAAAAAAACCAAAAAGATACTAGAAAGGGAAACAAAGAGATATCCCCAATTTTCTCCACACCAGAATACTTTAGAAGGGTCATCGATGCCTCTATTTATAGGAAAAATAGCATGGGGATCTTATAGCGTCGCATTTTATTTTCAGTGTCCCGCCATTATCATGACATGTAATGGTCATATAATTCATTTAATGCCACCACATGTTCTAAATCTATGAAAATTTCTAGTGTGAATCTTAGATATAGATTTGGAACTTTGATTCACTACACATTAAGTAATTGATACTCACAACCTGTAATTGTTCGTTCAAGACTAGATGCAAATCTCGACATGATATCTTCTAAAAATGTGTACTAAAAATGTCCATGTCATTTAATTGAGTTACATGATAGGTATCTATATTTCATGGATTGTCCTGGAGTCATGACTTCTTCTACGTGGTGAATTCCTTTCGATGAAGTCATGCATGTATTGACATTACACGTTGTGCACTAGTTCTACTCTAGTTTTCCAACTTCGTTTCATCCTAAAATGTCCATTTTCAGACCAATTCACTTCACTCATAGTGTGAAGTTTAATATAGCTTCATCCTGAAATACATAAGCAATTGAATGTTGTTAGAATTCTAAAATTAATCCATTTTTTCATTTCAGCTCAAAATAACACAAAAACCTAAAAATATGACAATTTCCCATTAAATAACACTATGGTGAGTTTATAAACATTAAATCACAACATAAAATATGAAAAAATGTTAGCTTCATCATTTATCCAAACTTAACCATTTCACTCCTGGGCAGTCATCATATATTCAAATCAAAATCCACATAATAATCAAAAATGAGAAAAAAATCCATGATCTTATCAAGAACAGAATTCCATCATGTATCTTCTATGAAAAATAGTTTCCTCTCATTTTCATTCCTCATATAAAATTTTATTTCAAACATATAAATACATCCATGGGCCTATCACAACCTACCTCACATATAATTTAATTTCACTCTTCACTCCAGAGAAATTAAATCTTGGAGTTATGATCATACTTAGAAATTTCATGTATCATCATAGGCTTATGACAATTATCATTTCTCCAAAGAGGGAAACATGAAAATGAATTAAATCATGAAGGATTTAATTAAAGGTTCAAATGAATCTATCTCTTCATGTTGGTGAAAATATTAAAATAATAATTGAGGCTATAAATATGAGGTTTCACTCTTATGTACAATTCAGGAATAATCAAGTGGAAACACAGGATGAACCTCACTCAAATCCCATTGATAATGTGAAACACAACATCAAACCCCAATTTGTATAAGATAGTAATGAGAAAATAAATTATTACAATGAATTATATCATATATGTTCTTCTCTATTTTTTTGTAAATATCTAGAAATGCACAACTCTATTTTTTTGAATTTATATTTTTTGAAAATGAACTGGATGAAACAAATAAGAAACAATGAAATGATGAATCAAGACTAATATAATAATAATAAACATCCCAAAATAAGTACACGCATACCTCACACCACCAAAAAATGATACACATCCCAAAAAACACATAAAAGGCCCTTCCCCCACACTTAAACTTTAAATATCAATGAAAAAATGCTAAGAGTGTGGGTAGGTAAGGAAAAATCAGCTTTTAATATGAATTAAAACTATAAGGTAATTCATGTAATCTGAGGGATAATAAACGATAGATGCTAGAGTAGGTATCGGGTTAATATGTGGCTAGAAAAAGTGCTACCACAATCATATTAAAAACATTTCATGAAGTATGAGGCTATGTAGTGAGTGGTTTCTATATGGCGACACCTGATAGATACTCTCTTCTGATTTTCAATATTAATGTGCAATATCTTTTTGAATTACTCTTAAACCGATATTTTTGAATTAATATTGTTTCTTTATTTATTTAATATAAATTCAAAATATTTATTTTTGTGTCTTTTTGTTCAATGAAGTTAATTAATTTATTTCACTATTTAAATTTCTTTAGTGAGGTCTTTCCATTGAGTATAGTTTTTTCGATTATGTTCGATTGGTTGAAGGTCTTAAAGTAAATAAATCACTTATATAGATATAAAAACAATTATATTGAGGTTTTGGTATTATGTCTTTTCAAATTTGAATGTTCACCTAGGGTTCCTTGCGGGTATGTGAGGAAATATTATCTTGAAATGTGTCTTAAACCTATAAGAAAAATTCATGTCATCTAAGGGATAACAAAGGATAGATGTAAGGGTAGGTATCAGGTTAATATGTGGATAGACAAAGTACTTCCTCAATCATATTTATAAATTTCATCTATTTAACAAAACTATTTATTATAAATAGAATTATTAGATATATCTATATTAAATATTTTTTTATATATCTGAATAATATTTTATTACTTTTGTTAAAAATTACCGTTATTAATATAATTCATACTTAATATATAATTATTTAAATATTTTTTAAATGATTACTAAAAAAGAAATTAAAATTTTAAATTTAGATTCATTTTTATTTTTAGTCATTATGTTAAAATATAATGTAATTTTCATTAATTCGGATAATCTATTATATGATTTCATATTATGGTTATGATTTTTCATATTATTATTTATGATTTGAAAAATAATAAATATTATTGAGTTCATTTATACTATTATATAGTATTATTTGAGTTCGAGTAATTAAAATAATATACAATTTAGTTAGAATGATATATAATATATTCTAGGATTGCGGGAAAAAGACAATTCACACCGCAAACGAAGCGAAGTGGCGCAAAACTGAATTTTTTGAGAATAAAGCAGAGATAAAAAATGGAGGAACATAATTACACATCATGCACTATCAGTACACATCATGACTTTTCATCTATGAAATTTCTATGCTGGACATGTTGTGACTTCAGAACACAGTGTGAAAAAAATGTACATGATGTGTACTCTTAGTGCATGTCGTGTAGTGAGTCAAACAAGCGTATGAGATTCATGGGATGTGGAGTAGATTATGGATTTAGAGTACATGGAGTGCAACCCAGGTACACATCGTGTACTTAGTGATGCACAGAAAAAAAAAGGAGACACATACGTAGGTTTGACGGGTGTTTGCCTATAAAAGGAACCCCTTTGCCTCCCTTTGATAGATGTATGGATAGGAAAGAGTCGTCCTACACCCTAGTATGTCTGAATAATAATAGAGTAGGATCCAAAAACATTATTTAGAATGGAATAGGTTGAGATCCTGAAGATGAAATCCATCGCTGCTGTAATAAAGATGATAGAGGTTTCGCGATCGATGCACGGCTAATTCCCACATGGTTGTGGATGGCGATGCCCACCCAAAACTCTCATCCATGTTGCAAGGTTAATGAGTAATATATCTTTTTGAATTTATTTTGAACTTATATCATATAATGAATCCATTTTGTTTCTTTAATTAATATAAATTCAAAAAAAAATATTTGGATGGTTGTTCCATCTGTGAATTGAATTATTTGACTTCACTATTTAAACTTCTTCAGTAAGGTATTTTCACTGAGCATAGTGGTTTTGGTTTTCTTTCTTGGTGGTATTAAAGTAATTGAATCACTTTTATATACATGAAAAAAATCATATTAAGGTCTTAATATGAAATCTTTATAAATTTGTGTTCTCAAATGGGGGTCCTTGGGGGTGAATTTCGGAATTCAATTGTGAAATATTTTCAAACAAGGAAGAGGGGAGTGTCTGAGAGGTTTTATCTTGTCTGTGACCACTATTTTAAATCTGATTTTGAAACACACTTTTTTTGAAAATATTTTTCCTTTTTATTCAATTTCTTTTCTATTTATTTTTATTCAAAATTTTAATAAAATATCACAAAATTTATCTTCTTGAAAAAAACAAAAAAACAAATGTGATTTTTTAAAAACTAAAACTAAAACTACCTCAAGAGAAAACCCCATAGTCACCACTATACTACATTATAATGGGAAGAAATATTGATTGAGGTTTTCATGAAAAAAACCCTCACATAATCTACCGCGATTAAATATACACCTCTACAATAATAGAAATACCTAGATTCAACCTAATACTCTTGGTCCACTTATCATTCCAAGAGTTGGGATTCCCCTCATAGATTCCATGAATAACATATGTTCAAATAATCCTCAAGACACTCTTGATTCCCAATGACCATAATATTATTCCAAGTTCAACCATAGAGGGATGATCTTGTGTAATTCCCTCATCAATATTTGATAGCCATATTCTGCGAAATAGTTCTCTCTATATGATGTTAAACTATAATATACCCCATTATACATGAGTGTTATTCCTCCAGTGATAAGAACGAGGTTTCGTACTTGTCCATCTTAAGATACCCCATGTAATTATCTAGAGATGACCCCTAAATTGACATTATGGGCCTCTTCCTTTTGTATAAGACCAAATCATATCCCTTGACCCATCAATGGGATGAGATACCCTTATCATCTATCATGAGGTATAAGAATGAATGGACCTAACATGAAAGTCCCCAATATATCCCTACTACACCCAAGTATCCCAATAGGACTCCACCTCATGTTTAATCCCAAATCAAATACCTTGACTTATCTATATGATGAAATGACTTCATGACATGGAATGATGTTGAATAATGAAAATCCATAGTGTGAATCCATACCTTTATACCTATTATTTCCAAATATCCTCAATTCCCCTCCACTACAAGTGTAAGAATCTACCATATTCTTCCAATCCATTATTATTAAAAGATGCCCACATGACATCACATGAGGAATAATGAATGGGAAAATAAATGCATAACCCCCTCACACAATTTCCTTGTACATGACATTAAACTATGGATTTCTCCAATGAAATGAAAATGGAATACTCAGTAAAATAAGTTTAGGATTATTCATGAAACAATCAAGAGATTCCTCATATGATATGAATGAGATGATATCCCATATTTTGAGTAGCCCCTACATGGAATCATCAATCATATAATCACTCTTCTTAGAAGAAACTATTAACCATCCATATATAACCCGAATAACACCATCAATGCTTCTATAATTAAAGAGTTAAGTCCTACTTATAACCACCTTTCATAAAATTATTTTTCTTAGTAGCATGAATGTTTTTTCCCATGCATAAAACCATTTATACCATCACTTATCTTACCAACATCTGAGATGTTTCCATGCATATGGTCCATTCATAACATCACTGCTCCTAGAAACAGATTGGTTGATTACACACACAATCCACATTCACACCATCTATGTTCCATTGCTGCACCTGATCAGATGAGAGGTGTAAGCCCCAACAACATTTGAATTTCATGACATTAAATTCCATAGAACATTGTCATAGTCATATGATATTAAACTACACCACAACATACTCACTAGGTTACTGGATACTTCAGCCTTACCCTATGTAATAAATATAGGATGCCCCATATGTTACGACCCAATATTTTTTTAAAGGAAATTACATTCCTATAAATATTTCATAATCACATTAACTACTAGGTGCTATGAGACCCTTAAAACATAAGTCTTTCAATTCTGTGATGTGAATTTCAAAAATCCAACATACACAGTCACGATCAATAAGTTATTTAGAGTCCAATAAGAAAAACATAATTTTTTTTTGAATATTAAAATACACTTATAAATAGTAACATACCCTTATAAATAGTGATATACCCTAATGAATAGTAACCTTACCTATGATAATATAGAAATAATATTCATGTTGAAAGTACGATATACCTATATTTTAGAATAAGTTAATGAATGTTTTAAAACTGGTTTTAGATAATAAATTATGATTTTAATTAAATATTAAATTAATAATATTTAGAAAATTATTTTTGAAAAATGGACTTCATTTTTGGATTCTAAATGTCGAAAAATGGTTGGGGTAAATTTTTGGGATTTTTCTGAAATACATGAAATTTTTATGAATAGTGACATACCATAAATTGAAAAATTAAGATAAATACAGTAATTACAGAGTCATGTGTGATGTTCTGCTGATGTAATCCCACTTGGTTCGGTATCAAAGGATAAAATTACTATTCTTGGTCATGTAATAATCACTATTTCTTGTCCTGAGAAATAATAAATTAATGAGTTTTATATTATGAAATCCCCTCTCTCCTCCACTATAAAACCCCCTCTCACCCCCTCTTCCAATCACTCCTCGAAAGCCTTGTTCTTTATCCAAATTTGGGAAAAATACCCTCCCAACCTCTTATCCCACGTCCAGCAAGATTTGGTCTCATTATAAGACCAAAACCTCTCTCTTAAAGAGGTTCTCATGGAAGGTTGGTTCAAGAGGTAAATTCCTCTTTTCAATTATTTTTCTTTCCTTTCAAGTTCATTTGTTTTATTTTTCAATTAATTATCTTTATCCAAACTTTGTGATGACTTAATTACCTAATATGTACTGTAATGTTGTCATGATAGTGTAATAATTTATCATCATCTCCCCCTTTTTACCATCTTTTATACTTGTAGCAAGAACACCATCCGAGATGTGTCAATTTTACACATTCAAGGACGATGGACTTTCAATTTCTTTTATCGTTCTACATTATGGTCATGAAACAATTATTGTTATGGTTGAACCAGATTATTATATATAATATAACCTATTTAATATTCTGTAATCCCTTTGTTTAAATGGTATTAAGGTATAAATAAAAATGGGTTTGTTGTAATCAAAACCCACAAATTAACCGAAACAATTGTCATTAAAGTTCTATATGATAATTCATCCTTGTAACATAAATGAGCCAATAAAATATATTTATGTTAATAAATAATATATAATTTTAATTCTGGAGTTTTACATTCATTCCACATACTTCAAAACAGGTGAACCGTGGATGAAAATAAAGAAAATGAACACTCCGAAGCAACAAAATTCAATACAATAACATATCAATAACAACATAAATGAACTAACAGAATTATAATAAACTAAATACATGTATAATATTTTCTGAAATTATTTATTAATAAGTATAATTTCATATTCCAGGATCTTAAGTATAAGAGCAGAACACGTTTGGAATTAAGGTAAGGGGTTTCCACCTGAACTTCCATTTTCTTTCGGGTTACATTTACTGTCTAATTTCCTCGATGGAATTCTTATGTATTGTTATGTACTCATCATAAATTATGTATGAGTACTATATATATGTAAAACAACCAGAATTCATCCCTATTTTATGGATAGTCACATGTTTTAAAAGGAGCATTCAAAACTGTTTCCAAAATTCAAGCCTGATTCAAGGGAATTTCTAAAATTCTTATCTATTTTAAAGGGAACACTATAATCTGTTTTTTGGAACCATTATCCTTATAAAATCTCTCCTTTTATTTTGAAAATACTATCTTAATTCACTTCTTGTTTTATACAAATAATTTTCCAAAAGAACTATTCTTTTCAAAATAAAAGAGTATTTATCTCAAAAATTGCTTAATGATTTTATAAGAGTGTTTTCGTCTAATTCAACACTCTTGTTGATTCCATGGTATTGTTGGGTTTAATCATCTATGAAGTCATATACCATATTTTATTTAATGGTTTATTACTAACTCTATTTTGGTTGATCTATCTGAAAACCATTCACCATATTATTCCGAATGGTTAGTGTTTTATATTTTATGATTGGGGAAAGTTAGTTACATTTCATATGATATTTTCAATATGAATGTATATGTTGTTTATGTTGATCCACACTCATATGAAGAATTCATTGGAGTTATTATGTGATGGGTGGGGCCCTCTATATCCCCTCGATGCATCGGTAGTCTCATGAGACAAATATATGTGGAATTGGTCGAGGCCTTTCCTAATATGATATGGATTTTGTCTGAGGCCTTAATCATTAGACGTCTTGGCTGAGGCTTTGAAAAAATGTTTCAGAATGTCTGGAATTTTGCATTCCATCATTATGAGTTCTTCTATTGATATTCCATGTGGTTATTTGATTAATATAATACCCATGATTATGTTTTACTGTGGAATTATTTACTCAGCTCATTTTCCTGCCATAATGTGTTCACATTTATTATTAAAGGCATCATGTTTAAATTATTCACCATGTCTAATGTTTATATTATCTTCTGCTGTATTTCTTACTCGTACTTTGCATTTGAGATCGCCCTTTATTATGTTTCATTTTCTCAGGGAAAGATGAATTCAATTACGAATGACATGCTGAAATAACCTTGGAGTTATGGAAGTTGTCTAGGGAGTTTCTATGTTGTTTTTCATTTCAAGTTGTAATGAAGAACTTATGTATGTATCTTGTTTATAATAATACTAAACTACTTGGTCCTTTGGTATTTGCATTCCTTGTATGTATGCCAATGTAATCTAACAAGGCACCGGCTCCGGGCAACTGGGGTTGGGTCATTACGGTTGGTATCAATTGAAGTTTAGTAGAATTCATGGAAACTAGATTTAGTAAATGTAGAATTCCGGAAGAGTTCCTAAGTTATTATTTGAGGATATACATACAATAAAATCTTGGTATTTTCGTAAGGAATACATTATATGGATCTTTCAAGAAATACATCCTTGTCTAGATACGAGCAGGTAGAGGCGTCTCTGGCACAA
The DNA here is from genome assembly GCA_963277665.1 of Viscum album. Lineage (NCBI taxonomy): Eukaryota > Viridiplantae > Streptophyta > Magnoliopsida > Santalales > Viscaceae > Viscum > Viscum album. The sequence continues at coordinate 1,806,650,446 of OY728128.1, read as the reverse complement.
ATGTGTATCTAGGGGTAAAACCTGAAAACACCACTTTGAGCTAGACTTGAACGGGAACTAGTGCACGACAACGGTCCTTGTTGCACTCTTGGTTACGACACTCCTGGGGGATATTATTAGGATAATTTACATTTTCTTTAAAAGCCACTATGAAGGATTAAAATGTAAAATATTCCAAAAATAAACCATATTTGTGAATATGGGATTAGCCATTTGTAGGATCTCAATTTTTTCTAAGTATTTTGTTAAGTTATGATTATTCATTATCATTCATAACCAAATATAGTGTATTCCATTATCTAGATATGGTACCAAGTGGATGGAATGGAAACCTCATGAACACATGTGTCCCTTGTAGGGATTTTCCTCCGATGCAAGATAATGATGTGGGATCTGGTGTTGTGACTGGTGCTGAGAAACTCAAAACTATTCTGGGACAACTTACTCAGTTTATGAATAATAACCTTACTTGTATGGTGAATCTGGATCCACCATGTGGAGGATCTATGCTAGATCTCTTTATGCGGAAACAAACTCCATCGTTCAATGGGACTACAAACCCTTTTGTAGTAGAGCAGTAGATATGTTCCCTCGAGAAGATATTTCTTTCTTTGGGATGTAATGAAAGAGAGAAGCTTGTCATGGAAGTATATCATCTATCAGGATATGTGGATCAATGGTGGTCCTTAATCCAAAACACAAAAGAGGAGGAAGAAATAGAAGAGATGGAATGGAGGTATTTTAAGGAAATATTCTTAGAAAAATATTTCCCCCGTGAACAAAGAGCATATATGGAGAGGCAATTCTTGGATCTAAGGAAAAAGGATGATGAAAATGATTCCAAGTACGAAGCCAACTTTACAAGTCAGTCAATACATGCTGTGGATTACACACGAAATCCAAGGAGAAAATTAAATCGATTCTTTGATGGCCTAAATCCATTTCTCCGGCAGGCACTGGTCTCTCAAAATTTTTCATCATATGAGGACATAGTTTCATGTGCTATCAAGACCAAAAAATAATTCTTTAAGTCTTATGACTTTAAGGTAAAGCAAGAAAAGAAGAGGACTCTTGAAAACGCTGGGAAATGAAATAAGGAAACATGGAAGAAGGGAAGAGTTTAATTTCCACCATACGAAAATTGTGGAAGGAAACACCCCAATGCGTGCTTAAAAGGAAAAGGAGTATGCTACAAATGTGGTCAGAAAGGCCATATTTTTGTTGATTGCAAAGGAGAGAAGGAATTCATTAATGTTCGATGCTATAATTGTAAGGAGATGGGGAACTATGCTAATGATTTTCCAAAACATCAAGGAAATATACAACAGAGGAGGCCAAGGGAGAAAGGACAAGCATATGTGACCACAACTGCAGAGGTTGAAGTTTCGTGTGACGTGGTGGCAGGTACTTTGATCGTTTCATCAAGTTTAGCCAATGCTTTATTTGATTCTGGATCATCACATTATTTCATCTCTTCCCAATTTGCTATGAAAATTAGATATTTCTAGTCTTATATAACAAGGGAGTTGTCAGTCAAAACTCCTAAGGGAAGTATCATACAATGTTCTTTCAATTAGTTCCCATTAGGGCATATAAATATTCTTTATCTACTGATATCATCGCCATACCCATGATTGAATTTAATGTAATCCTCAGTATGGATTGGATTTCGGACCATGATGAAAAAATTTATTGTCAGAAGAAGGAGGTTACAATTTTTTATGATGATGATAAAGAACACCTTATATTTAGAGAATAATCATCACCACCTGATTCTTATCTAGATCCACCCCCATTAGCTCAACAAAATTCAATTATTGGGGATGAAGAGAATAAAATAACTGTAGGTGAGGAAAGGAATGTTCAAATAGAAGATGTACCTACTGTGAGAGAATATGTTGATTTTTTCCAGAAGATTTACATGGAAATCCTCCGAAACGAGAAATTGAGTTTTCCATTGATTTAATTCCTAGTTCAAGGCCCATATCAAAGACCCCATATATAATAGAAACTATGGAATTAGTTGAAATATAGAAAAAACTATCGGAATTTAGTAATAAGGGATTTATTCATCCTATTGTTTCTCCATTGGGAGCCCCTGTCCTTTTTGTTAAGATGAAAGATGGATCTATGAGGTTATGTATCAACTACAGGGAGATCAATGCTATAACAATAAATAACATGTATCCCCTACATCAGATTGATGATTTATTTGATCAACTTCATGGAGCCCAATATTTTTCAAAGATTGATCTTCGATCTGGATATCACCAGTTACTTGTGAGGAAGGAATACATTCCAAAAATAGCATTCTGAACCAGATATGGGCATTATGAGTTTACAGTAATGCCTTTTGCACTAACTAATACACCATATATTTTTAGGGATCTGATTAATATAGTCTGCAAGGAATATCTTGATGAATTTGTGGTGGTGTTTATTGATGATATCCTGGTTTACTCTAGAAGCTATGAAGAATATGAAAATCAGTTGCGCACTATTTTGAAGACTCTGAGAAGAAATGAATTATATGGGAAGTTCAGCAAGTCTGATTTGTGGCTCCAATCAGTTTCCTTTCTAGGACACATTGTCTTAAAGGATGGAATATCTGTAGATCCTGCTAATACAAAGGTTGTGCAAGAATGGCTTACTCCAACTAACGTAACTAAGGTATGTAGTTTTATAGGTTTAGCAGGATATTATCGACGTTTTGTTCAGAAATTCACCCGTTTAGCCAACCCAATGACCAAGATCACATGAAAAGGGGTTAAGTTCATATGGACCAAAGAATGTGAAGAGTGTTTTGAATAACTAAAGAGGAGGGTAATGAATGCTCTGATCCTAACCCTACCATCATGGAATGATTGGATTGTTATCTATAGTGATGCATCAAAGAAAGGACTTGGTTGTGACCTTATGCAGAATGATCTTGTGACTGCCTATGCATCTAGAAAACAAAAAATTCATGAACAAAAATATCCAACCCATGATCTTGAGTTACAAGAGGTAATATTTTCTCTGAAGATTTGGATACATTACCTCTATGTAGAAAAATGTGAGATATATACATATCAGAAGATTTTGAAGTATATATTCTCACGGAAAAAACTCAACAAGAGGCAAAGGAGGTGGTTTGAGCTACTCAAAGATTATGATTTCACAATACACAACCACTTGGGGAAATAAAATAAGGTAGCAGATTCATTGAGTAGAAAAGACCATGGAATTATGAAAAAGATGAGAGTTGAAAGGGATCCTATGTTCATGGATCTAGTAAAGATGGATATGGGAATTATAAAGGAAGGTAGCACATCACTACTTTTTCAAATGGTTTCCCAACCTTGTTTACTAGAGAGGATAAAATGTTCTCAGGATGATGATGAGGATTTTCAGAAGAAAATTAAAACAATAAATGATGGGAAGGTGACTGACTTCTCATATGAAGATGGCATTTTTAAATTCCTGAAGATGCATTGTGTTCCTGCTATTCCTGAGCTCAAGAGAGAACTGTTGGGTGATTCCCATAGCGCTAATTTCTCTATACATCCTGGTAGCATAAAGTTGTATCGAGATCTATGATAGAACTTTTGGTGGGACAATATGAAAAGGGAGATTGTTGAATACACGTCAAAGTGCCTGGTATGTCAACAAGTGAAGGCTGAGAGGCAAAAGTCTAAGGGGATGATGCAACAACTACCCATACCATCATGAAGTGGGAGAACATTACCATGGACTATGTCACTGGACTCCCAAGGACATCTAGAGGAAACAATGCTATATTGGTCATTGTAGATCGTCATAAAAAGATATCTCACTTCATAGAGATTCTAGAGGACTTCTCATTAGATCAACTTGCATGGATTTACATCAAAGAAGTGGTAAGGTTGCATGGAGTACCACTCTCTATTGTATCCGACCATGATCCTAGATTCACCTCGAAGTTCTAGAAAAGTCTCCAACATGCTTTAAGAACTGAAATGAACTTCATTATGGCCTATCATCCTCAAACTGATGGCCAATATGAGCAGACTATTCAGACACTGGAAGAAATGTTGAGAGAATGTTCTGTGGAATTCAAAGGAGGATGGGTCCAACATCTTCCACTATTTGAATTCTCCTACAGCAATAGTTTCCACTCAAGCATCTGTATGAAACCATATAAATCCCTTTATGGGAAAAGGTGTAGAACACCGATGTGTTGGGATGAAGTCAGTGAATGAAAGCTGTTAGGACCTGAATTGGTTGAGGAAATGGCAGAGAAGGTGAAAACCATTCAGTAGTAGATCAGGGAAGCCCAAAGTAGACAGAAGCGTTATGTGGATAATTGTTGACGTGACCTGGAGTTCAAAGTAGGAGTCCTGGTATTTCTACGCATATCTCCATGAAAGAAGTTCATTCAGTTTGGGAAGAAAGGAAAGATCAGTCCCGGGTATATTGTCACCTTCAAGATCCTTGATCAATTTAGAGTTGTGGCCTATCGACTGGAACTTCCACCAACCTTTTCGAAGGTACATGATGTCTTTCATGTATCCCTCTTAAGGAAGTATATACCAGACCCTTCACATGTACTCTCTTCAGAGGTGGTACAGTTGGAGGATGATCTTTCCTAAGAGGAGCAGCCGGTGAAAATTTTGGATCGTAGAGACAAATTTCTACACAGCAAGACTACTCATCTGGTCAAGGTACTATGTAGAAACCATAAATTCGAAGAGGCAACTTGGGAACTGGAGGAATCAATGAAGGAGAAGTACCCCCTAGCTGTTCTTTACCTAGATTGTAAATGAAATTCCGAGGGTTAAATTTTTGTAAGGAGGGGAGAATGTAACGACCCAATATTTATTTAAAGGAAATTAAATTCGAATAAATATGTCATAATCACATTAACTACTAAGTGTTATGGGACCCTTAAAACATAAGTTTTTCACTTCTGTGATGTGAATTTCAAAAATCCGACATACACAGTCGCAATCAGTAAGTTATTTAGAGTCCAATAAGAAAAACATTATTTTTTGTCAATAGTATCCTACCATTATGAATAGTAACATACCCTTATGAATATCGATATACCCTAATGAACAGTAACCTTACCTATGATAATATATAAATAATATTCAAGTTGAAATTACGACATACCTATATTTTAGAATAAGTTAATGAATGTTTTAAAATTGGTTTTTGATAATAAATTATGATGTTAATTAAATATTAAATTAATAATATTTAAAAAATTATTTTTGAAAAATGGACTTCATTTTTTGATTCTACACACTGAAAAATGGTTGGGGTAAATTTTTGGGATTTTTCTAAAATACTTGAATTTTTTATGAATAGTGACATACCATAAATTGAAAAATTAAGATAAATACACTAATTATAGAGTCATGTGTGATGTTCTGTTGATGTAATCCCACCTGGTTCGGGATCACATGATAAAATTACTATTCTTGGTCATTTAATACTCACTATTCCTTTTCTTTAGGAGAAATAATAAATTAATGACTTTAATATTAAGAAATCCCCTCTCTCCTCCACTTTAAAAACCCCCTCTCACCCCCTCTTCCAATCACTCCTCTCATGCCTTGTGCCTTCTCAAAATTCTGGCCAAATACCCTCCCAACCTCTTCTCCCATGTCCAGCAAGTTTCGGTCCAATTAAAAGGCCAAAACCACTACCTTAAGGAGGTTCTCAAGGAAGTTTGGTTCAAGAGGTAAATTCCTCTTTTCAATTCTTTGTCCTTCCTTTCAAGTTCATTTGTTGTCTTTTTCAATTATCTCTCCTTATCCAAATTTTGTGATGAATCTAGTACCTTATATGTACTGGAATTTTTTCATGATAGTGTAATAAGTTATCATCATCTCCCCCTTTTTACCTTCTTTTATACTTGTAGCAAGAACACTATCCGAGATGTGTCAATTTTACACATTCAAGGATGATGGACATTCGATTTCTTTTATCATTCTAAATTCTGGTCATGAAACCATTATTGTTATGCTTTAACCAGATTATTCTATATAATATAACCTATTTAAGATTCTGTAATCCCCTTGTTCAAATGGTATTAATTTACAAAGAAAAATGGGTTCGTTGTAATCAAAACCCACAAATTAACCGAAACAATTATCATTAAAGTTCTATATGATAATTCATCCTTGTTACATAAATGACCAAATAACACCTATTTATGTTCATAAATAATATATAATTTCAATTCTGGAGTTTAACATTCATTCCACATACTTAAAAACAGGTGAACTGTAGATGAAATTAATGAAAATAAACACTCCAAAGCAACAAAATTCAATATAATAACATATCAATAAGAACATAAATGAACTAACCAGAATTATGATAAACTAAATACATGTATAATAGGTTCTTAAATAATTTATTAATAAGTGTAATTTCAAATTCCAGGAGCTTAAGTATAAGATCGGAACACGTTCGGAGTTAAGGTAAGGGTTTTCCACCTGAACTTCCATTTTCATTCGGGTTACTTTTATTATCTAATTTCCTCGATGAAATTATTATGTACTGTAATGTACTCATCATAAATTAAATATGAGTATTCTATATATGTACACAAAACATAATCCTTACCTATTTTCTAGACAGTTACATGTTTTAAAAGGAGCATTCAAAACTGTTTCCAAAATATAAGCCCGATTCAAAGGAATTTCTCAAATTCTTATCTATTTTCAAGGGAACTCAATAATCTGTTTTTGGGAACCACTATCCTTATAAAATCACTCCTTTTATTTGGAAAATACTATCTTAATTCACTTTAGGTTTTATACAAAGATTTTGTCAAAATAACTCTTCTTTTCAAAATAAAAGAGTATTTATCTCAAGAATTGCTTAATTATTTTATAAGATTGTTTTCGTCTAATTCAACACTCATGTTGATTCCATAGTATTATTGGGTTTAATTATATATGAATTCATCTACCATATTTTATTTAATATTTTATGACTAACTCAATTGTGGTTTATCTATCCTAAAACCATTCACCGTATTATTCTGAACGATTAGTGTTTAATGTTTTATGATTGGGGAAAGTTAGTTACATTTCAAATGATAGTTTCAATGTGAATGTATATGTTGTTTATGTTTATCCCTACTCATATGAGGAATGAATTGGACTTATTATATGATGGTTGGGGACCACTATAGCCCCTCGATACATCGGTAGGTCTCATGAGACAAATAGATGTGGAATTGGTCAGGTCCTTTCGCAATGTGATATGGATTTTGGCCGAGGCCTTAATCATTAGACGACTTGGCCGAGGCCTTGAAAATATGTTTCAGAATGTCTGGAATTATGAATTCCTTCATTATGAGTTCATATATTGATATTCCATGTGGTTATTCAATCAGTAGAATAACCATGATTATGTTTTATTATGCCATTATTTACTCATCTCATTTTCCTACCATAATGTGTTCATGTTTATTATTAAGAGCATGTGTTTTCAATTATTCACCATGTCTAATGTGTATATTATCTTCTTTCGTATTTCTTACTTTTACTGAGCATTTGATATCACCCTTTATTATGTTTCATTTTCTCAGGGAGAGAGTAATTCAATTATGAATGACATGCTGAAATAACCTAAGAGTTATGGAAGTTGTCTAAGGATTTTCTATGTTGTTTTTCATTTCAAGTTGTAATGATGAACTTATGTATGTATCTTATTTCTTATAATACTAAACTACTTGGCCCTTTGGGATTTTTATTCCTTGTATTTATGTCAATGTAATCAAAGAGCAGATATGGGGAGGCAATTCTGGGATCTGAGGAAAAAGGAGGATGAAAATTTTCCCAAGTATGAAGCCAACTTTACAAGACTAGAAAGACAGGCTATGGGTTACACCTGAAATCCAAGGATCAAAATCAATCGATTATTTGATGGCCTAAATTCATCCCTCCAGCGAGCACTGGTCTCCCAAAAGTTTTCATCATATGAGGACATATTTTCATGTGCAATCAAGACCGAAAAAGAATTCTCTATGTCTTATGAATTTAAGGTAAAGCAAGAAAAGAAGAGGGATACTGAAAACGCAGGGAAAGGAAATAAGGAAACAGGGAAGAAGGGAATAGTTGAAGTTCCACCATGTGATAATTGTGGAAGGAAACACCCGGATGCATGCTTAAGAGGAAAAGGAGTATGCTACAAATGTGGTCAGAAAGTTCATCTTGCTGTTGATTGCAAAGGAAAGAAGGAATCCATTAATGTTTGATGCTATAATTATCAGGATATGGGGCACTATGCTAATGATTGTACAAAACTTCAAGGAAATATGCAATAGAGGAGGCCAAGGGAGCAAGGAAAAGCATATGCGATCACAACTATAGAGGTTGAAGTTCTGCATAACGTGGTGGTAGGTACTTTGATCATTTCATCAAGTTTAGCCAATGCTTTATTTGATTATGGATAATCGCATTGTTTCATATCTTCCCATTTTTCTATAAAAATTAGAAATTTTCAGTTTGATTTAACAAGGGAGTTGTCAGTCAAAACTCCTAAGGGAAGTATCATTGCTAAAAAGTTCTGTCAATCAGTTCCTATTAGGGCATATAAATTTTCCTTATCTACTGATATCATCATCATACCCATGATTAAATTTGATGTAATCCTTGGTATGGATTGGATTTCAGACCCTGGTGCAAAAATTTATTGTAAGAAGAAGTAGGTTACTATTTTAAGGACGATGATAAAGAACACCTTATCTTTAGAGCAGAATCATCACCACTTATTTATTATCTAGATCCACCCCCATCAGCTCAACTAAATTCAATTATTGGGGATGAAGAGAATGAAATAACTGTAGGTGAGGAAAGGAATGTTCAAATAGAGGATGTACCTATTGTTATAGAATATGTTGATGTGTTTCCAGAAGATTTACCTGGACATCCTCCAGAACGATAAATTAAGTTTTCCATTGATTTAATTCCTGGTTCAAGGCCCATATCAAAGACCCCTTATAGAATGGCCACTGTGTAATTAGTGGAACTAAAGAAACAACTAGAGAAATTGAGTAATAAGGTATTTATTTTCCCTATTGTTTCTCTATGGGGAGCCCCTGTCCTTTTTGTTTAGAAGAAAGATGGATCTATGAGGTTATGTATCGACTACAGGGAGATCAATGCTATAAAAATAAATAACATGTATTCCCTTCCTCACATTGATGATTTATTTGATCAACTTCATGGAGCCCAATATTTTTCAAAGATTGATCTTCGATATGGATATCATCTGTTACTTATGAGGAAGGAAGACATTCAAAAAATAGCATTCCGAACCAGATATGGGCATTACGAGTTTTCAGTAATGCCTTTTGTACTAACTAATGCACCATATGTTTTTATGGATCTGTTGAATAGAGTCTTCAAGGAATATCTTGATGAATTTGTGTTGGTGTTTATTGATGATATCCTAGTGTACTCTAGAAGCATTGAAGAACATAAAAATAACTTGCGCACTATTTTGAAGACTGTGAGAAGAAACGAATTATATGGGAAGTTCGGCAAGTGTGATTTTTGGCTCCAATCAGTTTCCTTTCTAGGCCACATTGTCTCAAAGGATGGAATATCTATAGATCCTGTAGAGACAAAGGCTGTGTAAGAATGGCCTACTCTAACTAACGTAACTGTGGTACGTAGTTTTATTGGTTTAGCAGGATATTATTGGCATTTCTTTTAGAACTTCACTTGTTTAACCAACCCAATGACCAAGATCACACGAAAAGGGGTTAAGTTCATATGGTCCACGGAATGTGAAGAGTGTTTTGAAGAATTGAAGAGGAGGTTAGTGAATGCTCCGATCCTAACCCTACCATCGGGGAATGATGGGTTTGTTATCTATAGTGATGCATCAAAGAGAGGACTTGGTTGTGTGCTTATGAAGAATGATTGAGTGATTGCCTATGCATCTAGGAAACTAAAAATTCATGAACAAAACTATCCAACCGATGATCTTAAGTTAGCAGTGGTAATATATTCTCGGATGATTTGTTGACATTACCTCTATGGAGAAAAATGTGAGATATATATAGATCATAAGAGTTTGAAGTATATATTCTCACAGAAAAAACTCAACATGGGACAAAAGAGGTGGATTGAGCTACTCAAAGATTACGATTACACAATACACTACCACCCGGGGAAAGAAAATAAGGTAGCAGAAGCATTGAGTATAAAATACCATGGAATTCTGAACAAGATGAGAGTTCAAAGGGATCCTATGTTCATAGATCTAGTAAAGATGGATATGGGAATTATTAAGGAAGGTAGAACATCACTACTTTTTCAAATGGTTGCCCAACCTTCTTTACTAGAGAGGATAAAAAGTTCTCAGGATGATGATGAGGAGTTTCCAAATAAAATTAAAACAATAAATGATAAGAAGGTGACTGAATTCTTATATGAAGATTTTATTTTGAAATTCGGGAAGAGGATTTGTGTTCTCGTTATTCCTGAGCTAAAGAAAGAACTGTTGGATGATGCTCATAGCTCTAATTTTTCTATTCATCCTGGTAGAAAAAATATGTATCGAGATCTCTGATAGAACATTTTTTGGGACAATATGAATAGTGAAATTGTTGAATATACGTCAAAGTGCCTGGTATGTCAACAAGTGAATTATGAGAGGAAAAAGTCTGAGGGGATGATGCAACCACTACCTATACCATCATGGAAGTGGGAAAACATTGCCATGGAATTTGTCATAGTACTCCCAAGGACATCTAGTAGAAACAATGCTATTTGGGTCATTGTGGATCATATGGAAAAGACAGCTCACTTCATTGAAATTCGAGAGGACTTCTCATTGGATCAACTTGCACGGATTTACATCAAAGAAGTGGTAAGGCTGAATGGATTACCACTCTCTATTATATTCGACCGTGATCATAGATTCACCTCGAATTTCGGGAAAAGTCTCCAACATGCTTTAAGCACTGAACTAAACATCAGTATGGCCTATCATCCTCAAACTGATGGCCAATCTAGGCAGACTATTAAAACACTAGAAGACATGTTGAGGGAATGGTCTATGGAATTCAAATGAGGATGGTACCAACATCTTCCACTAATTGAATTATCCTACAATAGTAGTTTCCACTCGAGAATCCTTACGGCACCATATGAAGCCCTTTATGGGAAAAGGTGTAGAACATCGGCGTGTTGGGATGAATGTTGTGAGCGAAAGCTGGTAGGACCTGAATTGGTTGAGTAGATGGTGAAGAAGGTGAAAACCATTCAGAAGCATATCAAGGCAGCCCAAAGTCAACAGAAGAGTTATGTAGATAATCTTTGACGAGACCTAGAGTTCAAAGTAGGAGACCTAGTATTTTTACACATATCTCCAAGGAAGAAGGTCACGCAGTTTGGGAAGAAAATAAAGCTAAGTCCCAAGTATATCGGCCCCTTCAATATCCTTGATCTAGTCGGAGTTTTGGAATATCGACTGGCACTTCCACCAACCTTTTTGAAGGTACATTATGTCTTTCATGTATTCCTCTTAAGGAAGTACATACCAGACCCTTCACATGTACTCTTTTCATAGGTGGTATAGTTGGAGGATGATCTTTCCTATAAGGAGTAGCCAGTGAAAATTTTGGATCATAGAGAAAAAGTCCTATGCAACAAGACTAGTCATCTAGTCAAGGAACTATGTAGAAACCATAAATATGAAAAGGAAACTTGGGAACTGGAGGAATCAATGAAGGAGAATTACCCCCAACTGTTCTTGACCTAGATTGTAAATGAAATTTCGAGGGTGAATTTTTTGTAAGGAGGGGAGAATGTAACAATCCAATATTTCTTTAAAGGAAATTACATTCTTATAAATATGTCATAATCAAACTAACTACTAAGTGATATGGGACCCTTAAAACATAAGTTTTTCACTTTTGTGATGTGAATTTCAAAAATCCGACATACAGAGTCGTGATTAGTAGGTTATTTATAGTCCAATAAGAAAACATAATTTTTCATGAATAGTAACCTACCCTTCTGAATAGTAACATACCCTTATGAATAGTGACATACCCTAATGAATTGTAACCTTACCTGTGATAATATATAAATAATATTAAATTTTAAAGTAAGATATACCTATATTTTAGAATAACTTAATGAATGTTTTGAAATTGGTTTTTGATAATAAATTATGATTTTAATTAAATATTAAGTTAAAAATATTTAGAAAATTATTTTTTAAAAATGGACTTCATTTTTGGATTCTATACGTCAGAAAATGGTTGGGGTAAATTTTTGGTATTTTTCTGAAATACTTGAATTTTTGATAAATAGTGACATACCATAAATTGTAAAATTAAGATAAATACACTAATTATAGAGTCAGGTGTGATGTTATTCTGATGTAAGCCCACTTGGTTCGGGATCACATGCTAAAATTACTTTTCTTGGTCATGTAATAATCACTATTCCCTGTCTTGTGGATAAATAATAAATTAATGAGTTTTATATTAAGAAATCCCCTCTCCCCTCCCCTATAAAAACCCCCTCTCACCCCCTCTTCCAATCACTCCTCTCCAGCCTTTTTCCTTCTCTAGATTATTTCCAAATACCATCCCAGCCTCCTCTCCCACGTCCCGCAATATTTGGTCTCATTGAAATACCAAAACCTCTCTCTTAAGGAGGTTCTCAAGGAAGTTTTGTTCAGAGGTAAATTCCTCTTTTCAATTCTTTGCCTTTCCATTCTAGTTCATTTGTTTTATTTTTCAATTATCTCTCTTTATCCAAATTTTGTGATGTCTCCAGTACCTTATATGTACTGTAATTTTTTCATGATAGTGTAATAAGTTATCATCATCACCCCATTTTTACCTTCTTTTATACTTGTAGCATGAACACCATCCGAGATGTGTCAATTTTACACATTCAGGACGATGGACATTCGGTTTATTTTACCATTCCAAATTATGGTCATGAAAACATTATTGTTATGTTTGAACCAGATTAATATATATAATATAACCTATTTAATATTCTCTAATCCCTTTTTTCAAATGGTATTAAGTTATAAAGAAAAATGGGTTCGTTGTAATCAAAACCCGCAAATTAACCGAACCAATTATCATTAAAGTTCTATATGATAATTCATCCTTGTTACATAAATGACCAAATAACACATATTTATGTTCATAAATAATATATAATTTCAATTCTATAGTTTTACATTCATTCCACATACTTAAAAATAAGTGAACTGTAGATGAAAATAAAGAAAATGAACACTCTGAAGCAATAGAATTCAATACAATAACATATCAATAAGAACATAAATGAACTTACCGGAATTATGATAAACTAAATACATGTACAATATTTTCTGAAATCAGTTATTAATAAGTATAATTTCATATTCCAGAAGCTTATGTACAAGAGCGGAACACTTTCAGAGTTAAGGTAAGGGTTTTCCACCCGAACTTCCATTTTCATTCGGGTTACTTTTATTGTCTAATTTACTCGATGAAATTATTATGTATTGTTATGTACTCCTCATAAATTAAGTATGAGTATTATATATATCTACACCAACCGGAATCCTTCTTTATTTTTTGTATAGTTACATGTTTTAAAAAGAGCATTCAAAACTATTTCCAAAATACAAGCCCGATTCAAGGGAATTTCTCAAATTCTTATCTGTTTTTAAGGGAACTCTATAATCTATTTTTGGGAACCATTATCCTTATAAAATCAGTCCTTTTATTTTTAAAATAATATATTAATTCAATTATGGTTTTATACAAAAAATTTTCCAAAAGAACTCTTATTTTCAAAATAAAAGATTATTTATCTCAAGAATTGCTTAATGATTTTATAAGAGTGTTTTCGTCTAATTGAACACTCTTGTTGATTCCATGGTATTATTGGGTTTAATCATCTATGAATTCATCTACTATATTTTATTTAATGGTTTATGACTAACTCTATTGATGTTGATCTATCCTAAAACCTTTCACCATATTATTCCTAATGGTTACTGTTTTATGTTTTATGATTGGGGAAAGTTAGTTACATTTCATATGATAGTTTCAATATGATTGTATATGTTTTTTATATTGATACGTTCTAAAATGAGGAATGAATTGGACTTATTATGTTATGGGTGGGGACCTCTATATCCCCTCGATGCATCGGTAGGTCTCCTGAGACAAATAGACATGGAATTGGCCAAGGAATTTCCCAATGTGATTTGGATTTTGGCAAAGGCCTTAATCATTAGATGTCTTTGTCGAGGCCTTGAAAAAATGTTTCAGGATGTCCGAAATTATGAATTCCATAATTATGAGTTAATCTATTGATATTACATGTGTTTATTTGATTAGTATAATACCCATGATTATGTTTTATTATGGCATTATTTACTTAGCTCATTTTCCTGCCATAATGTGTTCACGTTTATTATTAAAGGCATGTGTTTTAAATTATTCACCATGTCTAATATTTATATTATCTTCCACTGTATTGCTTAATATTACTGAGCTTTTGAGCTCACCCTTTATTATGTTTCATTTTCATAGGGCAAGAGGAATTCAATTATGAATGACATGCTGAAATAACCTAGGAGTTGTGGAAGTTATCTAAGGAGTTTCTATTTTGTTTGTCATTTCAAGTTGTAATGATGAACTTATGTATGTATCTTGTTTCCAATAATATTAAACCACTTGGTCCTTCAGGATTTGCATTCCTTATATGTATGCCAACGTAGTCAAACAAGGAACTGGCTCCGAGCAACAAGGTTCGGGTCTTTACACCATATATGACTAGTATAGGATGATCATACACATCCTATATTATGTCATAAACACGAGATATCTCATGTATGATCTTTATTATATTCCACCTACATTCCCATCATGGGATAAAAATCCTACACCATGTACCTCCCATGTGTAAGCCCCTTACTATCCTCCCTTCACCTAAGATGAACCCCCAATACCCAAGTAACTTCTACATGTAAGATCCAACCATGTATTCACATATCATAAAAATACATGATCATATTACATGTATATTCCCAACACCATCTCGGATTGATTCTACTTCAATAGAACAAGCTTGATTAAATCATGACACTAAACTACATAGTCCAGTCCAATCACAAAACATTAAACTAAGGAAACAAAATATTTGAGTTTTGATTCTGGTTTATTAATAGTGTACATATGACACTTCCCTAGGGTTCAATATCGACATACCAAAACATATAGGGTACCACCATAAGGTGAAATCTCAACACCCCCATCATTACCGCCAAATCCTACATCTGTAATCTTCCACACCTAGGGACACACATTACCACACCCTTGTCCTCATAAAAAGATAAACATGTGAACTACCTATACCCATAAGTTATTAAACCTATGACCTAAATGTTCCAACAATATGATAAACCTTTGATCCATCATTCCCCACAAGATGATATACATGGGACCCACATATACCCACAATAAATTAAACATGTCACCCACATTTCCCCATGATATGTTAAACATGTGAGCCACGAATCCACACAATATGTTAGGCATGTGACCAACCAATCCACACAAGATGTTAAAAATGTTACAAACCTGTCCCCAAAAGACATTAAAATGGTGACCCATAGGTCTCATAAAGATATTAAACATGTGACTAAATCTAACTTCTCAACCCCATGAAATAAACATGGGATTCATATTTTAAAAATCTTCAAAAGACATGTTCCATTAGTATCAAATACCTCATGGAAAACATGGGATTCCATAAGGTTTTCACTTAAGATTCATCTCACATGAGATACCTATAAAATCACATGGATATGACTTTTTATATTTAAAACTCTCCCAACAACCTAGAAATTCCTAGACATACCCAATATTATGATATACTCAGACCAAATTTTGTAACATGTCGATACATTTGAAATGTAATTAATCGGTATCCACTATAAAATGGCCTTGTGAACTAGTTTCAAGAACATGAATCAAATCATTCAGGGAGACCCAGACTTGGAAATTAGATCCATAGAGGATTACATTGATCAAGTAACTAACATCTCATTATCCTATTATTATAAATAAACTAACATCATCAAATAAAGTGATAGAATCCACTCAAAATTGGAAATTTAGAATGCAACTAGACATGAAGTGAGCTGAAATTATATGAAAAAATGATGAATTAGTCTATCATGAAAGCACTAGAAACCATTCTTATGGATTTTATGGGGTTATCATTTAATATAATAATTAGCTATTATAAAATATTACATTAAATTAGAATATTTTTTATATGGACTTGTGTATGTATATTCTTTTATCCCTATTTCATTATTTCCTTTAGTCATGGAATTGATTATCCTTATATGTTTTCCTTGAGTATTTGATAGTCCAATTATATAACTATAATTTTTTACCACGATTCCATTAGCACACATATTGTTCATTTAATAGATAGGTATATGTCCTTTGTTATCTAATAGTTAAAGTGTTATTAAGGATTGTTTAATTGAACATGGTTATATTATATATAAAATAAATAGGTTAAATAAATTTTAAAATATGATTTAATATCTATCTATATTTAATATATCCTATAGAGCATAAGAAAGGAAATTGAAGATATGTGGTGATATAAATTGGATAATCTTCATGTATCCTAGTCAGTGATGCTAGATATATTAATTCATATAGTTTTTTTATGAAACCAATAATAAAGATTAATATAATAAAGTATTATGAATGTTTATTAAAATATCATCCTAAAAAGGTGAGCAAATTGAATTATTCTCATAGTAGAAATGGTCACATTATATTTTCCATGAAAACTATTTAAAAAGAATATATCATAATGGAAATAAAAATTTTGAATCTAAAAATTATTATGGTAGGGATGAATTTATATCAATAATAAATAATTAAATAAAAAATTATCTATTTAAATATCAAGGTTCCATAAAATTATGAATTGATTTTATAAAAGATGCAGTAAAATAATTTAGTGTTCAATATAAATAAATAGAGAGTAATCTGATTTTGAACATTAATATGTGTTCAATCTATGAAAGTATAAAATATATATGTTTTAGACAATTAATATATATATTTATTGATTATATTCAAATATGAATTTATAAATTCATTGATATCCTCAGTTTAAATTGTGATAGGATAACCTAAATAGAGAGAACCCCCATAATAATGCATGTCGAATTTATGAAAATAACATAATATAAAAAAAATTATTTCTAATTGGATGATATAACTAATAACCTTGAAAATATAGAGATGAATGAATATCACCATGGGTTTCATAAAAGATATAATATTAACCTTTAAAGGAATTAATACAAAAGGGTTTATGGATTATATGCTTAAATCTCGCCTCAACTTATAGATATTCTAGATGAACTATCCATAAATCAACTATATTAAAAATATAAAACAACATCATTCACATCTAATGTTATCCAATAAAAAAAATCTTCCACATAAGAAAAAAAATAAAATAATATGATGATCTATAAGGGGTGATATGCAATATTTCACCTTTTAGCTATGTATTATAATAGAAAAGGATATTTTGACATGATCTTTTGACTGAAAATATAAAGTAGTTCTAATTTATTAAAAAATATATTCCATTTCCATTTTCAATCATTCCAAAAGTGATTCATTTTTGTAATATGAATCATCTAAATGTATAATATCATATTATATTCTTATTTCCATTTACATATTTTTTTCAAAATGAATTTTCAATATCCTTTTTATAAGCTGGGATTCAATAAAGTTGTTTAAAATAATAAACCTGACATTACAATAATGATTGCATATTTTATATTCAACTTGAAATTTATTATCTTCAAATTTATTTTTTTTTCAAATACTATCTTTGGGAACAATTGATGCTTGTAAAATATATACATCCATAAATAAAATTTCAACCAAAAAATTATTAAGTCAGTTTCATGCCTAATATTATTTCTCTTTGTAGTTATAGAAAATTAATAAAATGTTTTAACATAAAACCCCATATAAATCCCATAAAATAGTAAACTTTTTCAATACTCTAATTAATATTTATTATGGTATAATTCTTTAAAACACTCACCAAATTATACAAACATGATACTAATCTAGACATATCATATATAATACTCTTATTAATTACATGGGGGAATATAAAATATAATAAGGGTAGGAATATATGATCTATAATGGGTAATATATAATAGAAGATATAAAGGAATAAAAAAAGGAACAAATAGAATTTTATAAATAAATAACAATCAACTAATTTCATATTACTAATAAAATTAGAATGCCGAAAATCATGGGGTATTGTGTAAATGTAAATAATAAATAAGGATAAAAATGGTTGATTTCTTATTTATGGAATAAAAAATGTTGGAAGTAATAATTATACTATCAAGGACTCATCCCAATACAACTTTTATTAATACGAAATTCATACCCCAATATCCCTTGGTTGTTTCTCTCATGATACCTTCTCATGCATTGAGGGGATTTATAATTTCTAGCCCCACACATTAGTAAATATTTCTAATGATTTCATCCTATCATTATAATGAATAAAAAATTATTTTTAACATTCCATAGTAATAAATGGTTTTTAGTATAAAAATAACTTTTATTATATATTGTTATTAATTTATTGGCTTCAAATGGAATGACATGTCTTCTACATACCCATTAATTTTAATGGGTTTCAAAAAAATATAATGTTTGGTATATACAGAAAATTCAATAATCGAAATTATATGTAATCCACCTAAACAATTAAGAATATAGACTTTAAGGTGGAAAATAATTTCAAGACAGAGATAGAGAGTTATAGGGAATATAATTCATATAAACAATGTGGGGTGTAAAATATAAATATATATGATTTTTTAGTGGGTAAAAAATGATACATAAATCCCAATGAGATATATCTTTTATAGATTTAATGATAATTAATTAAAAATAATAAAAAATGATTATATAGAAACTTATAACATTATCATAAAAATATAGAGTTATGGATCACATATTTTTTTTTTGAGTAGTTGATATGAATACCATTTCATTAATTATTTATATGGAAATCCAAAAAATGGATACTTCAAATAAAATAAATTTTAAGATAATAAATTCCAATTAGAATAGAAAATATATGATCATTAATGGAATATCTGGTTTATTATTTTAAAACAACATTATTGAACCCCAGATCATAAAAAGTACACTAAAAATTCATTTTGAAAAAATATGTAAAGGGAAATAATTAGATAACATTATATTATACATTTAGATTATTCATATTACAAAAATGAATCACTTCTAGAATGATTTAAAATGGACATGGAATATAATTACATTTTCAAAGATTATGAGACTTATTTCTTTCCAAAAAAATTGTAATGAATTAATTCCATTAATGAATAATTTTTTTTTAGGTAATTTTCCTAAAAGTAATGATTGAATATAATAATTAAATAATGAATAATGAAATTAAAACCATATAATAATTATTTAATAAATAAGTTCAATAATAAATATTATAACTCAACTAAAGGGTGATGAGTTACCAACGACCATCATGAATATCATAATATTTGAAGTAACAATCCTTTATAAAGGAGTTCATGAAAAATAATTTTCAATACATTATAAAGAATGTGGAAATAATATTTTACAAAAATATAGGATGAAATGAATTAAACATATAAGATTTTGTTAGGGAATAAACATTATAACTCAGAAAATGGAAATTGGATGTTGAAATTAATACCCTTATGACTTTGGTAAACAATTATTCAATACCCAGTAAATGAGAAAACCTAAAATAGGACATTAATGTTCATGAATAATAGATACTTATGAAGAAAGGGTCAATGTGGGGGTATCTAAACAATATAAATGATAGTTAGTACATAATATGAAACATGTCATAGTGAGGGGAATTTTGGATGAAAATCCTATAATATTATTCCAAACATAAAAAATTAATTTAACCTATAATATAGTGAACATAACTATCTTTGTAACTTATTTCATAAAAATAACAAAATCAATTAACTTTTATAATCATTACTTATGATCATTTATTATAAATTTATTAGACAGTAATTGTTCATTTTCATTATTATATGTTGATAATATTGATTGTTTCATACAAGTTTCTCAATGGGGATAATAATCAGTTTTTAGTGATACAATATTCATTATTTACATTTTATTAAATCTAGTGGAATTATTTTTTTATGGTTTAATTATCCAATATTTATTTTATATAAGGAATATAATGACTCATACATTTAATATATAAATAGTAAATATTTTTAGTCAAATATTAATTATATATAATTAAGATCCATTCTGTAACTATAAATAAATAGTTTTATTCAAAACATAGATAAACAAACCACATGAACATAAAATATCTACATCATATCCAACTATGTTATTCATAACTACCACCCATTATAGGAAAATAAAAGTTAAAAAATTATTCATTTCGTGTGGAAAAGAATAATAAGTAAAGTTTTAGTTTGGAGTCTCATTAAGAGAAATAAAATGATATTTCATTGATTATTTAAGAAAAACAATGGAATACTTGTGTGAGAGAAATAACATAACATTTGAAAATCGTACTCAGTAATTCATAAGTCAAAGTAGTAGTACCCCTAGTTTCTAGTATATAACACTTAATTTGTGATTTTTATTTTTATAAATTATAAGGGTGAAGGATGGGAGAGTTTTATGAACTTTCACTATGTTTTGGGGACTAAAGGACAGGCATATGGGTTGCGTAGGGTTTGTCCAAACTATGTGAAAAGCCTAGTAAAAATCGTGTGAAGTTAAAGATTATAGACAGTATCTTCAGTGCAACATGTTCATGGTTAGAGATACCATTATAGGTGTCCATGAAATATTTTACATAAGTTATTAGCTAACAAACTATTATCAAACATTTTGTATAACCATGTGAACTAGCCATGTGTAGGGTTAAAGTGAGATCCGAAAAAATTGGATCTCACACGTTTTTTCCTCTAAACTACTCATTTTTCACCAGAGTAGGCCTAACATAGGATTTATCTTCCTTGATGGTTTTAGAACCTATATCATGTGATTTGGAGTCAATATGAAGGCTTCCCTTGGTTATTTGAAGCCATATTATTGAGGTATGTGATCGTTCTTTGTCGTTCTTGATAGGTTTCTTAGATCAACTTCTCCTCTCTTCTTGGTTACATAGATCTATTCTCTATTGATGCTAAATTTTGGATAGGGCCATGATTTGGATGATAAAGGACAAAAAAGGAATTTTTACAGTACTGAGAAGACTCCACAACCCGAGAGGAATGTGCACGCAATTATGAGGGGATGCGCACAAGAGTTCTTCGGCACGCATACTCTTAAGCACCCAATGTGACGTCAAAAGTAGGCTTCTGCAACAACCCACCGGAAATTTCCAAAGGCACTGGCGTGTAAGGTTACAGGGAGGCGCATAAAATTTTATAAGTCTCTTAAGTCCTTGCACATTCAATGTGACATCAAAGGGACCCTTGTGTGGCAGCGCGCTTGAAAAATTAGTTAAGGCACGAGGTCCATAGGATCATGTGTGTGGAAGGTACTCGCCGGCGTGCAAACCATTTCGCGCCCAATGCGGCATCAAACACACCCTTGTGCGCCATTTACCATTCAGGTCACTCCCCTTGGGTTCCTCCTATGGGGATTTCGATTATAAATTGTAATGAACCCCTGACCCTTCTGGATTTTTACAGAGGACGAAGTGACGCTCTACTGCATGAAGCATACATCTTCCGCGACCGTGCGAAAAAAACTACGGCCTACAGGTATTGGATCTTGCACGACAGGTCCCCCAAGGTTCCTCCTTCGGATGGGACCTCTTGGGCCTAATCCTTTTCCATTTCCTTTTACCCAAAGTCCTTTGCATGCAAAAGATCCCTCTTGTGTTCAAGTTTTCTCCCACATCGGGTCTCTTTTAACAGTATCCTTCTGGTATGCGCACAACAATTTTATCTTGAGCACACCCCCTCATCTTGCACACAACTTTCCTTATGCACTCCATGTTCTGTCACTACCCTAAGGCACCATGTCTGAGCCCCTCTTATGTGAAACACATGTATCTCACGCACCTTTCTCCCTTATGACCCTCCAGGTTCATATTAAGTAACTTCAAAGTCCCTTGGGAGATGTTTTACATTGATTTGCTTAGCCTTATGCTTCTTCACATTGGCATGATAATGGATATCACTTCTTTGCATAGCCATGCCAACGTATCCCCCTCAATGGATCACTCCACAACACCCCCTTGACATGGCATTGTGGATGCCTTCTCTTCCCCAAGGGTGGGCGGGTATCAGTTATGTAAGTCCTAAGGGGATAGAGTGGACCCACCTCATTCAATTTGTAAGATGTTAAACTACCAAGAACCATCATCCCCAACACATGAAATTAAACTATGGACTCACCCCTTGCACTTTACACGGGGTGACCCATCTCGGACATTCTCTATGCCCACTCGTCTCCATTGGAGTGAGATCTTCTTCACATGGAATGAGATCCTCTTTGCTAGAGTGGCACCTATCTGCGGGGAAGGGAAACAACCTTGGTGTAATCCCATATCCTTTCTTATAGGAGGTACCATTTATGCTCCTCCTATTTTCTTCAATTCCAGAGACCAAAATTGATATGGGCATCTGGACCTTTGTTATCTCATCCCTCTCCCGTTGGGCTTTATCACCACCTGGGCCTCCATCTGAGAGTAAGTCCCAATCTCTATATCCCTTGTCTGCTAACCACGCATAAGTCCCTATTTTATTTTTGGGCTGCTAACCATGTGTAATCTCCACTCCACTTCCCATGGATGCACCTTTCACGACATGATCATCACATCTTTCTTACATCTTGTTTCTCACACCGAGCATGACTCGCGTGGGCTTAGAGTAAGAACTGACCATGACAAAACACCTCTTCCGAACTATGTGGACTTTTATCCGTGACATGGCAATGTACATAGGAAGCCTCCCAGTGGTTCAAGACTAACACCTATTGGTCTGACCCATTCATGTCAGTTCACCAACACCTCTTCTGAACTATGTGGAATTTGATCCTTGCCAAGGCAAGGTGCTTTGGAAGCCTCCCATAACTTCAATACCAACACCTATTGACCCGACCCATTCACTACGGTTCACCAACATCTCTCCCGAACAACGTGGGCTTTGATCTTTTCCAAGGAGTGGTTCTTTGGAAGCCTCCCAGAGGATCAAACCCAACACCTATTGGTCCAACCCATTCACTTCATTTTCCAACACCTCTTCCAAACTACGTGGGCTTTGATCCTTTCCAAGGAAAGGTACAGAGGAATCCTCCCATAGGTTCAATCCCAACACCTATTGGTCTGACCCACTCACATCAGTTCACCAACGCCATTTGTGAACTATGTGGACTTTGTTCCATGATAAAGAAAGGTATGTAGAAAACCTCCCCAAGGTTCAATCCCAACACCCATTGGTCCCGACCACTAAACGTTGGTCCAACCTCATCACTTATGACGTTAATGTACCCCCCCCCCCTTGTTCGAAAATACGATAAACTGTATGCATTAGAACTATGTAGGTTTTGATCCTTGTCTCCTAGATAAGGTACCTAGGAATCCTCTCTACGGTCCAACCCCAACTGAAGGTAATTCGTTGTGTTCCCCAACTGATGTTAATCCATTTTGTTCCCCAATCGATAGTAATTAATTGTGTTTCCCAATAGACAGTAAGCCGCTGTGAACCCCAAACAATGGTAAGCCATTGTGAACCCCAACAAGCGGTAAGCCGTTGTATCCCAACCAGTGTTAAGCCGTTATGTTCCCCATCTGATGGTATGTCATTGTGTTCCTCATTAAAATATAATCCATTTTAGTCCTATTTGTTGGGACCCACATCTATGGTGCGCCCCCATGGCGTTAGACAAACTCGGGCTACTAACCAAGCATAAGCCCCAGTATATCGTTGGGTTGGTGACCTATGCTTGCACCTAGATTCTATACCCCATCTGTAACTACTTAAAATTTGATTCCCTTCCACAGTTATATGTAGATGGTATCTTCGAGGTTCAATCCCAACTTCATTGTCTCCCTCAAATTGGATCCATATCACTACTCCTAGAAATAATCGGGTAACTAACCACCCGTTAGTCTCTGTATTAGTGATCCCTCCTCTGGTTGTACCCATCTGATCCACTCTTGTCAGTGTTCTGATCTGTCTGATATGTCTTAGCTAGATGTTAAACTCATAGAATACTATATGTTACACGTGGAAAGCTAAGGAAAGCCTCAGAGACATTCCTATGGAATGTAATTCCCCACACTTGATGTGGGATGCCTCTGGATTCCACTCCCTCAAGAAGCCCCATCATAAGGAGAAAAAACCATATGATCTAGGGTTCCAGCATCCATACATGCCAGTGATGTCCATCATGAATAATACATCGACCGAAGGTTTCTTCCCTAACTGAACCCCTTTGAATGTCCTTATAGAAGCAGTGTAATTAACCAGTGTCCATTAAGACATGGCACTGGGAAGAGTTTCATGAACAACATCTTAAGTCTATAAGGGAGACCCGGACTAGGTGACGATTTAAAAGGAAGAATCCACAGAAAGAGGAACCAACATCCCATAATATCATTTCAATCAAGAAGAAACGTCCTTGAACAAGCGATGGATGTCACCCGCCTTTGGAAAGCGGAATACGGGGCAACAACTAGCGCGTCCTCCGAAACAGACAGGCATGTGCCCCAAAAAAAGCATTAGAAACAAAAATGGTGAGATCGACGTGAAATTATTCTCATTAATGTGGGTATTATTAAAATTCAAGACATCAGTGGACTAGTGTGTCACCGGATCCATGTATCTAGTGTCGGGTCCCACCAAGAAAATAGTGGTCCTGGTGTGAAACTCACCAGAAGCTGGGGCAGTTGAACGTTTGACATCCTGGTCTGTGACACTGCCTGTGTGGATCCTTCTTACCAACAATGGAAGATGGAATGGGGTTGGGGCACTAGGCGTTGGTTTCCTTCTTTCAACATTAATGTATTAATCTAACTGCCTTCCAAGACCCAAGCTGTCGTATCAGGAAACCAATCACCACCCACCTACCGATTTAGGGGTAGGGAAAAAGTCATTGCAACAATCCCACATAGCCTTATTACCCCCATGGTAGCCTCTACGTCCACATCTACTGGGCGCCTATGCCCCATATCCCCTTCTGTGTTCATTCAGCGAAGGGTGAAAAACAACCTTGTCCGACGATACAAGGAGGAGGGGATCATCCCAACCCAAGACATTGCCTGAAATGACCTAAAGGAATATGTGCCTCATTACCACTGCCACCCCTAAGGATTGCGCAGGGGGCCACTTCTCCCCACTCTGATGCACAACTATTTCGGTTGCCTCCCCCCAGAACAGTTTGATGAGTCCCTCCCTTATGCCGATGAGGTGGGGGATTTTTGGGCTAGCCCACTGGGATCCCATTCTAGGGGATCCCATAGAGCACCCCCACTAGGCCACACTAGCACTGCCACCTAGCCCCGCGAACTGAGGAATAGGTAAGATAGACACCTACACCACCAGCCCCAGTCTGGTTGACCCGTCGCCAGCGTTGATCGCAGGAAGAGGAGGATGCTCACCAAGGTGCATCAATTTTAATGAATACCATGGATCTTTCCACCATTAAAGTATACCATCATTTCACTATCTATTCTGAGCAGGTGGGATGTAGATGCCCGACTTGAATTGAGGCCCCAACCACCCCATGGTTAGTCTGGGTCAACTCTCTTGGTTGTCGGTGTAGGTAGGGACTGTTGCGGACCAACCCGTGGAAACGAAACCCAGTACAGAGGTCTACCTAATACTACCACTGTTGAGAATTCAGGTCCCTCCCACTTCCAAGATTAGTTTGAAGGTCTGGACCAAGCCACCTTCAATCGGAATGAGGTTCTTTCCCATGGTATTGACACTCAGTACAGAATCCTCTTATGTGATCATGACATCGAGTATGGAGTTGTTCCTCCTGTCACAGATCGCCGGAATGGAGATGCTATACATCCAGTCAATATCTAGCATAGGGGCCTTCCCCATGTCCTTACAACAGCCGATGAAGGTTCTCCTCTCCCCAAAAATTAGAGGAGTCATGGTCAGTATCATTTCATCAGCACCCAGTACGGAGGTCCTACTCGTGTTTGACTTGACCAGTACGAGGACCCTCCTAGCACTAACGCTGCTAGGGAAAATAAGCATGGAGGCCCTACCCATGATCCTACCCTCTCTAGAACTTTCCATGGAGATTCCCTCCACACATCGTCTAGTGGACACAGAGGTCCTCCCCGTGTTCCCTTTGACATCTGTCCAGGTGTTCCTCCCACCCCAGCTCACTCAGGTAGAAGTCCCCTCCACCCCAGCACTAGTTTGGCTAAAGGACCTCCTCGAGCAAGAAATATACCCTATCCTAAAGAGCCATCCTGGGGCAAGAAGGAAGGTAATCACCACCATAAAAAGAATTTCGGGAAGATTCAGTCTGAGATTAAACTGTTCTGTATCTCATATTCTTAATCAGAGTGCGACTCAACAATGGAACCCTCACCTCGATCCTCCATGTCAGAAGTCGGGGAAAGAACGGGGTGCATCAGCCTCATCCTTATAGAATGTGAGGTCAACTGGATTCATTCATCCTTCCACAGATACTTCTAAGAGGATGAAGATTTGGCGTCTCCCTAGGGTTTGGCCATTCAATTTCCACCATTATCACCAGGCGCATTCTCTACCTCAACCAGAGATCACAGAGATTTATTATGGGGACTGATGGAGAATGAGAAACAACCTGGTCCACCACCAACATCCATGGTCCCTACACTAGAAACTGCAGTCACTATCCCATCTTATCACGATGTGGTGGCCATGTCACTGCACTCTTTGATGGATAGCCCGAGATGTGGTGGTCTGTCAGCCCTCTCACCGTATTCTCCACCGGTCATCTTACAATCTCAACAGTCTGCTTCAGTACTGCTATTGGTTCCCCAACCGCCTTTTATTGAGGAGTGGGGTAATGAAGAGCTATTCCCCAAGTCTGATCCATGGATATTGTGGGATATTATTGCCACAAACCATTTACCAAATGTGTTTTTTCTAGTTGCAGCACCGAATTTCAGTAGACCAGAATCACACACCCAGGAGGAGGTTGGAAGCTTTCCCCAGACCCTCTAGGTGACTCACCTTTGTCTTATTCATCAATGAGTGCCCTACCCCAAGAGTCAGTCACCCTTCAAAGAAATTTGTCAACAATGTTGTTTGGTTGATTTGGATGCACTCCCTGTGGCCCAGCACCTGGATTCACTAGGTCACCATAAGACCCTCCAACAACGATGCCTCTAGAGAATTAAAGTGCTCCACAGGATAATCAAAGAAGCTTCCCCTCATGTTTAGATCTATGGTTGGGGGCAGTATGCAACCCTCCATTTAAGTTCTATTTGGAACTAGCCCAACTTATCAGGTGATATCCTGGATATGACTCTAGGTAGATTCATGGTTAACATGAATGATTTATCGGAGGAGGAGACAAAGACAGAACTCCTTGGAGAAACATTACCCCTGGAAGAGTGCCACATCTTTTGGACCCATCAGGAAGGGTCACTTTCTAGTAGATAAATCTATTTCGTCTTCCCATCCCAACCGAGGCATTGGTCCTCAGCTGAAATCTCAACAAGGGTAAGGTGATACTCGGGGCCATCAAACCCTCTGACCATTTTAGATCAGTATAAAAAATTGAGGGTGATCCCGAGAAATCTGCGTTATGAAAACAACTCACAGAGCATAAGAAGATGGTGGATGGACTCCTTTATGATCATGTCGTGGAGCGATGGCCAAACTACGGTGATCATCAGCCAGGGAAATAGGGGAGGCAAAACTTACACCCAAAAAATTACCTCCAAGTGACCTAGACCATCCTTCCCATATAGACAGGGTTGAGGCTATAACTTATGGAAAGAGGGAACAGTATGTGTCGCAAAACCCACTGGAGTAGCAAGGCAATCACCAGGACCCATCTAAAATTCCCCCAGCTCCTCTGTAGGTCTTCCCACCATCCAATCCATGAGTTTTTGGGCCTGGTTATAACATTTAAGAACCTGCCAACACACTGGTTTTCTTGATCCCTGTCAAGACAAGAACCCCCACCCAGATGATCCCATGGAAACTCTCATTGCTCACCTCGAGGCATTAGAAAAGAAATAGGTGGATATATCACATGATTGAAAGCCGTATTCAGCATGGTTGGATGATATTCCAACACCCCAAGGTTTCATAAATCCCACCTTCTCCCCCTTTAATGGGATGGGTGACCTACTACAGCATATGTCCCATTACATTTCATGGTGTGAACCCATGCAGGGAACACCAACATAGCAGGAGGCAGGAAAACTCCAATTCTTGGTACAAACATTGGAAGGACCTATGTTTTTCTAGTATAGCTAGCTAACCCTCGGGTCAGTAGCCGGCTGGGAAGATTTTCATAGACAATTTCTTTACTAGTTCAATTACACCACTCGAACAAAGAGTATTGAAGACCTATTCAAGTGCAAACAGATTCCTGCTGAGCAAGTCACCCACTTTTTTGCCCTGTGTAAAGGGCTCACAAACTCTCTTGACATGCCACTGACTCAAGAGAAACTATTGAAGATGTGTGTGGGGAATGTCCAGACAAAACTGGTCCTCTCTCTAATCACCCAGAACTACCCCAGGGGATTCCGAGGCTTCTCTAATAAGGCCTAGATCCTAGAGGTAGCTTTACAGCATTCCATGCAGGCACGCTCGTTTCCTCTGACAATTACTACAAGAAGGGATGCTAAGGATGATCCCATCATGGTGGAATAAATAGAGGCCCACTGGTAACTAGAGTTTTTATCAGTGGATTCACCTCCATAGCCTCGTAGAGGCCCTCCACATCAGGTGTAGCCTCCATCCCAGAAGCGCCCAACTCAAAACTAGGAGGCGCCCCCACACAATGTGTCGACACCGCCCAGGCGAGATAAAGAGGCTCCACCTCCATAATAGGCTCCTCTATCCCCTCGTCAATTTCATGCTCCCAGAGGCCCCTTTAAAACTAGAACTACTAATTTAACGAGGATCGGGTCCCATGTTATTTTAGAAGCGCCTTGGAGTAAGGAATTCAACATTTTTCATGAATGTAGGAGGCCAGAAGAGGGGGATCAAACTGATCACCCCAACTACTGCCCCTATCACCAGATCTTGGTTCACATCCTCAAATATTGATATGTGTTTCGGGAATGGATTCAAGACCAGGTCGACAACAACGTTGTCAGGTTGGGCCCAGCTCCGACACAAGTTTCATGTGTATTCATGAATCCAGATAGCAGCGGTGACAGTGAGGGTGAGTGGAATCAGGTTTCTTACCACAGATCCCTAAACTACGATGGATGGATGACTCGTAAAATAGTATCTTGTTCCCATGTTATTATTCGTGCACGTCTGAATCGACCTGAGTCTTCAGAAGAATCTGCATCATCCATATCCATTACCTCTGTGTCAACGGCTGAGCCATCCTCCTCCCGAAGAGAAAGAATTGGCGGTGTAAGGGAAAACAAAGTACCTCACCGATATCATCACCACCCTGTACTATTGATGTTTTCAAGCCCCCATAGATGGATATTCTCCCACAAAATTCGTCCAGTGGTGGAGGATTCTTGAATTGACAGTCAAGGGTACGCCTTACTTAATGTTGTAGAGATGGTAAACCTATACATGATTTCTAACGGCAAGGAGCACCAGGTGGATCCTCCTAATGTTCCCATCCATCACCAGCATCGACAGAGCCATGAAAATATGGTTTATTTGAGTCCCTTAGTTAGTAATTCCATCCATGCTATGAATTCTACCAAAACTAGACAGCAGGCCCAAAGTAGATCATAGCATGTGAGACCATCTCATCTGGTGTCATCGGATCCGCCTTCTCACCCATTTGTGTTGTTTGGTCAGGTGGAGCCAACTCCACCATGTCGGGATCAGCCACACTCTGCTATGGACCTATCTCGTTCATCTGACCCTCATCCAATAGTCACACCATAGGATTCAGCCTAGTGAGCAGCAGGATATTTCCAGCACCAGTCAGCTGCCGGTCCAGCCGGCAGGGCCTGACATACTTTCTGTCATAGAGTGACCTCATGTAAGTAGAAGCTCATGCCTGACACAGAAGTTTGATTTCCTGAAACATCCTTCCAGAATTCCAGCAAGGCTATCCATCCTTGATACCCTTTACCTATCATCATATATGCGTGAATCCCTCACCGAGGCTTTAAGAAGCCCCCTCCAGTTAGAGATGGAGGTAGCAGCCACAGAAGCATTCCATGCTGATACAGTCAATAATGTTGAATTCCAGCCATCATTTCGTTCTCTGGATAAAATGAAGGCTCTCCCATACAAAGGTACATCCACCTTTTGTAAATCCCCGACCATTTTAATGGCATGGAGGATCATTACTGGCTTGTCGACACAGGCTCTAGGATCAACCTAATCCCAACTTGGACACTGTGAAAATTGGGGTTGTCTGAGGATGATCTGAGTCCCTCTGACCTAAAAATCCAAGGTTATGACAGAACGGAACAGACATCGGTTGAAAAAATTCACCTTAAAACCAATTTCAGTAGTCTAGTATCCAGTACCAAGTTCATGATTGTTTCACAGGACACTACTTACAATGCATTGATGGGAATTTTGTGGCTTCATCTGTATGCGGTGGTTCCTTCATCGTATCACCAGTGACTCAAGTACTTCTTCTGTAACGACCCAAAGTTTTTCAATGGAAATTAACTTCTTAAAAATATGCCATAAAATCACATGAAAACACAACATAATTAACTACTAAGTGCTAAGTGACCTTTAAACATAATTTTTCCACTTCTATGTTTCAAATTTTGAAATACACGGTTGTGTTCATGATGATTTTTGGAGTCTAATAGAACAAAAATAATTTTTGGTGAATAGTAACCTAACCTTATGAATATTAACATACCATTATGAATAATGATATAACCTAATGAATAATATCATTACCTGTGATAGTATAAAAATAATATTCAAGTGAAATTATGATGTACCTATATTTTAGAATAAGTAAAAGAATGTTTTAAAACAGGTTTTTTAATAATATACTATGATTTTAATTAAATATAAAAATAACCGTATTTAGAAAATTATTTTTGAAAAATGGACTTGATTTTTGTATTATACATGTCAAAAAATGGTTGGGGTCTAATTTGGAGATTTTTCTGAAATACTTCAATTTTTTATTAATAGTGAAATACCATAATTTACAAAAATAAGCTAAATAAGCTAATTATAGAGTCATGTACGATGTTCTGTAGATGCAATCCCACTTGTTTAAGAATTAAATTTTAAAATTACTATTATTGTTCATGAAATACTTTCTATTACTTGTCTTGTTGAGTAATAATAAATTAATGGATTTTATATTAAGAAAACCCATCTTCCCTCCACTATAAAGACCACCCTTCACACACTCATTTCCTCACACCTCTTAAACTTCAAGCCTTGTATAAACTCTTCCCAAGAATCTCTCCTAGGCCCACCTCATAATCTAAGAGCTTTTGGTCTTATAAAAAGACCAAGCCTAAGTCTCTTAAGGATTATCTCAAGAGGTGGATTCAAGAGGTAATTTCTCTTCCTCTTTCCTTTAATTTCCTTTCAATTTCTACTTATTTTCTTATTCTCTCCACACCTATCTCCATCCACATGGTATTTTAACTCCAGTATCATACATATAATGTAATTTTATGATACTAATGGTATATTAAACCATCCAACCCCCTTCCCCTCATCCTTTTATTTTATAAAAGAAAACGTTGTTCGTGAGGTGTTAATCTATCACCTTCAAGAACGACATGTTTTCTTTTTTTCATTTCTACCTTCAAATCTAATAATGAAACCATTTTTATGGTTGAACCAGAATATTTTATATTTATTAATTCCTATTTAATGTTCTATAACTAACTTATCTAAAAACTACTAAATTATTAATCAAAACAAGTTCGTTGTGGTTGAAAAACACCCAAATTAATTCAAACAATCATCATTTTATTGTTATCTAATGATTAATTCACATGGTAGAAAATGTAATTAATTATAATATAATTTTATCTTCTGAAATATCATTAATAAAAATTAAAATAAGTTCTGGATGTTTACCCATGTTCTACCTGAACATAAATCTATGAATACAAGTGAAAGGCTCAAGAAAACTATAAAAACGAACATTCCTGAACAGTGTTCTT
Source organism: Viscum album (assembly GCA_963277665.1). Lineage (NCBI taxonomy): Eukaryota > Viridiplantae > Streptophyta > Magnoliopsida > Santalales > Viscaceae > Viscum > Viscum album. Next base: position 1,806,618,059 of record OY728128.1, on the reverse strand, counting down.
AAACCCTATAACTCATCTAAAATCCCATAAAATAACATATGGAAACCAAAATTAAACCTATTAATGTATAAAAGGTTATGGAATTTATAATTAATAAATATAATGTCATTATACAGTACATTAAAGAGAAGGATGTGTCTGGATACAACGTAAGGGGAAATTCTCGAACCCAACATTCATCCTTCGGATTCTCCCTCTTTCACTCTTTTTTGATATAGTGACTACATAAAAATCTTTTTTTCGTCATTTTATTTCCCTTTCTGGGATATACATGTTTTTCCTAGTATTTGTGTCAAACCAAATGGTTTACAAAAGAACTCTTCTTTTAAAAACACACCTTTTACTTCTCATTCAAGATTGACGGTTCTGGTAACATGTATCTTATTCCCTCTTTCTTTTGGGAACCCAATTTTTATGAATGTGTTCTTATGAGATGAAACCCATTACTTTTAATGGGTTAGTTATGTTCATTCTTTGTTATATGTTCATTATTTCATTCTTGATAAATGATAATGTTATGATGTGACATGTGCACCCGGAATTATATTGTGCAATATAAATGTTTCAATGTGACGGGTGTGCATGAAATTATAGAGTACTCCAATGAATTGCATAAAGTAATTAATCTCATGATTAAATGTGAAATTATGTGTGAACAAGATTCTATCTTTTTTCACATGTATTTTTTTTAGTTAACCACTAAGACATGACGTTTCATTTTTATACATTCCAACATTTCAAGTCTTATATTTATGCTTCCTCTCATGTTCATGATCCCTTGCCTATGTTATGATTATGCTCACCCCATGTTATATTGCTCTAATATATCCTATTACTGGTATTGTAGGTCACCCATTTTTATGTATATCCTCAGGTGGCTACATGTACTAAGGATAGGTCAAGTACTAGTAAGTAGTTATAGAAGAAGAAATTGAATAAATGTGTATGCTTGATGTTGTAATTGTTATATATGGTCCTAGTTTTCCCAATATAATAAACCATTGGATACTATAAGTGTAATACTATTATGTTATTTATCATTAAAATGATGTGATATTAATGGAATAAAAGTCTGGGTCTCAATAGTTGGTATCAGAGGAATGGTTTAGTTAATTTGGGAATTAGGATTAGTGAACCCTAGAGAAAACCTCTAGTATGAGACTAAGTACAAATATGCATACAAGAAGATTTATGTAGGGATCCCATATTTTATGCTTTTAGTATAAATTGTACAATGAATAATTTATTTATTCATGACTTGTTGACTTATGTTTTGTTCTATCCTTTTCTATTTTATAAAATGGTTGGAACTAGGAGAAACCGGGCCAACAACTCGTTTGAGGACCAATGCAACGATTGCCCAAACGACATCCCCAATGATTTGGGAAGTGGAGTTAAAAACTTTATGGAGATTATTACCCAACTATCTCAGGTTATGAACAATAACCATAATAATGGGGAACATCCTCCTTCACCAAAGAGGTAGAAACTGGATATTGAATGTTTTATGCGACAAAGACAACCGACATTTAGTAGATATTCTGATCCACTAGTTGTGGAATAGTTGGTCAACTCCATGGAGAAGATATTTTATGTTCTTCACTTTTTTTAGATGGAGAGAGTGAAACTAGTCATTTATCTTCTAGATGGAGAGGCCTATCAATGGTGGGCTTTGATTAAGAACACCAAGCTAAGGGAGGAAATTGAAGAGATGGAATGGGAAGACTTTAAGATAATGTTTCTTGACAAGTATTTCCCAAGAAAACTTCGCATGAATATGGATAGAGAATTAATAGAGCTCAAGAAAAAGGAAGGAGAATCTGTCAAACCTATGAAGTGAATTTCACAAGGCTTGAAAGGTACACTTCGAGTTTTGTTATCAACAATTATAAAAAAAAATTTATAGATTATTTATAATATTAAAACCACAACTTTGAAAGGATCTTACAATTTGAGACTTTGGTAGTTATGAAGAAGTTGTTTGGTGTGCCCTCAAAGTGGATATGGAGTTTGGAGAATGGTTCCATGGATATGGTTATAAGAAATGAAATATAGAGTTTCAATTTGGTGGATCTAATGAAAAAGGTGGGAGGAAAACTCAATGACCCACATGCCAAAAATGTGGGAAGTTGCAACATGGGAACTGCCTTAAAGGGATGACAAAATGATCCATGTGTGGGAACGAAGGACCCCATGCTCAAGAGTGTTGAAAATACATAAGATGGAAAGATAATGTGGATGAACAAAGGAAATAACCAACCATGTTTCAATGATAATACTATAGGGAGCTAGGGAATTATGCAAGACAGTGCACTAATCCTCGAGTTCTCAAGGGTAATCAGCATCAACAGCCACCAAATCCAAAGGAACAAGGGAAGTCTTATGCCATCACTACTTCCTAAGTAGATCAAGATTACAAAGTCATACAAGGAACACTTATTATTAACACAAGAATGTAAAAAGTCTTATTTGACTCTACTTCTAGCACTCCTTTATATCTTGCAAGTTTTATAGAAATATAGAATCGAAGCCTCAAAAAATTGAAGTAGATATATATGTAAAAACACCAAGTGGTGAAAGCATTGAAACCCAAGCATTTGACTCTTATCCTGTTGGCGTATGTGGTAAGATTCTTTCGATGAATCTTATTATACTTCCCTCGGTGGAATTTGACTCTATAATTAGAATGGATTGGATCTCGTTATATAGAGGACATATCAACTATCGGGAAAAAGAAGTATCTTTTCATATTCCAAACCATCCCATTATCCACTACAAATGCAAGGAAGATCATGAATCCCCTTTATAAAATCCTTCATCTGTGTGAGTGTTGATTTCCTATGAAGAATCATACCTCATCCAAATGGTTGAGTCAAATGAAGGTGCCAACCTTGCAAAAATTCCCATCTTAATGGAATAAAATGATTTATTTCTTAAAGAGTTACCTAGAATTCCCCCAGATCATGAGGTAGGGTTATCATTAGAACTCGTACCTGGAGATACTCCTATCTCAAAGTGTCCCTATAGGATGGCTCCTATCGAACATGAGGAGTTAATGATGCAGCTACAAGAGAATCTGGAAAAAGGATTCATATGCCCTAGTGCGTCACCTTGGGGTGCACCAGTGCTCTTTGTAAAGAAGAAGGATGGAACAATGCAGTTGTGTATCGATTTTCAAAAACTCAACAAGATCACCATAAAAAACAAGTATCATCTTCCAAGGATTGATAACTTGTTTGATCAGTTAAGAGGAGCTCAATACTTATCAAATGTGGATCTTTGTTCTAGATATCATCAGCTAAAGGTGAAGAAGGAAGATATTTAGAAGACTGCCTTCCATACAAGGTATGGGAACTATGAGTTCCTGGTGATTCCCTTTGGACTTTCTAATGCCCCGACAATCTTCATGGATTTTATGAAAAGAGTCTTTAGACATTACCTCGACAAATTTTTGGTACTTTTTCTTGATGATATTCTCATCTACTACAAGAGTAAGGAAGAACATGAAGAACATCTAAAAATTGTATTGGTGGCATTGAGAAAGGATAAGTTGTATGCCAAGTTCAGTAAGTGTGACTTTTGGATTAAGAAAGTCACTTTCTTGGTACATTTGATCACAAGTGACGGAATTTCTATAGACCCTTCAGAAATAAAGGCGATTGAGGAATGGCCTAGGCCCTCTAGTGTCACAAAAATCTGTAGTTTTCTTGGATTAGCTGGGTACTATCGACGTTTAGTGAGATATTTCACATGATTTTCAAGCCCGCTAACTAAGTTAACAAGGAAAGGGGTAAAGTATGTCTGGACGGAAGAATGTGAGGGGAGATTCAAGGAGCTAAAGATAATGTTGATCATATAACCTATACTCACACTACCAAAAAGTGGGGAATGTTTTGTGATATATAGTGATGATTCAAAGAAATTATTGGGTTTCATACTCATGAAAAATGATAATGTGATAGCCGACGCCTCGCGGCTGTAACAACTCAAAATTTTAAATAATTTTTGTTTCCAAATTTTGTGTGTTATTTTAATTTATACTCACCAAAACTATATTATTTAATTAACGAAGTGAGTATAATTAAAGGAGACTATTGGGTTTCGACTATTATATGACCATTGGTAACTAAACTCTTAACATTACAATTATTGTTTATAAATAAAAGTGATCTTGGTTAATTAACATGGAAAGAAGATTTGATGACCTCATCCAGTAGACTCGGGCTGTTTGAAGCCCATCTGATAGAACTTATGAAAGAGGTAGCACCACTGGGCTTTGCTCTGAACCAAACCCAAGCCAAACTTCATCGTGTGAAGCTGGAACAGAATCACCTTCGAGATAAGTTCAAGATGATAGAAATTACCACTCGGGCAATGTTGGATGAGTCTCCCCATGATTCTATCACCTTACCACACCTTAAACTTAGGTCCTATGTTGGTTAATAAGGGGCTTTGTAACGAGACCTTAGCTTCTTTATATAATACTTTGATATAAATAAAAATTGTTGTTTCTTCTTATGGTGTCCGGATAAATATAGGATGTATATTATTGATTAATTTTGGAAAAAGGATATTTTAAAATATTTATATAAACCTTAAATAATTAATAATGTGTAATTATTTTCAAAAAATGGTCTTCCACAATTATGTTCAGTAAAAAATTTAGAGTCTAATAAGATCAACTTAATTTTTTATGAATACTAAATTATGAATAGTAATTTTATGCTTATGAATAGTAATATGACCAAATGGATTAATAACCTCACTTAATAATTTATTAATATAATTTATGCACCTTCATTAGATAATGTGATTCAATAAAATAAGTAAATAACTCTTTCAGAAATTATAAGTTATGTATTAGTTTTCTTTCGGGTGAATAGTGTTTTCATTTAAAAATTAAATTAAAATTATTTAGAAAATTATTTTAATAAAATGGAGTTCATTTTTGAATTCATAGCATTGATATTAGGTTAAGGTAAATTTTTGGTATTTTTCTGAAAAAGTAGATTTTTCGGTGAATAGTGAAAATACAATCACTACTGGAAATTCGGGCTATAGCCATGGTTTCAAACCGTGGATATTGGTCCTCAAACCGTGGCTATAGGTAATAGCCATTGTTTGAGGAACCGTGTCTATGTTTGGTGTGGCTATAGGCCTAGACCTGTAGCCATGGTTCCAAACCGTGGCTCTAGATCTATATCCACGGTTTTAACCATGGCTATAGGTATACAACCACGGTTCAAACCATGGTAATATCAATATAGCCACAGTTTAGAACTGTGGCATTACAAGAGGACAAATACACTTTATTTCCACAGTTTTTAACCGTCGCATTAGAACTATGTCCACGGTTTTTAGCTGTGGAAATTAACCAATAGCCACAGTTTAAAACCATGGATATATGGTATGCAAATCCATAAAAAAATACCCCCCAACCCCACTACACAACCCCCCACCCCCCCACCCCCACTCCCCTTACAGCCCCCACCCCCTGTAAAGCCCCCCCACCCACCCCACTCCCCTTGCAGTAGACAACCCCCCTGCACCCCCCTCCCCCATCCAAAGCCCCCCTGGACAGCCCCCTCCCCCCTATAAAGCCCTTCCTAGACATCCCCCCCTTCCTGGACAGCCCCCCCCCCCTCCCCCCAAAAAATAGCCCCCACCCTCTCCCCTACACATCCCACCCCCCCTGCAGCCCCCTCCCCCCTACAAAGCCTCCCATGGACAGCACGCCTCCCCCCTATTGGGTTGAGAGGAAAATAAATGTTTGTTGTTGGGATTTGGGTGAGGGTTCTGGTTGTTGGTCTTGAGGGGTTTTTTTTTTGAGGTGATGTTGGATGGGGTTGGGATACTCTTGTTAGTACAGGGATTGGATGTGTGTACATGGAGTGTCTTGGATCTGGTGAAGTCTGATTTTGTGCCTTCCATTTTTATGTCTTTGGTTTCTGGACTCGTGAGGTCGTGGGATATTGTTTCATGTGGATAGAGTTGGTTGTGGGTTGCTTTGTGGTACTTTAAGGTGTGGTTTCATGTGTTGTGGGACTCTCTTCTTATCAGGCCTTCATCCAGTTATAGGTAGCCTTGATTTTGTGGTGTTGGGTTCTCTGGATGGAGATACTGGTGCTGCTAGAAATGGGTATTCTGCAGGGTAGAGGGGATGTCATGGTGGTACAGTTGTTGTGATGCTTGGGCTGGTTGCTGTCTTCCGTTGTTACTGGTTACCTTTCCTTCCACTGGTTTCTCGTCGAGGCGTGGAGCATGCTAGTTTTGGAGCAGCTTGAAGTGGATTTGATGGTTATTTTTGGGTTTTTGGGTTTTGTTTTTCTATTGTTGGTCTCGGATATCTTTGGCTGGGTTCTCATTATAGGTTGTGTCTGGTGCATCTTAGTGTGGATGACCCATAGAGGTGTGTTCTTCTAATTTGGAAGAGGCTATTGTGGATGAATTCTTCCTCCTTGGTTTTTGTTTTCTTCTTGCAGGTCTTATGGCTTCCCTTGTGCTAGATGCAGGCCCAGTTGGAGTGGGATTCCCTTGAATGGTATTTGGTTTAGGCAGCTTGTTGAACGGCTTGTTCTTTTTTCATGGTTTTTCATTGGGTAGGATATAGTATATTGCAATGTTTCTTGTCTGGATATTTTTTTTGATGTTTTCTGAGTTGATGGTTTGGATGGGTTTCTCAGTGCAGGTGGTTTCTTGATGGGGAATGTGGATGGTGTGTGTCTCTTGGTTAGTGAGGTTGCATGTTGTCTTTTTTAGACTAGGATTCTAGGAGAATTTGGGTTGTGGCTTGATTCTAGTGTGCTCATGGATTGGTGGGGTGAAAAGAATAGTCTGCCTACTCTCCTAGGTTTTCTATAGGTTTTTAGGGATTCCTTGGTCATTGATTGGTGGTTGTGCTAGGGCTGGTGTGGGATAAGGTTTCCAGTGGTGCTTGGGTGTTGATGGATGGAGGATTGGAGTTGGCTGGTTTGAGGTGTAGATTAGGACGGTTTGGGAGTAGTTTCATTAGAATTCTATTGGGTGGGCGTTAGCTAGTTTGCAGGTTTCTTTGCATGGGGATGATCTTTGCTGGGTTCGGTGGTCAGGTGTCATGGGTGTTCTAGAGTTGTTCTTTTTTGTCACATGGTGAAAGTTTTTGTTGGTTATTTTTTTGTTTGGTGCGGTGCAGGCTCATATGGACTGGTGTGTGGGAGTGGTTTCTTATAGGTGGTTAGGGGCTGGTCGTTGATTGGGGGGATTCCAGTTTCTTTTCTTGTTGTTACTTTATTGGGATTCTAGTGGAGCTTTCTTGGGTGGTGTTTCATGAGTGAGTGTGTGTGTGTCTGTCTGTGTGTCTGTGTCAGTGAGTGGATTGGGTAGTGTCAGTGGTTGGTGGTGTGTTAGAGTGTGCTTTTATCAGTTTGGTTGATATAGATTCTATGTTTGGATTGTAGTTTGTTTGGCTTGTTCCTTTTGGGAATCTTCTTTTCACTTGTAGGTCTTTCTTGATGGGTTATTGGGTTTTTATGTTTATACTTTCTATGAGTTCATAGGTGATGTCTCTACAGTTCTCGAGTGCCACTAGATGGGAGGGGGATCCACCCTGTCTCCTGTTAGTTTTGTGTGTTCCCATCTCCTACTAGATGTGATTAATGGTTATGCTAGTTTCCTCTCTTGGAGTATTGAAGGGCTTGGGGAGGCTCTTAGATGTTCCCTTATTCCCTAGTTTCTATTACTGGTGCTTACAGTATATGACTTCTTGGTTATTTCTTCATGATTTCATGGTTTCGTTACTGTTTTTTTTTTTGCTTCATTCGTGGATGTTGCTTTCCCAGTTTGGAAGTGAACCTCACCATCTGGTTTCTATTTGGTTGGACATCGTAGGGACTTGTGTTCACTTATTTTCTTGGTTTCTTGGTGTTTAATGGGAACTTTTCTTGGTTCTCATGTCTTTAAATGGTTGATCTATGAATTTGGGTTCTTGGGTCAACTGTCATTTCACCATTGAGTGATATGTTGCAATTCATCTTTTCATTGATATTTATAGTACTATTTTTTCCTTGAAAAAAACTATAAAAACATAAAACTTCGAGATAACCTAAAAAAAATCTAAAAACCATAAAACACATTAAAATTGATGGTGGAAGGGGGTTAGTGTGGGATAGACGTGGCTGGAGTAGGGCCAAATCATGACATTACCATGGCGTGACCGCGGCGTGACCGCAGCATGACCGTGGTGTGACCGCGGCAGGATCGCAGCATGACCGCAGTGTGTTGGCCCGGTCCAACAACATCTGTGGGGCATCATCTTCCACTTAATTCTAAATAGAATGATATGGATGGCATGAGGGGATATTTTCTCATAAGAATTAAAGAAATGAATGCTAATTTATGATGACTAGATGATTGGATGACCCCTGATATACCTAATTTGGTGAGGTTTGGAGATCTAGAAATGTGTAGGAATAACTAGAAAAATACCCCATGGGATCAGGAAAATCACAGGTTACATAACATGTAATCTGATATTACTGGTACTGTGGGACCCCTGGGATGTGGAACTGGACTTTTGGTTTGATTTAAATATCACATGTCATGTGACATGGTCACACAACATGGGACCCATCTTAAAAGTCTAACGGTACTTAAAGAGTGTCATGGTTCAAACAACCATTTTAATAAAAAGAGGGAAACCCCCTACAGGGATATAAAAAGGGTCAAGTATGATGTGTGCTTTATGAATAAAAACGACATCAAGTATAAGGAAAACATCAATTCAATAATGTTAAGCAAGGTATACCACTGTGAGTTTTCACAGACAGCACACCTCCGTTGGAGGGGTTTTATTACAAAACCATGAATTATTTATCAAACGAAACAATTATCTTAACTGACACTTATTCAAGAACTGCAATTTAATATAAACATGAAAAATTAAGAAGGAAACTAAATTCAATTTAAAACCTTCTTGAATTAAATAGGCTAGGATAGGGACCCTACCTCAACCTCAAGGCGTGTTTGCTTTTGACGATGACAACTCGAATCTTCCTTTTTTCTGCTTGCACGCATATTCAACTTAACATATATATAAGGACACGTAGCCCCTATGTACATATTTTCATGGCCAAATATGTACAAGGGGGTCCTTAGATATATGTTTATACTTTTATATACCCCTTTACAGTTACACGCGTATGCATTTTTTATATCTATATATAAGCACACCTAGCCCCAATATATATATCCATACTGCCATGAATGAATATATATATATAAAGGGGGAACTTATATATGCATATGCCTACCTATGCATACACATGTAAGCCTTCATCAACGTCGACTCAAATCCACCTCAATGAAATCAAAAACACACAACAAAAATATAAGGAACCCAAAAATCAAAAAAGCCCTAATTAAAATTGGGCCAAAGAATAAAAACAAAATAAACCATTACCAAATCTTGAACTCATTGTCTTCGATGGTTGTGGATAGAACCGATCTTATCATAAGAAACCACCTATAAAAAAATAGTGGGAAAAGAAATGAGATATAACAACTTCTTATATATATGTGATCAGTGTGTCAACTGTACATGATAAATGATAGATGAATCCATAACCAACAATGAACAAATAATATTCAAATTGATATGTGCATCCCAATACTAAATAACATGATCATTAATAAAGCTCTTTATTTTTCAAACATCACCTTCAATTTCCCATTCAAAAATCAAAAATCACCAAAATATGAGAATAAAGTAAACCTCCATCATCACTTAAAAGTGAGAAATAGGGATTAGACATTGTTATTAACCTAGAAAATCCATTCCTTGAATGTATAAAATACCTAAAACTCTTCAAGCCTATATCCTTATTAATTTTCTTGATTGAAACCTCATTGTTTAGCGTGTTATTCTTCTAGAATTCACCTTTATTTTTAGTTTTTATAGGTTTATCAATTTTATAAAGTAGATAATTTTCCTTCTTTTATTATTACTCAATCCACTTTTTCAAACTAGTTTTCTAATATGATTAGACAATCTTTTGGTGCATGATCTTTTTTATTATTGATTGTATATTAATTCTTTGTAGAAACTATTTCCGAACATGCGATAATCGGTTCTTTCTTTTTATCTTTCAACAATTATTATTGTTATGGATTCTATGTCATAAATTTTTAACAATTTTGACTACTTGGTTTCCCTTCCACACACACTTCCAACAGCCTTTAGAGTACCCTTTTTAGGCTCCCTTTCAAACTCCACACTAGAATTGTCAAGCATTATCCCACTACAATATCAAATATTGATACTTTACCCAACACATTGATCTGAATGACATCTTAGAAATATAGAAGCTCTAAATAGCATATTTACCAATATAAACTCCCCATATTTGAACACACTGACTATACCAACCACTATAGGTAAATGATTAATTTTGGTGTGGTCGTGGAACCAAATATAGATCATCCAACATCCAACTCCAGACACTAAATTCATCCATTTACTATATAAGTTCATACATTTCACAACCTTGATAATGATCACCATCCCTTTATATAGATTTCACTCTAAAATGATGAGTATGAATCTCCCCACTATAGTATTATTGATACCATCATCAATCCTACATACACATTTCTAGTTCCTAATATCACATTATGATCACTATAGAAGATTGTGGCCCAAAAATGATATACCTCCATGAATTCCCAAAACATGCTCTTGTTTTGTAAATCTTCTATAGCCTCTCATAGAAGAGGGACTAAAAATTGATCCATAAAACCTCCTCATTCCTTCTTTTATGATCAAATGTATTTATCCATTTTGATTCATCTCCTTTGAGTTTAGAAACTTCTAGTTTCACACATATATCCTCTAGAGTTCCAATCCTTTCAAATAGGAACTAAACTTTCTTCAACATATTCTAAACATCCTACGATCCCATGTCACTACTAAAAATTAGATAATGCTACTCCTAGAACTCATGGATAACTTAGAAAACCATTGTTTTTCCTTTTCAAAGGCCTTGGTCAATGCATCAAAGTAGTTGTAACATAGTTTGAGGGAAACAACCACTTGATCATATTTCCCATGAGAACACAATGCCATCCTAATTAAATTATTTGTTGATGAATTTTGACTCAACATTGTTCGGTAATAACAAAATTACTAATTAGAAACCCATCGCGCCACAATCCTAAGCATGCATTATTACCACAAAATCATGAAACTACCTTTAATCCACAATTCGTAACAAAATATCATTTCCAAAACACCAAACCCTAAGGTTTATCATAATAATCTAAGGGTTACTCTCCTATAAAAACGAACTAAAGGTTTTAATCTACCATATAAACATGATTAAGATATCATAAATCAAACAAAAACACGTGAAAACCACTATGCCCTGCAGACCCCCCCCCCTCCTGTACCCTTCCCATATGCCCTGTAGACCCGCCCCCCTTGCACCCCTCCCCTATGCCTGTAGACCCCCCCTGCCCTCCTCCCCACTGCCCTACAGACACCCCCCCCCCCCCTTCTTTCCTACACCAGTCCCCCCCTTCCCCTGCAAATTCCCCCCTCTAGTCCCCCCCTCCAGACCCTGGACACCCCCCCTTCCCTCTGGCACCTCTCCCCTGCAGACCCCCCTTCCCTCCTGCACCCCTCCCCTATGCCTTGCAGACCCTCCCCCCTTGCACCCCTCCCCACTACCCTGCAGACGCCCCCCCCCCCCCTGCCCTCCTGCACCCCTCCCCTATGCCCTGCAGACTCCCCTGCACCCTCCCCCCTGCCCTCCTCCCCACTTCCCCAGCAAATTACCCCCTCCAGACCCTGTACACCCCCCACACTCCCACCTACACCTCTCCCCTGTTGACCCCCCCCCCCCCCCCCCCCGCCCTCCTGCACCCCTCCCTTATGCCCTACAGACCCTCCCCACCTGGACAAGACCCCTTCCCCTTTCCTACTGCCACAACAAAACCAATCAACTCCACTCCACCTTCAGCTCACAAACAGGCAGAAAACAAAAACCCGGCCTGTTCATCAAGACAGAAGCATTGGAAATTCCTCTTCCACGAAATCCAGTAATAGGTGATCCTTTAATAGAGAAACTGACAGAAAGCAACATAGATTCAATAAGGTGGAAAACTGCCTGTATTATCATGTTTAATATGGTGCGAAAACTATAAGTAACAGTAGACAGAAAAAAGGACACATTGTACATGCTTTAGGTAATTATACAGATTTTACAAAGATTAAATCATCTTAAAAAATGATAAAAAAATGGATTCTTGAAGCTACTGCATTGAAAAACCTACAATTACAAGACATACCTGACTATAGAGACTTTGAGAGAGCTTCCCAAGCAGGATTTGCAGCATGAAAAAAATAATTGGGACTATCCTCAAACAGGAACATTCCTAAAACCGATGACGAGTGTATCCCTTGACTTCTGCAATACCATAAACTACTTAACAACAATACAATTCATAACTAAATATTAGAATAATACATGAATGATTGAAGAAAGGGATGGAAAAAAAGGAATAAACACTTACATAACACTATTTGGTTCAAAGTGTAGAATTAAAGAAAATAGATGACACAAGAACTCATCCAGCCATTCAAAAAATTGGATCATTGGCATGAATGATGAACCATCATTGTCATCCTCCAGGGCAGCTATCTACAACAATGCTCAAATGAAATAGAATTTTTTTTCTCCATGTAAAAGCACATATATCATGTTTTTTTATGAAATCTAGTTCTTACATTGGAAAATATGGAACTAATCAATTTCATGGTTGCCAATGTTTTAGGAGGATCATTGGCGTCCATACCAAGAAAGGCATTAGATAATGAAATTGTCAAGAGATCAATGTATGCATCAGCAACAATAGAATCATCTAACCTTGTATAAGAATTAGACAAGGAAAAGAAGAAATGTGATCTCCCAGAAAAGGCCATTGATGTTACATGTGTTTTCAACTAGTGAGTGGTTGTGATCTGTGAGAAGCTACATGGCTACGATTTCCAATGTATGGTTTTAAAATAACATAAAAAACTCATTTAAATCTTAGATATTTGAATATGGAAGAAGTATTACTAACTGACTCAAGAGCCATTTGGAATCCAGATGCCAAAATTGATGTCACCCCACACGCAAACCAACACATCAAGTGTGGGATCCTCTCCGCAATTTTTTTGAATAGCAGGAATGGGAATTGATTTTAGGATGTCTATTTCAATTTTTGGGTATTCCAGATTTTAATCCCCATGGTCAGCCGTACCTAGAAACTTTTCTAAGCGTGGGATCAAACCTAGATAGGGTACCAACAGTACCAGCCTGAGAAACCGTACCTAGAAATTTTAATTTCTCATTATTTTATCTCACCATTATTGATAAAAAATACAATTTTAGGAGATATAATGGTATCATTTCATACTCAAGTAATGCACCATAAATTATTCCACTCTAAGTCCACATGATTCCTAATCAATGCATAAAAAGGTGGGTTTGATTTAGACATCAAATCTCTCCATTTAACAAAGAATATGTTTCCAATATGAAATGAAACTACTCATCACATTTTTCAAGAGTCACAAAACTATTTTTTTAGGCTAGTACAATTGATTAATACAAATTGTTATAATGATTCTCATGGAAAATTTCAAACTTATTTTTTTACCCACTTTAACACACAGGTGAAAACATTCAAATTATGTAGCATGTTTTAATTTCAGAAAACAGCCCCGAAACTTATTCATTATTTCATATAAATTCCACTAATTTAAAAACTTCATACCCCTGTATAGTATTATTTTATTTTTTTAATCAAGAATTAGATATTATTATATCATAACCATTCAATAATACCTTTTTAATCACCTTCCAAAATTCAGATTTTGATGAAGTGATAATTATAGAATATTCTTAAAAACCTTCTCTAATTTTATAACCTTCAAGGACACAATACAGTTTTCAAAATTAATAATGATCCAATTTTAAAGAGTACTAAATGTTCGATCAATTTCAAGATGGATATCTTCACCTTACTTTCCAATTTTGATATCATTTTCATCATCATTAAGGATGATTATTTCATCATATGTTCTTTAGAATACCAGTTGATAGATCATTTCATAATGGAGCATTATTATTTTTATTTTATAATTTTTGATCTCTAACAAACCTTATTTTGTTATCTCCTTGATAACATGCTACAAATTCAATTACTAACACTGTAAGTACATATGTACAACACATGTGACAGGGAATAAGATAAAAATTCTTATTCCTCAATGTGAAAAGAATGGTTTTGATAATTTTCTCAACTATCTCCATTATTCCTACTAGGAAATATTTTTTTCTTTTCAAATATTAATCTACTATAAAAAAATAGAACACTTTTTTAACTCTATTCTTAGTTGTAACCATAGAAAACTAAAATGAAAAAAACCATTTTCTTCTTCCCTTTCATAAATAAAATACACTTATTTCTTTGAAAATTGGACTTCACATAAATCTTCTTCCCTCTTCTTATTCTTCTTCTTATTTAGTGAAGCCAATATACACTAGATATCCTATTTACATTATCCTTAATCCATAAAACTTATTCAGAATATATTCTATTTTGGATCTATTCTATCCTTCAATACTCAAGGAATTTTTCTATAGGATTCAATATCAGTTATCTCTTCTTGATGCATGGATTTTTCTTTCATGGAATGACATTTTCAAACTGATAATTTCTTTGACATGAAATATATATATATATATGTGATACATGAAACAATATCCATTATATTAATTTTTTTATTTCTCTCTTATCTGTAAACATTATACCATGTGAATACTACATTTTTAATTACTATAATTCTCAATAATTCAAAATTCCTAATATCTTGACATTTCAAAGCTCCAACTACTTCTCTTCACAATTTTTTGTAACTATATACAGACATGTAGACACCACTTCATAAAAAACTCTATGCATGCATAAATTATATATAAAAATATTCAAGGTTTCATCGCCTCATTTCATGGTGTAAATATTTCTGTAAAACATGATGTTATGAAATGGAAGCATGAATAGAAATCTTTCTTTACGATATTTATGTCAATGAAGAACATATCACTATGCATCATCATATTTAGTTTATCACATTTCATTTCCTTTTGCTGAGGATGATTTGATAAGACTTTCAGATAAGTCTTATAATTTATATAGTCTTATATAATTCCCTCAAAAGCCTTATGAAGTTCGATTCATATGAAATTTCCTCAAAAGTCTTTCAACCCTATATTCTTCCATTTTCATCTAAAAAATATAAACTATGAAGATCATTTCACATACATTATAATTCCTACAATTCAAGAATATGGAATGAGTTTCTCATTATCTCACAATATGGATCACTCCATAATTTATAGTGCGGCTAAACTATAATCATGACACAAACTAAATAATTTAAGAAGAAACCCTATAATATATCATATCAAGTACCAATGCCTGAGTTTTTAAATGATGAACAATAGTTCTATTTGATGTGTCCCACCCCAAACTTCTATTTGTGAGACCTCTTATTTATTACTTATAACAATCCTTAGTCTGTCATTCAAATCCATTATGGTCACGGTTCTATAATGCTTTCATGTACAGTGGTTCTAACCATCACTCTCCACCAATAAAAAATTTGTGCACTCTCCTCATGTCGTTTTTGACCAGAAAATGCTTTTATACATTCCATCCTAACTGGAATGACTTTAATCTTGGCCTCCTGTATCTGATGACTTAGCTTCTTGGGTAGTGCTGTGTTAAGGTATTTTTTTATAAATCCTTCTCCAAAATTTAAAACAAACAGAAAAATCATAAGGTCCAACTCAGGAAAAATTAACTCATAATCCAAGTTAAAAAACAACTCAAATATAAACATTCCTGTTCAAATATAACAATATGCTATACAATAATAATATCAACATTTTTTTAATCTTCCTCAACTTCATCTATGTATTTTCCCGAATATTTATTTACTTTCCAATATTATATACATAAGAAAGGAACTTCTAAAATGCCTTCATCATACACATATAAGATTCATCATTATAAATTCTCCATGAAACTCAAATCCTTATTGAAATTTCCTTTTCAATTTCCCTTTTTAAAACTAGAATATTCCAAGAAAAAAGAATCTTGGCAGTTATTCAAGAACACTTAAAACATTTTTTACTTTATATAAATGAATCTCCAAAACTCCAAAGGTAGGGTATTCCCTTTTCATATGAGTAATGAAAAGTATTTCATAACCAAAGTTCAAACATAAAATATGTCTCTCTAAATCTCATTTACTTAATATAATGTCACACCTCTCTTAGGAACCCTTCTTCTCAACCAAACTAATTTTGCTAACCAACTTCCAAGATATTCTTATCCATAAATTCTTATTTCTTGCATATTGAAACTAATATTCATTGAAACTTCAAAATCATTGGAAAAAAATAAAACACACACAATGTGGGATCAACAACACTAGCTTCTATGCATTAAAAATGAAGAATGAGTTCCATATTTATAATATTCAATACAAAAAATTTCCGTACTATCATGCAACTATAAATGGATAAATAAAGGAATTCAATAAGAATGTATATAATATCCTTCATATGATTGTGAACAAGGATAATAGATCTTATTTTAATAATATCTTTCATGCTTTGGGGGAATATAATTACCAAAACATACTGGTACAAAAGAAACCCCATATTGTCTAGTATATAGGAGAGAAGTATCCTTCAATTTTCAGAATATGGGAAGTCCTAGACATAGATTGATGAGCTATAATGAGTTTATGAGAAAAATTTATTCACCCTCTATAACCATGGAGTATATTAAAATCATGTCACATGAGAATTTAACCAGAAGGTTCACATCTGCTAATTCATTCATGGAGAATTAGTATTTTCCATGAGAATTCCAATGATACATGGAACAAAGCCTCCAATTCTAGAATAGAAATGGTAATGACCATACATCGTCCATAAGGTATACTCTAATGGGATTATTCCCTAATCAAAATGGATAGAGGTAATATCAAACCTTCCACTAACATAAGAGTTATAATGAAATAAATTACATAGCCTTAGCTAAAAGTGTGTTTCACATGATTTTAAACTACTTGGATATGGTCCTTGTCATATAACCTTTAAATTGATGGCACTAAATGTCCTTTTTTCATGATGTCAAATTTCATAGTATATAATCCTTTTCAAATGGTGTTGTACTAATCGACAACATTTCCACCCCACATGACCCTTAAACTACATGGAGTGGTTTGTCTCATATGAAAAGGTTTACTTACACGAGATTGAGATCCATATAAGATTCTAAAAATATGGTTTCCACAATCTATGACCCAATGTCTATATAAAAATACCCCCATGTTCAATAACCACATATTACATAATTCATATTATCATGATATATGCAGTGAATACCAAATCACTTATCTTGGGGTCAACCAAAATTCTTATCTTATTAAAACCACCCCATCTATCCAAGTGTTTTGGATCCTTACATCATTAATACATGGTCTTCCAATGGCCCTACATTATGATATAACTTTGTTAATTTGTCCTTGTGATGAGACCTTAGTCACATCATGTTTACTTCCTTCTATCACCATGACACTCATATATTTCATTACCCATTACACTATGTATAATCCATATATATATATATATACTTTTTTCAAGAACTATATGTGGCTTGATTACTAATGTCATAGGATATATAGTGAAACCAGGACACTCTATCATGGGGCCAACCACAAGTATCATTCCCACCAATTTCATATCTTATTTTGTTATGTGGTCCCTCGTTGATTCACACAAAGTCTTCTCCAATAACCCTTCATTTGGATGAAATATTTTCATTTTATTTTGTGTTTAATCCAGATCTAAATAGGGACCATTTTACTAAGAACTATTTGTATCCTTACTCTTGTTATTATAAGATATGTTGTAACCCCAAGATTTTTTTATCTATGTTCCATCGAGGAATTCTATTTCCATCCCATTTCCCATCAATATTCTGACACTCAAGTTTACTTATTCTCGTAGGATTTTCCTTCATCAACCCTACACCAGGATGGGAATTATTATACCATCCCAAATATATCTATAGTTTGATTACTATTATTTTAGGATATATAATGACATCCATATAACCTTTCATGGTCCAAATTTTAAATTTTAATCCACTCAAACTCCTCCATAATTTTCCTCAATGAAACAATACCTATCAGCTCTAAACTAGAAACTAGCTTTAAAATATCCTTTTCCTTTGTAACATAATTTTTAACTTGAGAATTTGAGTCCCCAAACATTTTCCATGTATACTGGTAATGTGAACATAATATATTGACAGACACCTCTATCGAGATATGGTAAATGCACTATGTATCTAACCAACATATAACCAACCAAAGGCATGTCCTTTCCCTGAAGGATAATACCCAATAATCTTATATTCATTCAATAACAATACAGTAGAACCTATAAATCAAGTTTGGCCAACATCTATCCTTGGTATGATTTTTCAAAGGTATGGTAATAGACACGCCATTTCAAATATAGTTTGTGATTATCCTAGTCTACCCATATGCATTTTATCATTACATAATTTAAATGACACAAGTTATTTCCCTAATTTAAAAGGTTTTAAAATAATTATGGATTTAAAAACCATTTTCAGTTATCAAATTATTTCTGATTAGACTGAAATCTATGACTTTCATGAATTTTTGAGAGACTTTTTAATATGTCTTAAATTGATGTTGTGTATATGAAAATAATGAAAGATGACTCAATTAAAATTACAATTAGTGATAAACAGTCCAAATAACAAAATAATTATGAATTAAAATCAAATTAACATATCTATATGAGATCAGACAAATACTCCTCATAAAAAATTTCTGCAAAAAAATAGAAAGGATAAAATTAAAGTACTTATAGAGGAAATGGACTCCGTTATAGCTATATGCGAAGCAAGGAGAAGAACCCTAGAAAAACCAATTCGTAAGGAGGTAAAAAGGAAGGAGGCAAGGAGGCATGGAAGGGTGATGCGTTAGCAGGGATAAAATCCATAGAAGAAAGGTGTGGCTGAGTGATATCATTATGGAGAAGGTGAAGGGGTGGAGGAGACATAGAAACAAGGCTAGGGGCACGACGAGGATCGGGTTGGCAGGGAGGAGGTGAGGCGGGCGGGAGGGGAGGCACAGTAGTGGAGGCATGCATCGAAGTAGCCGCCACTGGTATGATGGGTTTGAGATTTAAGGAGGGAGAAATGAGACCTTTCTGGAGCCGCATTGGAACCGTTCCGGAGCTGAGTCGGAGAAGGAGAGTCGTAGGGAGGTGGGGTGGCCGCATCAGAGACGTTGGAAGAGGAGGAGGATCGCGAGAGGGAGGAGGATCGCGGGGGCAGTGGGGATGGGAAATTCACGAGGGTGGGGGGGGGGAAGGGATCACGTGTGGAGCTATTTCCATGGACATCAAAAATATCCGTGGGTATAAGCGATCTATATCCATGGTTTATATGGTCTGTAGCTGTAGATCCATACCTATAAGTCCAAATTCTAATAGTGAATTGTTAGTTTTGGTTGTTTAATGACATCATTAAGAATGTAATAATTATATAATCATTATGGTATACTTATTGATAGTAAGATAAGGTATGAGGTTTCCCATGTGGCAAATAACATGGGAAAATACCATGGGAAACCCCATGGTTTTTTCAATACCACCGATGAGGTGTCCCTTGGCAATTAATGTTGTGTTCCCTCACTTTCCCTATAAATACCAATCCATTCCCTCATCCATTTCATTCCAAAATCCTTATCAACAAATTTCTGGCCTCCTTACTTCCCAATAAGTCCTCCCAAGGTTCCCTCAAGCCTCCAAAGGCCCATACCTTCATGCTTTTGAAGTTACTTTTCAAGGTAAGGGATCATATCACCCTCCTCTTTTTAAGTAATGACTTCCTTTAGGATGTGTCTTCTAGTTTCCATCTCTTTATGTTGAGTTAATGTTCTTATATCCATTTCATGTTCAAATTATTAGATACTCCTTCTAGTCTCATCAATTTATTTTTTGAATTTTTATGTGACGCCGTTAGGTTGCCGCTGAATTTTCATAAAAGAAATTGTTCTTTCTCTTTCTTTTCAAGTTTCATTTTCATGTGGTGTGTCATTAAAATATCCACACCATTATCTTATTTATTTTTATTATATACCTCTAATACAAAATGATACATTTATGGGTGGTAGACCCTTATCCCCACTCTTTTATTATTTTCTAAAACCAAGTTATATAGGAGTTATGATGTAGAAATTTCGTCTCAAAATTTCTCTCTCTTTCTTTCAAGAAATCCTCTTGTTTAATTTATGTGAATACCCAGACCTGTTTAGTTTATATGGGTGTTAATAAATATATAAAGATTATATATTTGATTTTTTAAATGACATACATATAACCCTCAATCCCTTTCCATGAGTTATAAATGACATAATGGTCTTATTTTCAAGAAATTTTAAAAACGTCATGGTCTTGAAATGAAACCCATTTCTTTTATTCTCCATGGGTTATTTATGAAATGTTTGATTATGATCTATGTGGCTCACATGAATGTAAATATATATTAAGGGAGCTCCCAGATAGAGCTTCAATGAATTGTGTAAATAATTAATCTCTAGATATAACAAGTTTCACAATACCTTGGTGAATAACCTCGGTAAATTTTTTATGACACCTTGGAGATGGACCTTGGGGGTATCTTCATCAATGTATAAAAGAAATGTTGTAGCCACATATTCAAGTTATAATTCATGTTATTTTCATTATGATATTCATATTCTTTCATTTCTCTTGTCTTTATGTTTTTATCAAGTTCGTATTGATATCACAAGTAAACTAATTCCCTTGTTTACCCTTACTGGGCCTTCTGCTCACCCTTTCCATTGAATGTATCTCTCCAGGTTATGAGATGCATTAATTGTACTTAGGATGAACTTATGAGGAAGCCTCACAAGTGGATTATAAGAATGTTTTATGTTGTTTTCATGTGTTTTTGTACTTGATTTCCAAGACACCAGACATTAAAGATCCTCTGTTTGTAAAATGTAATAAAGATTTATGCATTAAAAAGGCGGGATGACATAGTTGGTATCAAAGGATAGTTTAGTTATTTATGGAAATTAGGATATGAAAACATTAGAAAAAACCCTACAGAAATGTTTAAATATAGGAAAAATTCTTGGTATTTTGGTGAATATTGAGTAAGTGGTTAATCAAACAAATACATCCCTATCAGGATACGAGCAGGTAGTGGCGACTCTGGCACAGATGTACATAGGGGTAAAACCCAAAAACACCGCTTTGTGCTAGACTCAAATGGGAAATGGTGCCCAACAACGGGCCTTTCTACACTCTTGGTTACGACACTCTTGGGGGATATTTTTGGTTAATCATAATCTTTTTATAAATCATTATGAAGGAATTATTGAGAAATGTAATTGTTTAAGCATTAAGATTTAATACATAAAATACTTTATAGTTAAAAGATTATTGAATGAAATAAGTTTATCACTAAGGTTTTATTCTTTTAGAAAATGGAGGGCAATTGGAGGAACCATGAAAATGGTTACCGCAATGGACCATGCACTGACAGCCCTCCGATGGAAGCCGGAATGGAAACATTCATGCGAATGATGAACCAAATGACTCGAGTTATAGGAAATAACATGAATCAAGCTGAGATATTGATCTCACCACAAAGGGAAAAACATTATGTTGATTCCTTTATGCACCAATGACCACCAGTGGATTGACGGACCCCTTGATTTCTGAAAAGTGGATCAGATCTATAGAGAAGATCTTTTCTATGCTACGTTGTTCAGAGAAAGAGAAGGTTACTCTAGCTGTCAATTGCTTAGAAGGAGAAGATGAGCAGTGGTGGGAACTAATTAAAAGCACAAGTAAAAGAGTGTAGGTTGAAGTTATGGAGTGGGAAGAGTTCATAGGGATCTTCTTCAGTAAGTATTTCCCTCGTTCCATGATAACAAGAATGGAGAAGGAGTTTCTTGAGATGAAGCAGAAGGAGAACGAATCCATGGGAAGCTATGAGATGAACTTCACAGGGCTTTCAAGTTACACCTATAGATTTTTCATGCATACTTGTGGTATGTTTGATATATTCTTTGGTGGACTAAGACCACATCTGTAGAAGAATCTAGCCAACTGATACTATGATAGTTATGAGGTGATTGTTCGATGTGTGATGAAAGTCGAACTAGAGTTTGGTGAGTTGTAGTTGTCTCAAAAATCAAATGAAAAGAAGATATCGATAGAGCCCAGCTTAGGTAGGACCTTTGATCAGGGAAGAGGAGTCATGAAAGTGAAACTTACCACATGTAATAAATGTGGGAAAATTCATTCAGGGAACTGCCTTCTCGGGAGAGGGAAATGCTACAAGTGTGGAAGAGATGTCCATATTGCAAGGAATTATCATAGTGAGGTGAAACCTTATCTTCCAAACACTAAAGAATAGTGTAAGATAGTGTAGGACCTACCTGATGTCTAGTGCTTTAAGTTTGGACAACGTCGGCACTTTACCCATCACTGTCCAAATCGAAGGGCAGTGGAGGGGAACCACCATCATCCTCAGCAATGGCCAAGGGAACAAGGTAATGCTTTTTCTATCATGACAGCTGAAGTTGAATCTCTGAATAATGTGTTATAAGGTACTCTTATGGTTCTCTTAAAGATAGCAAGTACTTCATTTGATTCTGGTTCTACGCATTCCTTTATTTCCTCCAAGTTTGCAAAGAATTTATAATCAACCCTCGATTTTCTGAAAGTAGAGTTATCATTCAAGACTCCTGGTGAGATTATCTAAGAATCTTCAGTGTTTAGGAACTATAGTATTTACATTAGTGATAATAATATTATCGTAAATCTAGTAGTCATTCCCATGCTGGAATTTGACATTAGACTAGGGATGGACTAGCTCTCAAAGTATAATGCTAAGATCAAATGCAGAAGAAAGGAAATCTCAGTAGTCTTGAATGGAAAACCCACAGTTATCTTTCAAGGAGAGATATCTCAACCTAATCTTTGTCTAGAAGAACCCCCTATATCCTTCTTTATGAAGCTGATCAGTGAAGAAGAAAAAGGAGATGAGAGTTTAAGGATAGAAAATGTCCCCATCATCTAGGAATACATTGACGTATTTCCAAAGGAGTTACCTGGACCTCCCCCAGAAAGAGTGGTAGAGTTACCCATTGAACTCATACCTAGATCTCATCCGATATCAAAGACCACATATAGGATGGAAAATGTGGAGCTGGAGGAATTAAAGAAACAACTCCACGATCTTTTGGATAAGGGGTTTATTCGGCCAAGTGTGTCTCCTTGGGGAGAACTGGTTCACTTTGTGAAGAAGACGGATAGATTGATGAGGCTATGCATTGATTATAATTAACTGAATGGGATCACAGTAAAGAACAAATACCCATTTCCAAGAATTAGTGAATTATTTGACTAACTTCATGGGGCTCAATTCTTCTCTAAGATTGATCTTCGATCTGGTTATCATCAATTGAGGGTGAAGAAAGAAGATATTCAAAAAACCACCTTCCGATCAAGATATAGGAATTATGAGTTTGTTGTTATGCCCTTAGAGATGACTAATGCACTTGTTATTTTTATGGATTTGATGAATAGAGTCATTAAGTACTACCATGATAACTTTGTGGTAGTTTTTATTGATGATATTATGATATATACCAAAATTCAAGAGGAGCATGAAGATCATCTAAGGGTTATTTTAAAAACTCTAAGGAAGGACAGAATTTTTTGAAAAGTTCAAAAAATGTGAGTTCTGGTTATAATAGGTTGATTTCTTGGGTCACATTATTACCAATGAAGGAATCACAGTTGAACCTTCAAAGATGAAAGTTGTAGAGGAGTGGCCTCAACCTACAATAATAACTAAGATTCTAAGTTTCATTGGATTAGCAGGATATTATAGGATGTTTTTGAAAAACATTTCATGATATTCTAATCCATTAACCAAGTTAACTAAAAAAGGGGTCAAGTTTATCTGGACGAAGGAGTGTGAGGAAAGTTTTGAAGAGCTGAAGAATAGATTGGTTACTGTACCCATGTTAACTCTTCCCTCAAGTGGAGAAGGATTAGTTGTTTTTAGCGATGAATCTCTCAAAGGTCATGGGTGAATCCTCATGAAAAATGACAAATTCATTGCTTATGTATATCGACAGTTGAAGACTCATGAGCAAAACTATCCTACGCATGATCTGGAGTTGGCTGCGGTCATTTTTTCTCTAAAGATATAGAGGCACTATCTTTATGGGGAGAAATTTGATATATACAAAGACCATCAAAGTTTGAGGTATATTTTCACACCAAAGGAATTGAAAATGGGACAAATGAGATGGTTGGAGCTTCTTAAAGACTATGATTTTTCAATTCAATATAATCCCGGTAGAGAAAACAAAGTTGCTAATGCATTAAGAAGGAAATACCCAGTTGTTCTTTCCATCATGAGGATTCAAAAAGATCCTTTGATCAATGACCTAGTAAAGTTGGACATGGAAATTATAAGGTTAGGGAAATCATCAACCCTATACCAAATGATTTATCAACCATCATTACTAGAGAAGATCAAGAAATATCATAAAGAATATCCTTTTTTACAGAAGAAGTTTGAGGCTATAAAGTATGGGAAGTTTCTTGAGTTTAATATTGATCAAGAAGGTGTGCTAAATTTCCGTAAAAGGCTATGTGTTCCCTCTATTCTAGAAATAAAGAAGGAGTTGATGGATGAATCTCATATCTCTAATTTTTATATACATCTGGGAATCACAAAAATATATAGGGACCTTCATGATCATTTTTGTTGGGAAAATATGAAAATGGAGATTGCTGACTACACTACAAGGTGCCTAGTCTGTCAGCAGGTGAAGGTAGAGCAACCACTTCTTAAAGGGGTGTTTCAACCACTACCCTTACCATCATGGTAGTGGGAAAATATCACTATGGACTTTGTCACTGGTCTCACAAGAACATCCAAATGAAACTATGCGATATGGGTTATTATAGACCGCCTCACCAAGGTTTCCCATTTTATCTCTATTCAGGAAGATTTCTATCTTGATCAACTAGATAGGATTTACGTGAAGGAAGTGGTAAGGATACATGTAGTTCCACTTTCTATCATATCTTATCGTGATCCAAGGTTCACATCAAAATTCTGGAGAAGTATTCAACATACTCTGAGCACTAAATTGAATTTCAGTATGGCATATCACCCCAAACTGATGGCCAATCTGAAAGGACAATTTAAACACTTGAGGACATTCTGAGAAAATTCTCAATAGAATTTAAAGATGGATGGGATCAACATCTACCTTTAGTTGAGTTCTCTTACAACAATAGCTTCCACTCAAGCATTCAAATGGCACCCTATGAATATTTATGTGGGAAGCAATGTAGAACCCCTACTTGTTCGAATGAAGTTGTTGAGAGAAATCTTCTTAGGCCTGATCTTGTGCAAGAGATGACCGAAAAAGTCCATGCCATCCAACAACACATTAAGGCTGCTCAGAGTTGGAAAAAGAGCTATGCCGACAACTATCGAAGGTAATTGGATTTTGATGCCGGTGACAAGGTATTTCTTCGAATATCACCTAGGAAAAGATTCATGAGGTTTGGGAAGAAAGAGAATATCATCCATAGTTACATTGGCCCCTATGAAATCCTTGATCGTGTTGGAGTATTGGCCTATCGGCTTCCACTTAGTCCAAATCTAGCACAATTTCATGATTTCTTCCACGTATCCCTCTTGAGGAAGTATATACTTGACCATTCACAAGTACAAAACCCAGAGGTGGTACCAATGGAACATGACCTCTCTTATGAGGAGTAGCCGATGGAGATCTTAGATCGTAGAGACAAGTTTCTATGTAACAAGACTACCCACCTCATTAAGGTGTTGTGGAGAAACCAGAAATGCAAAGAAGCCACATGGGAACCAGAGGAGTCTATGAGGTAGAAGTACCCACACCTTTTCTTTTCTTAGGGTTCAAGTTAAAATTTCAGGGACGAAATTTAAGGGGGGAAGAATGTAACGACCCAAAATTTTGAATAATTTTGGTTTCCTAATTTTGTGTGTTATTTTAGTTTATACCCAACAAAACTATATTCTTTAATTAACGAATTGAGTATAATTAAATGATACTATTGGGTTTCAACTATTATATGACCATTGGTCAATATGACAGATGGAAACTAAACACTTAACATTAAAATTATTGTTTATAAATACAAGTGATCCTGTTTAATTAATACAGAAAGAAGATTTGATGGCCTCATCCAGTAGACTCAGGACATTTGAAGCCCATCTGATAGAACTTGGTAAGGAGTTATCACCAATGGGCTTTGCTCTGGACCAAACCCAAGCCGAACTTCATTGTGTGAAGTGGAATGGAATCTCCTTTGGGAGAAGTTCAAGCTGATAGAAATTACCACTCAAGAAATGTTGGTCGAGCCGCCCCAATATTCTATCACCTTATCCCACCGTACACTTAGGTTCTATGTTGGGGTTATAAGGGGATATGTTATGAGACCTTATCTTCTTTATGTAATCCTTTGATATAAATAAAAATTGTTGTTTCTTATTATGGTGTCCAGAAAAATATAGGATATATATTATTGATGAATTTTGGAAAAGGATATTTTAAAATATTTATATAAACCTTAAATAATTAATTATGTGTAATTATTTTCAAAAAATGGTCTTCTACAGTTATGTTCAGTAACAAATTTAGAGTCTAATAAAAACAACTTAATTTTTGATGAATAGTAAATTATGAATACTAATTTTATGCTTATGAATAGTAATATGACCAAATGGATTAATAACCTCACTTAAGAAAGTATAAATATAATTTAGGAACCTTTATTAGGTAATTTGATTCAATAAAATAAGTAAATAATTGTTTCTGAAATTAGTAGTTATGTATCAGTTTTCTTTCGGGTGAATAGTGTTTTTATTTAAAAATAAAATTAAAAATATTTAAAAAAATATTTCCAAAAAATTGAGTTCATTTTTGAATTCATAGCATTGATATTAGGTTAAGGTGAATTTTTGGGATTTTTCTGAAAAAGTTGAATTTTCGGTGAATAGTGAAAATACAGTTTTTAGTTTCGGGTGTTTAGTGGCATCATTAAGGATGTAATAATTATGTAATAATTATGGTCAACTTATGACTAGTAATATAATGTATAAGGTGTCCCAAGTGTCCAATAACATGGTAAAATACCATGGGAACGCTCATGGTTTTTCCAATACCACCGATGAGGTGTCCCTTGGCAATTAATATTTTGTTCCCTCACTTTTCCTATAAATACTAGTCCATTACCTCGTCCATTTCATTCTGAAATCCTCCTAAAATAATTTCTGGTCTCCTTACCTCTCAAGGAGTCCTTCCAAGTTTCTTTCAAGGTTCCCAAGGTCCAGACCTTCAATCATTCAAAGTTACTTTTCAAGGTAAGGGATCCTTTCACCCTCCTCTTTTTAAGCCATGACTTCCTTTATGTTGTGTCTTCTAGTCTCCATATATTTATATTGAGGGTATGTTATTATATTTTCTCCTTACTATCTATTTTATGTTCAAATTATTAGAGACCCTTTCTTCTCTCATCAATTGATTTTCTAAATTTTTAAGTGACGCTGTTTGGCTGCCGAATATTCGTAAAAGAAATCGTGCTTTCTCTTTCTTTTCAAGTTTCCCTTTCATGTGGTGTGTCATTATAATATCCACACCATGATCTTATTTATCTTTATTATGTTCCTATAATTTGAAATTATCCATTAATGGATGGGAAACCCTTGTCCCCACTCTATTATTATTTTCTACAACCAAGTTATATAGCCGTTATGCTGTAAAAATTTCGTCTCAAAATTTTTCCCTCTTTATTTCAAGAAATTATCTTCTATTATTTATGTGAATACCTTGACCTATTTAGTTTCTATGGGTTTTCAAAAATATATAAAGGTGATATATTTGATTCTGTAATTTACATAAATATAACTCTCACTCCCTTTCCCTGAGTTATAAATGACATAATGATCTTAATTTCAAGAAATTTTAAAAACTTCCGGATCTTGAAATGAAACACATTTCTTTTATTCTCCATGGGATATTTATGAAATGTTTGATTATGATCTATGTGGATCACATGAAATTAAATACATATTAAGTGTGTTCCATGATAGCACTATAATTCATTGGGTAAAGAATTAATCTCTAGAGATGATAAGTTTCACGATACCTTGGTGAATAACATTGGTAAAATATTTATGA